>CAJGYO010000005.1:66134845-66846427 GCA_904845875.1 Miscanthus lutarioriparius | reverse complement strand
GACCACCACATGATATCCGTCGAAGTAGTGTTTCAACTTTCGGGATGTTATCAGTATGGCGTAGATCAACTTCTGAATCTATGGGTACCTGGTCTTGGACTCGTTGAGTACCTCACTAATGAAATAGATTGGCTACTGTACCTTGTAGACGTGGCCGGGCTCATCTTGCTCGACCACCATGGCCATGGAGACCACTCGATTAGTAGCCGCAATGTATAGCAGGAGTATTTTGTCTTCTCTTGGAGCAGTGAGTACCAGAGGTGACGTAAGGTATTGTTTCAGCTGTGTGAAGGCAACGTCTGCTTCCTCCGACCACTCAAACTTTTCGGACGCTTTGAGTAGTTTAAAGAACGGTAATCCTTTTTCGCCTAATCTTGATATGAAACGGCTGAGGGCGGCCATGCATCCGGTAAGCTTCTGAACATCCTTCACCTTTTTGGGCGGCTTCATGTCCAAGACAGCTTTGACTTTTTCTGGGTTAGGGCGTATGCCGTCGTGACTGACGATGTTGCCGAGGAGTATGCCAGAAGGAACACCAAAGATGCACTTCTTTGGGTTTAACTTCCACTGGAATGTATTAAGGGCTGCAAAAGTGCGTCCTAGGTTGTCAACAAGGGTATGAGCTTCCTTGGTTCTGACAACTATATCATCAACATAAGCCTCGACGAGGTCATCTTTTATCTCGTCTTTGAGGCAAGCTTGTATAGCGCGTTGGTAGGTAGCCCCGGCGTTCTTGAGCCCGAACAACATGGTCGTGTAGTAGTAGGCGTTGAAGGGCGTGATAAAAGATGTCTTGATCTGGTCATCCTTTTTGAGAGCGATCTGGTGATAACCAGAGTAGCAATCGAGAAAGGAAAGGAGCTCGCAACCGGTGGTTGAATCTACGACCTCATCTATGCGAGGTAAGCCGAAGGGGTCTTTAGGGTAGTGTTTGTTGAGATCAGTGTAATCAACGCACATTCTCCATTCATTATTCTTTTTGCGTACAAGAACCGGGTTGGCTAACCACTCCGGATGATACACTTCTTTGATAAATCCGGCTGCCAAAAGCCGTGTAACTTCTACCCTAAAATCGCCTCCTTTTTGTCGCGAGCGAACCGTCGTAGCTTCTGCTTGATAGGTTTGGCCTTGCCGTTGACATTCAAGGAGTGCTCGATCAAGTTCCGAGGTACACCAGGCATGTCAGCAGGTTTCCATGCAAACACATCCACGTTGCTCCTCAAGAACCTGATGAGCGCGTCTTCCTATTTGGGATCCAGGTTGGCCCCGATAAGGGCCGTCTTGCTGGGATCACCGTCGACCAGCTGGATCACCTTGTGCTCCTTGGACTTGATGTTCTTGCGTGGAGCCTCAAGCTTCGGGACCTCCTGGTGGTCGATCGAGGTTTTCTTGGCGTCGAGCATGGTCTTGGCCATGCGAATAGAGAGGTCGTGAGCCTCTGCTATTTTGAAACTGTCATCTTCGCAGGTATAAGCTGCGTACACGTTGCCTCAGAGGGTTAGAACTCCTTTCTCGGTAGGCATCTTGAGCACCAGATACCTATAATGAGGTGTGGCCATGAACTTGGTGAGCGACGGTCGACCAAGAATAGCATGGTAGGTGTCGTCGAAGTCGGCGACCACGAAGTTGACGTAGTCGGTGCGGAAGTGATCCGGGGTCCCAAACTGCACTGGTAGCATGATCTGCCCGAGAGGTATAGAGCTCTGTCCGGGGAGAACACCCCAGAACTGTGCCTCGTATGGCTTGAGGTCCGCCTGAGCTATCTTCAGGGCGGGAGACTGTTCTTGAACAGTATATCAATGGAGCTGCCGCCATCGATCAGTACTCTGTCAAACTTAACTTTGTTGATACAAGGATCGAGGACCAGGGGAAAACGCCCTGGCTCAGGTATTGCGGCCCATTGGTCCTTTCTGCTGAAGGAGATTTCACGGCGAGACCACGGAGGGAGCCGTGGATCGGTGAGGAGATTGTCGGTGTTGGCCACGTTCAAGCAAGCGCGGGCAAGCAGCTTGCATTCTTGTTTGGTCTCGATGGACACTTTGCCTCCGATGATGGTGTGCACGCGATCGGTTGGCTTGACGTACTTGTGATGAGGGTCTGCATCATTGTCGTCGTTATCCTCGTTGCGCTGTTCCCCTACGTCGTTAGGCTTGTCGGATGTATCCAGAGCTTGTTGACGCGTGTAGATAGACTTGAGGACGCGGCAATTCTCCATGGTATGGTTCGACTTAGGATGGAGCTGGCAGGGCCCCTTCAATGCTTTGGCATAGTCGTCTTCATAGTTACAACGTCCGCCACCCTTTTTAACGGTGTTGACCTCGCCGTCGTCTTCCCAAGCACGCTTGCTCCTGTAATCGTCACGACAGTTACGCCGCTGATTACGTTGGTCACGGTGGTCGCGGGAGTCATTGCGCTGGTTGTGGCGGTCAAAATTGTCATTCCAACCACGGTTGCTGTGGTAGTCGTCGCAGTGTGGGGGGTGTTTGGAGCGCGGAACCCTTGCTTCTTCTTCAATAATTATCTTTTTAGCGTCGTCGATGCCCGCGTATTTCTTAGCGGTGGCCAGGAGCGCTGTGACCGAATCAGGTCTCTTGCGGAGGAGCTTGTCCCTTAGGGCGTCGTGGAAGCGGAGGCTAGTGATGAAAGCCTCAATTGCCTCGTTGTCGGAGATTGATGGGACCTTGATGCGCATCTCCGAGAAACGCTGGACGTACTCGCGTAGTGGCTCATCTTTTCGATCTTGAATATGTTGCAGATCGTATTTGTTGCCTAGTTGTTCACAAGTAGCAATGAAGTTGTCAATGAAGGCTTGCTTGAGCTCCTGCCAAGAGTCAAAATAGTTCGTCGACAAGCTGACCAGCCATTGGTGACCCGCATGGCCAACAACGACTAGGAAATAGTTAGACATGACGTGCTCGTCAGCCATGGCTGATCTGCACGCAGTCTCATAAAGCATGACCCATAATTCAGGGTTTTCCTTGCCGTCGTACTTCTAAAGTTTCTCGAGCTTGAAATTCTTGGGCCATATGACTTGGCGAAGGTGTGGAGTAAACTGCTTCAAACCCGGCGGGCCGTGGGCAGTGTCATATTCCATACGGCGATAACTTTCATGGGACGCTTGATCGTCGGCTCTCTGGTTGATGCGAGCGCACAGATCGCATCCACCGAGGTAATGGCAGAGATCGTTATTGCCATCGCGGTGATCTCGATTGCCATCTGGATTAGCCCTGCGACCATGGTTATCGCGGCGATTGTCGTGGTTGTCCCGGCGGTTATCATCCCGGACGTCGCGGCGGTTGTCATCCCGATGGCGGTTGTCGTCCTAGCCACCATCATGGCCACCGTTTCCTCCTTGACGGTTGTCTGATGGGTCGTTGTTGTGCGAGCCACGTTGGTTGGGCGGCTGTGAGCGACTTGGGCGCTGGTGGCTGTGGCTTGACTTGACCGAGACAGAAGGAGCCCGAGCTTGGTTTACAATCTCCACGGTCTGGGCCATAGCAGCCGTCAGATAGGCTTGTATTTCATCGTGAACTGCTTGGGTTTCCGGGGTGTTGGGTAGCCGTTGCATTGTCGCCATGGCGACGGCTACGTTGGCACTTGGAGTTCTAAAGACCTGCTTGTCCCCCACCCTATCGAAAGCATCGTTGAGGTCACGTGGCTGGACCCTTATCCGTCATGCCTCCTGGTCTGCTTCGGCTTCGATTTGTCGGCGATTAAACCGGTCAATATTGCGTGCTTTGCGTGTAGTCCTTTCTTGTTCTGTTTCGCCAACTACCGGTGGTTCGTCATTGCTGACAACGGGAAAGACGGGAATTGTGAGAACCCCAGGGCGTGGTCTGGGATATGCAGATCGTACTTGACACCTTCATCTTCATGATGCTGAAGCTCGGTGTGGATAGATGCATTAGATGCGGTGCCAGACGAGGAGCTGGAGTCGCCCTCTTGGACTGTGTGAACGGATCCTTCTTGATAATCTTCAATCTGGATCATGTTAACGAAGTTGCGTGGCTTCGGCTGAGGTTGGTGCATAAAACACAGATCCAAGCGGCGTTGTAGGTTGTAGGCATAGCTGGAGGCAGTGTTTCGTAGGCCATAGGGCTGGACCTGGTAGTTCTCCGTCGAGGCTTCGTACTCGGAGAGCTGGAGACCCGTCGCGAAGGTTGGCCGGTGACGAGCAGAGCACCATTGAGGAGTAGATGTGACCACGAGATCTGTACCAAGTCGTGCAGGACGACTGGTCCGAGCTGGTTGGGTAGATCTATTGTGGGGAGCAGTTACCTGCTCATTAGGCTGACTTTGAATCATACTTACCAGAGCTAGGGTTTCAGCGAGTTTGGTGCCGACCCAATCGATGGAGTCGAGCAGGTCGGTGTTGTCGATCTGCTTCCCTTTGTAGAGGGGAAGCGGATGACGAGTTGTCGGCGTGGCTGAAGGTGATGCAGGCGTGGTCGGAGCCAGATGTACCGTGGTTGGAGCCAGATCCATCATGGTCGGAGCCGCATCCATCGTGGTCGGAGCCGTATCCATCGTGGTCAGAGCCGTATCCACCGTGGTCGAAGCCATAGCCGATGTTGGTGAAGCAGTGGTCGGCGCAGACTGAATCCACGCCTCCTTTGGGGTCATGGTGATGAAGTCGTCGGAGCCGGTGCTCCAGGTGATCTAGCCAACGGTGAACGTGAGGCCGTTCGGCGTAGCCATGGAGCCAGAGATGATGACCATCTTGTTTGCTTGGAAAGCAGTATGCACACCCCCTACCTGGCGCGCCACTGTCGATGAAATATGGTCAGCAGTCCACCGAGGGGGGTGCCCGTGGTGGTAGATTATTGATAGACGGTGCATGTAACCAGGAACCAGATGGTGACACAAGGCGTAGAGACAGCGATTTAGACAGGTTCGGGCCGTCTGGTCGACGTAATACCCTACGTCCTGTGTCTTTGGTGTATTGTATTGAGATGTATATAGATTAACCTATCCTCTAGGGGACCCTTGTCTCTCCTTATATACTCTGAAGAGACAAGGTTACAAGTAAAGTATCCAATTTGGTACTATTACAATATCTAGTACAACTTGTAATCTTGATGTGCACGCCTTGATCTTACGGGCCGGGCCACCTCGGATGGTGCGGCCCATGTACCATCTTGTGGTACCTGGGGGTATATCCCCCACACACGCCTATCTGCCGATCAATCTACCTTCGTGGGATACCCCTCGGAGGACTACCGATGATATTCTATCGACAGTTGGCGCGCCAGGTAGGGGTGTGCTTGCTGTTTCTTTGTCGAACAAGATGGCTTTTTTTGCAGGCTCTTCGTCCCTCCCGTAGCCCGGCCAGATCTTCACGGTTGGATCCTTCTCATGGGTCATCAATGCTGACGGAGTCAGAGTGCTCATCGAGCCGGTGCAGATCAATTTTGCGCCGTTCACCCCAACACCTGCAACTACAGGATCCGATCTCGGAACCGCCTCTGAGGTCGCCTTCATCGACAACTCACCACTCGCTTCCTCGCTACCAGAGGAGGTAGATCAACAATGACAATCTAATCGCATTTATCGATCAGGTTGGTCTGAAGCTCGTCGATTGCCTTTCCATCGCCGAATCGCCTCTAGACACTCTAGTTCAGTGCCGATCGCCCTCTGATCTAGATCTATCAGAGGCTGCTCGGGAAACTCCAGGGGTTATGGCCCTACCCTTCGGGTTCACCAATGCTACTGCCGCTTACCAAGATGCCCTAAATGGCAAATTCGCCGACCAGGTTAGAGATGTCCATCCTCCCACCGACCAGATCGCCGACTAGCCCCCGCTGGCCGTCAACATGCTACACATCGATCGATGCCCTGGAGCATCCCTCCAAACCATCCTAGAGGAGAATCTGGACTCCGAGTCCTAGGGCTCTATGGAGACCATCATTGAAACCACCACCGAACTACTTCCTCTCCCTCCTTTCCGTGGCGGCGCAATCTTCAACGTCGGCGTCGATAGCCCCCTTGAAACAGCAAAACCGAGGAGGAACGTGCCACTCGTGAGAATAGAAACATCAACCATGCGTAGCATTGAGCAAACGAGGTTACCCTTAAGATGGCCGAGCAGCAACTTGACTCGCAAGGAAGGCCACTCCAGCGCAACCTCGACGATGAGTTTGTCCGTGTTGACGGTCATGACGTCTACAAGACTCCGAGCACCAATCTGGCAGTGGCTGCCAATGAGCTCACCTAGCTCCCACAGACACCAGAGGTCACCAAGGTCACTACCATGCTTAAAGTGGCGCACTATCAGGTCAATGAGATCCGCCAGGATCAGAGGCCTCCGTACTCCACAACCTCCATTCGCCGATCAGCCACACCAAGATCCAATTGCCACCCAAGTCGCTTCACCGACCAGCACCACGATGATAGGCAACCCCTCTAGGGTGAAGCTAGGGGCAACCGCATTGAACTCCACTGCCAACATGACTAGGAGGTCGACCAGAACGTCTGAGTGCACCTCAACAATCTCTGAGATGCATGACGACGTATCGACGAATGCCGCTTCGACCGCCATGAAGAAGAAGTACGCCGCTTCTAGGAGTACAAGCAAGAGTACGATAACCCGAACTCAGCTCTCGAGCCGCTCAACATCGGCAACGCTGCAGACAACGACGCCGACAACCCCAAAGGGCCCCCAGCATTCACGAGGGCGCTCCAAACACTCTAGTGGCCCTGTGGTTTTAAAATCACTAGGGTCGAGCCCTACGAAGGAAGGATGAACCCAACACAGTGGCTATAGGCTTATGCCACTGCTGTCCATGCCGCCGAAGGAGACACCAGTGTCATGGAGAACTATCTTCCCATCATGCTCACACCAATGGCCATGAACTGGTTCACAAGCCTTGCCCCGGACTCCATCGGATCCTGGGAAGAGCTGAAAAAAGTCTTCACCGACAATTATATGGCTACGTGTACATGGCCGGGCACCAAGCATGATCTCAACCGCATCAACCAGAAGCCATCCAAGCTCCTCCATAGCTACATCAGATGCTTTTCTGAGATGAGGAATTCCATACCCAACATCACGGAAGCTAAGGTCATCACCGCCTTCATTCGAGGACTCTAGCACTGTGAGCTTCGCTCCAAGTTCAACCACAAGCCGCCCACAGGGATCGGTGAGATGATCACGACCGCCAACCAGTATGCCGACGCCGAGGAAGCCGAGGTGCGCTTCAATAGGGATGCGAACACTCATCACCCAACACAATGCTACGATGACCGCCCCAACGACCGATGCCACAACGACCGCCGCTACGACGACCGCAGTTACCATCATGACAGCGGCCATGATTGGCCAGAAGGACCCAAGTCTGGTCAAAATCGCCGCTGCCGGCCAGACCACATCGTCGCCACCGTTAATGAACCTTGCACCAAGCGCAACTACGACGAGCAGTACAAGAAGATCCTCGATGGCCCATGCCCTCTCCATAAGAACACCAAGCATAAAATGAAGGATTGCCTCGGCTTGGCTAAGGAGTTCCAAGACAAAAAGCTGGACGATGACACCAACGATGGAGCCAGAGGACGCCGACCACCTGGGAGCAATAACAATGCCTTCCAGGATCAAGACAAGGTGGTCGCCACCATCTTCGGGGGCCTCGTCTCCACCGAGAGCAGAAGAGAACGAAAGCTCGCCGCTCGATGGGTGCTCGCTGTCACTATGGAAGACGCCACCGCCAACCCCAGCTATCGCCCATGGTCCGAGGTCCCCATCACCTTCAGCAGGGGCCAACTAGTGGGCGGACAACCCTACATAGGACATTTTACCCTCGTCCTCGACACAACCATCTAGAAAGTGCTTTTTAGAAAAGTGCTCATCGACGGTGGGAGCGCTCTGAATCTCCTCTTCGCCGGAGCCCTAAAGGAGTTGAGCCTCAGGATAACAGATCTCACACCCTCAGACTCGTCCTTCAGGGGTGTGGTACCTGGTAGGGCATCCAAACCACTTGGAGAGATCACCCTACTAGTACAGTTCGGCACGGCAAGCAACTACCGCATCGAGCATATCAACTTCTACATCGCTAACTTCAACATCGCCTATCACGCCATACTTGGTTGGCCAGCTCTGGCCAAGTTCATGGCTATACCGCACTACGCTTACCTGGTGCTAAAGATTTCTTTGCCTGCAAGAGTCCGGGACTTGTGGGCCAACCTCTCCATCGCCTACGCCAGTGAGACAGAGAGTCTCGCCCTCGCCGAAGCCACCGACCTCTCCATCCAGATGGCCAGTGTGGTCACCGACGCCAAGACGATGCCCGTCGATGACCTAGAGATCCCATCGCTGGAGCCTCCTTGTGCCTCTGCCAAGTCCAAGGAAACCAAGGAGGTTGGCCTCGGCCTCGACAACCCCTCCAAGACCGTGAAGATTGGGGCTCACCTTGACCCCAAATAGGAAAGCACGCTCATCTCCTTCCTACATGCCAATGGATGTGTTTGCTTGGAAACCTGCAGACATGCCGGGGGTACCACGGGAGAAGATCGAGCACTCCTTGAATGTCTCGCTGACCGCCAAACCAATCAAGCAGAAACTCCGCCAATTCACGCTAGACATGGAGGCTATTAGGGTAGAAATAAAATGGCCCCTAGCGGTTGGATTCATAAAAGAAGTGTATCATCCTGAGTGGTTAGCAAACCCTATTCTCGTTCAAAAAAAGAATAAAGAATGGAGAATGTGTGTTGATTACACTGATCTTAACAAACACTGCCCTAAAGACCCCTTCGGTCTGCCTCGGATAGATGAGGTTGTAGACTCCACCGCAGGCTACGAACTGCTCTCCTTCCTCGACTGTTACTCCGGCTATCTCCAGATCTCCCTCAAGGAAGAAGACCAGATCAAGATGTCGTTCATCACGCCCTTCGGGGCGTATTGCTACACTACCATGTCCTTTGGGCTCAAGAACACCAGAGTGACCTATCAAAGGGCCATCCAGATGTGACTCGATCAATAGATCGGCCGCAACGTCAAAGCTTACATCGACGATGTGGACATCAAGTCTAAGATCACCGATAATCTTATCGTCGACCTCGAGGAAATGTTCGCCAACCTAAAAAGGTACCGATGGAAGCTAAACCCTTCAAAGTGCATCTTTGGAGTTCCATCTGGTATACTACTGGGCTACATCATCAGTGCCCGTGGCATCGAGCCTAACCCCGACAAGGTCTCCGCCATCACCAACATGAAATGGCCAACATGCGTTAATGATATACAGAAGCTTACAGGCTGCATGGCTGCTCTAAGCCGCTTCATATCGCGCCTCGGTGAAAAGGGACTACCTTTCTTCAAAGTCCTCAAGGCCTCTGAGCGCTTTTCTTGGTTGGAGGAGGCAGATACAGCTTTCGAGTAGCTCAAGTTGTTCCTAGCCAAGCCTCCGATCATGACGGCGCCTCGACCAGACGAAACTCTATTGATCTACATCGCCGCCACTTCTCGCATCGTCAGCACAGCTATCGTTGTCGAATGCGAGGAGGCCAGGCACGCCTATAAGGTGCAACGTACGGTCTACTTCATCAGCGAGGTCCTTAATGAGCCCAAAACTCATTATCCTTAGGTCCAAAAGCTACTATACTTCATTCTGATTACATCGCGCAAGCTCCACCACTACTTCGAGTATTACAAGATCACCATGATCACTGAGTTCCCTCTGGGGGACATTCTCCGCAACAAAGAGGCCAACGGCTGCATCATCAAGTGGGTTATCAAGCTTGGCACACTCCATCGAATTCAGAAGCAGGCCTACCATCAAGTTTCAAGCGCTTGCTGATTTCGTCACCGAGTGGACCGAGATTCAAGAGTCCATCTCCGCTACTTGCCCCAAGCACTAGGTGATGTACTTTGACGGTGCTCTCAAGATCAACGGTGCTGGTGCAGGCATTCTTTTCATCACGCCGACAAAGGATAAGCTCTGATACATTCTCCGGATACATTTTTCGGCCTCCAACAACGCCGCCGAATATGAAGCATGACTTCACGGACTCCATATAACCGTTGAGCTTGGCGTCAAATGCATCATGGTATACGGGGACTCCGTGCTAATCATCAACCAGCTCAATAAAGACTGGTCCTGCTCTGGTGAGAAGATGGATGCATACTGCGCCAAAATTAGGAAGCTTGAAGGGAAGTTCTATGGTATCGAGTATCACCACGTGGTACGTGATCAAAATCAGCTCGTCAACCACCTATCCAAGTTAGGCTCCTCTCGCGCCGTGATTTCACCGGGGGTCTTCGTTCAAGATCTTTTGGCGCCGTCAATTAAAGAAGAGAAAGAAGTGTAGGAATTTCCCCCCGCCCAGCAGCTGGTACTTACGGTACGTTCGCCGATCGCCGATTGGAGGGAACAGTTCATCAAGTACCTCACCAGCGCTGATGTACCCGCCAACAAGACTGAAACTGAATGCCTAATCTGTCGAAGTAAGCATTATGTGCTGGTGGATGGCAACTTGATGAGGAAAATTGCCAAGGAAGGGATACTGCATAAATGCATCACCCAAGAAGGAGTGAAGCTACTTCTTGAAATTCACTCTGGTTCCTGCAGCAATCACGTGGCCTCGAGAAACCTGGTTGGCAAAGCTTTTTTGAGCTGTTTTTGACTGGCCCATGGCCATCTCCGATCTAGAAGACCTCGTCCGACGTTGTGAAGGATGTCAATTTTTCGCCAGGCAAATACAAGTGCCGGCACAAGAGCTGCAGACCATCCCAGCTTCCTGGCCCTTCGCATGCTGGGGACTGGACATGATCAGGCCTTTCAAGCCAGCGCCAGGTGGTTTTCGGTGTGTGTATGTCGCCATTGACAAGTTCTCCAAGTGGATCGAGTATAAGCCGCTTGTCTCGGTTACTACAAAGAAAGCAGTAGAGCTCTTCAAAGATATCATCCATAGATTTGGTCTCCCAAACAGCATTATCACCGACCTCGGAACTACGTTTACTGACCATCATTTTTGGGACTTCTACAAAGACCGATGCATCTCCGTCAAATACGTGTCCATTGCCCATCCTAGAGCCAATGGCTAGGTCAAACGGGTGAACGGCATGATCCTTGATGCCCTCAAAAAGAGGCTGTATTAGAAAGAAGAAAAGCATCCAGGCAGATGGCTCAAAGAGTTACCAGCTGTGGTCTGGGGACTGCGCACTCAAACTAGTTGCAGCACCGGGGTGTCTCCATATTTCTTGGTCTACAGCTCAGAAGCCATACTACCAGCGGACATTGCCTTCCGAGCACCTAGGGTGGAAAATTATGATGAAGAGCAAGCCACAGCTGTTCGGACAGAGGACGTCGATAGGGCCGAGGAAGAATGCCTAATCACCTACGTCTACACAGCCAAATATCTAGAAGGCTTGCGGAGGTACTACAACCACAATATCAAAGGTCGTTCATTTGCTGTCAGTGACCTCGTTCTCCGTAGAAAACAAAAAACCAAAGGGATGCACAAGCACTCCTCCCCCTCGGAAGGGCCTTACGTCATCAAAGAGGTTACCCGAACAGGGCCTTATCGCCTACGTGACTTAGACAGAATCGATGTCCCCAACTCATGGCACATCGAGCACCTTATACGTTCTATCCTTGAAACGCTCTAGATATGTATTCTCCGCTCCATGATGAATAAAGTTTTTGTCACCATAATTTGTCTCCAATACGGTTTAATCTCCACTTACGGTCGCCAAGCTCTAAGCTACTCCATAATGAACTCCAATATGAAATTGCCATAACTACGCCGACCACGTTTCTCCAAAATCTCCAACGTACTTCGCCGAACGGGTTTCTCCAAATCGCCGACCATGTTTCTCCAAATCTCCAACGAATTTCGCCAGACGGTTTTCTCCAAATCGCCGACCATGTTTCTCCAAATCTCCAACATATTTCGCCGAACAGGTTTCTCCAAATCGCCAACCACTTTTCTCCAAATCTCCAAGATATTTCGTCGATCGCCAAGTAGCACACGTCTTGTCTCTGCGCTCTATGGGGAAGACCCAGTCTCCGATCTCACCCTACACATGCTATGGGCTCTGCGCTCTATGTTATGGGTGGTCAGCTGCGGTTCCTTGGTCACACCTGTTCCTCCAACATGTGCACGGGCTCCGCGCTCAATGTTATGGACTATGGGCTAGCCAAGGTCGAGAGCTCAGTAAAGAACTAACTACTCGGACACCACTTTCACTACGTTTATCTCCAAGTTATTTCGCCAACCACTGAGCAGCACATGTTCTAATCTGTTCTCTATGGAGAAGACCTAGTCTCTGATCTCTCCCTACACGTGCTACGGGCTTCGCGCTCTGCGTTATGGGTGGTCGGCTACGGTTCCTTGGTCACACCTGTTCCTCCTACACGTGCACGGGCTCCATGCTCAACATTATGGACTATGGGCTAGCTAAGGGCAAAGAGCTCAGTAATGAACTAACTACTCGAACACTACTTATACTACGTATAATTGCATTAGGGTTAATACTGCAACGATTTGTTCACCGCAACATTACAAACTGCATAAACATGCACTTTATAACATTTATACACATACATAAATGTTTTCTGTGCTCTCGCGTGCTCTAACTACCCTCTCTAGATGTTACAGATAATATTCTCTGAGCAGATCAGCGTCCTTCGCCATCGCCGTCCATCTCGCTGAACAGGTCGATGTCGCCAGCCAGCTAATTTGCCGCGTCCTCCACCTCATCCTCCAGCTGCTGGTGTTGCGCCTCGCCCATCCCTTTGGCGAATCCGACCCCAATCACCTAAAGGTCAACGGTTGGATAGTGGGACTGGACCACCGCAAGGGCATGAGTAATGGCCGTCACAATGGCATCACGGTTGAAGCTCTTGAAGTTCTCCCATGCCTCCTTGCACCTTTCGATGATGGTGTCCAGACGCAGTGGCCTGCCATCGGGCTAAGGAGCCACCTCTAGGTCGACATAGTCGAGCACCAGTTTGACTCCGGCAACTATGGCGTCGAACTTGTCTCTCTGGGTCCGGGCATCCTTCTCCAACACATCAAACTATGCCTTAACCCTCCGACGATAATATGCGGGCATCACAAAAATCCATTGAGCCAAGATATTACTCCAGCAATAACTCTGACCTGGAAGTACTCACCTTTCAGCTCCTCGGCCAGTTTGTCTGCTCGCCCTGACTCCTTCGTCTTCTCTTCTCGGAGTTGCTCGACAGCTTGGCGCAGCTGGCCAAGCTCTGTATCTTGCTCTATGAGCACGACAGTCATCACCAAGAATATGGCTATTCAACTATACAAAGCATGTTCGCCGATATGCCATACCTGTTTTCTACTCAGATACGTTCCTAAGCTGCTCGGACCTCCGCTCCAGCTGCTCGGAAGCACTCGATAGCTGCTCAGACTTGCCATGCAGCTGCTCAGAGATGGTCGCCAACTACTCAGATAGGACGCCCTTCTGGTATTCTAGGTCCCGCGTGTTGGACTCCACAAGGTCTTGCTCATGCTGGGCCCTCTGGATGTTTCTGTCCATAAGGTTCATCGCCTCTTTGAGTTTCTCATTCTCCTCGGCGAGGGGCTCCATCCTCTTTATCAGCTGGCACCACTGCTCAATAGTCCGAGTTATCCCCTGCATAAACGCCAAGATCATGAAGAAGAACAATCTCCTACGTCAAAGATGAACATTACAGATGCAGTACAAACCTTGATTTGTCTCATCACCTCGGTAAGGGTGGACTCTAGTCTCCTGAGCTCCCTGGTGGTGTCCTCCTCCTCGACAACCACCACCTCATCGCCACGCTTTCGAAGGATTCGGATAGCTTGGGGTCGAGGTTCATCACGCTTGATCTCCTCCACCTCGTCCTCCTCTGCCATAGCTGGGGGCACCACCTGGGGGCTCGGTGGCTGGATAGCGTGTCCGACCACGACCTCCGATGCCTCAGGGAGTGTCATCTGCTCCTCCGGCACTGCAGGCTTCTCCGCTCTAGATTTCGATGTGACGTCGGCAACTCCAGCCTCTACTCCTGAGGACCCGGCAGTTCCCGTCGTTGCCTCGGGCACTCTCGCCGACCCATCCACCATCGATGTCAACCGTTCGTCACCGCCAAGTCTAGCAGAAGGGGCGGTTGACTCTTCCACCAGCCACCAAGCACCCGGGGACTCTAGGATGGGAGCCACCGGCATTGCCTCTGCTCCAGGACCAGCCCCTGGCTGCTCATCAGTCTAGATGGGCAGGATCTGTTTCTCCATACGCCTCGCCCTGCATTAGACTAGCTAGTCAATCGCCAAAAGAGATAAGCATATGATAGCAAAATAACTCTAAGGCAAGGATACTTACATGCTGGCCTGTCGGTACAATTTCCTAAATCGGCGCTGCCGGCCCGAGCCCCCAGGCGCGGCCCTAGGGTCCACTTGCGTGCCCTAGGGTGGAGGTCCCGCAGTCTCCACCGTCGGCCTTTCCTCCACCTGCCACTCTGGGATTTCCCTATCTTGCGGCTCTAGGATTCCCTTCGCCCACTGCTTAGGGACTCCCTCCCCTCCTTTTAGTTGCTCCCCCATGCGTGTGCTGTGCGGAGCCGTCACCATGCTTGGAGAAGGAGCTACCGGAGCCCTGTAATCATTTGACCACTCGGACATCACCACACTTCATGTCTGAGTGGTCTGGTCACCACCAAGCGAGATGCCGCCTGGTTTGCGGGGAACAGCGCCTACTGTCTTCCTCTTTTTCTGGGCTGGCTCATCTACGGCTGCCTGCTTCCCCTGGACTTTCTCTGATACTAGGGGGGTACTCTCCATCCAACCAGCGTTTGTGCCTTCGGACTCCGATGAAGCGTTGGCCGCATCTTCTTTAGGCCGAGCTAGTGGCTGGGCGTCTACTACTTGCGGCCAATCGCCCCTTGGCACCCCCAAGAAGTACACCACTCTCTCCTGCGAATGGATCTTTGCATAAGTGAATCAGTTAACTACTCGGCAACAATCATGGATAAAAAGCATCACGAACAAAACAATTGGGATGGTTACCTGAGGAGGTGGATTTGTACAGTTGAAGGCCCTCGTTTGCCTTGACACGTTGAACAAGGCGTTTGGAGCGAATAGCTTTGCAGCCTGCTCTAGCACTTCACTCCTCTTCAGCCTCCCTGGTCTCTCCCAGGTGTCGTCGTCGTCACCCTTGAAGTAAAAGCCCGGGTAGGCCCTCTCCTTGCAGGGCTAGACACGGTGCACTATGAAGCTTGCCGCTACCAGTCAGCCTTTAATCATCACATCTTTTATTAGGTCGAGGAGCTCCCTCACCTGCTCCATGTCGACACTACTCGGTTTCTTTGACCAGCTCTTTTGGTTCTTCGGGACGTGGTCGACATCATAGCAGATTGCAGGATGGCTCTACTTCATGTAGAACCACCTGGCATTCCATCCCTTTAGAGAAGTATTCAGTGATACAATGATGTACTCGCTCGCCATCCCGTCCCAGAGTTGTAGATATACGCTGCCGACCACCTTGGAACCACCGTCACCCTTCTTCTTCAACCAGAACAGGTGTTTGAAGAGGTTGAAGTGCGGAAGAACCCCCAGATGTGCCTCATAGAAATGGATAAAGATCAAGATGTGCAATATGGTGTTCGGGTGGAGATTGCGCAGTCTAATTGTCCAGAATTCCAGCAGATCCCTCAGGAAAGGATGAATAGGAAACCCCAACCCATGCCAGAAATAATCCTCAAACACTATAGATTCATCAGTGTGAGGCATCGGGAAGGGCTCACCGCTAGCTGGCCGCCATCCGGTGGTGACACGGGAAGAATGCCCACCGCCACCATCTTGTTGAGCTCCGCCTCCCCCATCTTCGACGGCACCCATTCCTCGTCATGGCTGGCTCCGGTGGCCACCTTCCTTAGCTTCATAGCTCCCTTCTTCGACGCCATTTCTCAGATCTGGTTTGAGATTGGTGGTGGATGCGCGTGTGGATGTGAATCAGGAAGCACAAGGGCTGAGGATGAAGATGAAACGGCAAAGTGGCAAAGGTGGGAGTGTGGGGTGCGGCGGCGTAGTAATAAAGCACTCCCTCCACTCTTTCGCATTCGAGGGTTTTTGGGAAACCATTCCTAGGATTTGCGCCTCTCTGAATTCTCCGAAGTGGTTTAATGGGCCGTTATCTAGGCCTTCGCGCAACCGCAGCCCGTATCGCCCATTTATCGCCGCAATTGGTTATTACTCGCTGAATATTCGCCGACTTTGTCGCCATTTATTGAGGCTCAGTAATCACTACTGTACAGCCATTACTCTGGTATTTTCTCCGCGATTTATTTTTTCGAAGATTTCCTCTTGTGGCTCAGGGACTACGTCAGCATTACGTCTCGGTTCCTCACCGCATGGGGGATTTTTCTTCAATTGACTGTTGTTTCTAACCCTAGCACCACATGACCAAGTCACCTACTGTCAGGCTCGAGGACTAAGTGGGCACACTTCAGCTTGCGGTGAATGTGCTTTTTCTAATTTCGGGGCTTTGCCCGAGGACTGGCTGCCTGCTCGACTGGTCTTCTACTATTCTTCTAGTTTGGACCCTGGTACCACATGACTACGTCATCTACTGTCAGGCTCGGGGACTAAGTGGGCAGACTTCACCTTGCGGTGAGTGTGTTTGCTTTAATATGGAAGACTTCGCGCCTCTTGAAGCTGAAGAAGACTATCTCCTTTTCTCGTGGTCGGACTCTAAGTGGGCACACTTGGTCCACTATGAAGAAATTTTTGATTCTAAACTTGAGCTCGTTACACTCTTATGGCAAGCCATACTTGGGTTACACTGCTCGGCGACGGTTCATGCTACTCGACGATGGTTCACGCTACTCGGCTATAGTTCACGCTGCTCGGCGACGGTTCACGCTGCTCGGCAAATGCTCACAACTGCTCGGCAACTCATCACGGTGGTTGGACCATGAGTGTGACTGCTTGGCTTTGTTCGCACCAGCTCAGACAAGCTCAAGACGGTGTTACACAACGGGTACAAGGCGCTTGGGGACTAGCTGTGGGGGGTACGACCCCGGATACCCATGGCAGACCACATGGGCTACGCCCCTAGGGGCGGCCCAGCCCATGAGATGAAACCTTGCGGGGCATGACTCTGCTCGGTGCCTCCCACAAGATACTGGGAAGATATCGAGAAGATGCTATGAGATCTATTAGGATACGTATGATCCTAAGATTCCTATAATCTGTTATTACTTTTCGGTTATCTCTCAGATCTAACCGACTTGTAACCCTGCCCCCGGACTATATAAGGCGGGCAGGGACCCCCTCCAAACTCATGCAATATCATACGATAGACAATACAAACCAACAGACCACAGGAGTAGGGTATTACATCATACTAACGGCCTGAACCTATCTAACTCATGTGTCTCTATTGCCTTCTTGTTCTTGATTACACGCCTCTCTGCCGATCAATCTACCTTCGCGGGATACTCCCGCAGGACTGCTGATGATATTCTATCGACACTAATGCATCAATCATAAAGGACTCAAGTAATATTTTGTAAAACACTGGGAGACTTAGAATGCTTGGGGCTTGCATGTGATTCAACACTAGGTCAGTGTTTGTTAGATGACACTTGCTTGGCAAGCATCTCCTATCCTAGCACTTGTCCAGTCCTTCCACCTTCGGGATAGGTCCACCATACACCGTCTTCGGGTTCGGCTCCAACATCACGTCCTTCACGTGGTTCATCTAGCATACCTAGATGAGATGCAAGATGCAAGTGCATGAATATGAAGAATGGTAATAAGAGATGTATCACATAATAGCATTCAAGGCAAACATAAGATCATGCAAGACATAGACACCTAGAGTTATTTAACTAAACATCACCCAACCTATTATAAAGGGATAGCAAGCATATTAGGTATGGCACACAATTGAACTTAAGTTCAGATATTGAACACATGCATCGATCAAGAACTAACCAACATGTTTAGCCAAACAAGAGCGAGCTAAAGCAATCACTTAGCATATGTATAGAAATCTAGATAGCAGCACAGTAGTCACTTGTTTTATCCATAACTGGAGATCCGGACATCCAAACAAGGTGATTCTAGACTTTATAGAAAGCTTATTAAATTATATAAAACATGTTTATTAACATCACAAGGTGATTCCTTAATTAAAAAGGTCAATCAAGCACAATTGAGCACCTCTGTCCAGACTTGGACAGATTCTGCCATGCAACTTCACAAGCTCATAACTGGAGCTCTACAACACCAAAAGGGGTGATCTTTAACAATTTGGAAGCCTCATGAAATTCACTACACTTCTTATATTATCTCCAAGACATGATTCAAAACGTAACTAAGTCAAATAACACAATCATTCAGATCTATACAGAGAGCATGTAAAATCTGACCATGAATTTACAAAATCTATAGTTCCTAAATTATCTGGCCTATAGTCATGAAAATTTAACACAAGGTATATTATAAAGTTACCTACAACTTTATTATTCTCATCTTAAGATGATTCTATGGTTAACAAGGTCAATTAATCCAATAATTGCTTCTCTGTCCAAAACCTGGACAGAATCTGACATACCAATTTAAACAGCTATCACTAGAGTTATACATGTCCAATAAATGTGGTTCTAGACTTTTTAGAAATACTAGCAAATTATAAACAACTTTGTTATAAACACCTAAAGCTAATTCTACTATTAGAAAGGCCACACAGTACCAACAAAACAACCCTGTCTGGGTTTGGGCAGAAACAGCCACAGAGATTTAAGCAACTATAAATAAAAATCTACTTAACCAAAAATTATGCTATTTAGCTTTTTGAAAATCTTAAGAAAAGTAATACAACTCATGTATTGTCATAAAGTCATAATTAATAACTTAACTAATCCAATTAATTCAAACATGCAGGCCTATTCAGAATAGGAGCAAAACAACATAGGGCATTTGTTATTTTTATAACTCTTAAACCATCAAACCTAAACTCCTAAAATTTTTACCAGACATCAACCATCACCTTAGTAGAACTACATAAACATTTCATATTTATTTGAGCAAAACAACTGCAGTTATGAAAAAGACAAGACACAACTACTATTAAAAACCTAACTACATAAATCTATTTTTATAGAACAATATTTAAACTAAAACATGCCATATTATAGATCTATTGCATAGATAATTTCATAGGGATTCCAAAAAGTCCTCATTTACTATTTTACGATTTTTCTACTAATTACTACGAATTTCAAAGTTGATCATTCAAATCTGTAAAAACCAGAGAAAATGGGTGTAGATCTTGCATCGGGGTCCCTACAGAAAACACAAATTAAATGGTAGAGAACCGGTCCTTCTTAGTACTATTCAAATGAGTCATAGGTTCTTCACTTAACCGCCCTCCATTCTCCAATATTCAAGCCCGCGGTCCTTCATCTTCTTCCTCAAGACGACAGAGTAGGGAGGCTGGCCAGCTCACGGCTCCGACGGCTGTAGTCGTCGACGGCGGTGGTGGAGTGGCGGGGAAGGACTAGGGGGACCGCACGCACCCTCTGGGCTGCCCAGCTCAGCCCAAGGTGGCCTGTGGCAGCACAGCCACTGCAGCAAGCGGTGGCGATGGCAGCTGCTCCGACGGCGTGGGGCGACAGCGGCCAACGGCGCCGGTCAGGGAGGTCTAGAGGTGCGGCATGAGCTGCGCAAGGATGTGCCATGGTCAGCGGGGAGTGGTGGAGCGCAGAGGCAAGGGGGGCACAGTGATGTCGCGAGCTCGGCGGCGGCGTTCATGGTGGCTGTAACACCCCGGGTGTTTTAAATACTAAAACTTGCCATGTCATCATATGCATTGTACATCATTCGTATTAGTGAAAACTTTGATATGCATACACTAAAACAAGTTTACAATTATGTTATATGTGTTGCCTTGTATGGTTTGGATCGAGTTCAAAGTTTTGTTTGGATTTGGATTTCCAAAAACCTTGATTTCTAGTGATTAGTTTTACCCCGAAAAAAATCATTTCAAAAATCTAAGCACATTTTGGGGTTGAGTCTGAAAGCAAAAGTGTAGAGATTGTTGAGTTGTACAAAGTTGGTTTTTGGAGTTTTCAAAGTTGTTTTATGAAATTTGAAGTAATTTGAAAAGGTGAAATGTACTTAAAGTGTCCCCTTTTGAATTTAAACTTGCAATTCAAAATGTAGAGCGAATTAGGGGGTGGTTATAAAAGCAAAGTTGTAGAACTTTTGATTTTGAACAACTTTTATTTTTGGAGATTTTTGAGTTGTTACATAAATTTAGGAGTAATTTGAGTTTCAAATCGGATGGCGATTCTGTAAATATGGTGAACAGTGCTCGCCGCTTAAGCTACACCGTCGGCAACCTTCTTCTGGCTTCCAGGCGCGCTCGTGGCCACATTCGGCTCCACGCTGGCATGGGCAAGGTCATGGTGTGGCTTCTGCTTGCTTCCTGGCCGCCCTTTAAAGCTTCTACCGTCGCCGTTCTTCTCATTTCTTCTTCTCTGCTTTTCCCGTCGCCACCGCTCAACTCCGGTGAGCCCGTGTTGTCGCCGTAGTGCCTCCATCGTCTCGGCAAAGCCAGTCCTAGCTTCGCCTAATCCTTGCGCACCTAGCCAACCAGCCCTGGTCGCTTGCCGTCATGGGGAAACGCCGCTCGACGCTTTTCTTCCTCGTGACCGGTAGCACCACCGTCGCAAGCACGTCACCGTGGCCAGCGCTCTCCAGTGAGCCTTTGCTCTTGCTCAGCGTAGCTCCAGCTTCGCCTTGATACTGTGGTGCTTAATACCATGTTGCTTGGTCATTTTGTCCATCACAGTCATCGGAGCACCACCGTGGCCGCTGTGAGCGTCGACCCGCGTCACCGTTGCTTCTCCGGTCTTGCTCTTTGCTCTATCATGTTCGGGGTGAGCTGCTGAACCTTCCCGTGCCTTTTGTTTAAGCTCTACCGGCCTTGTTTTGCCAGCATAGCACCACTGAGTTGTCGTGTCCGCCATGGCCGGTGTCAAGCTCGAACCTTGCCGTAATTAGTCTAGCTTGTGCCCCAAATAGATGCGCCTTGTCTTTATGATCATGTGGGTACTCTCGCCGTCGCCGTTGGTCTCACCGGCGGCGAGAAATCGTCGATCAGCGCCGTCGTCGCCGTAGTCAAAGCGGGAGGAAGGGGATGACGGGTGGGGTCACCTTGTCAGTGACTCAGTGTTTCAAAATGGAATTTTTCTATTTTTAGAAATGGATGAATAGTATGAGTTTTTGTTATTTTTGTGTAGAATTATTTAGAGCTCCACAAATTATGAAAATTTTTGTGTGACCTCTCTGTGATGTATACTATTTAGGAAATATATGAAATGATATTTTTCAGTACTTTTTGAATGTGATAAAAATTACTCAATTAATTAATAAATGAGTTTCCATGATTTTTCTAGGCTTAATTAATTATCCAAAAATTATGAAACTTGTTTTTACACTTAGTTATCATGTGATGAACCTTTACAAAAATTTTGAGATGAATTGGAACAAGTTGATTTATTTCATAATTTTTAATTAAATAATTAATTCATAAAAGCAAATAGTAACCTTTAATGATTTAGGTTTTGATTGAATTTTGGATTGAGTGATGACCTTGGGTCATTAGTTGATAATGATCCTTGGCAATGGAATTAGTGTTACGAAATAGGTTTAGTTAGTTTGACTTGTTAACTCTTGCATCCATCATCGAGCATCATATTTTGTATCTCGCATCATGTTAAATATGGCGTTGTTACTACGTGTTGTGAATGAAGGTGAACACGTGGTAGTTAATCAAGTTGTGGAAGAATTTAATCCACCTGTGGAGGTCAGATTTGATAATTGTGGAACGACTCTGGAACCTAACTTTTCCGTCAACAAAGGCAAGCCCCGGATGCATTTAAACCTACCTTGTGTTTTACAAATTGATTTCGCTTTTGCTTTTCTTTACTGCATTAAGTGATTAGGAGTTAAGTGCAAACCTAATTGGTGCATTACCAACCTTATTTTTCCATATCTACTTTGTTACCAGTTTTAATTCGTATATGCCTAGTTATGCTTAGCTATGCTTAGAACGATGAAAGTTGGATGATTACCTGTCACCTGCAAGTTTTAAATGGAACTTTGGTTACTTATGTTATCATGTGATATGGGAATGTGGAGTAATAAATCTAGACCGGGTGGACTCGGTGTGTGAGAGCCACAAGACGTGGAGGTCTTGTGAGCAGGTTCTTTCCGCCTATGTCGATTAAGGTCCGTCTGTTGTTGAATTGCATGAGGTGAGAATTTGTAGTACTAACCATATACTCCGGTAAGCCTTAACTTGGCTATTCTATTACGAGAATGGCTACTCGCACACTAGGAGTGGAGAGATGGTGGGAATAGCGTGTACCCACGTGGCAATGGGCTGGATTGGTGGAGTACTGTATTCTCGGGTAGCGGGACCAGTTCTTGTTTTAGAGGATCCGAGGGTAGGATGATATATGTAAGTCGGGGACCTACATATGTCATGTGGTCTGGAATTCCCAGCTAGGTTTTAATCGGTTTGAATCATCGTTGCTCCTCGGTTATGGAGACTCAACTCGCTGTTCATCATCGTAGTTTAATAACTGAAATTTGAGCTAGATTTGAGAAAGAGTTTGATATGAAGTTCATGGTCTCATTACGGATCATGGCAGATTCATATATGGTTTTATGAGGTTTTAAATGTTGAAATAAAGAATTTTGTTAAAGAGCTTTTACGCAAAAGAACTTTGATTATTGCTGAAGCCATACCTTGAATCCCTGAGCCTGCATTCCTGTGTTCTATCAGTTTTATTTTGGTTAAGTCTTGTTGAGTACTTTTATACTCAGGGTTCGTTGGCCCTTGTTGCAGGTGAGGCTCATGAGCAGGTCTACTTTGGACCGTGCTGCATGACTGTTGTTCAATGCGATGATGATAAGTAAATGCGTGGCCCTTGGGCAGGGCAATCCATTTGTGTGTTTGTATTATGTTATAATGCAACTCCACTACTATGTTTTGTAATACGTATCGAACTTAGTTGTATGGTTTGAACAAATGGTTTGTAAACTATATTATTGTAAGACTTCCGCTGATTTACTCTAGTGTAGATATTTGAATAAATGTTGTAATACTGCAATGACTCTGTACTGTGATCCTGCTCAGAAATCATGGATGATTCGGGATTCCCCGAGGACACCCGACAGTCTTCTTAAGTTACCAGGAACATATGCATAGTTGTCAGAGGTCGTCGGACAGTGACAGGTGCATGTGGGCCCTATAATTTAGGAGGTTCTGCCACATAATGGTATCAGAGCGCGATCATTACAAAGTCTTTGTTGTATTGTTTTACAAAAATTTCAAAATGATTTGGGATGACTAAACTTAACTTGTTAATTTGGTCCAAATTGCTTCTGACTTATCTTATATCTTTCTCACCCTTCCTTATTTGATTAAAAAGGCTTTGTGTGGTGGAGTAGTAATATTATTATGCCCTATATAAAAACCAACTTTGTACAACTCAACAAGCTCTACACTTTTGCTTTAAGACTCAACCCCAAAATGTGCTCAGATTTTGAAATGGGTTTTTTTGGGGTAAAACTAATCACTGGAAATCAGGGTTTTCGGAAATCCAAATCCAAACAAAACTTTGAACTTGATCCAAACCATACAAGGCAACACATATAACATAATTGTAAACTTGTTTTAGTGTATGCATATCAAAGTTTTCACTAATATGAAATGATGTACAATGCATATGATAACATGGCAGGTTTTAGTATTTAAAACACCCGGGGTGTTACACTGGCCGAGCTCTGGCGCGCGTGCACGACACCGAGAGCGAGCGAGAGCGCAGAGGGAGGGCCCAGGGAGTGAGGGAGAGTCACTCTGGTGCTCCACTACGTCGAGTGAGGCGTAGGGCATGTGGCAGAGAGTAGGGGCACATGGCGGCCACGTCCACAACACGTGTCGTTCATTGAGGCAAAATTCCGAATAGGTGGCGGGCGACGGTGAGGGTGAGGTGGGGAGCCAATTTGGGCCGTCTCGGGTGCGAATTGGACTTTGGGCCTAAAATGAAGTTTGAAGCCCACGAACTGCTCTTCATTTTTCATTTAGAGACCATGGTCATTAGAGCTCTCCATTAGTGGTTAGTTAATCCCTTTGTTGATAGCATCAACGACTTGATGAGGTTTAAGCCTTGCTCTGCTTGTGCTCCAATTACTTGGTCCAAACATGGTCAAATTGATCCCAACCTTTTGTATGCTCTTCTCCAATGAATTAGCTCCAACTTCAATTTTTGGATCAAGACAAGTTGCTTAACGAAAACACGAGAATGCAACATGCCAACGCCGATGACGATGAATTCCCGACTTAGAATATCTCTAAGTCTGAAAACAGTCGTTGATTCAATCTTCGAACCTCAGTTTGACTTAGTTCCAAGTTGATCTGGCTCTTGGTCTAAAAATAAAGTTTGTTCTACTCCACTCAAACTTCAAATTTTATTTAAGGTGCAACTCCATGCAAGCAATGTAAGTGATTGGTCAACATAGGTCAAACTAGCATCATGATAAAACTTAAATTAGAGTTTTAGACCGATTAAGGCATTTTGTTGATCTTTGCTCAATATGAACCCTTCATGTCTTTTATTGTAGAGTTCAATTAGAGTCATTTGGATAAGGGAGCAAGGTTTGGTTGACAACCTATAATTCCATTCACTTAATGAAGCAATCCAAGAAAGATTTTAACTTATCATTTTATGTGACTTCTTAATTCCAAACTTCATGAAACTTTTCTACTAGTCAAGATGGATGCATATTGATGTAAGGTACATGAAATAAGCATGTTTAACCTTACTCTTGTATAATCTTAACAAGGGTCCACATGTAAGTAAGGGTGCGTTGTCCAAATTTAAGTTGGAGCCCACTCTTGTAGATTTGATCTTGACACCTTCATCACCACTTAACATGCCATGTTTGAGCTCAAACCCATTGCTTAACTGGTGATAAACACCTGGGGTGTTACACTATCTTAGCCAATAAATTATAAAATAATGTTTTTTTATTTGTTTAGGTGGCCTTCATCCGAACCCCTGCTAAACCGTATATAATAAACTAAGCGAAATCTATTTATTAATTCATGTCAAATCTCAAGTCATGACCGCTGATGCTAATTAACTAGTTGCAGCGCTATGGTAAAATAAAATAACCAAATGTTACAAACACGTGAACTTAGCCCAAACTAAATAGGCTTTGTCATGTTCATCATAATTTCCACACATGTCATCTATGCCCGGCATAAGCTCTCCGGGGCCAGGTGTACAGCATCATGAGTAAATTAAATGTTGCATGCCATACTATGAGTATGCATGCTAACCTTGATAAAATAAATTAATTACACGTGCCTCGGCCGAGTCGATGATGCAACATATCTTTCTAGGCCATGGCAAAATAAATACTTTGGCTTAGCCCAAATAAAATATTGTACCATATGCTGAGTACATCCATGAACAGGTATCTAAAAAACATGCTAAATCATGATCTTAAATGATCCAAAAGACTATGTCAAATTTAGTCTTTAAAGTAAATTACGTGCATACATACATGATACTATGCACTAAAGAAATGTCCAAGAAACAAACAAATCATTCCCTCCTAGTCGTATATGCATATGGGGCATGGTCAAGATGTCCCATGCTGAGTTAGCTAAATTTAGCGCCATATCATGATATGAATAAATAATAATATATTCACAAATGCTTTGCATAGATTAACTACATGCATATCATAGGTCTCTTGAATGCTAAACAAGCTAGTGACCAATCGTACAAGGAGTATACGTTAGGTCCTCAACAAATGAAAATGCCATGTTTAAATAAAATAACATGCATCGAGTTCAAGCCTATGCCAAGCATACATATTCATCCATCCGAGACTACAAGACCGAAGACTTTGTTTTCTTTTTGTCGTTTGTAATAGGAAGCCATATGATGTAATCTTATTTTTCATGTACTCATGTTGGAACTCTTAATCAGGGGTGTTCTCTACGGAGATGTAATTAACATAATTTTTATGCAAATATAAGAACTATGGAAGTATGGACTTACAATACCTGTTCTTTTCCTTTTGTCCCAATTAAATTTAACCAAAACTAAATTTGTCTCTGCTGATGCGGAGGCGGGTCATAGCCACCCATTTCCCCATCATCAAAGATATCGATATGAGGCAAAGGATACTTGTTCTTAATGGTCACGGCATTAAGTGGCCTATAATCCACACACATTCTCAAAGACTTGTCCTTCTTCTTTACAAACAAAGCTGGACATCCCCATGGAGACGAACTAGGCTGAATAAGACCTTTGTGCAACAGTTTTTGTGTAACACCCTAAAATTTGCAATATTTTTAAAATAGCAGAAAATGATTAATTGTGCATTTTTATGAGCATTTGAATTTACGAAAATAATAATTTTATAAAAATAAAATCAAATATAGGTTTACAATGATGTGTGTGCATTCATGATGCTACATATTAATTTTTGAGTGGTGTGATTTGAAATCAAGCTTCAAATTGTTTGAATTTGCATTTTGAGATTTGCTTTGGAAAATTAGAAAAGGAAAAATGAATTTCCCTCCCTTCTTTCTCCCTTTCCCTACTTTCGGTCTGTCGGCCTGCCTCACTCACGGCCTATTACCGTCCCGTGTGGCCCGCTTCCTGAGCGGCCTTGCTTTCGAGCGCCGGCACAGCTTCGTCGCCAACAAGGCCGCATCGCGCCCCTCCTTTCCTCCCTCTCGCTGACGGTCTAGGCCCACTCGTTAGGGCGTCTCCTTCCTCCATGCTGTGTCCACCTAGGACACCACCGCTCAGACGTCGTCCGTGTCCGGCTTTGCTACGTCGTGGATGTCGTGCCACCCAAGCTCCTGTGCCTCATAAATACCGCCCGAGCCTGCGCCGCCTCCCTATCCTGCCTTGTAGAAAGAATTCACCCTCACATCGAGCTCACAGCCGCCTAGCCCTAGCGCCACCACCATTGACAGAGTTGTGCAGCCGCCGTGCGCCTTCGTCGCTTCCCCGCACGTTTCTTTCGGCGTTGGTGAGTTCCCCATCCTCTCCTCTCTCTCCGGGCTCTCTCCATTCGAAAAACCATGCACTATAGGCCCTAATCCAAGAACTCCAATGAGCTTTCTTTGTCTGACCATGGCGCCGCCGCCATTCACCTCGCCGTCGGCCTCCTACACCCGCCCGATTCGATCTCAGCCGCCTGCTTCTAATCCGACAGCCCATATCGAAGGATACCCCTTCGCTGGTGTTTTTGCAAAAAAAAACCCTTTCAATTAATCAGATCTTAACCCGTAGTCCAATGCGTCTTTTCAGATTTTGTTTTCTTCTTTCGAAAGCGTACTTTGTTTCGGTTAGATCTAAAATACATTTTCAGCAATTTCTAGTTTTGCCACTAGATTTGTTTTGGCCATAAAATCTCCGTTTTAACTCTGATTTAATCCGTTCAAGTTGCATTAGGTTCGTAATTCCATAATCTATATGTTTATACTACTGTTAAGTAAGTTTTCAATTTTTGAAATTCAAGGTTAGATTTAAGCTATTATTTTACTAAAGGAAATATTCTTTAATTCATAATTTCTTTGTTTTAGCTCTGATTTTTGTGATCTTCGCGTCTGTGTGTTCGTAGCCAGACGTAGATTTATTTTCTAAACTTTTCATCTTGATTTTATGCTGTTGGTGTACTGTTCTAATCTATAGCTTTTGTTTGCTATGCATGATTACTCCTGGATGCTTGTATGTTGCTGTGATTATCGAGTATAGACGGTGAGCAATTCGTGGGAGATCAAGGGTACTACTTTGACGAGCAGGATTAGTAGGAGTACTTTGCTCACGGCAAGTATAGCATGGGATCATCCCTATTTCCTATTCACTTTAATACATTAAATTCTTGTTGCATGTGTCGCCTTGGTAGGGATTCCCTGGAATTGAACTTATACCTTGTCACCTACGGGATAAGCATTGGGTAGCTTTGCTAGTGCTCAATTAAACCATGATCTTGTAACATGACTAAAGGCATATGCAATAAACATTAAAATATGACCTTTTAGCAACCTGGAAACAGGGGGCTGGAGTGTTTAGCTACTTTCTAAATGCTTCAGATTCCTCTCCCTAAGGACTTATCTGTAAGTGATCATCTGGGACTTATAGTACAACTGTGAGGGCTATATGGCTCTGGCTTTAGCTCAGTATGAGGACATTTTCTAGCTTGTAGCAGTTACCTTCATTGGCGTAAGAATGGCTTGACGAATCGGGTATAGGACAACCTCTACTCTTATGTGTATAGCCACGATGGAATTGTGCCATTCGACAGGGGGGTTCCTATATCTGTTTGCCGAGTGAATCTAATGGCCCTAACTTGTTAGACGAACCTTTGAAAGGCTTCATAGTGACCCCTGTCTGCTCACCTTGGAAGTGTTTTGGGAGTAATTAACCCGGGCATATGGATATCACGACTCACAGTGAAAGTGTACAATCTTTGTAGAGTGTAAAACTGGTATATCAACCATCCTCACAGTCACGAGCGGCCTTGGAACATTTACAGAATAGATGAACACTAAGAATTACCTGTTTATGCTATTCATTATTCATATTTACATTGATCATGTGTTTTGCCTTGGGAATTTAAACAACTTGTTGCTACTCTTAAGCTAAAATTGTGACAATTAAAAGCTGAATGCTATTAAACCTGTGTCAAGCCTTTTGAGCCTCATTAACCCCATGTTACACTTGTTGAGTACGACATGTACTTATGCTTGTTTATTTTCATTACTTGGATAAAAATCCCGGATGGGTTCTAGATGGCTATGGTTATGATGATTTCCCTGAGGATTACTAGACTTGTGGTCAATCAGTGAACGTCCCTGTGATATGGAGCTTCCACGAGAGATCTTTTCTTTATACTTCCACTACATTTATGTGAAGACTCTGTATTATTCATGATTTAATAAACACTTGTGATGATACTATTTATAATTTGTTGGCTTATATGTGTGACTGATCTCTGGGCGCACATAGGATTTTGAATCCCATTTTATCCTTAAAATTGGGTGTGACAGATTGGTATCAGAGTTGTGTTGACTGTAGGACGCAAGTCTAGTTAGCAATGGTCGTTTTAGCTTCTTTTGCTTCACTCATGTCATGCTTTCCATCTCACCCTTGCTATTTGCTAAAGTTTTATGCTTCTTTTGCCTTACTCTATTATGAAAATTATTGCTTCTAATCTAACTAAATCTAATTATGTAGATGACTCATGCCAGTAAGACTGCCCGCATCAGCACCAGAGGTTACTACCCACCTCGTGGTTTATCCATGGAGCCTAAGGAGGAGGAACCCTAGGAACAAGAATTTGATTCGCCAACACCTGTACCTACGCCTGAGCCAGTCCAGGAGGAACCCGGAGAAGTCGAGGTCGTCTTACTATCCGATGATGAGGAGGAGGAAGACATCGTTGAAGAGGATGAGCTGATCCGTCCCCTAGGATGGACGACAAAGGTCTGGTATAAGTCAGGGTGTGAAACCTCCATTTCGCACCACCGACTCATGGGCATTCTTCAGACCTACTATGGAGATTGGGACATAGCTGTGGAGTACATCTGCAATGAACATACGCACCCTCTAGAAGACACCTATTGGAAGTCTAGGGTGTGCATCTCCATCAAGGACGAACAGAAAGGTGCATACCAGTTGGACTCAAACTATGCGCATCGTGCTCACTGTGCCACCATGGAGGATAACATAGAAGATGCAGCCGCTGCAGCATGCATGGGTCTCCGTGGTCGACGATTTGAGGATATAAAGGATGACCAATATCGATTCCTCCCTCACCAACACCCGGAATTAGGATGGGCAATGATGGACCCACAGGACACAAATCCAACTACCCAAGTGATGGTACACTTTGGCTATGAGTCCATAGCAAAGATTCGTTGACTGGAGGATCAGTTGAAGGCACAACAGAAAACCATTAAGAGACACCAACAGGTGATAGATGAGCAAAGGGTGTGCCTCAACCTGCCAAAGATGTATGAGGAGCTTCCCCATAAGCCTCGCCCATATATGTTGGAGTCCCTTTTATGTAATAAAATGATAGTAGAATGAGTCAAGTTGAGTCTAGTCGAGTCTATTAGTGCGGTGTGAACATTGGTGTGCCTAGTTGATTTGTTATTATGTTTATGTGTGAGTTGGATTTTTGTAATGAGTGCTGGAACTTTGTGGGCATGTCCGCAAGTTCCATAGTTAAGGATATTAAAGTTTGAGTCAATAAATAAATATTTGGGTTTGGTACATCTTGTTCTCTCGGAATCTATTTTTTTAGATTAGTCTGCCTTTATCTCAATGCCAATTAAAATCTACTTGACCAAAAATTATGAAATTTTTATGGGAATAACTAGATTTAAGTATCTTTCTAATTCCTCTAGAATGACCCTCATATTTGATCTGGTTTGTGAGATATCGCTGTTTCAAGATAAAGTTGCTGCACAGTTTGGAATCTGGAAACAGTTTTGGTTGTATCCTATTTTTTTAGTAACCTAACGACAAAATCTAGGAATGTGGTGTGAATAAAAGTTGTAGATAATTTCTTAATCTTTCCAACCATATAAAGTACGTCTCTTTTGGATATATGGAACTCGAGATATGACTGTTTTACTGAGCTACTGATGTTGGAACTCGTCCAGAAAATTTTCTGAATGTGTTCTAACCTTGAAATCTCTAAATTTTGAATATTTATGTTAGATGTCAGATGTCTGGAAGAGGAAGAGGCCGAGGTCATGGAGGTGTTCCCCCACATCCACCACCACTGCCGCCACCAACAATTGAGCAACTTTTGGCAGTGCAGACACAACTCATGCAAGCGTTGGTGCAGAATCAGCAGAACCATCCAGTTGGTGGAGCACCGCGTGACAAGCGTGGTGAATTCTTAAAGGGTCATCCCCTAGTGTTTTCTCATGCCACTGATCCACTAGAAGCAGATGATTGGCTTCGTGCAGTGGAAAGACAGCTCAACATAGCACAGTGCGATGATTAGCAGAAGGTGTTGTACGCTTCAGGACAGCTCCAAGGAGAAGCTCAAGACTGGTGGGAGTGATTTGAGTATGGACGTCCCACTAATGCTCCTCCTTTCACCTGGAAGGAATTTAGAGAGAATTTCAGATCTTATCACATACCAGAGGGATTGATAGAGCTCAAGCAGGAGGAATTCAGAGCTCTGAAGCAGGGATCTATGTCCATTGCTGAGTACCGTGACAAGTTTGCTTAGTTGTCATGTTGTCCTCTGAATGAGGTGGCTGATGATGCTGATAAGAAATGTTGTTTTCTCAAGGGTTTGTATGATGGTCTGCAACTCTAGCTTATGTCCAATACATACCCCAATTTTTGGACGCTGGTGAATCACGCCATTATTATTGACAATAAGCATAAAGAGATGGAGGCCAAGAAGAGGAGGCTTCAAGGGCAGGCATCTGGAAGTAATACTCGTTCGCGCACCAACCCTCAGCAAGGCTTCTAGCAGAGGTTCTAGGGACCACCTAATCAGTGGAATCATGGTCAGTATCCTCAGCGCAAGCACAATGGCAATCAATGTCCTCAGCAGCAGAGTGTCCAGCAGACACCATGACAGGGAACACCCAACAACACTCCCATGAAGACCAGTGCACCTAGTACCCCCAATGTATGCTATCATTGTGGAGAAGTTAGGCATTATGCTAACCATTGCCCCAGGAAGCAGAATCAGCAAACACCCCAGAGTTAGCATAGTAATCAGAAGGGAATGCCGCAAAAGCCAGCACCCAACACAGGAAAGGTGAACCATGTGTCTACTGTGATGGCGCTTGCAGAACCAGAAGTCATGCTCGGTATGTTCAATATCGATTCCACTCCTGCCACTGTTCTTTTTGATTCTAGAGCTTTGCATTCATTCATTTCACAAGCATTTGTTAGAAACCATAGCATACCATTATGTGCCATGCAAAATCCTCTATTAGTAAACTCATCGGGAGGTAGTATGCAAGCTTCTTACCATTGCCTTCCGACTAGTCTATCCTTAAGGAGGGTAGAGTTCAAAGTGAGCCCCATTGTGTTGAGAACATCTGGCATTGATGTGATTCTAGGTATGGACTGGATGATGCAACAACAAGTAGTGATTCAGTGTAAGGAGAAGGTAGTTGTTGTGACCGCACCGAATAGGGAAAGAATCAGTGTTGATGTTGTAGTGTAGAAGCAGCCAACAGCCACAGTGAACTAGCTTGATGATCGCGTCAACAAGGAAGACCCAGTGGTGGATGAATTTCCTGATGTGTTCCCCAATGATTTGCCAGGTATGTTGCCTGACCATGACATTGAGTTTATTATTGAATTATTACCTAGAACAGCACCTATAGCTAAGCGTCTGTATAGAATGGGGGTTAATGAACTAGAGGGACTTAAGAAACAAATAAAGGAGTTATAGGAGAAAGGTTTCATTCGTCCTAGTTCTTCACCTTGGGGAGCACCGGTTATATTTGTTGACAAGAAAGATGGTACTCAAAGGATGTGTGTTGATTATCGGTCACTCAATGAGGTTACTATCAAGAACAAGTACCCGCTACCGAGAATTGATGATTTGTTTGATCAGTTGAGAGGTGCTTGTGTTTTCTCTAAGATTGATCTTCATTCTGGTTATCATCAGTTGAAGATTTGTGCAACTCACATACCCAAGACAACTTTTACTACAAGGTATGGTTTGTATGAGTTCACCGTTATGTCCTTTGGTTTGACCAATGCACCTACCTACTTTATGTACTTGATGAATAAGGTGTTCATTGAGTTTTTAGATAAGTTTGTGGTGGTATTTATCAATGATATATTGGTATTCTCCAAAACAGAAGAAGAGCACGTTGAACATCTAAGGTTGGTCTTGTAGAAGCTTAGAGAACACAAGTTGTATGCTAAGTGAAGCAAGTGTGAATTCTGGTTGAGGGAAGTTTCTTTCCTAGGCCATGTTGTCTCTAATGGTGGAATCGCAGTAGATCCAAGCAAGGTGAAAGATGTATTGAATTGGAAACCACCAACCAATGTGGGAGAGATTGATAGTTTCTTGGGATTGGCTGGATACTACAGAAGGTTCATAGAAGGTTTCTCTAAACTTGCCAAGCCTATGATAGCTTTGTTGGAGAAAAATGCCAAGTTTGTGTGGTCCGAGAAGTGCCAGGCTAACTTTGAAGAATTGAAGAAGAGATTGACTACAGGCCCAGTATTGGTTTTGCCAGATCTAAGCAAGAGTTTTTTGATCTATTGTGATGCATCTCGTCAAGGTCTCGGATGTGTTCTTATGCAAGAAGGCAGAGTAGTGGCCTATGCATCTTGACAGTTGAGAAAGCTTGAGCTAAACTATCCTACTCATGATTTGGAGTTAGCAGTAGTGGTTCATGCATTGAAGATATGGAGGCACTATCTTATCGGACATAAGATTGATATCTATACTGATCATAAAAGTCTAAAGTACATTTTCACTCGGACGGATCTGAATATGAGATAGCGTTGGTGGTTGGAGTTGATTAAAGATTATGATCTGGAGGTACACTATCATCCTGGAAAGGCGAATGTTGTTGCCGATGCTCTTAGCGGGAAGAGTTATGCTAATGAGGTGCAAGTTGCATCGATGTCAAGTGAGTTGTGTGCCGAATTCGAGCGACTAAATTTGGGCTTTGTCACTAATTCAATGGAGTTGGTGTTGGAGCCTAAATTGGAGCAAGAAAGACATAAGGGCCAGTTATAGGATGCGGAGTTGAAAGATATAGCGAAAAACATAGTGATTGGTAAAGCACCAGGTTTTCGTATGGATGATAATGGAACTCTGTGGTTTGGGAAAAGACTATGTGTGCCTGAGGATAAGGCAATATGAGAGGCAATTCTTCATGAGGCACATGAGTCTACTTACTCTATTCATCCTAGGAGTACCAAGATGTATTTGGATTTGAAAGATAAGTATTGGTGGTATGGATTGAAGAGATATGTTGCTTTATGTGATACATGTCAGAGAGTCAAAGTTGAACATCAAAGACCTGCAGGATTGCTACAACCAATGAAGATACCTGAGTGAAAGTGGGAAGAAGTTGGTATGGATTTTATAGTTGGGTTAACATGCACTCAGAGAGGTTATGATTCAATTTGGGTAATAGTGGATCGGTTAACTAAAGTTGCTCATTTCTTACCAGTCAAGACTACCTATACTGGCCCCCAATTGGCCACATTATATATGGAGAGGATAGTGTCTACATGGAGTTCCCAAGAAAATTGTGTCTGATCGAAGTACTCAATTTACATCTCATTTCTGGTAGCAAGTGCATAGTTTGTTGGGAAAAAGTTGAATTTTAGTACATCATATCATCCTTAGACAGATGGGCAAACTGAGAGGGTTAATTAGATATTAGAGGACATGTTGAGAGCTTGTGCATTGCAGTACGGTACAAGTTGGGACAAGAGTTTGCCTTATGTAGAGTTCTCGTATAACAACAGTTATTAGAAGAGTCTCAATATGGCACCTTTCGAAGCTTTGTATGGACAAAAGTGTAGAACCCCGTTGTTTTGGAATCAAACAGGAGAAACTCAAGTGTTTGGACCAGATGTTTTAAGAGACGCGGAAGAGCAAGTAAGGATGATCAGAGATAATTTGAGAGTGGCTCAATCTCGACAGAAGAGTTATGCTGACACTAGGAGAAGAGAATTGGTTTTCGAAGTAGGGGATTATGTTTACTTGAAGGTGTCACCTATGAGAAGTGTGAGAAGGTTTAACATGAAAGGAAAGTTAGCACCAAGGTATATTGGGCCTTTCAAGATTTTAGAGAGACGTGGTGAAGTAGCTTATCAGTTGGAATTGCCTGAGAGTTTGTCGAGTGTACATGATGTGTTCCATGTGTCTCAACTAAAGAAGTGTTTGCGTGTACCCGAGGAGCAGATACCATTGGAGGAACTTACAGTTAAGGAAGATCTCACTTATGAGGAGTTTTCAGTAAGGATTTTGGAGATGGCAGAAAGAGTTACAAGGAGCTGAGTTATAAAGATGTGTAAGGTTCAGTGGAATCGGTATACAGAAGGTGAGGCTACATGGGAAAGAGAAAAGGATCTAAGGAAAACATACCCACAGTTATTTGAGAAAGCATCATTCGAATCTCGATGATGAGATTCATTTTAAGGGGGATAGAATTGTAACACCCTAAAATTTGCCATATTTTTAAAATAGGAGAAAATGATTAATTGTGCATTTTTGTGAGCATTTGAAATTAGGAAAATAATAATTTTATAAAAATAAAATCAAATATAGGTTTACAATCATGTGTGTGCATTCATGCTGCTGCATATTAATTTTTGAGTGGTGTGATTTGAAATCAGGCTTCAAATTGTTTTGAATTTGCATTTTGAGATTTGCTTTGGAAAAATTAGAAAAGGAAAAATGAATTTCCCTCCCTTCTTTCTCCCTTTTCCCTGCTTTCGGCTCAGTCGGCCTGCCTCACTCGTAGCCCGTTCCCGTCCCACGTGGCCCTCTTCCCACGCGGCCTTGCTTTCGAGCGCCGGCCCAGCTTCGCCGCTAGCAAGGCCACAGCGCGCCCCTCCTTTCCTCCCTCTCGCTGACGGTCCAGGTCCACTCGTTAGGGCGTCTCCTTCCTCCGCGCCGTGTCCACCTCGGACACCACCACGCCGACGCCGTCCATGTCCGGCTTCGCTACGCCGCGGGTGCCGTGCCGCCCAAACTCCCATGCCTCATAAATATCGCCTGAGCCTGCGCTGCCTCCCTATCCTGCCTTGCAGCAAGAATTCGCCCTCACATCGAGCTCACAGCCACCTAGCCTTAGCGTCACCGCCGTTGATGGAGTCGTGCAGCCACCGTGCGCCTTAGTCGCTTCCCCGCACGTTTCTTTCAGCGTTGGTGAGTTCCCCATCCTCTCCTCTCTCTCTGAGCTCTCTCCGTTTGAAAAACCGTGCACTATAGGCCCTAATCCAAGAACTCCGACGAGCTTTCTTTGTCCGGCCATGGCGTCGCCGCCATTCACCTCGCCGCTGGCCGCCTACACCCGCCCAATCTGATCTCAGCCGCCCGCTTCTAACCGACGGCCCATATCGAAGGATCCCCCTTCGCTGGCGTTTTTGCAAAAAAACTCCTTACAATTAATCAGATCTTAACCCACAGTCCATAGCGTCTTTTTAGATTTTGTTTTCTTCTTTTGAAAGCATACTTTTTCGGTTAGATCTAAAATACGTTTTCAGCAATTTACAGTTTTGCCACTAGATTTGTTTTAGCCATAAAATCTTCGTTTTAACTCTGATTTGATCCGTTCAAGTTACATTAGGTTCGTAATTCCATAATCTACATGTTTATACTACTGTTAAGTAAGTTTCCAACTTTTAAAATTCTAGGTTAGATTTAATCTATTATTTTACTAAAGGAAATCATGTTTAATTCATAACTTCTTCGTTTTAGCTCTGATTTTTGTGATCTTCGCGTCTGTGTGTTTGTAGCAAGACGTAGATTCATTTTCCAAACTTTTCATCTCAATTTTATGCTATTGGTGTACTGTTCTAATCTATAGCTTTTGTTTGCTATGCATGATTGCTCCTGGATGCTTGTATGTTGCTGTGATTATCGAGTATAGACGGTGAGCAATTCATGGGAGATCAAGGGTACTACTTTGACGAGCAGGACCAGTAGGAGTACTTTGCTCAAGGCAAGTATAGCATGGGATCATCCTTATTTCCTATTCACTTTAATACATTAAATTCATGTTGCATGTGTCGCCTTGGTAGGGATTCCCTAGAATTGAACTTATACCTTGTCACCTACGGGATAAGCATTGGGTAGCTTTGCTAGTGATCAATTAAACCATGATCTTCTAACTTGACTAATGGCATATGCAATAAACATTAAATATGACTTTTTAGCAACTTGGAAACAAGGGGCTAGAGTGTTTAGCTACTTTCTAAATGCTTTAGATTCCTCTCCCTAAGGACTTATCTGTAAGTGATCATCCGGGACTTACAGTACAACTATGAGGGCTATATGGCTCTGGCTTTAGCTTAGTATGAGGACCTTTTCTAGCTTGTTAGCGGTTACCTTCATTGGCGTAAGAATGGCTTGACGAATTGGGTATACGACAGCCTCTACTCTTATGTGTATAGCCGCGATGGAATTGTGCCATTCGACGGGGGGGTTCCTATATCTGTTTGCCGAGTGAATCTAATGGCCCTAACTTGTTAGACGAACCTTCGAAAGGCTTCATAGTGACCCATGCCTGCTCACCTTGAAAGTGTTTTGGGAGTAATTAACCTAGGCATATGGGAATCATGACTCATAGTGAATGTGTACAACCTCTGCAGAGTGTAAAACTGGTATATCAGCCGTGCTCACGGTCACAAGCGGCCTTGGAAAATTTACGGAATAGATGAACACTAAGAATTACCTGTTTATGCTATTCATTATTCATGTTTACATTGATCATGTGTTTTGCATTAGGAATTGAAACAACTTGTTGCTACTCTTAAGCTAAAATTGTGACAACTAAAAGCTGAATGCTGTTAAACCTGTGTCAAGCCTTTTGAGCCTCATGAACCCCATGTTACACTTGTTGAGTATGACATGTACTTACGCTTGTTTATTTTCATTACTTGGATAAAAATCCCGGATGGGTAACAGATGGCTATGGTTATGACGATTTTCCCGAGGATTACTAGACTTGTGGTCAACCAGTTGACGTCCCTGTGATATGGAGCTTCCGCAAGAGATCTTTTCTTTATACTTCCGCTACATTTATGTGAGGACTCTGTCTTATTCATGATGTAATAAACACTTGTGATGATACTATTTATAATTTGTTGGTTATGTGTGTGACTGATCTCTGGGTGCACATAAGATTTTGCATCCCATTTTATCCTTAAAATTGGGTGTGACATCTTGTAACTGAATTTTAAGTTCAGCTAACTCATTTGGTGGCATCCTATAGGGTCTTCTTAGGATAGGTGCCATACCTGGCACTAACTCAATCTTAAATTCACATCCCTATCTGGTGGTAAACCTATCAACTCATCTGGAAATAAATCAGGAAACTCACAAACCATTGGAATATCACAAAGGGTAGTGGCTTGGATAGCACAAGACAAGTTTTGGGGATCAAAACTTCAGGGAAGTGGTACTAGAAAAGCATTACCTCCCTTTGATTCTCTCAACATAATTGTCCTAGTGCTAGTGTCAATGAGAACCCCATGATCGCTCATCCATTTCATGCCTAAGATCACATCTATGGCTAATCCGGTCAATACTATCATATCCATCGTGTACTTCCTCTCTTATACCGAGATGAGCACATCCCTGACTATCTCATTTGTAGATATAGTAGCCCCAGTCAAACTTATACTATAACCACCCTTATTTACCTCCATTACTTTCTGATCATACTTAGATGCAAATGCTTGGCTCATAAATGAATGAGAAGCTCTAGAATCAAATAAAACAATAGCGGGATGTTTGTTAACAAGAAACATACCAACTGTGACAACCTCTCCCGCAGGAACTTCTTCAATAGCGGTGTAATGCATGTATCCAGGACGTGCTTTAGGATTGGCCTATCTCTGATTGCTCTGGTTTTGATTGTTGTTCTTCTTAGGATGGGGGCATTCCTTAGCCCAATGACCCAACTGATTATAGTTGAAGCATGGTTGATTGCTCCTGGGTCCTGCTGAGCTTCCTTGCCCTCCGTTCCCCTTGGGTAAGGCAATGGTGAACGCCTTATGAAACACCTTTTGAGGTCGGTTGGCCTGGACTTTTGGTCAAGGAGGCCTAAACTTGGGCGCTGGCGGTCAAAAATATGACCTAGCCGCCACTGGAGCTGTGGACTGAGATGACCCTAAAGCGCCTACCTCAGCTGCTCTCTTGCGACCTTTTGCTGCCGCATGCAGATTGTTCTGATTCTCTTAAGTCAAGGCATCACTGATGAATTCATTATAGGTGGTGCACCTCGAGTTGGCCATAGTTTTCATTAGCTTAGTGCTAAGACCTCTCTTGAAGCTTTCAATCTTCTTTTCTTCTGTATCGATGAAACCTAGGGCATAATAGGACAAATTGTTGGAAGCATGCATGTACTCAGTAAGAGTCTTGGTTACAAGCTAGTATGGTCAGTTGTACTTCATACCATGGTTGTCCCTCTAGGTATACTTCATTCCAGTAATAGAGGGATGGTTCGTAATACCCCGCATAATGCAAGACTATCCAAAGTAGGGTAGGAGTTCCAAACATCAATAGGAAATTCTCACTTCCAGCCGGTGCTGCCATCTGAACCAACAACATGTGCAACTCTCGTGAGACAAGTCATAATGGATAAGAGTTACATAACCAAGTAAGAGATTAATAAGGGGAGGAACAATGCAAGTATGTAATAATGATGATTTATCATGATACATGCATGTTCCGTACGTTCTCACAAACTTAGGAAAACTAAGACTTCTACGGCATACACGGTGGCATACATACGTTCTCTCATATATAGCATAACTAGTCGGGTTACACGTTTCGTTGTTAATGTACCTACACAAGAATTTCATTTTAGCCCAACCCCACAATTATATATGCAGAATGTAAATCTAGGCTCTAAGTTGCAATTTAAATACTTCCATATATATACCCATATATATACTTCTGTATCAAAGCTACCCGAAAGTAAATACGTCCTATATATACATATAAATATGCATACACAGTCGTATCAAAGCTAACCCACAATTAAATACCTCCACATATATATGAGACATATATATACTCTAGTATCAAAGCTAACTCTCCCCATTAGACTGCACGCTCACAACTTGCGGTCATGCCACTATAATGATGATTGGCATCTTACCTTGGGCGTAGAGGCATTTGATCCACACATTACTACTCAAGTGAATGGCATCCATACAATAGCACGCCATATGGACGACGAAAAATGAAAACCCCCAAGTTAGTACTTAATTAGCCACCTAAAGTCCTTAATTGGGCACAAAGGAAGTGATTACTGGCACACTTTAGATTTCAAACACTAGGTTTTAAAACATCTATATATATAGGTATAAGTTTCTAGAAACTAGTTTTGGAAAACAAAAACTTTTGTTTTAAATACACATGTATCAATTAATGTTGAACCTTGCTCTGATCCCAGCTGTTGTAGAACCGACCAATTTATAAGAGCACAAGTACAATGGCAGCCCACAAGCGGTCGCACTATCATACTTGATCCCATATAAACCCATTAGTCCGTTGAGTACCACGATGGGTCTCGATTAACCATCAACATACAACCAAGATCGTACATGATTCAACATACATGTCACATGTTACATAAAGTTCACAAATACAGCTCATTCATCAGAGTACGAATTAAGATTATTACAAACCAAGTTCGGTAAATAGTAGCGGAAGCAAATTAAAGTTTGAAGCTAACTTTTGCCATCATAGTTCAGATACAGTGCCAACTCGTGATCACACTCCCACAAAAGCATGTAAGAAGGATTAATAATAGATGCATGCCTAGGGCTTACTCCTCATCCACGGCGGGACAGAAGCAGTTCTTGCAATAGCCGTGATAAATTGTACCATCTGCAATAATGGGAATAAAACCATAAGTACGAGAAGGTACTTAGCTAGACTTACCCGACATAAACCAGAAATAAAGTGACTCCAAGGATTATGCAAGGCTTTATAAGTGGAGATAGCTTGACAACATTTTGCATGAAAAGCGATTAACTTAGTTACACAATTATAATTCGGTCATCAAGTTAATTATAGCTATTAATCTCTAGATTAGCAACTAACCTGTGCTAAACATATAGTATATGATTTATTAGCATACAATAGTAACCATAGCCGGTGTAGTAATTCCATGTTCATCCGAACCATCATGTTCCATAACACAATTACTACGATGTTAGGGCTAGCCAAGTTTCTCACTGTCTGGGAGAGATGGCGATTCGAATCGATTTCAACTAGTGGGAATTTATTCCTAACACAAACCCAGGCAAACCAGATCAATGGTCACCTTTGGTACAACTCAAGTCCACATTTCGTGGGTTCGCCCAACGTCGCACCATCAGGGACAACTAGATGCCAGGACATTTAGACCCAGCCTGCCCTTGGGCTCATGTCTAGCTCCCTACACATCCTTACTACCATCTAGAGTGTGCACTTTTATAGAACGGGGCCTAGCCTGATTTGATCTAATCAGCTTCGCTGTCGGATCGAGTTATCCAGCCAGCTAAGTGATAGGCATGCGTTCAATCTTGTCAGAAGTGCCAACAATGGTACGGTCCTTAATCGACATAGATGAATCACATGAGTCAACCTACTCATAGACTCCGCCCAGCCTCCATTTACATTACCCCATGGTTCTTTTCCATGATAGCAAACATAGTCAACCGTGCTTTGGTATCCACCTATATCTCGTAGGTGACAGGAAATCACCCGACTTCTACTGGTCTAAGCATGGCTAAGCATAGATTCGATCCTAGACCTACACAGGGTTAAAGGTATATGTAACTAGACAAGGTAGTTCTATGCATCAAGTGTTTCCAATCAACTCTTATAACCTAATGCATCAAACATAAAGGACTCAAGTAATATTTTGTAAAACATGGGAGACTTCGAATGCTCCGGGGCTTGCCTTTGAGGAAAGAGGATGGCCGGTGATCCGAGCACTCAGGGAGATCTTCGAGAGCTTGCTCCACTTCTCCTAGAGCTACAGCCTAAGGCATCTCTTGCTGATCCTCCTCCTCTTCTTCGTTGAACTCTAGGAGAGTTATCTCTTCGGACGATCCTATATGCATGACCATGGAATAAGATATCACGAATGCATATATGATGGCATGTATAATATGATATGCTATGATGAATGCATCCTCATAAGTGTTTTCCACAGCATCTCATTAAAGTAATAACAAGTTGCATCTTATTTTACTAAGTAGATGCATATCTCTTCTCTACTACTTAAGCAAACACTTTTGTAAATCATTTTCTGGACTACAAGATAGTAGCCACTTGTTTTGACCATAACTGGAGTTATACACATCAAAATAATATGGTTGTGGACATTCTGGAAATCTTATGAAATTGCCTACAACTTTATTTTAATCATCTTAATGTGATTCAGCAGTTATCTAGGTTAAACAAATCAATCCTTCAGATCTGTGCAGAGAGCAAGCTTTCTTGGCAGTAGAATTCTAACAGCCATAATTCTTAAACCACATGGCCTATGACTATAAAAATTTAACACAAGGTATATAAGTAAGTTATCTACAACTTTGTTATTAACAAGTTTTACAGAAAAGACCATTATCAATATGAAATTATCAACTCAACCAAAACTATACATGCAACCATCTAGTTGAATTATAAAGCAATAATTAACTAGTTGCATACAACGAATTGCTTTTAAGCCTAACTAATAACATCAACAGATCATATGCATCACAAGCACCATAGAAAACATCATGGTTAAACATAACTAATTCATTTATATCCATTTATTATTTTCCTTAAATAATAGGGTGATTTAAAGGATAAATAATTCCAGTGCTTAATAAATTCTGATAAAATTACAGTAGCCTAGAAATGACCTCAATAGTCTACTATACAAATTTCATGACATTTGGAAAGTACAACTAGTTCTACAATAAAGACAAGTTACATAGGCTGATTTTAGCAAAAATAGTTTAGCATAGTGAAAAGTGTCAAACGACAGATTTAATATTTTTCTTACATTCCGCCAAGCATAATAATATTGTGTAAAAATTTGCATGATCATATGTTATGTATTTTTACCTCAATTAATTTCACTCGAAACTAGCAATTAATTAGGATTAAATATGAAGACCATATTCAAAGTATGACTACTATAAGTTTAGTATTTTTCCTAGATAGAGCATGTCAACACAAGACCAACAAAACTAGAATCACAATTTTATCACCTTTCTAGCTCAAGTTATGCAATTAACAAGATAGAAACCATTAAAAAAGTAGTTATCTAGCTACATTTTATTGCCCCTAAAAAATACAGGAAACAATGCATATAATATTTTTATCAAATACTAAACTTCAAGATGAAACTAACAAAATTTGGTTCACCAAAATTGGACACTCCTAGCTTGAGATATGAATTTTTGAAACATGCATTCAAATCTATGAAATAAATTAGAAAATCAATTCTATACACACTCACAACCGGGGCCCGCGATCAATCGGGGACCCACCCGTCAAACACACAAAAGCGGAGGAGGTGCTCCGACCAGCGATATCTCGCCGACGGCGAGATCACCGACGACGACGACAACACCTACATGCTCGTCTCATCAAGTCGCATCAATAGGTGTGCTCGACTAGCCTAGAAGCTCACCGGAAGTAGCTCGCCGGTGGCAATGGCGGACGGCGGTGGTCGCGTGGCAGTACGCCGGCGTCCTTCGGCCACCATATGCTCCGGTGAGGTGCTCTACAGCTTCATGGTAACCTATCAGAGCTAACCTAGGTGGATAGGGTTCCGGTGATGTGATGATGAGCTCTGACCGCGTGCATGCCGCGCGGCGGCGCACGGAGAAAGGCGGTGCTCTCCCCGTTCTGGTGAGATGGCGATGGGAGAGAGGTCTCGGTCATGCCGTTAGCTAGACATAGGGTTACCCTACCGAAGGCACGAGAGTATAGAGGGACACGGTCGACTAGCTCGACGGCGACGAGCTCCAGTGCCATGACAGTAATGGCGGCCGCGCGTGGAGCGGCGAACCGTTCTAGCACCAACACCTAGTAGCATCAACCCTCGCTTTGACCTATGCTACTAGACACTAGCAGGGTGCTAGATGCATGCAGGGCAGTGGAATGGCTAGGCCACTATGAGCATGGAGCTCAGCGGCGCTCCGGTGATGGCGCGTGGGCGGCAAAGCAAAATGCACCCTTACCTTGGCTCGGTAAGAGGGGCAAGCTGGTCAGGGTGGAAGAGGTGACAATGGCAGAGCTAATGGAGTGACCAATTGGGAAATGGTGCGGCGATGATAGTGAACGAGGACGATAGAGCGACGGTGATGGCACAATGGCGCGGTGCTACGCTTTGCTCCGGCCTGGGTGAGAGAGAAGCGAGGCGCGAGAGTGAAGGAAGCGAGCAGCGTAGGCATGAGACATAACCCTCTGCGTTGGCTAGGCCGACGCTGACGTGTGGCCGCCACATGGCATGCCTAGCTTGCCTTGGTCGGCCACTGACGGCAGCGTGGAAGCGGTTATCAGAGGTGATGAACATGACTGATAGAGCTACTTCACGCGACCATAACTCCTAAACTGTTCGTCCAATGCAAAAACTTCTATAACAAGAATTGTAGAGCTGCACAAGATCTACAACATTGCTAAAAAGACTTTGGCCTAAATCCTAATGCTTCACGAGTAATATCATCCCAAAGTGCAGCACTTGAAACTATAAACGCAGTTTAGACTTAGAAAATTTTTCAAGCCTTCAAAACAACATTTCTAGCTACTTGTGAGCTATATTTTGAGCATGCTATGCACCGAATTAGGTCTTGACCCAAGAATAAAAGTTGTTGCTCTAGTCAAGTACTACCACTTTTCTTAAGGGTGCACTAAAATGCAAAGTCTCTAGAGTATAGTTCAACTTAGGTCAAACATACAACTTGAAAATGAAAGCCTACACTATAACCATGACTTAGAGGCCAAATGGGTCCAAGTCATGAATACCAAAGTTGTTCCATATGACATTCTAAACATGTTTAAGGTACTCCTAAGGTCCGACAAACATTTTATACATTGGTTACATGTAAATCCTAGCATATGCACGTATATAAATCAACATTTCATGTGACAAAGTATAAGAATGAGATGAAATTTCATATGCTCATGTCCATGAATGCTTGGATGATGCTTGTGCTCATGAAATGCAAGTGCAAATTGCAATGTTTAACACAGAAGTGTTACAATCATGCCAACCCACAGATATAGAAACTTGAGGCCAGCCTCAGAGTGGTGAACAAAGAAATTTGAGTAAGTCATACTTGTGTTGGTATGCATGCCATTCTAGCAGTATTTGTAATTTGTTCTATGACAGGACATGATGCGCACCGCCGAACACTGGCATCAACAGCTGGAGCTCAAGTTCAAAGAGAACAAGCAGCTGCTGGCATCGGTGAAGGCGCTGGAGGAGAGCTTGGCTGAACTAAAGGAGCAAGGCCGGATGCAGATGCACATGGAGCATCTAGGGTCAAAGAAGCTGACCAAGACTGAGTGGGCCAATGGTGCTGAAGCAAGGCTCAGTAGCACCTCTGACCAGCTAGTAGCCATGGGGACCCAGCTTGCCCTTGTAGCTAAGGAGAAAAACGGTAAGACCTCAAGTCTTGATGCCTGCCGACCTGTCATTGTTGCCTCATCATCATTGTTACGGGTGTAGAGTTGGTGACATAGCCATTCCTGGCCCGCGAGGAGGCAGAGACCACATGGAAGGAGAAAGAGGGTGCCAAAGAGGCATGGCAGAAGGCCATCGACGAGCTGCAATGTAAGTTGACATAGTTGTTCAAACTTGCATCCTTTGCGTGTTACTAGGTGTGTTACACTGTCTTGGTCTTTGCAGTCGTGCGTACCAACTCTGGGGCACAATACAAAGAGTATGAGCTATGACTAAAGGCCACCTGCAACAAAATGAAAGCCATCATCGATGGAATTATGCCAGTTCTCAACTTCATTGATGGGAACCCAGCGCCGCCCCCGATGGGACATCTCAACATCAGTCCTCATCCGCCAGACCCTTTTGTGGAGAGGTGCAGAGCAGCCTTGACCAACTTCAGTGCATACGTCCACAGTGTAGCTTGTACCACCATTGGGCACGCCTTAGCGGTTGTTAGGTCCTTGTACCCAGCGGTGAGCCTAAAGGTTGTTGATGGTGGATTTGCTGAAGGGGAGGAGGACACTAAGGTGGAGCAGCTCACAGAGGAGGCAACGGAGTCAGCCCTTAAGCTCGTTGAAGACCTAGACATATTCGATGATAGGGAGCAAAACCAAAATAATTAGCAAGAGTTTTAGTAGAAAACTTTAAGCTGATGCTGGTCGGAGACGTAAATATAAACATGATGTTTATTTTTTAGCCTATTTTGTTCATGTGTTAGATATGAGTTAGTTGCTTTCTAGTTAGTTCACTTCACCAGCCCTGACTATCCCCCAAGCTCCATAGTGCGAAGTGGCTAGCACTTGTGTTTGCATGGGAGAAGAAAGCATCGTCAAGGGGCCGCTGCTGACTATACATAGCGTAGAGCGTGGCTCATGAACGCATAGGAAGAAGTCGAGGCCAGGGCCACTTCTGGATGCCATGGGTAAGAACGTGGCTGGTCGGCACGTGGAGCATTGATTATGTCAAGAGATATTACGCGTGGAGAGTTGGTGAGTAACGCGTTATAGAGACATTTTAGGTATGGAGGGTTAAATTATGGCGACAAAACTAGAGAACACATGGAGAAAAAAATGCGGTGAAATATGGAGAACGCAGTCAGAGAATGCAATTAGAGAACACAATTGGCGCAAACTTTATTAAATCAACAAATATGGAGAAATACATATCTGTAGTTGAACGTTTCAAGGATAGAAATGCCTAAGGAGTTCGATGTGCCAAGAGTTGGGGATGTTTACCCCTTTAGAATCGCATAGCCTGTAGGATCCTGGTCGGGTGACCTCTTTGACGATGAAGGGTCCCTAACAATGTGATGAAAGCTTATGTAGGCCGTCGGTCTTCTATTTTTGGTGGAGTACCATGTCGTCGACCATGAAGGATCGCTCGTGGATGTTGGGGTTGTAATATCTTCATAGGCCCTCTAGATACTTGGCTGTACGGACACATGTAACCAGGTGATCAACGTCTTCTTGCCGGGCAATAACTGATTGTTCCTCATTGAAATTCTCAACCCATGGTGCTCGAAAGGAAATATCTGCTGGCAAGATGGCCTCGGAGCCATACACCAAGTAGTACGGGGAAACATCGGGGTTAAGACTAGCCTGTGTCCGGAGTCCCCATACAACGGCTTGCAATTCCTTCAGCCATCTGCCCGGGTGCTTCTTGTCTTTCTTGTACAGTCGCTTTTTTAGGGCATCTAAGATCATGTTGTTTGCCCATTGAACGTAGCCATTGGCTCTAGGGTGGGCAACCAAGATGTATTCGATAGAGATACAGCGGTCTTCATAGAAATCCCAGAAGTCATTGCCAGTGAAAGTAGAACCCAGATTGGTCATGATGCTATTTGGCAGGCCGAAGCGATGCATGATGTCCTCAAACAGCATGGCTGCCTTCTTCATGGTTGCGGTGACAAGGGGCTTATACTCGATCCACTTGGAGAACTTATCAATGGTGACATATACATATTTGAAGCCTCCTAGAGCTGGCTTGAAAGGCCCGATAATATTCAGCCCCCAGCATGCAAAGGGCCAAGATGTGGGGATGGTCTGAAGGGCTTGTGCTGGCACATGTATCTGCTTGGCAAAAAATTGGCAACACTCACAACACCGAATGAGCGCCTCAGCGTCTGCCATGACAGATGGCCAGTAAAAACTAGCTCAGAAAGCCTTGCCGACTAGATGTCTAGAGACTGCATGGTTGCCACATGAGCCGGCATGGATATCGAGCAGTAACTTTTCTCCCTCCTCCTGGGAGATGCACTTCTGCAATAGCTCTTCCTTGGCATTCTTCCGCATTAGCTAGCCATCGACTAATACGTAGTGCTTGCTACAATGAATGAGTCGTTCCATCTCGGTTCTGTCACTTGGGACCTTAGCTACGATGAGATACTTGATGAACATGTCACTTGTTTGAAGTACTTAGCCACCTATTATAGACCTATATCCCTAACTATACTAGGTTGTCATCCCTAGTGATGATGTCAGAGATATGTGTTGGTACTACATAGCATTACTACTAGAATAACACTAAGCAGTTCTTTATTAATTATGTGACTAGAGAGAATATATATATAAATCTATGAATGTAAAGTATCCGCAAGCGCACAGATAATATACCATTGTAGCACTTTACCTGAGAGTATTCTAGGTATCATTATTTATATTTTTACCACTGGGAAGATCTACCATGGACATGTATTGATAACTTTTACTATTAAAGGAGAAGTAAACCATAACAAATACTCTACTCATTACAGTGGCAAGTCATAGGATAACAGATATATATACTAAGTAATGATAATGATAAGTCACTCAGAGCATTCCTTTCTATTGCATTAGCATGGTCAGGTAGAATATTAGAGGAATAATTCCTAAGTCATCCTTAATTACAAGTCAAAGCATACATTTGATTAGTGCAATTACACCTAGTAATCATGGCTAAGATCATCATCATATCTACACTTAAGGGATATTACTAAGGAAGATTGAGGGTAGAGCTCGTTCTACCTTCATAATCGGACCCTACGTGCGCCTATATTCGAGGAGTGGACTACAAAGGACTCAACGGGACATACACATCCGTGATCTACAACATGACCCAGAATATAGGGTGTATCCATAGGTAAACAACATATAAGCACCACGTTTACACAATGTTGACCACCCACCCATGGTACCTTGGAGTGAGAGCTATATGAACTTATAAACATAATGATAAACTAGTTATACAAAGCATATAATCAAAGTAGACAATGAACATCATAATGAAGAACATGAATAAGATGAATATTAAGATTGTCACAACAATTATAACTAGCATATAAAAATAATGAAGAAACAAAAGAGAGAGGGGTACAAAGTTTATACCGAACCACACTCTTGACAAGATCGGGAATCCAAGCGAAGTCCTGCTTGCCTCCCTCTAGATCTATCCTAACTAGCTATGCTATGGAGGAGGAGGAGCTCTAAGAAGATTAGGGTTTCTATCTTCAAATGACTTGATGACTAGGGTTATGCTTGGGGGGAGAGGCAGGGGTTGGATTATATAGCCCTAAGGGTCCAACGTGAGCCCTTGGATCAAACCGACTTAAGAAACGGCCTAGATGCATCATCAAAGGTGGTGGAAAACTGACATAGCGATGAGCCTGACAGGTGGGGCCCACAAGGGCCAGGTGGCCCTATCAAGAGGTAGGGCGACCCCACCTATCAAGGGGTGGCCCTCCGCTTCGGTGGTGTGGCTTCTAGACCCTTCTAGAGTCTTCCCACATAGGTACCATAGTGGAACTCCGTATTTTCCTTTGACGATTAGGTCCTCCTTGGCGGTTTTCTGATTAAACCCTGCTGGAAACATAGATTCACCAAAACTTGTAGAATTTATTAGTTTAAACCCCTAAACCTTCATTGGTGATTATATTTATGCCCTTATGCATGTTTAATTGATGGTTTATATTGGTTGTTAACTACCATCAACAACTCGCCCAAGCTTACCTTTTGCTAGTCCCTTAGCAAAAGTAAACTTAGTAACTAAACCTAGAGTTTAAGGGTTTTGAAAACATTGAAGCAACTCCTCAAAAGTACACATGCGTTCAAACAAGAATTCTCCTCTAGATTAGAATAAATCGATCTGACTTTCAAACTTACCCATATTAACTTCAACTATGGGGCTCCTTAGCCTTCACTTGGGTCTTGAGCAATTGAAAGACAGAACAATCAAGTTAAGCACTATGTCTCAAGTTCTTTGCTCAACCATTATTCCAGAGGTTTTATAGGTTTTCAAAATAAAACTTAGAGCTTCCATTGTATGACACTCTCAAGTCTCTCAATATATGTGGTATTTGTGGATCCTTACCAAGCCAATAATAATGTTATGCCTTTCTCTTCCTACAACTAAGGCTTATGTGGAGCTCATAGGAGTGGAAAAAGCATGAAACAGCATACTTACAATACATATATTGTAAAGTCAAACCTCGGATCCAAAGAGAGTTAAGTCATACAATCAAATCAAGATGTGCATGTGTATGGATGTATATGGTGGATATATATGGTGGCTATCCTAATTCTACTATGCTCCTTGAAAACATATCTCTCTTTTGAAACTTGGAAACAACTTTACAAGAAAACGTGGGCTATCTTATTCATCTCACTTTTTTTTAGGTGGGCATCTAGGTACCCATTGTTTTAAATACCTCGGACACTTGTCCATTTTTTCTCTTCTCTTTTTTTTATGAATAACTTTTCCATAGCCACATGCTTCTTTTCTGCAAGAAAACTTTTTGAGAGATAGCAACAAGAATTTGGACTATTTATTTGGTGGATATCCTATAGGGTATGTTTTTGGTGTTTACTCCTAGTGTAGGAGTAAAACATTTTTGGGTGGATCTTGATGGAATGCATGTTTTTGCGCCTACCCCCAGTATGGGAGTAGTGCATATTTGGGTGGTGTGTATGTGATCTTGATTTTAAGATCCTAACAAACCTCTCATAAGGGTCAACAAAGCTTGACTAAACTCAATGCAAAACAAGCAGCATATATGAGTGTAGTTTTTTCTAATCTAAACATCATATATGGTTCTGGTAGGAATTCAAGCTTTGTCATACAGGAGCTCATCATATAGCATTTTTAAGTTTTTCAAAAGATAAATCTCTAGAACTCTAGTATCACTTGGAACAAGATAAACAGTAGCTCAGACCTTCTCATATCATATCCGCCAATTACCTAGACTTAGCTCAAGGATATGCTACCCACGAGTTTCAAGTTCAGAGTAAATCTTTATATCAAAACAGTCGTATCCAAAACTCAGGAGAATTCAAGGCTGAAAACTCGGTACTTAAAAGGAATTACAATAGAGCAACTATTCATCATTTCCATTGCAAGAAATTATCCTCAAAGCTCATTTATTCAACTCCTAAAAACTAGACACACTCTTTTATTATATTTTTTCATTTTTAAGATCACACCTTACTATATATATATATGTAAGACAAAGATAAATTTTTATTTTGCTTTTAGTTTGTTATACATCTTTTTATGACTTTAGCAATTACATAGAAAACTCAAAGATAGTAAAACTGAAAAGGAAAAGAAATACTTAGCTAGATACATGGGGGATGCTCCTCCCCCAAGCTGGATGTTGTCGTGGTCTTTCTTATCCGTACAGAAGTAGGGTTCCTTGTGCAGCAAGTGTAGAAGCAGTACAGGAAAATGTACTTCGGATGAATGGCTTTACTCTTGATCATCCTGCAAAATACTCCAACAAGAACACCAAAACTCGTGGCACAGATTAGGATAAGGGGTTAGCGGTTAGCCATTCAGAGATTTGTTGTCCTTGTAGTTTAGACAGATTTCCTAATTGACAAAGTTCTAGCAGCATGTCTATTTAATATATTTGGATTTTTTTTCTATAATGCAGAAAGGAAATATGCATGCATGGTATTTTTATTTTTATGCCACCATAGTGAATATTTCCTTAGGCTTTCATACCCGAGAAAATTTTCACATGGGGCTTTAGGCTTTATGATGCAATGATGTAATGCAGTCATGAAACTTTTTATTTTTCTTTTCTAATTGCAATGCTAGTGCATAAAAGTAAATATGCTAAAGTGAAAAATAATTCATGCAATACTAAAAAGTAAATATGGATAACTACCGATGTTATCTCATGGCCAGGGTTCAGATTTTTAAGTCCTCTAGACAGGACTCTTTTCCTATCTTGTTCATTCCTTGGGTGCATTAGTCGGTCCTAGGGATGGAGACCTTGATGGTTGCACCTCTTGTGAATCTAGTGATGATGTTACCTTTTCTTTACGTACCTGCTTGGTCTGTGGACTTGACTTTGGTGGAGTGGGTTCATCCTTTACAACTTCTTTAGGTTCCTCATCTTCCTCCAAACTTTTCCTTGGAGTTTAATTCTTTTGAAATTGGGATGATTGACGTCTCCTCCTGGAGTGGGACTTCTTCGGCTATTCATAAGTGGTATAACAATTGAAATAACAGCATACCTTTCCTTCAGGGAATTGTAAGTGGACTTATCCAGATCTGACATAGATGATCGCGTTGGTGGTGCTGAGGAATGGTCTTCCAAGGATGATGGGTGTATCATCTTCTTCTTCACCCATGTCTAGAACCATGAAGTCAATAGGGGCATAGTGATCATGTATTCTTACCATAATATCTTTTGCTATCCCCTCTAGAAATCAGATTGATTGGTCCACCATCTGCAATTGCATATATGTAGGGAACAAAGGTTCATCACCAAATAAGTATTCATACATTACCTTAGACATTATGTTGACTCCTGATCCAATGTCATAGATGTAACACCCTAGGTGTTAGGCTTGCATAATTTGACTTGCATTGCATGAGCATAATCATCAAGCATTCATATATAAGCTTTTACATGTGAAACATATAATTGAAACATGTTTTGTTATTTTATGTTTCCTTATATGTATGCATGTGATCATGTGTGAATAAGTGTAAGTGGTTGATGTTGGTCACTAAAGCACCTTAGCTACACTTAGGATGACTAATGAAACAATGTTCATGTAGATCACTTTGTCTAATTAAGCTCTGGAGTGATGATATGCTGGTTGACCTAGGAAGTAATTTGTGTAACCAATGTATGAAATGCTTGTGTGACTTTAGGAATACCTTAACCATGTTTAGAATGTCATTTCAAACAAATTTGGCATTCAGGACTAGGGCTAGTTTGGTCACTAAGACATAGATATAGTGTAAGTAATCATTTGAAAGTGATATGTTTGACCTAGTTTGAACTATGTCATAGAGACTTTGCATGGATGTGTTCACTAAAGCAAAGTTGTAGTATTTGATGAAACAACTTTTATTTTTGTGTCATAGGCTAGTTCAACTCCAAACATGCTTGAATTGAGCTCACAAGAATCAAGATTTCACTGTTTTTAGCACTTAGAAATTTTGCTAAGTCCTTTTTATGTTTACAGTGTTGATGTACACAACTTGGTGATGATTTTACTCTCCATTCGTTGAGAATTAGAACTTGATCCTTTAAGAGAAATTGGAGAGGGTATATAGGGCTATGACTTTTGTTAAGGAAGAATTTGCTAATGATCCACAGATTAGGAGTTAGAGCTTCACTATGTCGCGCCATTAGACTGGATCATGGACTTTGATGGCCGTCGTGCGTCGCGTCGTGGTGGTCGACCGACGCCAGGGCTTGGTCGCCGTGTGGCTGCGCTGGCCGTCGTCGGGCCCCCGCCTTGATGTGCTGGTGTGCACATAAGGAGACCACGCATGGCTCGGCTCAGTCACTCCCTCATGCTCCCTCACTCTCCCTGCCTTCCTCCGCCTTCGCTTTGCCCACAGCGCAGCGCCACCAACACCATTACCGACTGCTTAGCCTCACCTTGCGCCAGCGTAGCTCCTTTGCCACCGTTGTAGCTCTGACGTACTCCCACCACATCACCGCACCACTTTGCTTGCTAAGCCTCGCCCGGTAAGGCCTCTATGCAGCGCACGGCCTCGCCGGTGTTTCACCGTAGTGCCACATTGCCGTGGCCGGGCCACCTCTAACCACCGCGTGCCATGATTGAGTGTGCAATAGGTTCACCATAGTGCATAGAAGCTTGGCTAAACCCTTGATGGTGCCATCTCGGTCATCTCTGGTGGCTCACCGTCGACCGCATCCGCCACACCGCCATGACTGCCATAGTCATCCTTAGCTTCATTAATCCATCCACATAGCTACCCTATCGTGTGCGCAAGGTCGCGGGGATCATTGAGGTGCCAGTGCCATCGCCGAAGAGCTCGCCGTCGGCGAACTCCAGCCGGTCCACGCCGCTCCCCTGCTTTCTGTGTCACTAACGCATGGGCCCGGCTGACGCAGGGGTCCTAGCTATCAGCGGCTGTAGGATAAAAGCTAGTTCATTTATTTTAGATTTGACTACAAATTTTCAAAAATCATAAGTGGAGTTCTCGATGTCCATTTTTGGTGAACCAAATTTTGCTGTGTTCCTCTTGAAGTGTAGTATTTTATAAAAATTTGAGATGTATAGTTTCTGGTATTTTTCATGGTGATTAAAATGTACTTAGATAAATGCTTTTTGAATGTTTATAATCTTTTAAATTATATATCTTGAGCTAGAAATGTGATAAAATTGTGATTCCAATTTTGTTGATCTTCTGTTGACATGCTCTAGCTAGGAAAAATATTAAGCTTGCAGTAAACTTGATTGAAATATGATCTTTCTATTTATCGATTAATAAATGGCATTTTTTGGGGAAAATTATAGGGAAAAAAGTAACATATTGCTATGCAAATTTTTATACAGTATTATGGCACTAATAGGAAGCTAAGAAAAATATATAATCTATTGTTTGACACTTTTCTATAGGGTTAACTATTTTTGCTAAAATAACCCTTGCTAGCTTGTCATTTTTGTAGAGGATGTTGCACATGTCCAAATGATATAAAATTTTTACAGTAGTCTATTGAGATCACTAGGAAGCTACTGTAATTGTATGAGAATTTATTGTGCACATTTGGTGTATGTTTGTTTTTCCCCTAATTATTTAATTAAATTAATAAAGGCATTTAAGTAATTAAATTGTGATTGACCATGATGTTTTCTATGGTGCTTGAGATACATAGTGTCGGTACAGAAAGTGACCAACTAGTGAATATTTATAGTTTTGCTGTATGTTGTGATCGGAGGTGGTCTATCACTCAATGACATAGGATTTATACTAGTTCAGGCAACGTGCCCTACGTCCAGTGTAGGTCGGTCAGTGACTTTATTCCTGAGCCTAGGTGCTCGAAGTCTGTAGTGGGGTTACAAACAAGAAGGAGAAAGGTGGGTGTACGAGAGGCCCGGTCAGGTCCAACTGAAAGGGCCGAGGGCGACCGGAACTCTGCTATGAGCTAGGTGTTCAAGCGGGTGTTTGAGGGGTTGTGAGCTATCGATCTAGTGAATCTGGTGCTTGAAGAAGTCGACCACCTTCATTGAAGGGAGCGCATCCCCTTTTATAGAAGAAGGGGATGGATTTTATAGGTGATAGGGAGAGAGTACGGATGTTACTAAGTCTTGTTGCCCATGCCGATGAGGACAGTGATGATGGTAGGCGCCCACAATATTGTTGATGTCACTGTATAATGTCAGGTGCACATGGGAGGTTGCGTTGGCTTCTTCGGGAAGGGTAGATGTCGGTACCTGCAAAATACTATTGGTATGTGAGGAGCCCTACCCTGTGTACCAGGTATGGTGAACCTTGGCACCCACTATCGATGCCCAGAGGTATGTGGGGGGCTTTTTGCCGTATGGGAGCCTAATGGCGCCTACAATACTGTACACACAAATGTCAGTTCCTACAATACTATTTGTGCCAGGGTGGTTGAGGAGCACTATTCCCACAGGCGTACAGGGTATGGTCCCGGTATCGTGGTTTGACTTTGTGCACTACCTTCTCCGTTTGCCCCTGGTCCCTTTCGAGCGGGCGTCCCCGGTCGGATGGCCCCAGTCGGCCCTGACCGCGCCAGTCGGAGAAGAGTGGTAAGCAGGCTTCCTACGAGGTCCCCGGTCGGAGACGCGGGGTCAGAGTAGGAAGCAGTGTTTTGGGCCAGGCCTTTCCGATTGGAGAGACCGCCCGGAGGCGGCTGGTGCCCAAAGCCAATGCTCCGGTCGGAGAGGTGGGCTGAAGAAATTTGATGAGCGGGCACTTGTTCTTTTGGGTAGACCTTCCGGTCGACGACCGGACTTGTCCTTTTGGCCCGTTGTGCTTTAGACTCTTGGGCCAGCCCATGAATTACGTGTTGTTTTCCTAGGCCGAGCCCTGGCATGGAAGCCGGTCCCCGAGGGATCCCGGGTTTATGAACCCGACAGGAGCCCCCGAGCCCCCGGGCGATTTGAGCAGAATCGTCCGGGGGATTTTTGTCTTGCCGGCGGGTGCGCGCGAGCGCACCCGTGGGTGTAGCCCCTGAGCCCCCGGGCGGTTCAGGTAGAACCAGCTGGAGGTTTTCTGCGTTGTCAGCGGGGGAGGTTTTTCTGTTGTGTCGGCGGGTGCGCGCGAGCGCACCCGCGGGTGTAGCCCCCGAGCTCCTGGGTGGTTCGGGCAGAACCGTCTGGGGGGTGTTGTTTTAGCGTGCGTGTGTGTGCATGTTTTTAGTTTTGAGACGGTTTTTTGTTTAACCACGGTGTCGTTGCGCAGCCGAGGCGGTGAGGTGCGGGGATTTGGATTGAGACAGAACTTACTGATCCCGGCATCGGTGCGCGCCATGGACCGGGTGAGAAGGTTAGTTCAGGACAAACCCTAGCGTCGGTGCGCGCCACGGATGGAGATAGCTTGGTTCGGATGTGTCAGAGCTCACTGATCTTTGGCGTCGATGCGCGCCGTGGGATCGAGTGAGGCGGAGCCACGAACGGACCCAGGCGTCGGTGCGCGCCGTAGATTGGGAGAGTTAGTTTAGTTAGTTCCAGAATCGGACAGGCCGGAGCTCGTGGATCCTAGGAACGCAGTCGGAAGTGAAGTCATTTATGTGAGTTTAGGAGTCGCGGTCCCAGGTTTATTGGAGCGTAGTAGGAAGTGAAGCCGTTACACGAGTTTAGGAGTCACGGTCCCAGGCGTAGCCGGATGTCATAGATCCTGTCGATGCAAGTTCGGGGTCACGGTCCCAAGAGCTGTAGCCAGATGTCATAGATCCTATCGACGCGAGTTCGGGGTCACGGTCCCAAGAGCCGTAGCCGGATGTTGTAGATCCTGTCAACGTGAATTTCGGGTTGCGGTCCCAAGAGCTGTAGCCGGATGTCGTAGATCCTGTCGACGCGAGTTTAGGCTCGTGGTCCCAAGAGCCGTAGCCGGATGTCATAGATCCTATCGATGTGAGTTCGGAGTCACGGTCCCAAGAGCCATAGCCGGATGTCATAGATCCTATCGACGTGAGTTTGGAGTCGCGGTCCCAAGGTTTTTGGAGCCCAGTCGGAAGTGAAGCCGTTTTAAAGCCAAAGCGTAGTTAGTTTGGTTAAAGATTGGACGAGGCGATGCTCGCGGATCCTGGCATCGGTGCACGCCGTGGGACCGGGCGAGTCGGAGTCGTGGATCTAGCGAGTTCGAGGTTGCCGTCCTTGGCATTTGTCTTGAGCCCCCGAGCCCTATCGGGCCTTTATAGGGGGGGTCAATGTGAGTATTGTGCGTTACCCCATCCTCGGTTCCTCACAACCGGAGGGGCTGAGTTTCGTCGCCTGTCCTGATCGCTTCGGCTCGAAGACTAGCTCAGTGAGTTCGCTAACGGGTGTGATCGAGTGGAATCTGGGTCCGTCGTTCATGATGGGGTCGGCATAGCTCTCTTGTGACATTCCACTACTCCTTTACCTACAACCCGACAGATGCCTAGGTCATTCCAGAGACCGACCCAGATGGCCTAATGGCCTCCCTTCAATGGAGATTCTGTGGGCCTGGTGAGAGGTTCAGGATCGAACGAGAAGGTTGAGATGACCCGGTCTACCAGACCGGGCGAGGACCACATGGTGCTCATCTACGGTTTTCTCCCCTGGCTCTATTGGTTGCTCATGTCGAATGAGGCAACCGCCGCTTTGTGACGCAACATGGAGCATTCTAGTGCATTTCGCTGCACGTGCGATGCTTAGTTCCTAAGCCCCGAGCGGTTCATGCCCTAACCGTCCGAGGGGTTCAGGCATATGGAATGAATGCGCGTATGGATGTATGAATGATTTAAAAAAATAGAGGGATTTTTGGTAGTGTTTACCTTGATGACTAGAGTGACGGGGCTCGGAGAGCTTCAGTTGGAAACGTCCGACCGGGACCCATGCTCGTCGTTCATGACAGAGTCGGCATGGCCTTCATGGGGCATCCCTTCGCTTCCTACCTGTGTCCTGGTGTGGATACTGAGCGACTTGATCGACTCAGGGGGCCAGTTGGTCTCCCGACAGAGATTTCATTTTTGGTCTCCCCAGGTCAGTCCTAGAGAAGCGGGGAGCTGCCTGCTCATGGTGACGCTTCGGGTTTCACGCCTGGTCATGCGATAGTGGTGGGCCATACCAAGGCCACGTTTCACCCTGCCAGGTGACATTCTGTCTGACCCGGCATTGCTCCGTCAGTCAGGGTGTGTCCCCTCGGCCAGGGCGTGTCCTGTTGTTTCCCATCTGCATTGAATGGGGGCAGAGTTTTGCGCTCTGATCGTCTGCTTTTCTTCTTTAAATAGGGGGAGGGAGAGGGCTCTCCATCGCAGTCCTTTGCCTGTTCTCCAACTATTGTCTCTCCTCCTTCTCCAACTTCCGAGAGTGCCTGTATGCCATGGCGGTTCCTAAGTGAGAGAGAGAGTAAGTGAGGGGGAGGACTTACAGATCCTTTTGTGAACCCAGAGCGTGATGTCGGACTGGAGGTGATGCTGGATTTGATCTGCGAGGCCTTCTTCGGGATGGAGCCATGTGTAGACTCTCTCTGGTGGATCATTACCTGGTGAGCCTCGTCGGAGGGGAGGTTACTCATGATTGTGCCGGTGGAGGGTTCCGTGCCTACAGCTGCCCAAGTCGGCCAGTTCATAAAGTTTGATGAGATTTTTTCCAGCCATGGTGACCTTACCTAGGTAGCGGTGCCCCCACTCAGGAGCTACCTTGACTGCATGAGAAGGTCAGGAGCTCCATGTTCTTCTGCTAAGCATCTATAGGTGCGACGCCCTTGAGGTACCTGTTGCATTTTGCTGAAGTTTTGAAGGAGCGGAACCGAGCGATTTCCGACGCTCAGGCGAAGTTGTCGAGTGGCCGTAGTAGCATTTGTAGTAGAAAATGTAATAGTTAAGTTTTGTGGGTAAGTCCCTGTGTAAATAGTTTCTTTGTATCAATGAATGCAACCGTACTGCCCCTGTGATGAAACCACCATATCTGTTCCCTTGTTTTTGTCCCAGCATAACTTTTGTTTTTATCCTTTCTTTCTCGTACCTACCCATTTGTCCTGTAGTGTAACGTCTAGTCCCAACATACATGGCCCCGGTCCACTCTTCCTAGGAGTGGTCCGACCCGCGTAGCAACCCGCTTGAACTTTCATCCTCGCTTCGTTCAAAACGGTTAATCGAAGGTTACTATGCGTCCCTGGCCCTGGTATTTAAGTTGATCTGGCGAATCCTGAGTTTCCAGTAGGGTACTAAACCTGGTTGCACAGTGTTTTTCGTGGTGCTACAGTAACCTGTGAACAGTGCCCCGAATTTGGTCGTCTCATTTTGGGTGAACAGTGCTCGATCTACAGTAGCCGAAGTTTGGATGCTACAGTAGACGAGTAGGCCAGTTGGTTTGATCGAGTGCCAATACAGTGACATCCGTGGGTGACGTCGTTATAGAGGTACCAGGATCGGAGCCCTCGAGCGCTAGCTTGGCGTTGGGGTCGGAGCCCCCGAGCGCCGACCGGGCGTCGGGGTCAGAGCCTCCAAGCGCCGGCTGGCTGTCGGGGTGTGTCTGGGTTGGTCCTTCTAGAATGCGGGCGGACGGCTCGTGGACGTCGTTGATGAAGACCCCACTCGGGGATGGATCCCGCCTGGCGGCTAGTTTTGCGAGGAAATCGGCGGCATCATTGTCCCTTCGAGGGATGTGATGCTGTTTGATCCCTCGGAATTTGTCCTCAAGCTTGCGCACCTCTAGTATACTGTCATGAGGGGGCTTCTGCAGGAGGACTCCTTCATGACCTGATCAATGACCAGTTCTAAGTCGCCGCGGACGTAGAGTCACATAGCACCGAGCTCGATGGCGATGCGTAGTCCGTTGATAAGGGCCTCGTATTCCGCAGTGTTGTTTGAAGCCGAAAAGTGGAGGCGGATGGCATAGCAGAGCCTACTCCCATCTAGGGAGATCAGAACCACTCCAGCCCCTGAGCCGGGCGCCATTATGGACCCGTCGAAGTACATTGTCCAGTACTCGTGGGAGACGTCTAGGACCGGTAGCTGGACCTCCGTCCATTCTATGATAAAATCCGCGAGAGCCTAAGATTTAATAGCAGTGCAAGGGGTATACCTGATGTCATGGCCTATGAGTTCAAGGGCCCACTTAGAGATTTGTCATGCGGCGTCACGGTTGTAGATGATGTCTCTGAGTGGGTATGAAGTAACAACTGTGACTTCGTGGTTGGTAAAGTAGTGTAGGAGCTTCCTAGTGGCCATTAGTACAGCATATAGGAGTTTCTGCACCTGGGGGTACCAGACCTTGGGGTTGGTAAGTACCTCTCCGATGAAGTATACGGGTCGCTGTACCTTGAGCTGGTGTCCTGGCTCCTCCCTTTCGACGACCAAGGCAGCACTCACCACATGGTTACTTGCCGTGACATAAAGGAGGAGGGGTTCTCCCTGTTCGAGAGCGACGAGGATCGGGGCTGACGTCAGGGACATTTTGAGGCTTTCGAGAGCCTGCTGGGCTTCCTCAGTTCAGACGAAGGCGTCCATCTTTTTGAGAAGCTTGTAGAGTGGCATCCCCCGTTCGCCGAGCCGGGAGATGAAGCGACTTAGGGCCGCCAAGCAGCCAGTGAGCCTTTGTACGCCCTTCACATTGTGTATGGGGCCCATGTTGGAGATGGCTACGATCTTTTTGGGTTTGGCCTCGATGCCACGCTTGGATATCATGTACCCAAGCAGCTTCCCCTTTGGAACCCCGAAAACACACTTTTTGGGATTCAGCTTGATGTTGAACCTTCGAAGGTTTGCGAACGTCGCGACCAAGTTTGTGATCAGATCGCAAGCTTGAGCTGTTTTGACCACTATGTCATCAACATAGACGGCGATTGTTGGTTTCGGCCGTTCAGCCTGATTAGGCAGATGATGGCATCTTCAAGAACTCCCTTGGGGTAGCAGAGTGACTAATCTGCATGCTGCAAATGCATATTTGTGTACAACAAAGGATCTCCTAAAATTTTCTCATAAATTACCTTAGGCATGATATTGACACTTGCTCCGAAGTCACAGACAGCTTCTTGGAAAATGTGAGGTCCAATGGCGATGGGGATGATAGGTCTCCCTAGATCATCTTTCTTGTCAGGCAAGGTGTAATCTATCCACCTTCCCTCTGATGGTTGCATGTAGTAGAAAGCTACAATATGAATATCGACAAGATTTGTAGTTTCTAGATCTTTCACCCACCCCAGAATCTTACCTTTGTCGGACAGAGGAATAGCAGCCACCAGCTAAGCTATTTGTGATTCTATCATTTTATTAAAGCTATGCTGGTTCTTAATGGCAGAAGCAAAGCTATCCATTCTGTTACTTATATTTTCTAATATTTTATCATTGGTAGCTACCTTCTTAGATAATCCTTTCATAAGTCTAGATTGGCCAGCAATTAATTCTCTCAAGGGTGGTTGATTGAAGTTATTATAATTATTACCTTGAGGGTTACCTTGGTAGTTTGGCCTCTGTTGTTGGTTCCATCCTTGATCTGTTGAGGACGATAGTAGTTGTTTTTAACAAAGTTCACATCCTCTTGAATTTCAGGGCAACTGTTCCCTGAATGCCCAGTGTTGCCACATACTTGACATGTCATGCGAAAATCATAAATGTGCATGACTTCTTGCTTCTCATTGGCTCAATCTTCAAGCTTCTTCATCAGTAGGTCCATCTTGGCAGACAACATGTCTACTTCCTTGAGTTAATGTATACCTCCACCTCTCTTGCAGGTCTGAACACGTTCTTCATTCCAACCTTGGTTGGAGGCCATATTCTCCACAAGAGTGGTTGCAGCTAGAAGTATAAGTGACAAGAATGCACCTCTAGCAGCAACATCCATGGTCTCACGGGTACTATTGGTCAACACATGGTAGAACGTCTGCATGAGTAGCCAATTCTCCATCCCATGATGAGGACATTCTAATATATAGTCTTGAAAGCGTTCCCATACCTCGAGGACAAATTCATCATGTTATTGCTGAAAACTTGAAATTCTCCCATGCAAAGCATTAGTCTTGGTCGTAGGAAAAAACTTTGCTAGGAAGGCAGTGGAGCAATTATCCCATGTAGTATTCCTATCTTTATTGGCGTAGAACCACTGCTTTGCCTTCCCCAAGAGTGAGAATGGGAAAAGGTGAAGTAGTATGGCATCCTAGGTTACTCCTTTGATGGTGAAGGTGCTATAGATCTCCAGGAAGTGTTGGAGATGTGCACTTGCATCTTCATGTGCCTTTCCACAAAACTGATTGGCTTGCACCATGTTGATGAGAGTTGGCTTGAGCTTGAATCCATTATCTCGACATTGACTATCGGTCTAGTACGGATATTAGCCGTAGTTAGAGTAGAGAATTCACAGAGAGTCCTATTGGCCATGGCTTCAAATTCTGGTGTTAAGCTTCTCCTTATATGGTTGTCTTCTGACTTTAAAGCTGAGACTTTCTTTAGCTTAGCTCTGGTTCTCCTGATTAATGCTTCTAGATCTTCAACGTAGCTTGTCGAAAGGTCAAAACCAGTCATACATTACCCTGCATAAGATACAAAATTAGACAAAACAAGGGTAATCCTGCTTGAGCAGAGGTCAATGGTTATTTCGATCACATCAATAAGTATAAGTTTATCAATACTTCCTTTGCTAGTTACCTTCCCCGGCAACGGCGCCAAAAATGGTTGTTGGTGTTTATTAACATGTCACTTGTTTGAAGTACTTAGCCACCTATTATAAACCTATATCCCTAACTTTACTAGGTTGTCATCCATTGTAATGATGACAGAGATATGTGTTGGTACTACATAGCAATACTACTAGAATAACACTAAGAAGTTCTTTATTAATTATGTGACTAGAGATATATATATATATATAAATCTATGAATGTAAAGTATCCGTAAGTGCACAGATAATATACCATTGTAGCATTTTACCCGAGAGTATTCTAGGCATCGTTATTTATATTATTACCACTGGGAAGGTCTAGCATGGACATGTATTGATAACTTATACTATTGAAGGAGAAGTAAATCATAACAAATACTCTACTCATAACAGGGGTAAGTCATAGGATAAGAGATATGTATAACAAGTAATGATAATGATAAGTCACTCAGAGCACTCCTTTCTATTGCATTAGCATGATCAGGTAGAATATTAGAGGAATAATTCCTAAGTCATCCTTAATTACAAGTCAAAGCATACATTTGATTAGTGCAATTACACCTAGTAATCATGGCTAAGATCATCATCATATTTACACTTAAGGGATATTACTAAGGAAGATTGAGGGCAGAGCTCATTCTACCTTCGTAATTGGACCGTACGCGCTCCTATATTCAGGGAGTGGACTACAAAGGACTCAACGGGAGTGTCACATCCGCGATCTACCACATGACCCAGAATATAGGGTGTATCCATAGATAAATAACGTATAAGCACCACGCTTACACAATGTTGACCACCCACCCATGGTACCTTGGAGTGAGCGCTATACGAACTTATGCACAAACATAATGATAAACTAGCTATACTAAGCATATAATCAAAGTAGACAATGCACATCATAATGAAGAACATGAATAAGATGAATATTGAGATTGTCATAACAATTGTAACTAGCATATAAAAATAATGGAGAAACAAAAGAGAGAGGGGTACAAAGTTTATACCGAACCACACTTTTGACAAGATCGAGAATCCAAGCGAAGTACTGCTTGCCTCCCTCTAGATCTATCCTAACTAGCTATGCTATGGAGGAGGAGGAGCTCTGAGAAGATTAGGGTTTCTGTCTTCAAATGACTAGATGACTAGGGTTATGCCTGGGAGGAGAGGCAAGCACTGGATTATATAGCCCTGAGGGTCCAAACATGAGCCCTTGGCTCAAACCAACTTAAGCAACGGCCTAGATGCATCCTCAAAGGCGGTGGGAAACTAACATAGCGACGAGGCTGACAGGTGGGGCCCACAGGGGCCGGTTGGCCCCACCTGTCAGGGGGTGGCCCTTTGCTTCGGTGACGTGGCTTCTGGACCCTTCTAGAGTCTTCCCACGTAGGTACCATGGCGGAACTCTGTATTTTCCTTTGAGAATTAGGTCCTCCTTGGTGGTTTTCTGATTAAACCCTACTGGAAACACAAATTCACCAAAACTTGTGGAATTTATTAGTTTAAACCCCTAAACCTTCATTGGTGATTATATTTATGCCCTTATGCATGTTTAATTGACGATTTATATTGGTTGTTAACTACTGTCAGCAGCGACAATACGGAGGCCGTGGAAAGCTGCCTCATATTCGGCGGCGTTATGGGAGGCCGAAAAATGGATTCAGAGAACATAGCCGAGCTCATCACCGAAGGGGGTAATAGACAACACGCCTGCACCGGCGCCGTGAATGTTGAGCACACCGTCGAAGTACATCTTCTAATGCTCAAGGTGATCAGCCGGTATAGGCTCTTGGACTTCGGTCCATTCGGCGATAAAATCTGCTAGAACTTGTGACTTAATGGTAGGTCGACTCCTAAACTCAATGGAGTAGGTGCCGAGCTCGACCGCCCATTTTATGATGCAGTCGTTGGCTTCTTTATTGCGAAGGATATCACCGAGGGGGAATTCGGTGATCACGGTGATCTTGTAATACTTGAAGTAATGGCGGAGCTTGTGGGATGTGATCGGGACTGCATACAACAACTTATGGACCTAAGGATACTGAGCCTTGGACACATTTAGGACTTCACTAATGAAGTAAACAGGTCACTGGACCTGTACGCATGCCCAACCTCCTCGTGCTCGACGACGATAGTCGTGCTAACAACCCGGGAAGTCACGGCGATGTAGATCAGTAAAGTCTCACCGGATTGAGGCGTAGTCACAATTGGAGGCAAAGTCAGGAACTGTTTGAGCTTGGTGAAGGCCTTGTCGGACTCCTCCATCCACTCAAAATGCTCGTTAGCCTTCAATAGCTTGAAGAAGGGGAGACCTTTCTCACCCAATCACGATATGAAGCGGCTCAGTGCCACCATGCATCCCGTAAGCTTCTAAACATCTTTGACGCAGGTCAGGCATTTCATCCTGGTGACGATCGAGACTTTCTCAGGGTTCACCTTGATCCCTCGAGTGCTGACGATGTAGCCCAGAAGGATACCGAATGGGACACCGAATGTACACTTAGTGGGATTTAGTTTCCATCGGTATTCTTTAAGGGCTTTGAAAATTTGCTCGAGGTCGGCAATGAGGTTATCGGTGATTTTTGACTTAACTACTACATCATCGATGTAGGCCTCAACATTGTGGCCTATTTGATCTTTAAGGCAATGTTGGATGGCTCTCTGATATGTCGCACCAGCATTTTTGAGTCCAAAGGACATGGTAGTGTAACAGTAGGTGCCGAACGACATAATGAAGGACGTTTTGATCTGGTCCCCCTCCTTTTATTAGATCGGGTGATAACCAGAATAGCAATCTAGAAAAGAAAGCAGTTTGTAACTAGCGGTGGAATCAACGACCTCATCGATGCGAGGGAGACCGAAGGGGTCTTTAGGGCAGTGTTGGTTAAGATCAGTGTAATCAACGCACATTCTCTATTCTTTATTCTTCTATTGAACGAGCACTGGATTAGCCAGCCACTAAGGATGATACACCTCTTTGATAAATCCAGCTGCTAGAAGCCAGTTTAGTTCTACCCTAATAGCCTCCTTCTTGTCCTACGTGAAACGTCGGAGCTTCTGCTTGATCGGCTTGGTGATCGGCGAGACATGTAAGGAGTGCTTGATCAACTCCCTTGGTACCCTAGGCATGTCGGCAGGTTTCCATGCAAACACGTCTATGTTGGTACGTAGGAAGCTGATGAGCGCGTCTTCCTATTTGGGGTCTAGATGGACCCCGATCTTCATGGTCTTGGCCAAATCGGTGAGGCCAAGGCTTACTTCCTTGGTTTCGGTGGCCTTGGCGGCTTTTCGAGGCATCTCCATCGTCGAGATCTCCTAGTCTTCTTTGGGCACCTTCTTGGATTCGGTGAGGCAGGCTTCCATGCATGCGGAGAGATCAAAGGCTTCGGCAAGGGCGAGGCTCTCCTTCTTGCAGTCATAAGCGACAGCGAGGTTGGCCTGCAGGGAGAGGACTCCTCCGGGCGCTGGCATCTTCAGCACTAGATAAGAGTATTGCGGTATGGCCATGAACTTGGTGAGTGCCGATTGACCAAGAATGGCGTGGTAGACGGTGTCAAAGTCGGCAACCAGGAAGGTGATGTATTCAATACAAAACATGTCGATGGTACTAAACTGTACAAGCAGCGTAATCTCATCGAGGGGCTGAGATGCCCTGCCTAGGATGATCCCCCAGAATGGAGAGTTAATGGCGGTGAGGTTTTGCTTGGACAAGCCTAGCTCCTTTAGGGCACTGGTGAAGAGGATATTGAGGGCACTCCCTCCATCAACCAGGACCTTCGTGAAGCGCACCTTTTGGATTAAGTGTCCAGAACAAGCGGAAAGCGTCCAGAGTAAGGAATCTCTGCCCACTGGTCGGCTCTGGTGAACATGATGGGCTGATCTGACCAGGGGAGGTATCTAGGGTCAGTGATTGTGTTAGTAGCCTTGATGACTAGAACCTACTGAGAGGTGAGCTTCTAGTCATGCCTATTCTCAGAGGCTGCTCGGCCCTCGAAGATCATGTGGATGGTCTTGCTGGGGTCTTGGAAAGTGCCGCCCGTATCCCTGGAGGCTCACGATCCTTGCCCACATCATCATCGCCGTCATCACACTTCTTATTCTGCTCTTCAAGTAGGGCCTTGGCAAGGCCCATACACTCCCTCATGGTGTGCTTCGCGCCCTTATGGATTGGGCATGCGCCATTGAGCATCTTGTCGAACTGCGCGTTGTAATTGTGCTTGGCACGAGGCTGTACGATGGAGCCGATGAAGCTGTTAGGTCGGTGGCGGCGCAACTGCTCGGGTTTGCAGCTCTTGGGTCTATCACGGCGGTCGTGATCATTGATACGGTGCTCGCTGTCATCACGATGCCAGTCGTGATCATCGTTGCACCAGTCGTCATGGCAATCGTCATCGTAGCGCGCTGGGCGATCAATTTGAGGAGCCTGGCCAACTTCTTCTTTATGGCGTTGTTCGGCCTCCTCGGCATCAGCATACTGGTTGGCCCTTTGGAGCGTCTCGCCGATCGAGACTGGCGTCTTCCGGTTGAACTTCCTGCGGAGCTCGTCGTGATGATAGAGCCTGCGGATGAAACAGGTGATTACTTCAGCTTCAAGGATGTTAGGAATCTGGTTTCTTACTTCCGAGAAGCACCGGATGTAGCTTCGAAGGAGCTCTCCTATCCTTTGGTAGATCCTAGCCAGGTCATGCTTTGTTGCTGACTGTTCACAGGTTGCCTTGTAGTTTTCAATGAACATTCTCTTGAGGTCATCCCAAGAGTCAATGATATCCGACTGGAGGCTTGTGAGCCAATTCATTGTGGCAGGCTAGAGCATAACTAGCAAGTAATTTGCCATCACGTCGGTGTTGCCACTGCCGGCTCGCACGGCGATGGCATAGCTTGTTAGCCACTGCTCGGGATTGGCATGGTCGTCATACGGTTGGACCCCATAGATCTTGAAGTTTGCGGGCACTGTACAACATGGAGTCTCGTCGTCAAAGATAACGGGCCGTCAGTTACGATGACGGTGTCACCAGCAGCTTGTGGAGCGATGGTGGCTGTGACTCATGGGGCAGTGATGCCAGCTATAGGTCGGGCGGTAGGCCGAGCAGTGTTGCTAGTGGCAGGTCAGGTGGCATTGCCAGAGTTAGCCGACTCAAGCGGCTGTTGGTATAAATTAACACACAAAATAATCCGCAAGCGCATGGATATTATACCAATGTAGCACTTCACCGAGAGTATCCTAGTTTTATATCGAACTCAAGGAAACATGTGTGAGAATAACTAAATCTAACTTAACCTAACTTCGCAACAAGGCTTAGATAATAGGAGTATAAAGTAGATCACAAAGGTCTTCTAGTTCTAACTTCGGTAAGCTTTGTCTTCTATTGTTCAATTCTAGGGATATTACTAAAGAAAACATAGGCAGAGTATGTTTTCTATAGTAACAAGGTCTTGCTAGGCCTACAAACGAGAGGTGGACTACAAAGGATTCAACGAGGCTATAGAGTCACCCTCGCGAGCTACCACCGATCCGGAATATAGGGTACATCCACGAGTAACCGAGTCTAAGCACCATGCTTACACTATGAATACTACTTTAACCCAGGAGCTACAAGGATTAAAGTACTCAAAAGAGAGTAGCAAACCTAAAGAACAATATGAATAAGATGCTTACTTGAATTAGAAGTTGATTACTAGAGAATCTTAGAAGCAAGCTCAAGAAGAACTTGATTCCACTAGGGTACAAGCCATAAAGAGAGCACCGACAGGCCAGCACTTCCTCCAAACTCTTCCCTCTCACTCTATCTCTCTATTTCAAATACAAGACTAGATCCTATTGAGGACTAATCTTCTCTTGATTGCTAACTCTAATCCTAGTAAAAATATGAATTAGGGTTTCTAGCCTTTAGGCTCTCAGGATCAAATGCCTCGTGCCCTGGAGGAGGGGCTACAGGTAGGTATATATAGGGCCCTTCAAGCATCATGGACCCTCGGATCAAATCGACTTAAAAGGATAGCGTAGATGTGATCCTAGAGGCGGTGGAGAACTGACGTAGCAACAGGAGGCTAACATGGGGGCCATAGGCTGGCTGGCCTGACAGTGGGGCCGACCAACCCCACATGGCAGTGGCATGAGCCCTGCTTCGGTGGAGTACCTTCTAGAGTCTTCTAGAGTCTTCCCATGTTGGTTCCACTGCGAAATTCCGTGATTTCCTTTGACGAATAGGTCTTCCTTGGCGGTTTTCTGATTAAATCCCGCTGAAAACACAGATTCACCAAAACTCATGGAATTTGTCAGTTAATACCCCTAAGTCTATGTTGGTGATCCTTTCTAGTCATTTATGCAAGGTATATTGACAGTTTGTGATGAATGTTAACTACCGTCCACAGCGGCCTTGGGATTGACCCATTCTTGGTCATATTCCTGTCGGCGAAGGATTTCACCCTCGTGGCGCGAATTGTGATTCCTATCGATGCGATGGAGAACATCGTCAAGCTGGTTGAGGTGGCTCCAAATGTCTCCACCATGAGGCCGATTGACCTCCTGGTTGACATTAGGGTTGGCGTAGCATGGCAGGTCACCTGGGTTGACGACGTAGTTGCCTCTCACCCCCTGAAGATAGGGACCACTAGCCTAGAAATGACTTCCACCTGGTCGATGGGAGTGAGCCCTCCTTGACCTTCTAGATCAGATTGACCTAGTGGAGTGAGATGGAGCTTTATTTTTGTGAATTTCAAGGACCTAGACTACCACTGCTTTGGGCATGGCGGTGGCCTTAGCGAGCTCAGGAGTCTGCTAGAGCCTGCTAAGCTCGTTCATGGCTACAGTGCGGTTGGCGCTCGGCGTTGGTTGGACCTCATGTCCATCGACCTAAATGAACTCCTCATCAAGGTTGCGGGCAACACAGTGGCCTCTCTGCTAGTCGGTGTCTCCTCCACCGATGGCCGTGCTGCCCTCGGTGTTTACGGCGGTCGTGGCAACATCTGCTTCCTTATGACGCCAAGTGTGTTCAGCATTCCTTCCTTCTCGGATGGAGCACTGGGAATTGGTTTCCCTATCACGAGGAGGCTATCACAACCGATCATGAAGAGTTCCCCAGGGAAGCACCTAGGTGGCGATGGAGCCTTGGCGAGGATGTCGATGGTGGTCTTGGTGGAGCCCTCAGATTTGGCACCTAGATCCTCCTCCAAGATGGGGAGTATGGAGTCATCGTCGAGCTAATGAATCTACACCATGTTGATTGCTGGTGCAAACTGGTCAGCGATGGGTAGATCGGGCTCGGGGAGCGGATGGACATGACCGATCTGGTCGGCATAAATATCGCGCAAGGCATCTTGGTAGACGGCAGCCACGTTGGCCAACCCATAGGGATGGGCAGCCATGGAGTCCTATGCTAGACTTCTTGTCTGGCCCTAGGCGGACCGGATCTAGAGACAAAGAGGTGTTGCACCGTGCGCCCCATTAGAGTCACCGTGATGGTCAGATCTATATCATGCCACCTCAGGTAGCGCAATCGAGCAGAACGCTTGGTGCAAACCATCGTGAAGTGCTAGAGCAGCAGGAACTCATCATCGTGAGAAGACCAGTCCATGATCGACTCTATGAGTGACAAGCACTCAGCTAGCTTTTGATCGACCCGATCTATAGAAGAGATCAGATCGTCCTGCTAGATAGGCTTCCTCAGCCAGCATGGCACCGGTGGGCGAGTTGCCGAAGAAAAAGGCGACCTCGAGAGAGATCCCAAGATCGAATCTCCTGGTGCAGTAGCTGATGCGATCGGTGTAGGATTGCCCTACACCGGCTGGACGATTTCCCCATCACCGTTGGCATTGATGCCCAGGTGATGGATCCGACCATGAAGGATTAGCCGGGCCTAGGAGCGAATATAGAACTCAGAAGACGTACCATCTGGCTTGCCATGGGATCAAGCATACACCCCTACCTGGCGCCCCAACTATCGACAAAAGATGCTCGGCAGTCCACCGAGGGTGCTCCCCACGATGGTAGATTGATCAGAGAGGTGAGCGAGATCAGGAGTGAGATGGTGACAAGACACAAGATTTATACAGGTTTAGGCCATCAGCTTGACGTAATACCCTAATCCTATGTCCCATCGGTTTGTATTAGCTATCGTATATGATTGTGTGTGTTTTGAGGGGGTCCCCTACCCGCCTTATATAGCCTGGGGGTAGGGTTACATGCCGATTAGGTCTAAGTCTAATCGGGTAACAGATATTCTTTACATGGAATTATACATTCGACATATCCTAATAGATTCTACGTGATCTCTAGGATGCCACTGAGATGCCTTGTGGCGTGCGCCGAGCTGTGCCGTGCGCTGCAAGCCTTTGTCTTATGGGTTGGACCATCCCTGTTGGTGCTGCCCATGTGCATTGCCGTGGGTACCTGCGGTTAGACCCCCCCCATAGTACTAATGAAACCTCTCGATTAGTATGTATGAGTACTACATAATTGTTGAACTATTACTTTGGTTGAACTATTAATTGAATCAGTTGGTCTTGATTGTGGTCCACGTGTACACCTCTATGTTAGCACAGAGGATCCAAAACAGGCCTTCTTCTATAGGCAAATAGTACCCTAAACCGACAGTGACACAGCACTTCATCTTGACTGGAGTGCGAGGGTTTTGAAGGATGTTTTGGTGCCTTGGTGGGAGGCAAAAGCGTAGACAAAAGACCTAGGCCAATGTCTTCACTCAAAGTGTGCAACACTTTGAACCCTGACTACTCCATGGCTGCATCTAGCTCCAACTCCTCCCAATGGTTGGCACCATCCCAGGGCATCGTCGAGAGAAGAACACCGGCTTCCAGCGGAGGAGGCTACAACGGGAGGGGCCCGCCCATCCGTGCTGTGTCGAGAACCACCCCTATGCATACCAGCCACCACTTTTGTGTTGCTGCGGCTTGAAGACACCACGGTGGATTTCGTGGAGTGATGGAAACCCAGGACGTCGGTACCACAAATGTTGTTGGGCAAATAATGTAACTCGATTTCTTTCTTGTTCATTCTGTTTTCGCAATGCAAATGCTGAAATCCCGCTATACTTATGGTAATTTGGTTTTTTCGTAGCCCGACTTAGATTGCGGGTTCTTTAAGTGGCACAATCCCCCATATAGAAAATTTCTAAGGACTTTGATTTTGGATTTACGTAACAAGATTTGGGAGCTGAAGGCGGAGGCTAATGTTACAACAAATGAAGAACATCTGTAGGAGGAGGAAGAGATTATGCCACAGATTAAAGAAATGGCCAGGGTTCCAACGAAGATGATGGAAGATTTCATACCTTTGAGAAAGAAATGTGCTTCCTGTTCTTCTTTCACCTATTTTGTACTTACCTTAGTTCTTGGCATGTTTATTAGCAAGTTGCTTAGTTCACCGCAATAGATTCAAGTATCAATTTCTAATGTATCAGACTGAAATCTATCACTTTTGTACAATTATTGTTAAACTAAATGCAAGGTGATTATCCAGGTGTTCAATTTATTGAAATGTAAATGCTAGTACATCCAAGTATCAATTGATGTGTCAGACTAAAATCTATCACTATTGTACAACTATTGTTAAACTAAATGCAAGGTGATTAACCAGGTGTTCAATTTATTGAACTATAAATGATAGTAGATCCAAGTATCAATTGATGTGTTGGAAGCATACAACTTCCCTAGACACTGGACCCTGGTACAGGGGCAAGACAAATTTTAGCTTGTTAACTAAAGGAATGATATGTTCAATATTATTAATTCTGCTACTTTGTTTAGGTTGTGGATCAGAGATGAATAAGAGGGGTTCCATGGTGCTTTGGCTACCAATCCGAAGGATGCACTAATTATATTCATTTTGCCTTGCAAGCAGGAGTGCCACATAGAAGGAGCACAACTACGTCATTTCGTTATGTAATAAGTCTGTATACATCAGTACCTTTATTATGCTCTATGTACTGCTTGTATTAGGACATCAGTTGAGAAAGATATTATGGTAGCGTCCATTGTTATTGTAAAAAGTACTCTTGTTCGTGAACATGATTTATGGTTGTAATGATTATTTATCTATATGCTTTGTGTTCATGAAGCTATTAACGACCCAGCTAAATTAGTAAAAATTATGAAACCGGATGAAATTCTATCACCGTCACTATATGTATGATGTGTCAGGGATCAAAAGTATATCACCACCGAATCCTTTAGTAACCCGACACCGACTAAACGATCATCAAAGGCGGATCGTGGTGCAAGGCGACAGTGACCATGACCTTTGTACTGGCGGATCATATGCTAAAGCGATAGTGGTGTTAACCTCTACACATGCGTCTTGGCCGTCGAACCGACAGTGAACCTACACCGCTAACAGTCAGGTCAAAGTACAAGGCGATGGTGATGGTGACCACTACACAGGCAGTTGATGTGCCCACACAACGGTTTTGACAGCCTCAACATATGCGGATCATTTGCCAATGCGACGGTGTTAGTGTACATCCATAGCCGGGTCATGCTCTAATGCGACGGAAGTAAGGACCTAATCACGGATGGATCATAAGCCAATCGACGGTGTTAGTGTACACCGCAGTTGGTCCCAGATGCCGACGGTGAAGGCTATGACCATCATTGTCGATAGCTTACTGCCAAGGCCAAAATTGGACTGCAATGTGGGTTACGACGCAGCTGTGAAAGGTGCTAGTGTAGTAGTGAAGCGTCGAGTGATGAAGCTCGAACAAGCCATGAACAACGAACCAGCACTCGGCATGCATGTATCTCAGCGCTTTCACGATCACTTCGTGATCGCGAAAACGCTCAGGGGCTACTATCGGGGTTATAATCCTCGGGTGTCTCAAGGCACCAATTAGTTAGCAGGTCGAGCGGCACATGACACATCAGCTAGTGAAGGCCTGAACGACCGAGGCCTAGCTAAGCCGAGCAAAGTCAGCTTTGACCCCTCCTTTTGTCTTAGCCGCACGACGCACAAGAGACTCATGACCTCTTTGTCGTCCTGACCCCTGGAAGGAACGTGGAGAGGTCAAGCCCAGCCAAACATGATCGCTCTGACAAGAGTAGGCACGCTACACTAACCCTGTAAAGGACTAAGGGGACAGCAGTCACCTCGGTCCGATCAGACGCCACCCCTGCGCCACGCAGCTCAGACAAGATAACACTGCCCAAAGCGGTGACGGCCGGTACGCTGCCCACTGGCCAGATACAGCCCAACAAGACGCATGTACGATTCTACACAATACGGGATGGGATCCACGACTAAGGCCTTGACTTAGAGGCCATCTAGACCGGTGGGAGCCACGACCCTAACGCTCGGGATCGTGGCCATCAGCTCCACAAGTCAACCAGGTGATCGACGACCTAGGGGCGGCTACCAACTCATGTACGATGCCCTAGGAAACCAGGAGGCAATGACGAAGACCACGTCGCACAGGATGGCTGGCAAACCATCGCTGTGCCTACAGTGCCGCCATGGCCGGCATAGTAGCACCATGTCACACCATGTCACAAAGTGGCCATAAGACCATGAGGACAACCATGCTCAGACGTGCACCACAAGACGACGTAGCTTGCAAGACAAGTTAGCTAGGTCCTCCCTCAGACTCACAACCCTTCGGTCGGGAGAACCTTCTTCTTTGTACACGCTTTGGCCCCGAGCTCTATATAAGGGCAGCCATGGCATCCATCTTGAACTCATTTTTTCCACACCATAGTAGGGCTCCTAAAGCTTCCCTTCGGGAAGTCCATCTTCTAGCTCTAGCTCTGCTACCTCTTTCCCCATTGTTGCACCCCCATTCTAAGAACTTCAGAGCATTCAAACGAGGAACACGCACTCGATTATCTCTGAGACTAGACATAGGGCTCCAACCTAAACTAGTATAAATCCTCGTATCTTTTGGATGCTACCATCGTCTTCCTAGAGCACCACGGTAGTCGTATAAATTTACTAGTCTAGTTTACAAAAAACCGACAATGGGCTTTGGGGATGTGCTCACCATACTGTGGGGGACCTCAATCTACAATAGTTTGTCTTGAGCTCTCTCGATGACGTAGATTGGGCTTTGGGCACCTCCATGGGAGCTTAGAGAAGAGGATGAAGCTTGGGGCCTTCTTCTCCATCTCTGGCAACGTTGAGGGCGTGGTGACGGTGGAGAAGCTCAGCATTGGTGTGCTCCAGCAGGGGCTGGTCACCCTTCTCCTCCTCCTCTCATCTTCCTTCCTCTCCTTCCTATCTTCTCTTCTTCCTCTCCTCTCATTTCTCCCTTCTCTACTTCTTGGCTTGCTGAAGAATGACGTGAATGAGAGGGGAAGGTTGATGAGTACAGGCCCGATCTTCCGAGAGGTAGCCGGTAAGTTCGATTTGTGGAGATCTCGACATTGGCGATCCGGCTTCAAATCAAACGTGATTCGAACCCTGCAACCATTACACCACTGCTCCATTGGTTATCAATCAAGCACAACTTGATTGACCTCGCCAAGAAGGCTTTTCCTGTAAGCGAATCGAAGAGCACAAGCAAGAAGGTAAAACACGCAATTTGAAATTGCAAATATGAATGACGCGAATATCAATAGAGGATTCAAGAACTCGGTTCCAAAGGACTAATCGACACAGTGGAGGAGATCAAGAACGGGGGCCCTGGATCACTGTAAAAGGATTTGTCACTACAGTTACAATGAACGATTTAGTTTCTCGATGGAAAACTAAACTCTAAACAAAACCCAATTGTGTAGCAGCGGTGGCGGCTGTGTTTATAGTCTAAGACTCGACCTAGGGTTGGGGACGGCCAGGGGTTGGGCGCCCACAACTTGGGCTTAAGGCCCGACAAGATACATGGCCAAGTTGGCCCAAATAGGTGACGTAGCACCTTGCCGTGGTCACACAGAATGATCCACAGACCTTCTGGAGCTAGGACCAGATCCAAAACGACGGCGTCATCGTCCCCTTTCCAACGCATCCAAGAACGGCCCGTTTCGATGTGGTATGAGAAAGTTATGACCGAAACAGTGACGACGTGTCTGCTGAATCCGAGGGCGACGTGGTAGCTGAGTTGGGAACGAATTGCAACTTGGGGAAGACCATGGCGTCGGTGTGTCCAGCGTGGCGATGTCCTCATCAAAGGTGGAGGGGCTGGTGCATATGTGAGAGGGGAGGGCAGACATGTGGGGCCAGGGGTGGTGTATGTGTGACACCTCACTCGCTGCATGGGACAGGTGTCGCAGGGATTTGGCGGACAGTCCGTCAGCTCTGGCGAACGCTCCGCGGGGGCTCGACTCTGTTGGTCTGTGTAGTTGGCCTGACGGACACTCCACCACCAATGAGGGACACTCCGTCAAACCGACAGTGAGCAACTTTGATTCACTTTGCACAAGTTAATTTCTAATTTGAATTTAAAAGCACACGGATGCTCAGCAAATTTAGAAGTAACATGCAAAATTTTTAATTATAGGAATTTTTAGGTGCATTTTTATGCTCAAGATGCTTATGAAAAATTATAACAATTTTTGGGTCGTTACAAGTATGACACTTTTTTTTCTTGCAACCATGAACATTTATAGTGTGTTTGGTTTACGAAGTTACCCCATGCTTCATGAGGTGATGCATCATGAGTTTATCCTATGAATTTTAGTGGAATCAACCCATCCCTCATGCATATACTAATTATTAGTTTGGGAGAAATGAGGTGACGATGGATCAAATTATTTCATTTCATCACAAACCAAATAAAAAAGTGAGAAGTGAGAAGAATATAAGCCACCTCATTTTTCAAATCAAACACACCTTCTAGTAGTAACAAATTCTCATGTTACATTGAGGATTGTGGACACATTTTCTTCAAATGCAAGAATGTTAAATCCTGTTGGCCTTTACTGAATATGGAAGACATTAGATCTGTTTTGGCTTCATCAATCAGAAAATTGAGACAATCTCTAAGATTTGCAAGTTAGAGAAGATTAATCAAATGAAGGTTATTGTATTCCTTTGGAGGTGGTCAGCAAGGAATAAAGCAAATGAAGGTGAGTGAATGCAATCTGCAGCTGAAATTCTGAGTTCAGTCTCCTATTTCCTAATGGAATTTGAGAAGCTTGAAAACAATAATAAGGACGTCAACAGTTGTGTCAAACATACATCCTGTTCGTTTGGCTGTGGCTTGTCGTAAACGATTGTAAATTTCTAGTCGGAACAATATTTTTCTCTTACATAAATCAGCCAGCAGTACTTCTTCACGAACCAGCAACGAAACGAACTAGCCAACCGAACAGGCTGATAGATGGAGACCACCACCCGAGGAGTACTACAAAATTAATATCGACGGTGTCTTTGATTCCAAATGAGGAACTGGAGGGTGGGGCTTTGTTGTGAGGAATATGAAAGGTGAAGTGATGTTGTCTGGTGCTTGCAATATTTGTCATGTGGTGTCTCCTATACACGCTGAAGCTCGAGCTCTTCGAAGTGTGCAACATGCTGCTCACCGGGTATGCAGCATGTTATTTTGGAGACCGATGCGACAGTGCTCACAACTGCTCTCAATTCAGTTGATGTTGACCGAAGTGCTATTGGCAGTCTAGTGCACTAGATTAGGCCCTGTTCGTTTCGCTCATGTTGATACTTATGTTGATATTTATGTTGATTTATTGTAAGAGAAAAATACTGTTTATTCGGTGAAAAGTAGTGCTTAAGTATTGCTTAAGAACAGGACGTTAGTGTTTTAGAGTTCTCTTCTTGTATTATCTCGAGGTGTAATAGAGAATGTAATAATGTAGCTGATTGTTTAGCTAAATATGGAGCTAACGTTTTAGCCCCGGGCTCGGAAGAGTTGATGAGCCAGGTGTCGGTGTTTTTTTTTTTTAAACTAGGTCCCGGTGATTTGCCTACCTGTGAAAACTAATGAAGTCCTGAGATTAAAAAAAAACTCATGTTACACAGCTCATGAGGTGGGCCCATCTCCGACTGGTAAACGGACTTCTCGCTTCGCTCCCACCTGCAGATAGCGCTAGCAGCAGCATAAGCCGCCGCCGCTAGGCAAGGAGTGGAAGCCGCGGAAGCAGCCATGGCGGCGTCCCCCGTGCTCCCGGCACCTCCCTGCACTTCCTTCTCTCCTTCGTCCATATTCCTCACCCCCTGTTCCTCGGATGGCCGGAGCACAGCGCCAAGGGCGGCGGCGGTTCGCGGATCGGCGGCGACGTGGGCCCAGCGGACGCTCTCCGCTAGGTGGGTCCCATCCGGTCTGGCGGCGGCGAGGCCGGCTGCCAGGAAGGCGCGCCTAGAGGAGCTTGATACATCCAACATGCTCCTTCGCCAGCGCATCGTCTTCCTCGGTTCCCCGGTTAGTTCTTTGATCCGTTTCTTCCGCAAAATTTTAAGGTCTCTGTATTCTTGTTCTTGTTTTTTTTGTTAGAATAGTTGCAACCGATTTACTCGCTGTATAGATGCCTTGCTCACACTTGCTAAAGATCGTAAAATAAAAGAAAATGTGTCATTACTTACTGTACCTCTAATATCCAACCTAATATTTTGTGTACACCTGCCCTTTTTTTTGTTGAAGACCAGACCAATGGAGGTTGCAACCTAATATATGTGTGTATGAGAGAGAGACTAGCAGACGTGCCGTGTGTGTTATACCTATTTGCGGCTTGGAGATTTATGTCATTTGTTGCAATTCAACTTGGAATTGGGCTCTGTTCGGTAGTTGGACGCATGTTGCTCTAACCCATATGAGCACGGGTCATAAGTCTGGGTCACATACGGGACAAGGAGATTCCATATTGTCGCTGGACATGTGTTGGAATTGAACGCCGTACCATCGCTAGATGCATGTTGTTCTGACTCATATGAGCATGGGTAGAGTACAAATTACTGACAGAACAGGGAGGGCCGCGAGGGCACTGTGGGAAGTAAAAAGAAGCCAGACGGAAGAATCTCTTCAATTTTTCAAGTATAGATACGTGTATGGATAGCCACAGTAGTAAACATGCATGTACGTTGCAGCTTGTTGCACAGTTACCTCAGCTCAAACATTTATTAAGCGATCGCATAAACTGTTCCAGTACATCTTGAAATCTGACTCTGGACCGTGGCTGAACGTGGCTATTCTAATTCAGTATGACCATGGGTCAAGAGGTTAGGTCACAGATGGGATAGTGCAGTGCGCGAGAGCTCTTATCAAACAATACTCATGCAAGTTTAAACCAATCAGGATTCTAATCTATAATTCATCACGTACTACCATTATTAGTAAAATCAGCCAGGTTTATGCTCGAGGAAGTGGAGGGACAAACAAACAGGGGTGAGAGTGACGGACCAAGGAACGGAGGAAGAATTTTTCTCCTTTTTAACAATGTTATCCTAAACACTAAATGGTAAACAACCGGTCACCCTTTGTTTAGCGTTTAGGCCGTTTAGACGGTGTTTAAACGGAGTCTAAATGGTTTTGTATAGTAACACTAAAGTATACATATTTATGTATGTAAAAGTTAAATATCCTAGAAAGTATACATATTTGCGCTTGTAAAAAATGAGTATTCTACCAAATAAATTACTTGGAAGAAAACTAAATCCCGCTCCACCTCATATACTTACGATGTTAATTAGCTGGGTGACAAATATGGTAGTTGTAATCTTCCTATTGACTAAATGTTGAATTAAATGACCGTTTAGATCATTTAGTCACATTTAACTCAATTCTGTTTAGACCGTTTAGACGGGTTCTAACAGTCAAACCGTTTAATTCCCCCTTTAGGGCCTAAACGACATAGGTGGCCTTCGTTACCGTTTAAATGTTGTTTAGGTGAACAATGCCTTTTAATATTAGGTATATAGATATTAGCATGAGACATAGTTAGTTTCACAATTTTAACTCAAACCATAAATATAAATCTAGAACTGAGAAATACATCATGCTTAGGATCAAACTCTAACAACGGACGTATATTTGATGTATAAAATAGGTTGTGTGGGACGGATGGAAGTGATCTTTGTATATTTCTTGCCTTTGTCAGTGGTATTTTTATATTTTTTATTTATGATTAGCAATTATGCCACCATATATTTAAGCCAAAAATAATTTTCAAATGTCATTCACTGGGACGCATAGTTCTCCCCGACAACAAAGAAAACGAGCAGGAAAGAGTTTGTTATTATCTCTGTCTGCTGATAGTCTTCTTTATGTGCCAGGTTTGCGTTGGTAGGAAGTGACCTTTTTATCAACTGTGTATAATATTGCACCTTGTAAAACAAATTAAATGTTGAATCTTGAAATTTCTCTGATTGCTGCAGCTAAAGCCGTGGCTGCAGCTGCAGCGGCGGCTGTGGCTGCAAGTCTCTTCAGTAGCAGCAAATGGCTGCAGCAGCCGCTGCTTTAGTGTTAGAAAAATGCTTTATTGGTGTTTGAAGAACCGGATGCTATTATTTACTTTGGAGTAAAGTGCATCAGCTGTTCAACTTGTTTGGGGGTGTCATCTAGGTCCTTGAACTATAATTTGCTGATCAGTATCCCTAGATGTACTAAGTGGTTCAGTCATGGTCCAAACCTCTAATTAGTGTTAATCAACCTACTTGTCATCAATGTGGCATCCATGTGATCCAAATTTTTCCTATTCATCACTCATAATGTGCTCTCTCAGATGGCCATTCTAGCATGCCACATGGACAATTAATTGCTGATTAATGATATTTGAACCTCTAGTGGCACAATTAATAATTTTAGGGATAGATTATCTGCAGATTTGTAGGGAACTATGTGACACCCCTGAGCGAGTATGAGGGCCTCTGGTACACTTTGGCCTTTACTTTCTGCATCCTGAAAATTCAGTTTTGTACTTTCTGTGCTTCCATTTATTAGCAAATTTTATTCCAGGGAGCTTCTCTTTGTATCATCAGTATGATCTAAATAGATTTCAAGCTTTTTTATGGATCTGTTGGGATGACTTATGCTATGTAGGTGGATGATACAAGTGCTGATCTCATTATCAGCCAGCTCCTACTATTGGATGCAGAGGACCAGACTAAGGATATTAAATTGTTTATCAACTCACCTGGAGGTTCTATAACAGCAGGTGTGTGTTTTCTCATTTTGTCATTGCAAGAGCTTATTCTACAGATCTCTGTTTGGAGTTTTGGACAGTCGAACTTTTCAGATTGTATTTGTTGCACTGCAATAAACTGGTTTCTTGTCTTATCCCCTATCGGGTTTGGTTTGATTGGTCATGTGACTCGTGTCAAAATTGAGCCAAGCACCATATGAAAAATTGGATCTCTCAAGCTATGGACCAACTACAGTAGGGTCACTGTATGTAGTCCTTAAAAGTTGTCCCTGCATGGAACATATTCAATTTATCGTGAACCATAAATACATCTGAAATTTCTGGTATAATGAAATTAAATTTGCTTACAAAAGTGCATATATTTGAGATAGTTCATTGACAGAAGAAATCTTTCTATGGTCATATCAAAGATGGGAACAAACTATAACAATGAGAAAAACGTTCAGAAGAGACAACAAAAGATATTTTGTCTATGTGTTATAGTTTGCGGCAAAGAATCTGGATTCATGGCAAAAGGATCAGTGACCTTGCGCACTGGCGGAGCTACGTTGGGGCCAAACTGGGCCTTGGCCCCCCCTTGCCGTGGCATAATTTTCAAAGGACCTATGTTGTGCTAGCATGTATGGCATGCATGCGTAGTGCATCACCAATTCTGAATGGCTATATGCATTGTCTCACCTCGCCATCATAGCTTCAGTGTCTTTCTGTACTAGTACCAAGCTGCTATATTCTTCCATCTTTTCTTTTGGCAGGCTTCTTCGAGGACAATGAAATGCATACTTCACACAACACACAATAGTAATAGCGCTAGCTAGGGCTCATGCAGCTTCGTTTCCTGACCTACTAGACCACTCTTTGTATTGCAGTAGCCAGAAGCTGCAGACTCTCGTCTGGTCAGGCAGGGTCTTGCATCAAATATGCAAATTTTAGCCTGAAATTGGCCCCCCCTTGATTTGTCCTCATGCTCCGCCACTGACCATGCGACCCAAGTTTTTGCATTGGTCTAAAAAAGAGCTAGTAGGAGGCCTGTACACGAGGCCCACTCAAATAATTTGTGGCTGTCTCAGAATTTCTATCTCTATGAGATTTGGTCAAGGATGTAATCCTGCAGCTTGTGGTCTCCGATTATCATATCTGGCGGTTATCGTCAAGTGGCCAATATTCAGCAACGTCGGCTTTCAAAAATCTCTTCCAGGGAATGAATTCTTTTTAGCCTTATACTAGAATTAGGAAATCCTGAGCTCCAAGAAAATGTAAATTCTTCTTATGGTTGGTAGCTCATGACCGGTGTTGGACAGCAGACCGTTTGGCAAGAAGAGGGCTTTCTCATGCTGATAGATGTCCTCACAGTGATCAAGCTGAAGAATCTATCAACCATTTACTCTTGTCTTGTGTTTTTGCAAGAGAATTCTGGTTCAAACTTCTACAAAGAGTTGGCCTGCAGTTCCTTGCCCCGCTGATCGATGAGGAGTTCTTTGATGATTTGTGGGAAAGAATCATTGTGAGCGTTGGGCACCAGATACAGAAAGGCCTCAACTCCCTTGTCATCGTTGGGGCTTGGACCTTGTGGATTCTTCGTAATAAGTGTGTGTTTGATGGAGTTTCTCCAGTCTTGGCTAGAGCCTTATTGCTCGCTAGGGAGGAGTTATTTTTTTGGGGTTTGGCTGAGGCTAGAGATATATCCTACCTACTCGCCCTTGTGCCGGTGTAGTGTGTTTGTTTTGGTTGGGTCGTCTCTTTCTTTGTCACAAACGATTCGGATTGTTAGTGCATGGTGTGTTGGTGTGTGTTTGTAAGGGCTCTTTCCCTTTTTCCTTCTTAATATAATGATATGCAGCTCTCCAGCGTGTTTGAGAAAAAAAAGTTTGTGGCAAAGAATTGACGCGCAGACAATTTTGTTACAGTTCCAGGGATTTGAGTTCCTGGTCCATATGCATTGCAACAGGACCTTCAGGGCTTTCAAAGCAGTTACAGTACAGTATCATTAGTTATTACAAGTTCTCACCACGTTGAAAGCCTCAATGCACAGACATTAGAGAAAAGGAATTAAAGTTTGGTTACCCCTCTGTTTACCACTATTACCGAAACTAAGATACATATAAAAAACGAGATCCAACTTAGGAGGAACTAGGTGGTTTTTAATTAAGAACCCAAATTCAAACCGAGAGAGAACTTGAACCTGTTGAGCTAGGCTCACGTCCTAAACTAAGATACATATGCTAGTCCATTGCTAATTGCTTCATGTACCTCCCACCCAACCAGTTGAGCTAGGCTCACGTCCTAAACTAAGATACATATGCTAGTCCATTGCTAATTGCTACCTTTGAATGCTCTGCAGATACAACAGATAGTGCAGAAACACTCGTAGTGCACCTTGAACTAGAACCATATAGTAATGCACTTTCCTGAAACATTAGTCCATGGAATTTCATGTAACGATAAAATGATAGGACAATAGTTTCAGAAAACCACTATTTAAAACCTTTTTTGGACTCCTTATGGTTCTCCAAATCTTCTTAGTTGTTTTGAGACCCAGAGTGTTTATCAGTTTTGACCTAAACCTAGCTAGCTACTCCCTCCGTTTCCAAATTATAAGACGTTTTGGCTTTTCTAGACGCTTTGATTTTACTATGTATCTAGACATTGTATATCTAGATACGTAGCAAAATCTATGTATCTAGAAATGCCAAAATGTCTTATAATTTGGAATGGAGGGAGTACTAAGGTTTGTTTTCCTTTAAGAATCTCTTGGCCAGCCAAGGACTCTAGCTCAATCGGTTAGAGCTTTCCAGCAGCACCCCCCAGGTCTTGAGTTCAAATTCCCGTGCGAGCGAATTTCAGGCTGGGGGTAAAAAACCCCCCCTCGCCGCGCCTCCTGTGGGGCAGTTGTCCCGGCCTGAAGGTAACGGTGCGGTGGCGGTGGCCCAGGTTGCGGCCTGCTAACCCGGGTGTGCAGCGGGGTTCGGGGGTTTTCTTGGTCGGGAAACTGAGAATCTCCTTCTTAGTTTAATACCGTGGGGGCGGTCTTTCCCCCACCAGCCGAGTTTTTTAGAATCTCTTTGCCAGGATTACCCAGACATGGAATGAAATACTAAACTAAATACAACAACAACAACAACAACAAAGCCTTTAAGTCCCAAACAAGTTGGGGTAGGCTAGAGTTGAAACCCAGCAGAAGCAATCAAGGTTCAGGAACGTGAATAGCTGTTTTCTGAGCACTCCTATCTAAGTTCCGGCTCAACCACACAGATTATGACTTCCTCTTAATCTAATATTATTATAAGAGCAGTTTCTAGTTCTCTACTATAATCTCAACCAAAGTTCACGAAGGCGCTAGGCGGTTTCTAGGCGATGACCCATGGCCTAGAGCCTAGGCGTTTCAAGGCGTTTTAATTTTTATACACATACATATGTATTACCTTAAATTTCCTTAAATAAAAAAAGAAATAAGAGATCTATGGACCTAAAGTTGGAAGAAAGGCCCATCAAAAAAGCCCAGCCCACCTTATCCACCCCTTCCACCTTATCCATCCAGCCATCCTCCTCCCACCGCACGAACTCTGCTTCCCTCCCCTGTTTCTCCAACGCCGCCGCTCCTCAATCCCTCGCAGATGCGCACGCTCCTCCCTCAGAAGCGCCCGCTCCTCCCTCAGATGTGCCCGCCGGACATCGACACCCGTCCTCCCTCGCAGATGCGCCCACAGCCCGCCTTCCTCCCAGCCTCCGCTCGTCACCTGCCGCCTCCTGGCCGCGTCGGCGGCCCGCTTTCCTCCTGGCGGCGCCTATCCTCCGCCTACCCCATAGGCAAGGCGGCACCCCTCCGCCTAGCGCGTAAGCGCGCCTAGTCTCGCCTTTTTGAACATTGATCTCAACCAACCTAGGAGGAACTAGGTGGAATTGTAAATAAGACAAACACCAAAATTCAAGTTGAAGAGGACTAGAACTTGGGGTGTATGCCCACAACCTACCATTAACTGAGCCTTGCTTAGTTCCTTACCAGTCCTCTATTATAGTCCTGTACTGGTGTTTGCTGTGTTATGACATGACACATCAATTTGCAGGAATGGGAGTATATGATGCTATGAAATTTTGCAAAGCTGATGTCTCAACTGTTTGCTTTGGATTGGCGGCTTCAATGGGTGCATTTTTACTTGCTGCTGGGACAAAGGGTAAGAGGTACTGCATGCCAAATGCAAGGATTATGATCCATCAGCCATCAGGTGGTGCTGGCGGGAAAGTAAGTAACAATTGTTTGCTGTTGTGTTACTTTGTGCTATTTATTTCTTGTAAGATTTTCTGTCTTTCCTGTTTTTATTTAATCGAGTCAGGATATAACATTGAGGTCATAAATGGGAACATATTTTTCTCTATGACCTTTTACTACCACCTCTTTCTTATGTACTTTGTGGCTCTTGCTTGGTAAGGCTTGTTCATCTTATTGAGATTTGCTTTGGTACCAAAATGGGGGCTTTGGTGTTAGCCAAATATCAAAGTTACCCAACTATTGGCACGAGTAGCGATATCATGATACGTATTCCATTTATGATAGATTTGTGAGTGCTGTAGTGATAAACAAGACCTTATTAGCATATGTAGGGGCCGTTTGGTAGAGCTCTAGCTTTAGCTAAAACAGCTTCAGTTATGGATTCTCCTATGAAACAGCTTTTTCTGGCTCCAACTTCACTGGTTAGAAAAACGTTTGGTAAAACAACTTCTCCTAGTAGGTAAAATGAATAAATGTCCATAATGCCCTTCTATTTTTTTTGTTTTCTTTTTTTCCTCTATTTATTTCTCCTTGAAAAGAAATCTATTTTTCTTCTATGTTCATCGCTTCCTCTCGTTCTTTTTTTCTTTGTTTCCTCATCCTCTTCGTCGAACCATCGAGGGTTTTGAGTGCTCGCATAGCAATAGGGCCGCCACCCATGCCCCGCTCGTCTCGACATCCTCTCCCTCTGCTGCCCATGCCCCGCTCGTCTAGTCGCCTTCTTCCTCAGCCCCAAACGTGACGCCCTCTCCCTCCGCCGTGGACGTGACGGCCTCGGCTGGCTCCACACTCCACCTCTTCCTCCTGTTTGCCCACTCGCACAGTGCCTGTCCTGCCGCCCATCTTGTCTCCCTCCGCTCTGGCTGGTCACTTGGCCCTTGCTGGCTCCGCGCCCTACGCCCCGTGCACGACCTCTTCCTCTGCCCAAGGTGAGGGCAATTTGGCCATGGGCCCACGGATCTGAAGACGGAGCTGGAGGGAGCTAGTTTTTTCAGCTCCGTCTTGCGTCTCTGGTTCCTCTCAGTTCAAGAAGCTGGGCATGGAGCAGCTCATGGAGCACTATCAAACGCACCCATAGTCTACTTTTACTGCATTTTTCCTAGTAAATTGTGAAATCGGAGTCGTACACTGAAATAAAAAGAGGTCCAAATTGAAGACCTGCAACTAGGATCTTCCATTATATTTCCATGGATGTAGGGATGAAAGTAGATCGGATATGACGGATATTGCAGATATGAACAAGGGTAGTTGTTTTTTTTTGGGATTCGGAGTCGGATGTGGATAGTGTTGGATGCGTTGGATATTGATATAGAGTGCATATATGTATGTATGTATGTATGTATCAGATATTCGACTTTGATTATTCAGATTCTGATATGGTAGAGATATTAATTGTCGGGATTCATATACGTACTATGTATCAAGTATTTGAACCCCATTCGGACGGACAGCTGGAAATATGTCTCGTTTCAACCCTACTTGGATGCGAAGTAGGCTTCGTGATGTTTTAGGCCTATATGGTGTTATACAAATACTGCTAACTTGGCATTTTAATTGGATCCCTATCAAATGTATATGCTTTTAATGCATAATATGGCACTGTTTTGCCAACTCTAGTATTTAAATAATAGTGACAATGACTTATGGATTTGCCTTGCCCATTCTGGTAGGTCACGGAGATGGGACTACAAATAAGAGAGATGATGTACGAGAAGATTAAGATCAATAAAATAATGTCGAGAATTACTGGAAAATCTGTAGAGCAGGTACTACGGAACTTTTTGCATGATACTTGATTTTTACATAGCAACAGAAAATTTTGTTGCAGAATTTACTGATTGCCATTTCTTGTAGATTGATGAAGACACAAAGTTTGATTATTTCATGAGTCCTTGGGAAGCCAAGGATTATGGGATAGTTGACAGTATCATAGATGAGGGGAAACGAGGGTTGGTAGCGCCCTTGGCAGGATCTGTTCCACCTCCAAAATCGCGTGTGTGGTACTTGTGGAAGGCTTCGGGGCCGACCAGGAAGATCATGAAACATCTACCTTCAGAGGAGAAACTAATTCACAATGGTAACGGAAGTGCAACTGGAGATGATGGGAAGCTCAAGGAGGCATCGGCAACTTGAAGACCTTTTAGGTCATTATAGGTCGATAATAGAAATGGCCTAGTGCACTAGCTGTATTCTAAATCATTGTTTGGATACAGATTATGGGAGGATGTTAATCCAGTGCAGTGTTTTGGATGCTGCGTTGTTTCACGGGGTGCATATTTGGTTTTTTGTTCTTGCGATGCACCATTAGTCCATAACACAAGGATTTGCCCAGCATAACGATGATTCCTGTTGTACGGGACCGAGTACGGTTAGAAAGACAGGTCGTATAAAATGTATAAAAAAATCCTACTTTGCACTATAGTTGATAGGTATAATTTTAGCTGAAAGGATCAAGATGTCCAAAAGGGGTAATTGGGCTAAATTAAATTCTTGCAACAATTAAAACCTATCGCTTAGTTCATTTGATCCCTTAGTGTTTAATAGTGATTTCTATCTTACTGTACAAGGAGTTTCGCAACAGTTTCAATCCTAATCTAGCGAGATAATTCTAGGAATGTAAAATAGTCAAATAGTCAAAGTAATTGCACAAATGTAAATGTGGAATATAAAGAGAGAGAAAGAAACATGACGATATTTTTCATAGGTATCGGAGAGTCGACACTCCTCATTAGTCCTCGTTGGAGCACCCATGCAAGGATATAGCTCCGTGCAAGGACCAAGTGCTCACTATGGGCTGATTCTTTGTCACTCTGACACGGTGAATCGTCCACAACCACTTACAACATGAGTTGGGTCACCCACAAGCTCCACCGAGTGATCACCAAACTTTCAATCATCACCAAGCTGTTTAGGTGATGCCGATCACCAAAAGTAACAAGCACAAACTTTCACTTGACCCAACCAAGCCTAATGAGAAGAGTGGATGGTGTAAGGACTATGACGCCTAAGAGAGGGGATGAATTAGGTAATTCAAACTCTACTTCTAACTATGGCCTCTAATTTTTACCTTAGCAAAACCTATGCAAATAAATAAACTATCTGGATGTGCAACTACGACTTTGCTAGTGTGTTGCTATCTCTACCGTAAAAGAGTTACGTAACCTAGGTTCTAATCCTATCAACTAGCCTATCAACTAAGCTAGGAAATGTAAAGCACACAACCAAGATGCAATATAAATGCGGAAGCTAAAGATGAGGTAGAGATGCAAACTCCGTGGATGACTTTGATATTTTTACCAAGGTATCAAGAAGCGCACAAGCTTCTCCTAGTCCTCGTTGGAGCCCCTCACAAGAAATCCCTCGCAAGGGCCAAGCTCCCGGTCAGGTAACTCCGTGGATAGCCTCGGACCTTCCCCATGCGCAAGTGGGTCTCTAATGTGCATTCCGGCAAGCCTCTCCCGAACCGCTCCATGCTGTCTTCATTATCAAGCTTCCGGCCAAAACGCCATGGGCCTTGTTCTCTCCGGTACATGGTGGCGACCACACCACAAACACGGCTAGTGTGGTCTCGTAAGACTACAAGCCCCGCCAAGTACAACAATGGTGCGCGCAAGAACCGAGTGGTAAGAGGTATGCAAACCTCACTAAATACTAGGCCTAAACCTAGAGCAAGCGCATATGAGCATGGTCTAACTAACCTAAGCACTTCGCAAAGCACCTATGATAATCACCGAGTGATCTATTAAGCACTATGCATTTGGAGGGATCCAATATGGTGTCTCAACACTCTAGCACCTTCACATAGCTTCTCCACACATCTCTTGGCTGATTTGAGCACCTATTTATTGCCCCAAGCAAAGATATAGCCGTTGGGGACAAGTTCACCCTTCCTGTGGACCGTCAGACCGGACTGAAGGAGACCGTCAGACCATTAGTGTCAGGGTCTGACACTTTTGTAACGGCTAGGTGTTAGTGACCGTTGCAACTTTTCTAGGAGCGTCGGACCAAACTGTGAGCGTCGGACCAAACTGTGACACTGTTCAGTTCATTTGAGTGAGCGTCAGACCAAAGATGGGGGCGTCGTACCATTAGCGTAGGACCGTCTCACGCTCCATTTTCAGCGCAGACACACTTTCGTATTTTGGGCGTAACTTTTAGCTCCAAACTCTGGTTTTGTTGATCTTGGACTTTTTGGAAAGGTGATGAAAAGCTCTATAGCTTTGAACTGGTGTAATATCAATTTGAGCAGATCCAAAATCATGAGACAATTCCAATTCATTCACCTCTTTGTCTCAGCTTGAGTGGCTTCAACTTTGTTTGTGTATTTGTGTCCGCGCTTCTACTTCTTGGTGTATTTGACTTCTAGCATGTTTTTTAGGTCTTCAAAAAAGCTACTAATGTTTTGCTTGAGGTGTTGATCATCTGGATCACCTCTTTGCCTAAGTCAAAGTCCACATTGTATACTAGCAAACAACATTAGTCCAAATGGTCATGTTGTTCATCGGACACCAATGCAAACTAAATGGGCCAAGGGTTCATTTTCCTTACAATCTCCTTTTTGGTGCTTGATCACAACACGACCAAATCAAGCAAATAATAAAAAATACAAATGGAAAACCTTTTTGCTTACTAGGGATGCAATGCAAAGCCAAGATCATATGATGCTAAAAAGATATCACTTGTATGGATCTTTGAAAACTTATCTTGCCCTTGCCAATGTCCCCTTGTGGTATTATGGACATAAGCCTCTCCCTAACTCCATAATCCACTTTCCTCCCTTTCTCGGATCATTCCCAAATGGGGTTCTCCCCTTTGATCTTCCCATAACCAAACCACTTGTATGCTTGATACCAATTGAATGCTTGCACTTGTATCATGGTATCTTCAAAAATATGTGAATTTTGGATTTGGTTTTATTATGGGTTGGGCTTGCTTTTGGTCCTACAACTTCTCCCCCTTTGAAATCAAACACCAAAAAGGAAGACATTAGTAGCACAAGGGAGGGTCAAAATTTGTGATCCTTTGTATGTGGAGTGGAATTGATCACAAAACTTGACTCTCACATTACATAGACTAAGCTCCCCCTAAGTGTATACATACATATGGTGTGAGGCAAAGCATATGCATAACCGGCAAATTAATGCACAAAGGAGTAATGCATGGAGAAAGCATACAAATATACCAAATGTAATATCAACATAATGATATCGGTTTAGAAATACTACATGTAGAAATCCAATTGGATTGACACCACTTGCAATGGGTGGTGGATTTTGAAAGCATGATGCGTATCTCCGAGGACTCTATTTTCCTTGCAATGAGACTACTACACACACGATAAGCTTTAAAAGGGTGTTAGTCTCAAAGTGTCCAACTTGTTTTCTAGCTTGACAAGAGCTACACAATCTATCCTTATCAAATATCACATCTTTCAAAGCCCTTCAGTAGATCATGCTTAATCAATCTATTCAATTGTTTTATTCCAACATGTCCAAGCCTTCTATGCCATAACCAACCCATGCTAGATTTAGTGAATAAACATGTTGACAATTGAGCTTCACTAGCATTGAAATCAACCAAGTATAGATTATCATATCTAAATCCTCTGAATACCAAGTTAGAGCCATCTACACTTATAATCTCTACATCATCAACTCCAAATATGCACTTAAATTCAAGATCACACAATTGTGCTACTGACATTAGGTTAAAGTTGAGTGAATCTACTAGCAACACATTTGATATGCTCATGTCATTGGATATTGTAATCTTACCAAGCCCTTTGACCTTGCCTTTGACATTATCACCAAATGTGATACTATCAAACTCATTGTTGCCACTTGTGTTGATTGAATTGAACATTCTTGAATCACCGATCATGTGTTGTGTGCACCCACTATCAAGCACCCAATGCATTCCTCTAGCTTTATAATTGACCTACAAAAGAAGGTCAATTCTTTTTAGGTACCCAAACCTTTTTGGGTCCTTGAAGGTTCGTGAGCAAGCTCTTTGGTACCCAAATGGCTTTCTTATTTGAGCCCACAATTGGTGCACCAATGAACTTAGCTTGCACACCATTCACACCCTTGGTAAGCATATAAGAAGAATCAAACTTAATTGAGGATACATTAGCTTGTGATTTCTTGTTCTTGCAATATTGCTATAGATGCCCAACTTGCTTACAACTATTACAAAACCGACCATTGTTCTTCACAAAACTAGTCTTGTGAGTAGCAAAGGCCGCCTTACCTTTCTTGGGGGGTGAAAGGATCTAACAATGCCTAGAGGGAGGGTGAATAGGCGTATCTAAAAATTAACTGCAAATGCTAAGTTCAAATTTGTCAGTCAATATCGAAAGTACCGGCGTTTGGGTCAGAACTCCCGACGTCGTCAGAAGTTCCGACACAAACGTCAGCAGTCCCGACGCCTACGTGAACTACAAAAGCAGTGCCAAATTTAACTTTGTGGAAAAATAATCTTACAACCCCACTTCATTGTGGTTTGGTGAAGAGGTTGGGTCACTCCCTTGACGTCATAATGCCTCCAAACCGTAGATCGAGTCCAAACCCTAAAATGAAGTTCAAGAGAGAGAGAGACAAACAAATACAAGTAATCTCTAGCAATCACAACAACAAGCACACAGGACACAAGGATTTATCCTAAGGTTTGTCAACCCCACAAAGGAGCTCCTATGTCCTCGTTGTTGAGGTGACCACAAAGGTCGGAGTCTATTCCACCTCCTTGCCTCTCTCAAGCGACCACAAAGGTCACTTGAGCTTTCCACTAAGAAATCAAAGGGTAATACAAACTTCCCAAGGCTCTTCCACAAGATGGAAGCTCTTGGGCAACGCCAAGCCGGCTAGGGGCAAAGCCCCAAGAGTAATAGACGCAAAACCAACCGGCTTGATGAAGAAATCAAGTGCTCAAGCTTGCCAAAGTGATTCTCTCACTTAATCCACTCTCCTTTCACTCAAAACCCTAGGGGAATCGAAGATTGGAGCAAAGGAGGGAGGAGAGGGATGCCTTTGTTGCTTGGGAGCTATTGGGACGAAGTTGGGTCAGCTGTGAATGAGTCCGTAACAGTTAGAAGTGAAGAGAGGGCTATTTATACTCTTAGTAGAAATCTAACCATTCAGATCTACGTCGAAAGTTCCGACGCAGATCTCAGGACTTCCGACCTTAACAAAAAACATTGTTCACACAGGGTCAGAAGTCCACACGAGCAAGTCAATGTCAGAACTCCCGACAAACGTCGGGACTTCCGACGTGCGCAGATAGTCAACTAGCAAAGCCCCAGGTGTTGGGACTCCCGACAAGGGTCGGAAGTTTCGACGTACGTCGGGACTTCCGACGGGCACAGACAGCCGGCTAGTAAACCTAGGTATCGGGACTTCCGACTGTCGGGAGTTCCGACTCATGTCAGGACTTCTGACGGCCACAATCACTATGCAGGCTAAGTGACTGGGCGTCAGGACTTCCGGCATGAGTTGTGACTTCCGGCGGTCGGGAGTTCCGGCCTATGTCGGGACTTCCGACACCAACAGTCACTAAAAAATATTCTACGTGCTCGTGGAGTACAAGAGTGTCTCTCTTTTGATTCTATTTTAATGCTTGAGCACTCTATCTTCCTCAGACCAACTAGGTTTGCATTTCTCTTAATAGTGCGGCGGATCCTAAACTCAAAAACAAAAATAAAACCTTTGGAGTGCATTCTGAGTTCGTCCGCCTTTACAACTTCAAGAATTGAGGGATACCATTTCATTTTTATCAACTCTTTGAATCTTTCATGGGACTAATAGCTGCGACATATCTCATTAAGATCACATTAGTCCCTAATTTGGATGTCATCAATACACCAAAACCCACATAGGGGGCAAATGCACTTTCAATCTCCCCCTTTTTGGTAATTGATGACAACCAACTTAGGCTTTTATAAGAATAAAAGAATTTAAAGCTTTTGAAACCCAAAATTTATGAAGAGCTCCCCCTTTATGTATGCATGAATTTGAATTTCAATTAGAATCATCTATACATGACTTGCATACATCAAGACAAAAGCTCCCCCTAAATTTTATAATCCGTGGGGTGCAACAAGTGTGTGTAAACAAATATATATCCGTGAAAAGGAATGCAATATGACATGTTATTTCACACAACAAGTAAAAGAGAATATGATGGCCAAGATTTCAAGGTAAAAACTCGAAGCATCACATGGCCATCCAAAATACATCCACCATCACAAGTAGAGACAAGCACAAGCTAATAAGATAGATAGAAAACCATTACTTGTCCTACAATCATTCATCACAAACACATATAAATAGTTGTCCATCACAAGCTAGCCACCACACGACATAGTGCATACACGCTAAAGGTTTTAAAGTCTCAAAACTAAATAACCAACTAACTTATTACAAGAGTGATTAAAGCCTAACACTCCCCCTTTGTCAACAAGTGCCAAAAGGGGTAGGCCACGTGAAGAACCGACTACTCGTCCTCATAGTCATCATCATCTTCGTGGTCACCATCATCACCACCATCGTCGTCTTCATCATCATCATCCTCCATGTAGTCCTCATCTGCTTCAGTGGCCTTGCCCTTGCCATGAGGGCGAGAAACCGCATCATCCTCATATGTCGCACAAGCCTCATCATAAAGTGCCAAAGGATCACGGGGAGGCACAAATGGCGGCGGAGGAGAAGACACAATACCGGCCTGCTATTCCAATCGATAGAGCCTCTCTTGGATATCATGCTCACGTTGAGCACTAGCACAACATTGTCCAAACATGAAGGTCATGAGGAACTTGAACTTGTTGGGCTTCTTACCAGAGGAGGAAGAAGAGAGAGGCTCTGCACTGGAAGAGCGAGCAGCAGCAGGAGGTGGTGATGCACCACGACGAGGGCGAGAACCCGAAACACCTTTGCCTTTGGCTTTGGCTGCAGCACCTTTCTCCCTCAGTTCTTTTGCAGCAGTGGTAGATGTCTTGTTGGAGATGTTGAGGAGATTGTGCTGAGTGTCTATGGGGAACCGGATGCCGGACACTTGCTCAATCACATGCATGATGTAGGGTGCATAGGGAAGATGCTTCACCGAATCCTCAGTAGCATCATGTATCTTGTTCCAAATGTACCGGCTGATGGAAAATTTCTGAAAATCATCACCAAAGCGCTGAAGCACCTTCTAAGAATCATCATGAAGGAAAGTGGAGTCACCTCGCTTCGGATACAAGATCTAGCATAGAATGTTATTGAGGACATAGTAGTAGGGCTTCAGAAACACAGTCTATCCATCAGCTGAATGGCCATCAAGATACATATGCTGGTACTCCTCCAAAGCCACATCCTCATACTCAATCAATTTAGGTGTAGTGCGGTCGGCTCGACTTAAACCAAGAAGGCGAGAGAAAGTAATGAAATCCACCTTGTAGTGCTTGCCTTTAGTGGTCTAATGAAAAATGTCAACAACACTGGTAGGGTCTCTCTCATGGTGATAGGAAGCATAAAACTGACAGATAAGCTCATTGTTCTAGTGCTTCCTAAATTCTAGCAAGTAGGACAGCCCCATTGAGCGTATATCACGAACCATCTGCTCCAGCTCGGGCTCCTTGTACAAACTAAGAGAATATGCATCAATGCATTTCATCTGAAGAACCGGTGGCTCCCTCTTCTTCAAAAACTTCCGATAGATGATGGAATCATAAAAGTCAAAGTGGAACGGGTGCTAGAAGCGATACTCAAGCCGGAGATCCTTCTCGTCCTTAGCATAAAGGTTTCTGCCTCTCATGGATTTGATGTCCTTAACTCAGTGACGGTAGTCAACTAGCAGAGGAGGAGTCCAGCCACCAGCAGGATTAGGAGCCATGGTGGGCTCCCGCATGATCGGCAAAACACCCGGGAAGGGAACAAGCTGAGTGACGAACCCCAGACCGTGAGTCAGTGTGCAAACAGGTGGAGCAGCAATGGTGCGGCCAGCATGCTCAAGAGCTTCTTCTTCTGCATCAACAACAGGTACATCCCCAGAAGAGGCAGGAGCAGGAGGAGGAGCGGCAGCCGAAGATCCTTGGTCATCACGGCGACGTGCAGCACGGGAACCACTAGCACTAGTACGGGGACATGCCACTTTAGTGCGGCCAGACAGCTTGGGGACAGCGGCAGGGTCTTGATTCTTCTTGGACCTCTTCTCCTTGCGACACGAGGGACTACCACCATCCATGGCTGTGGCAGAACCTCCTAAGAAATTGGGCCCACGTGCACCTATCGATTTCTCAACAGACCTCAGATAGCGTATATAAGTTCCCAATAACTTAACAGATCTGTCGGGTGTCCTCAGGAAACCTGAATCATCCATGAATCTTTTCCAAACAGGATCCCAATCACAGTCATTGCAGGTTACAACAGTTTTCAATATACATACCAGAGATTATAAAGCGGAAGACTTAAGTTTTAATATTACAAACCAGTTGTTTCAAACTTACATAACCATAAGTGTCATACAACCATAGTAGCGGGATAATATTACATTAACATTATTTATTTCACACAAACTAGTGCCTTGTCCAAAGGCCATTCATCATTCCTCATCGTCATCGACTTCAAACACTGACATGCAGCAGGGACCAAAACAAGCCTGCGCATGCGACTCACCAGCAACAAGGGTTAACAAACCCTGAGTACAAAAGTACTCAACAAGACTGACCCGATGAAAAAGGGCAAAGGTCTTAGGGATGTAGGTGTTGGATCAAGGTAAGGATGTAGAAAGATTCAAAAGTTCTTTGCCAAAAGCTTACTATTCTTGATCCTAGTTTCAAGTTTTACCCCTAAGTACTTTAGTTCAATGTCTCAAACTAAGTGTTCATATCCCATGTTCCAATCCTTCTCATTCCATTCCTTTTCTCAAGTTTTAGTAATTCACCAGTCCTGCATTGCTTCTGTAATGAATCGAGTCTCCATATCCACGGAGCACCGGCAATTTGAATTGATTCAAGTCCCAGCTGGGGATTCCTTATCACACGACATATGTAGAACTTAATCTTGCATATATCAACCTCGCTCCCGGATCCTCCCATACTAAGCCGTCTCCACGCCACCCGAGAGCACAGCACACCTCAAATCCGGCCACATTCAAGCCACGAGGGTACATGCTACTCCCGCCATCTCACCACTCCCAGTGCGTGGGCATTCGTCTTAGTATCAGATTAGCCGAAGTAGGCTTACCGGAGTATGTGATCCGTACTACAAAGTGTCTCGTTTAGAAGACCCACAATGAGTGGCCTTTAAGCGACATAGTCGACAACATTACCCAACATTCAAGATAAGCCACCCGACTAGTCTCTAGTTCATTCTATCTTCTTTCTTTCTTTCTTTGACCAGTATGCCATCTTTGATTGTATCCAAACTTTTACTTTGAAAGCCTACCACAAAGCATACTAAGCAATTCTACGCGTTTGTAAATAAAATCATCTTCAAGGATGGTAAACAATTAACAAGGTAGGCAATGCATCAAGTAGGTAACATTTGAAGTAAATCAACTTAATGCAATAAGTAACATAGGTGATAAACTTTTCAAAGTAAACAAGGTAATGGTTTAATGTATAAACCGGGGCTTGCCTTCGTTGACGATCTCAGGTTCCGGATCAGTACCACAATTATCAAATCCCGTGACAACCGGAGACTCTTCCAGTACTTGCTCAACTAGAATCGTTTCACTCTCCGGTTCTACACGAAATGATAACATATGCTTTAACATGATGATAATGTAAACATGATGCTTTCACGGTACATGAAATGTAACAACACCCCGAATACGATTTTCCTTCACGGTACAGTTGTAAGCCAACAAAACCAACTTGTAAATCTACCGTCAAGGATCACACATGTGACTTGACCAAACTAATCTTGAAACCCTACTGGTCACACAACATGACCCAAACAAAAATTAAACCCTAACCCTAACAATTAGGGTTGCTTTTATTCAATTTTTAATTAATTTGAAATAAGCCCAAAAAGAAACTTGTTCCAAATGACCTCAAAATTTTATGTAAGTTTCCTCATAACAAATTAGTGTACCAAAATAAATTTCATAATTTTTGGAGTTATACAGTGGCCTACAAAAATCATGGAAATTGCATTTATTAATTAATGGACTGAATATTTGAACATTAAAAATTTATTCAAATTTCAAGTTTCAAATTTTTAAACCATACTAGAGCATGTACAGAAGCTACACAAAAATTTTCAGAATTTTTGGAGCTATGATTATTTTTCTACAAATTTCCAAAGATTTAGGACTATTCAAAATCAGAAAATATAAAATTTCATTGTTCTTCTCCTTCCTTCTCACTGACAGCCTGACCCCACCCGTCAGTGACCCATACATGTCATGGCGGCGCTGCCATCACTGGCCGGCCCCAAAATGCGCCGACGGTGACGCTCCGGCGAGGCAGACCTCACCCAAATAATCTACACACCCCTACGAACCCATCCCCGTCCTTGGAATAGCAGAAGGTGCACCGGAGAAGACTCCACGCCGGCCATGGCGGCTCGAGCACGTCGGCTCACAGCGTAACCCCGGCAAGAATGCGGTAGAGTCAAAAGCGAAGTGCACATCACGTTTAGTAGCTCACCACGGTTACGCCGGTGGGCTTGGTGAAGGCGGAGACGGTCTGGAATGGCCTGGCCACGTCGAGGCGATGGTGGCAGAGCTTTGGCCGGGCTCGGGGAAGAAGCTGTTGCGCCGGGTGACTCCGGCCAACTCAAGCGGCGTGAGCAAGTCGTAGAGAAGCGCAAGACTGAGGCGATCGCTTTGGCATAGCTGGGCACGACGGAGACTGCTCGACGGAGGCTAATTTCGCGAGCATAGTGAGGTCGTCGTCGACGAGCAGAGGCAGGAAAAGAGGAGAGGGACGACGACGGTACGACTATTTATAGCCGGGAGGATCTCGTCTGGCTTCGACAGCACACGACGAAGATGCCACGGCGATGATGACGTGCCAGGGCGCGAGGAAGCGGCGCAAAACGCTCGGCGGCGGCAGTGGCGTGGCGTCGGCGGTAAGCGGTGATGTAAATCTTGATTTTTGAATTATTTACAGAACTGCCACTGAGTCTATTTTTCAAATTACTCCCAAATTTTCTAAAGAAGTTGAAAATCTCCAAAAATGAAAGTTGCTCGACTTTTTAAACTCTACAACTTTGCTTCAAGGAACATTTTCAAATTCTGCCTCCATTTTGAAATTTGAATTTGGGGTGCATTTGAGTATTTGAATCATTTCAAAATTACTCTAAATTTTATATGTAAACTTGAAAAACTTTGAATACCAAAGTTGATCCACATAATATAATCTTCAACTTTGCTTTTTGCCTCAACCCCAAATTCCACATGGATTTTGAATTAGTCAAAAGGGGCAAAAAGGACTTTTATAATATGAATTTGAATTCAAATTTGATTTGTCTTTCTTTTACTTTAACTTTGATTTTTGACCAGTAACATGGCCCATTAGGGTTATTTGATTCAAATGACATATGACCTCACATGATCACATGAATTTTGACCCTTGTAGTCATGATCTTTATTTAGGATTTTGAAACACATCACATGAAATAACAATATTATGAAATAAACCTTATTTAGTAAATGCATTCAAAATTTTCTACTCTATGAATGCTTTGCAATGCATATGCTGTCATGTCAAATTTTAGTGCTAGGTCAAAACACCAGAGGTGTTACAACCCTTCTCCCTTAAAGAAATCTTGTCCCGAGATTTAAAACTTAAGGCTAAGTAATGGGAAAGGAAATGTGTCAAGCTAACACATCATAACTTTATTCAAAAGACTAGTGAGGGGGTTTTCCATTCTTTTGACAAAAGAAACAAGTTACAATATAGACAAGGTATTGCAACTAGAGAGAAGCAAAGAAGTCAGGAAAGTTTTCTTCTAAGTAATCTTCGAACTCCTAAGTAGCTTTTTCTTCAGTGTGCTGGTTCCATTGTACTTTGTAGAACTTCATTGTGCGCCTTCGAGTGACTCGATCTTTCTGATCTAAGACTCTAATGGGGTACTCGGCATAAGTCAAATCAGGTGCTAGTTCTACATCATGAAAATCGATCACTTGGTCAGGTACTTGAAGACACTTCTTCAACTGGGATACATGGAAAATATCATGCACAGCTGACATGTGATCTGGTAGCTTGACGCGATAGGCGACTGGTCCACATCTTTGTTGGATTTGAAACGGACCGACATAACGGGGCGCCAACTTTCCTCGAATCCCAAAATGATGAACTCCTTTCATTGGCGATACCTTGAGGTAGACATGATCTCCCACTATGAATTCTAGCGGTCGCCTCCTCTTATCAGCATAGCTTTTCTGTCGGGATTGAGCTACCTTCATATTAGCTTGTATGAGTTTAACTTTCTCTTCTGCTTCCTTGACCACATCCGGTCCAAAGAACCAACGTTCTCCAACCTCTGACCAATGTAAAGGTGTCTGGCATCTACGACCATACAATGCTTCAAATGGTGCCATTTTAATGCTCTCTTGATAGCTATTGTTATATGAGAATTCAGCTAGGGGAAGGCATTCATCCCATATAGCACCATAGGAGAGAACACATGCTCTTAACATATCTTCAATAATTTGATTTACCCTTTCCGTCTGTCCATCTGTTTGCGGATGATAAGCAGAACTACGGATAAGTTTAGTTCCCAAAGACTCATGTAAACTTTTCCAAAACTTGGATACGAACAACGACCCTCTGTCAGAGATGATGGTCTTGGGTGCCCCATGCAGACTGAAGATTCTATTAAGATAAAGCTTTGCATACTGCTCCACTCGATATTTATCTCTAACTGGTAAGAAATGAGCTATCTTGGTTAGGCGATCAACAATAACCCATATTGAATTGTAGCCTGCAGATGTCCTAGGCAACCCTACTATGAAGTCCATACATATATCTTCCCACTTCCAAGATGGAACTGGCAAGGAATGTAATGGACCCGCAGTCTTCATATGAATCACTTTGACTCTCTGACAAGTATCACATTTGGCCACATATTGAGCTATTTCTATTTTCATTTTGGTCCACCAATATCTCATTCTCAGATCATGATACATTTTGTTGCTACCTGGATGAATGGAGTATCTTGTAGAATGAGCTTCATCAAGAATCTGCTTTCGCAGCTTCGGATTTTTGGGTACTACCAATCTATCCTTGAACCATACGACATCTGATTTATCAATCTTGAAACATGTTGATCTTCCAGATCTGACTTTATCCTTGATATGGGCTATGCCCTTACTTTTCTGTTGAGTAGCAATGATCTGATCTTTGATAGTGGACTCAACTACAATATTAGATGAAGAACCTTGTTTACGTGATTTGTAAATTCAGATGCTCCATCTCTTGACACAATATTATTTGCATAGGTTTCACAGTCAGACAATGGCAATGACTCTTGCGACTCAGGGCATCGGCAACCACATTAGCTTTGCCTGGATGATAATGCACTTCTAAGTCATAATCTTTGATAAGTTCTAACCATCTTCTTTGCCTCATATTCAGCTCTGACTGAGTGAAGATATATTTCAAACTTTTGTGATCTATATAGATATGACAGATATTGCCCAATAAATAATGTCGCCAAACCTTTAGTGCATGAACAACAGTGGCTAATTCAAGATCATGGGTGGGATAATGTTCTTCATGCTTCTTGAGTTGTCTGGAAGCATATGCTATGACTCTGCCTTCTTGCATAAGAACACAGCCAATACCAATTCCAGAGGCATCACAATAGATATCAAATGGCCTCTCGATATCAGGTTGTGCTAATACTGGTGTAGTTGTCAAGAACTTCTTCAATGTCCGAAAGGCCTCCTCACATCCGATTGACCATACAAACTTAGTTTGATTTTTCAATGATCAAGAATTGGCTTCGCAATTACGGAGAAGTCGAGATGAACCGAGCGGTAATAACACGCCAACCCCGAAAACTACGAACTTGATGAACAGTTGTAGGTGCTTCCCGATTAAGGACTTCTTCTACCTTGCTCGGATCAATGACTATACCTTCAAAGAGATAATACATGACCTAGAAATTGTACTTCCTCTAACGAGAATTCACATTTGCTTTGAATTTGGCATATAGTTGGTGATCTCTTAATCGTTGTAGAACAATGCGGAGATGTTCCGCATGTTCCTCTTTGCTCTTAGAATAGATAAGAATGTTGTCAATGAACACCACTACAAACTTATCCAACTTAGGCATGAAAACTGAGTTCATCAGGTACATGAAGTGAGCCGGGGCATTGGTCAGCCCAAAAGACATGACTAAATACTCATATAGACCATATCGGGTAGTAAATCTTTGTCTTGGCACATCTTCTCGTCCCGATCTTAATCTGGTGATAGCTCGATCTCAAATCTATCTTCGAGAACACCTTAGCTCCATAAGTTGATCAAAAAGCAAATCAATTCGGGGTAAGGGGTATTTGTTCTTTATGGTGACTTCATTTAACGGCCGATAGTCAACACATAACCTTAAGGTTTGGTCCTTCTTCTTCACGAAGATAGCAGGACATCCCCAAGGTGATGAACTGGGTTGAATGAAACCCTTGTCTAACAACTCTTGTACTTGCATTTTTAATTACGCTAGTTCTTTGGGTGGCATCCTATATGCTCTTCTGGACATAGGTGCCGTTCCTGGTTTTAGGTCAATTCTAAACTCCACATCTCGGTCTGGTGGCAGTCCAGGCAGATCATTGGGAAAAACATTCATAAATTCACATACCATGGGAATGTTCTCGGCTTCTTCCACGATGAGTTATGCTGATTGTTCCAAGCTGTACTCTTAGGAAAGGGAAGTTGGATGAGAAGTTGGGTTTTCTTTGCCGGTACATTTACTCTTATGGTTCTATGTAGGACATCTATGTGAGCCCGTGTTGAGTTAACGAGTTCATACCAAGGATCACATCTATATCTTGATCCTTTAATATCAAGACATCTTTGGTAGGGAACTCATGTCCTCCCAAATCAATAGGTACATCTTTGAACTATCTCCCTTGTACTGAGTCGTCCCCAGGCATTGTATATGATATGGTTCTTTTGTTTCCCTAATAGTTATCCCATGCTTCACAACAAATATACGATTGATGAATGTATGGGATGCACCGGAATCAAATAAGGTAATTGCAGGGTGCTTAGCAACGGGAAACATACCAATCATTACGGGTTCTCCTTCTGGAGTAGATTCCACCTGAGTATAGAAGACCCTTCCAGATTTCTTCTCAGCCTGTCCTTTCTGACTATTCTGAGCATTGCCCTTGTACTGATTCTGAGCTTGAGTCATAGGGGCTTTGGGTGCATCAGGATTGTTCTTCCTAGGATACGGACATTCTCGAGAAAAGTGTCCGGATTTACCACAATTATAGCATGGATAATTGTGATTCTGGGGAGTAGCATTGCGGTTTGCATTATTTGTATTGTTTTGCTGCTGCGGCGCTTGATGAGTATAAGGCGTATTAGTTGTAGGACGAATAAAGATTTGCTGCCTGCTTTGGCTTTGTTGTGGGCGGAATGGTGCACGGCCATGATTCTGAGGATGGTAGATTACTTTTTGACGCTTTCCACTCGACGATCCGGAAGCAAATGCTCTCTTTTTCTTCGCCTCCTTGTGTCGGCGGTAATTCTCCTCTAAAGCGATAGCAATGTTGACAGTCTCATGATAAGTTGCGTTGCCACAAGTTGCCATCATGGTCTGAAGTTTGGTGTTCAGATCTCTCATGAAATGATTCTTCTTCTTCCTGTCTGTATTCACATACTCTATAGCATACTACGACAGGTGATTGAAACGCCCAACATAGTGCATCACCGGGTGCTCCCCTTGCTTAAGAGCCAGGAACTCTTCTAACTTCATGGTCATCACACCATCGGGAATATAGTGTGCCCTGAAGGTATCCTTAAACTCCATCTAGGTGATTTGGTGACCAGCGGGCTGTACAGCTACCAAATTTACCCACCAGGCACCAGCAGCTCCTCGGAGTTGCTGTGCCGCAAACCTTGGTTTCTAAATCTCGGTACAGCGAATCAGCTCAAACTTTTGCTCCATTGTCCAGAGCCAATCGTCAGCTTCTAAAGGCTCTTCTACCTTAGAGAACACAGGCGAACGTGTGTCAGTAAAATCAATATAGGTTGTCTCATCATTTCCATTATTACAGCGGCCATGATTAGGGTGTGTTGCTTGTTGGTTCTGAGCCATTGCCCTTAACAACCTAGCATTCTCAGTCGTTGCATAGACGAGTGCAGTTATGGCATCTGCCATACTCGGAGGCATTGGTGGAGGATTTGGGACTTCATCATTGTCTTGCAAAGTACCAGCACCAGTTCGGGTGTTAATGCGAGGCATCTGTCAGAGAGACATGTTTATTTACATTATTATTTTATTGAAAGCAGTTAAAAGGTTTCATGCTACAAAGGGTTTCTTATTTATGTTACATGTCTTGTATCCCACAAGACAACCCTGGTTTACTAGGAAAGCAGTAAAAGAACTATTACTACTCTGAGCTTTCAGTCATTGGCATCCGTGCCCATATCGGACGAAACCTCATCTTCATCTGAGAAGTACACTAACTCCTCAGGATCCTCCTCCTCTTCTTCATTCTCGACTTCACCTGGATCTACAATCATTTCTTCATCTATAACTTCACCATCCCCATGAGGAGGATGAAGTTGAGCGTACAGCAGGTGGACATTCTCATGAAGAATGGCATTGTCCATCTCCAGGTCTTCTACGTAGAACTCCAACTCATGGACACATTCATTGGCCGCATCCTCTCGTGTCCAGGCTTCATTCCTCAACTCGGTATTCTTGGTGATGTCCCTTTCTATTTCTGCCAGCTTCTCTTGATCTTTAGCATGAGCTCGACGAAGAGTGTTGAGCTCCTTGGTAAGGTTCTCAATGTTGGTAGGATTGCTTGAAGATCCTTCATCTCCTAGGGTCTTGGAACTTCCTTCACCAAGCTCACGGTTACACGGTGCCAACTGGTGATGAGGGACTCCGTGAGGTCCAGTGGACTTGCGTGCGGTTATCTTGGTCTTTGCCATAGCCTATAGAATTTAGGATAGGACTATAAGGATAGCTTGAGGATAATGGAGGTTAGCAAGAATGGGATTGACATTACTTACCCAACCACTTTTAAGGGGAATTATTAAGCATGGTGTTCAAGCATGATGCATGAATCGATCTTACGAATCCGAGTACAAAAGATTTATACAATCAGAAGTACTAGATTTTTAATATATAGGACAAACCTAACCATATTATCCACCACAAACTTTCAAATAAGATAAGATTGAGGCTAGATTAGAGGGAAGAAGAAAGAAATTTGAACTCAAAATATCCAGTTTAATTTCTTTGATCCAAATTAGTTTGAAGGTTTTCAAAAGCAACCTACAATGATCTTAGATAGGACCGCTCTGATACCAGCTGTGGTAGAACCTCCTAAGAAATTGGGCCCACGTGCACCTATCGATGTCTCAACAGACCTCAGATAGCGTACACAAGTTCCCAATAACTTAACAGATCTGTCGGGTGTCCTCGGGAAACCCGAATCATCCATGAATCTTTTCCAAACAGGATCCCAATCACAGTCATTGCAGATTACAACAGTTTTCAATATACATACCAGAGATTATAAAGCGAAAGACTTAAGTTTTAATATTACAAACCAGTTGTTTCAAACTTACATAACCATAAGTGTCATACAACCATAGTAGCGGGATAATATTACATTAACATTATTTATTTCACACAAACTAGTGCCTTGTCCAAAGGCCATTCATCATTCCTCATCGTCATCGACTTCAAACACTGACATGCAGCAGGGACCAAAACAAGCCTGCGCATGCGACTCACCTGCAACAAGGGTTAACAAACCCTGAGTACAAAAGTACTCAACAAGACTGACCCGACGAAAAAGGGCGAAGGTCTTAGGGATGCAGGTGTTGGATCAAGGTAAGGATGTAGAAAGATTCAAAAGTTCTTTGCCAAAAGCTTACTATTCTTGATCCTAGTTTCAAGTTTTACCCCTAAGTACTTTAGTTCAATATCTCAAACTAAGTGTTCATATCCCATGTTCCAATCCTTCTCATTCCATTCCTTTTCTCAAGTTTTAGTAATTCACCAGTCCTGCATTGCTTCTGTAATGAATCGAGTCTCCATATCCACGGAGCACCGGCAATTCGAATTGATTCAAGTCCCAGCTAGGGATTCCTTATCACACGACATATGTAGAACTTAATCTTGCATATATCAACCTCGCTCCCGGATCCTCCCATACTAAGCCGTCTCCACGCCACCCAAGAGCACAGCACACCTCAAATCTGGCCACATTCAAGCCACGAGGGTACACGCTACTCCCACCATCTCACCACTCCTAGTGCGTGGGCATTCGTCTTAGTATCGGATTAGCCGAAGTAGGCTTACCGGAGTATGTGATCCATACTACAAAGTGTCTTATTCAGAAGATCCACAATGAGTGGCCTTTAAGCGACATAGTCGGCAACATTACCCAACATTCAAGATAAGCCACCCGACTAGTCTCTAGTTCATTCTATCTTCATTCTTTCTTTCTTTGGCCAGTATGCCATCTTTGATTGTATCCAAACTTTTACTTTGAAAGCCTACCACAAAGCATACTAAGCAATTCTACGCGTTTGTAAATAAAATCATCTTCAAGGATGGTAAACAATTAATAAGGTAGGCAATGCATCAAGTAGGTAACATTTGAAGTAAATCAACTTAATGCAATAAGTAACATAGGTGATAAACTTTTCAAAGTAAACAAGGTAATGGTTTAATGTATAAACCGGGGCTTGCCTTCGTTGATGATCTCAAGTTCCGGATCAGTACCACAATTATCAAATCCCGTGACAACCGGAGATTCTTCCAGTACTTGCTCAACTAGAATCATTTCACTCTCGGGTTCTACATGAAATGAGAACATATGCTTTAACATGATGATAATGTAAACATGATGCTTTCACGGTACATGAAATGTAACAACACCCCGAATACGATTTTCCTTCACGGTACAGTTGTAAGCCAACAAAACCAACTTATAAATCTACCGTCAAGGATCACACATGTGACTTGACCAAACTAATCTTGAAACCCTACTGGTCACACAACATGACCCAAACAAAAATTAAACCCTAACCCTAACAATTAGGGTTGCTTTTATTCAATTTTTAATTAATTTGAAATAAGCCCAAAAATAAACTTGTTCCAAATGACCTCAAAATTTTATGTAAGCTTCCTCATAACAAATTAGTGTACCAAAATAAATTTCATAAGTTTTGGAGCTATACAGTGGCCTACAAAAATCATGGAAATTGCATTTATTAATTAATGGACTGAATATTTGAACATTAAAAGTTCATTCAAATTTCAAGTTTCAAAATTTTAAACCATACTAGAGCATGTACAGAAGCTACACAAAAATTTTTAGAATTTTTGGAGCTATGATTATTTTTCTACAAATTTCCAAAGATTCAGCACTATTCAAAATTAGAAAATATAAAATTTCACTGTTCTTCTCCTTCCTTCTCACTGACAGCCTGACCCCACCCGTCAGTGACCCATACATGTCACGGCGGTGCTCCCATCGCTGGCTGGCCCCAAAATGCACCGACGGTGACGCTCCGGCGAGGCAGACCTCACCCAAATAATCTACACACCCCTACGAACCCATCCCCATCCTTGGAATAGCAGAAGGTGCACCGGAGAAGACTCCACGCCGGCCATGGCGGCTCGAGCACGTCGGCTCACGGCGTAACCCCAGCAAGAATGCGGTAGAGTCAAAAGTGAAGTGCACATCACGTTCAGTAGCTCACCACGGTCACGCCGGTGGGCTTGGTGAAGGCGGAGACGGTCTGGAATGGCCTGGCCACGTCGAGGCGATGGTGGCGGAGCTTCGGCCGGGCTCGGGGAAGAAGCTGTTGCGTCGGGTGACTCCGGCCAACTTAAGCGACGTGAGCAAGTCGTAGAGAAGCGCAAGACTGAGGCAATCGCTTTGGCATAGCTGGGCACAACGGAGACTGCTCGACGGTGGCTAATTTCGTGAGCGCAGTGAGGTCGTCGGCGGCGAGCAGAGGCAGGAAAAGAGGAGAGGGACGACGACGGTACGGCTATTTATAGCCGGGAGGAGCTCATCTGGCTTCGACAGCACATGACGAAGATGCCACGGCGATGATGACGTGCCAGGGCACGAGGAAGCGGCGCAAAATGCTCGGCGGTGGCAGCGGCGTGGCGCCGGCGGTAAGCGGTGATGTAAATCTTGATTTTTGAATTATTTATAGAACTGCCACTGAGTCTATTTTTCAAATTACTCCCAAATTTTCTAAAGAAGTTGAAAATCTCCAAAAATGAAAGTTGCTCAACTTTTTAAACTCTACAACTTTGCTTCAAGGAACATTTTCAAATTCTGCCTCCATTTTGAAATTTGAATTTGGGGTGCATTTGAGTATTTGAATCATTTCAAAATTACTCCAAATTTTATATGTAAACTTGAAAAACTTTGAATACCAAAGTTGATCCACATAATATAATCTTCAACTTTGCTTTTTGCCTCAACCCCAAATTCCACATGGATTTTGAATTAGTCAAAAGGGGCAAAAAGGACTTTTATAATTTGAATTTGAATTCAAATTTGATTTGTCTTTCTTTTACTTTAACTTTGATTTTTGACCAGTAACATGGCCCATTAGGGTTATTTGAGTCAAATGACATATGACCTCACATGATCACATGAATTTTGACCCTTGTAGTCATGATCTTTATTTAGGATTTTGAAACACATCACATGAAATAATAATATTATGAAATAAACCTTATTTAGTGAATGCATTCAAAATTTTCTACTCTATGAATGCTTTGCAATGCATATGCTGACATGTCAAATTTTAGTGCTAGGTCAAAACACCAGAGGTGTTACAATGGCTACGGAAAACACGAAGGGGAACTAAGAAACAAGATAACAAGAAGTGAACGAACATCGAGAAGTGGAGAAACATGAATGGAGTGGTGACCATTGGGTCAGGAGTCCTAGCCGGAGTCGGGACTTCAGACAGCCAGGAGTTTTGGCCTATCGTCGGGAGTTCCGACGGTTAGAACCTCCGACGGTCGCAAGGACTTCCGACGCACATGGTGACCATCCCATTCATGGGGCTTCGAATCACGACACACATTCATACAAGGAGGATAGAGGAGTAGAGAGGAAGAAGAAATAAAGGCAAATCGCAAGGTACATTGCATTAGGGTTAGGACGCCATGGTACTACCTTGAATTGAGGAAAGAGGAGACAGAGAAAGACAAAATCCATAGACCACGAATGAATCGATGAGCCCTAGCACCACCATGAACGGAATCCCCACCACACCACCGAGCTGAGGAAGAAGATCGAAGCACGGGTGGTGGTCGAAGGAGCCGACATGACTCCCGACAGCGCAACCGGAAGGGGTGGGGGCCAGAGCTTCCGGTAGGCCAGAGCCGTGGGCAGGGCGTGATGACACAAGGAGGAGCGAGGGTGGCACGAGGAAGGGCGGGGCAGCACGAGGAAGGGCAAGAGCGACGCGAGAAGCGAGGGATGGCGATGAGAGTGCGGGGATGGAGAGAGTAACCATAGTAAAATGAGCTGGGCCGGGTATAAATGACATGGTCAATCGACGCGGCGTGGACAAAAAACTAGATCTACGTTGGGACTCCCAACGTACATCGAGACTTTCGGCGGTCGGGAGTCCTGGCGCGAGCCATGACTTCCGGCCATCGGGAGTTCCGACCTACGTCGGGACTTTCGATGCAGGGAAACTAAAAAACACCTCAACCTGAACTCACTCTACCATGTGGGGCAAAAATATGATGGACACTAACATTTTCACAAGTGACTAGATTTCATTCAACCAACACAAAGCAATAGTCACTCATGAAAATTATAAACTAGATTTTGAAAGTATCACACAATATTTTCTTAATTCTTTTCTCCTAACTAGATCAAACAAAGTGTGTGTGCAAGACATTAAGCCACGTTACGAGAATCAATGATATTTTGTTCACTCCTCAAAGCATAAAATCTTGACTCATCTAGGGGCTTTGTGGAGATATCGGCTAGTTATTTTTCGGTGCTCAAATGGTGAATGACGATATCTCCTTTGGCTTTGTGGTCTCTCAAAAAATGATGTCGGATGTCTATGTGCTTTGTTCGAGAGTGGTTTACAGGATTGTTTGCCAACTTAATGGCACTCTCGTTGTCACACAAAAGTGGAATCTTGGTTAACTCACATCCAGAGTCTTTGAGGGTTTGCTTCATCCAAAGTAGTTGGGCACAGCATGCACCGGCCGCCACATACTCGGCTTCGGCGGTGGACAAAGCAATGGAGTTTTGCTTCTTAGGGCTCCAAGACACCAAGGATCGGCCAATAAATTGGCAAGTCCCGGTAGTACTCTTTCAGGTTACTTTGCAATCGGCATAATCTGAATTGGAATAGCCAAGTAACTCAAAAGTGGAGCCCTTAGGATACCACAAGCCAAGATTAGGAGTGTGCACTAAATACCAAAAAATTCTCTTAATGGCCATCAAATGACATTCTTTCGGATTAGCTTGAAATCTTGCACACATGCACACGCTAAGCATAATATCGGGCCTAGATGCACCAATGTAAAGAACGGATACAATCATGGAGCGATATACCTTTTGATCGATGTCCTTTCCTCCTTGATCAAGGTCAAGATGTCCATTGGTTGGCATGGGTGTCTTGATGAGTTTGGCCTTGTCCAAGTTAAACTTCTTCAACATGTCGTTGGTGTACTTGGTTTGACTTATGAACGTGCCATCCTTGAGTTGCTTGATTTGAAATCTAAGGAAGAACTTCAACTCTCCCATCATGGACATCTCAAACCTATTGGTCATAATCCTACTAAATTCCTCACAAAAAGCCACATTAGTACTACCAAATATTATGTCATCGACATATATTTGGCAAACAAAGATATCATTATTGACTTTGCGAGTAAACAAAGTAGCATCGGCCTTTCCTATCTCAAAATCTTGTTTGAGTAGGAAATCCTTCAAGCAATCATACCAAGCTCTAGGGGCTTGTTTGAGCCCATAGAGCGCCTTGTCGAGCTTGTAGACGTGGTTTGGATACTTGGGATCTTCAAAGCCCGGTGGTTGCTCTACATACACCAACTCGGATAGGGGGACGTTGAGAAATGCACTCTTCATGTCCATTTGATATAGCTTGAAGTCATGATGGGCGGCATAGGCAAGTAGAATACGAATTGATTCTAGCCTAGCCACCGGTGCATAGGTCTCCTCAAAATCCAAGCCTTCAATTTGAGTGAATCCTTGAGCCACCAACCTTGCCTTATTCCTTGTTACCACACCATCCTCATCTTGCTTGTTGCGGAAGACCCACTTTGTTCCAATCACATTTTGCTTGGGCCTTTCCACCAAGGACTAGACTTCATTTCGAGTGAAGTTGTTCAACTCCTCTTGCATGGCTATCATCCAATCCAGATCATCAAGTGCCTCTTCCACCCTATAAGGTTCCAAAGGAGAAACAAACGAGTAATGTTCACAAAAACTTGCTAAACAAGAACATGTAGCTATCCCTCGTCGAATGCTCCCCAATATGTTATCAACGGGATGATCCCGTTGAATGGATTGATGCACTCTAGGATGTGGCACTTGAGTTGATCTTTGGATGGGGCCATCATTGTCATAATCATGGTCATGATCGATCGGAGGATCACAATCATGAGCTTGTGGAGGATTGACTTCACTTCTTTCTTCATTGTTGAGTTGAGGTTGAGCTTGCTCATTGTTGACACCATCTTCATGAGAGTGACCTTGTGCTTCATTTGATCTCCCATCTTGATTATTTCTTGTTGTGAAAGCTTCACCATGTTCATTGGATGAAACATGATGAATGGTTGGATCAGAATCATCATGCACAACATGGTCTTCATCTTCATCTTCGACGGGCTTTACTTCACCAATGGCAAGCTTCTTGATTGCTTTGTGTGGAGCTTCTTCATTACCTACAATCTCAACATTGACTTGCTCCTTTTGAGAGCCGTCGGTTTCATCAAAAGTCACGTCTACCGCGATTTCAATCAAACCGGTGGTTTTATTGAAAATACGATATTCATGTTCGTTAGTACCATAACCAAGCATGAAACCTTCATCAACCTTTGGTGCAAACTTAGAGCTTTTTGGATTTCTTGTTAAGTATGAAACACTTGGATCCAAAAACTCTAAAGTAGTGCACCTTAGGCTTTTTACCGGTTAGAAGTTCGTAGGCGGTCTTTTCTCTTTTCTTGTGAAGATATAAGCGGTTGATGGCATGACATGCCGTGTTGACCGCTTTTGCCCAATAATTGGTTGGAGTCTTGTACTCATCCAACATTGCTCTTGCGGCTTCTATGAGCATTCGGTTCTTCCTCTCCACAACACCATTTTGTTGTGGAGTGTATGGAACCAAAAACTCATGCTTAATTCCTTCTTCATCGAGAAACTCTTCAATGTTGGTATTCTTGAACTCCATCCCATTGTCACTTCTAACTCTCTTGATTTTGACATCAAACTCATTTTGGGCTCTTCTTGCAAACTTCTTGAAGATACCTTGGACTTCACTCTTTTCACGCAAAAAGAATACCCAAGTGAAACGAGAATAATCATCAACAATTATGAAACCATATTTGTTACCACCAATGCTTATATAAGTGACGGGTCCAAATATGTCCATGTGAAGCAATTCTAATGGCTTTTCGGTTGTCACAACATTCTTGACGGGATGTTTTGCTCCAACTTGTTTTCCCGGTTGGCATGCACTACAAATCCTATCTTTCTCAAAAGAAACATTTGTTAGTCCAAGGATGTGTTTGCCTTTTTGAAGTTTGGCCAAGTTCCTCATCCCAACATGGGCAAGTCAGCGATGCCATAACCAACCCATGCTAGATTTTGCCATTAAAGAAGTCTCAGGATTTACTCTATTTGATGTGAAATCAACTAGATAGAGTTTCTCTTTTAAGTGACCCGTAAATGCAATAGAGGAATCCTCCCTTCTATAGACTTCCACACCTTTATCCGTAAAGAGACAATTGTAACCCATCTCACAAAGTTGTGAGACGGACAACAAATTGTATCTCAACGAATTCACAAGTAAAACATTTGAAATGGAATTATCATTTGATATAGAAATTTTACCCAATCCGAGAACTTCTCCTTTTCCATTGTCACCAAACACAATATTTCCACTTTGATCATGACTTGGTTGGAATGACGTGAACATGTCCTTCTCTCCGGTCATATGATTGGTGCATCCACTATCCAACACCCAACTTGTTCCACCGGAGGAATATTCCTACAAAGATAAATCAAGCTTTTGTTTTAAGTACCCAAAAAGATTTGGGTCCTAGGGGTTAGTCACATAAAACTTGGGCACCCAAACACTCATAATTTCCTTCCTCTTTTGGGCACCAACATACTTGACCACAATCTTGCCATCCTTGCCCCAACAACACATATAGTCACTAGCATAGCACCGTGGAAGTGGTGCTTGTGGCTTGGGGGACTTGGATTGCTTCATCTTGATTGTCTTGTCACTTTTAGGTTGGATCTTTGGATTGTGGACCTTGTTGTTGGCCTTGCATATAAACTCATCAAGAGCAACGCCCTTGCTAAACTTCACACAAGGCACACCATTGATCATGTTCCTTCCATTGGCCTTTCCATCATACCTATTATATCCAATGCCTTCCTTGATTGATGGGTGCCTTGATGACTTGTATGTAGTCTTGTTAGATTGCTCTTGACACTTGCACCCATTCTTTAAGATCATCTTCAACCTATGAATCTCCTTGTCTTTCTTCTCTAACTCAACAAGGTTAGTTGAATATGCATCCACATCAATTTTATAGCATCTTTTACAACCATTACTAGTGGAGATATTAGAGTCTTCGGTTGCCTTAGGAGAAGTTGAAGTGCTAGCCCAAAGAGTACTATAGTTTATCTCAAGATTTTGGTATTTTTCTTCCAAGTGTGTGAGGCTTTCTTGAGCTATACTCTTCTCATTCTTGAGGCTAGCTACTTGATCATTAACCGAGGAATGTTCCTTAGTCAATTTCTCAATTGAGTCATTGGCTAAAGACAATTCTATGGTTAATTTCTCAACCTTCATCTTTTCCTCATCGATAGATGCTTCAAGTGCAAGGTTTTCTCTCTCTCTTGAGTGATTATATCTCCTTGCATCTCTAAGCATCTATCCCTCTTCTCTAATTTCTTCATTAGTATTTTTATTTTAGTGAAGGCCTTTTTACCAAATTTCTTTATCATGGTTGACTCAATTTATTCTATGTTTTCATCACAACTATCATACTCATCACTAGAGGGATCGGGTGTAACATGTACCTTCTCCCCTTTTGCCATAAGACAAGTTGGAGTGTAGTAGTCGTTGTCGATGAGGTTGGAGAAGAGCTTCGGTGGTGAAGATAGGTTGGGGAAGAGTTTTGGTGGTGAAGTTGAGTTGGGGAAGATCATTGTTGGTGAAGAAGAGTGGTGGATGGCGATGTTTGTGGCTCCCTTCTTCTTCTTCTCATCATCACTTGAGTCACTATCACTTGACTCCCATTCTTCCCCAAGATGAGCTTCACCTCTCTTCTTGCCTTTGTTCTTCTTGTCTTCATCTTTGTCGTGCTTGTGCTTCTTCTTCTCATTTGGACAATCGGCTATGAAGTGACCGGTTTGACCACATCCATAGCAAAATCTCTTTTTGAATCTTCTCTTTCCATCACCATAGGTCTTGCGGTTGCTCTTCTTCTTCATAAACTTTCTAAAATTTCTAATCACAAATGCAACCTCCGCATCGGAATCTTCTTCTCCACTTGAGGATTCATCCTTCACTTTCTTCTTCTTCTCTTGACTTAAACTTTGACCTTCATGTTGTTGAGTTGCTATAAGGGTTGCACTCTTGTTGTATCCCATTGCATTAGGATTTTGATTGTGAGCATTGATTGCATCTTCATCTAGACACTCATGATGCTTGAGTTTTGAAAGAACTTCTTGGGGTGTCATCTCATCGTAACTGGGCCTTTCCATGATCACGGACGCTAGCATGTTGTTCTTGGCTCTATAGGTTGTCAACATCTTTCTAGCAACCTTGTTGTCATCCCATTCGGTGCTTCCAAGAGCTCTTATGCGGTTGACCAATGCCATGAGCCTATCAAACATGGATTGTGTTGTTTCATTTTGCAAGAACACAACTCTTTCCAATTCACCATGAAGTAACTCAATGTTGCCTTTTCTCACACTTCCATCTCCTTCAAATGACACTTTCAAAGTATCCCAAATTTGTTTTGCACTTTCCATTCCATTCACTTTTCTAAACTCATCCGGAGCTAGGCTTGACACAAGCAATGCTACGACTTGTGCATTTTGACGGAGGTTGTGCACTTCTTTCGGAGTTATCTCTCTATCTTCATCGGTAGGAATCATCACACCAACATCCACAACTTCCCAAAGTCTTGCGGCAATGAGATGCATCTTCATCTTGTAAGACTAATCGGTGTATCTTGTTCCATCAAAGTGAGGTGGCTTGCCAATGTTGACGGACGGAGTATGTAGTGTTGAACCTTTTATGAGCTGTCCATAATCAAAGCTCATGTTTGAATATATTCCCTTTCCATGAGCATGCTCACCGGCTCCCAATATCACTAGCGGCATCTTTGTTTGCTTCATTCTTGTCACTTGTTGTATCATTCTTGCCACTTATTGCATCATCAACCTTCTTGCTTAATTCTTCCTTCATCTTGCTCATCTCATCTTGCATCTTCTTCATTTCATCTTGAAAGAACTTGACTTGAGCAGCCATCAACTCTTCAGCTATTTTCTTGGGCATCTCGGCAGCAACGGCTTGCATCTTGTCGGACTCCGACATTGTTTCTTCTTACGCGGTGAAGCGCTAAAAGAAGACCTTGCTCTGATACCAATTGAAAGGATCTAACAATGCCTAAAGGGGGGTGAATAGGCGTATCTAAAAATTAACTGCAAATGCTAAGTTCAAATTTGTCAGTCAATGTCGAAAGTCCCGGCGTTTGGGTCAGAACTCTCGATGTCGTCAGAAGTTCCAGAACAAACGTCAGTAGTTCTGACGCCTACATGAACTACAAAAGCAGTGCCAAATTTAACTTTGTGGAAAAATAATCTTACAACCCCACTTCCTTGTGGTTTGGTGAAGAGGTTGGGTCACTCCCTTAACACCATAATGCCTCCAAACCGTAGATCGAGTCCAAACCCTAAAATGAAGTTCAAGAGAGAGAGATAAACAAATACAAGTAATCTCTAGCAATCACAACAACAAGCACATGGGACACGAGGATTTATCCTGAGGTTCGGCAACCCCACAAAGGAGCTCCTATGTCCTCGTTGTTGAGGTGACCACAAAGGTCGAAGTCTATTCCACCTCCTTGCCTCTCTCAAAGCGACCACAAAGGTCACTTGAGCTTTCCACTAAGAAATCAAAGGGTAGTACAAACTTCCCATGGCTCTTCCACAAGATGGAAGCTCTTGGGCAACGCCTAGCCAGCTAGGGGCAAAGCCCCAAGAGTAATAGACGCAAAACCAACCGGCTTGATGAAGAAATCAAGTGCTCAAGCTTGCCAAAGTGATTCTCTCACTTAATCCACTCTTCTTTCACTCAAAACCCTAGGGGAATCGAAGATTGGAGCAAAGGAGAGAGGAGAGGGGTGCCTTTGATGCTTGGGAGCTGTTGGGACGAAGTTGGGTCAGTTGTGAATGAGTCCGTAACGGTTAGAAGTGAAGAGAGGGCTATTTATACTCTTAGTAGAAATCTAACCGTTCAGATCTACATCGGAAGTTCCGACGCAGATCTTGGGACTTCCGACCTTAACAAAAGCACTATTCACATAGGGTTAGAAGTCCGCACGAGCAAGTCAATGTTGGAACTCCTGACAAACGCCGGGACTTTCGATGGTCAAGACTCCCGACGTACGTCGAGACTTCCGACGTGGGCAGACAGTCAACCAGCAAAGCCCCAGGTGTCGGGACTCCCGACAAGGGTCGAGACTTCTGACTGTCGGAAGTTCCGACGTACATCGAGACTTCCGATGGGCACAGACAGCTGACCAGTAAACCTAGGTATCGGGACTTCCGACTTGGGTCGGGACTTCCGACTGTCAGGAGTTCTGACTCACGTCAGGACTTTTGACGGCCACAGTCACTACGCAGGCTAAGTGACTGGGCGTCAGGACTTCCGGCATGAGTCGTGACTTCCGACGGCCGAGAGTTCCGGCTTACGTCGGGACTTCCGACACTAACAATCACTAAAAATATATTCTACGTGCTCGTGGAGTGCAAGAGTGTCTCTTTTGATTGTACTTTAATGCTTGAGCACTCTATCTTCCTCAAACCAACTAAGTTTGAATCCCTCTTAATAGTGCGGCAGATCCTAAACTCAAAAAAACAAAAATAAAACCTTTAGAGTGTGTTTTGAGTTCGTCCACCTTTACAACTTCAAGAATTGAGGGATACCATTTCATCTTTATCAACTCTTTGAATCTTTCATGGGACTAATAGCTATGACATATCTCATTAAGATTACATTAGTCCCTAATTTGGATGTCACCAATACACCAAAACCCACATAGGGGGCAAATACACTTTCAGGGGGTATAGCCCAATCCCTCTTTGTTGAGAGATATCATTTGGCTACCCAAGCACTTTAGCAAGCGAACCTCACCACTAAAGGCATTGCCTAAGGCTTGAGTGAGCTCATTGACCTCCTTTTTCAAGGTCCCATTTCCTCCTTTAGAGTGGCATCATAATTGACACCATCACTAGGTGAAGTAGTGGTGGATGAGCTACATGAATGGTTAGTGGGAGCAATAATGATAGGCTCAATGAAAGATTCATTAAGTAAATCACAAGTAAAGCCTACGTCACATGTTACAACAATCTCGTTCTTATCTTGGTTATGGAGAGTGGAGTGAGCCTTTTCAAGCTTGGTGTGAGCCTTCTCAAGCTTCTCATGGGCTTCCATTAGCCTCTCATGAGTAGCATTGTGCTCATCAAAGGATTGCTCAAGAGCATCATGCTTCTTGCACAATTATTTGCACTCCTTTCTCTTCTTCCCCACATAAGTGTGAGCTTGTTCTAACATATCCATGAGGTCCTCCTTTGAGTACTCCTTGGCATTATCACTCTCACTATCATCACTCTCATCACATAGTACCTTAGTTGGCTTAGCCATGAAGCATGTTGATGGAGTATCAAATAGATAAGGCTTGTTGTTGATAGCAATACTAGCAAGCGCCTTCTTCTTGGTGATGTTCTTCTCATCATCACTTGAATCATCATCATCACTTGAATCATCATCATCGGAAGAAGCATCACTATCCCATGTGACACAATATGAGTGACCCTTCTTCTTGAAGGTCATATTCTTCTCTTTCTTTTCTTTCTTTTCCTTCTTTTCATCTTCATCATTATCAATCTGCTAGAATGTGATCCTTGCTCTTGCACTTATAGCACCTTCTTGGTTGACCTTTGTTCTTGTATTGGTCTCTTCTTTTTCTTGTACCATAGCCCTTCTTCTTCATGAATTTTCCATAGCGTAGCACAAAGAGAGGGATCTCTTCTTCTTCATCACCACCACTAGCTTGATCATCATCACTTGATTCTTCTTTCTTTGCTTTGCTCTTGCCTTTGGTGGATGAAGTGTTGGCTTTCAATGCCACACTTTTCTTCTTCTTGTCCTCTTCTTGGTCAGCCCCTTTCCTTTCCACATTGTATGTCTCCTCAGTGATGACATCACCTAGTACTTGGTTAGGGGTTACATCCTTCAAGCCACCTCTCAAATGATAGTGACCAATTGTAGGGTCGAGATGGCAGGCTAGAGGGTGGTGAAAAGTCCTTTCTAAAACATAAGTGCACCGGCTAACCGAAACAAATGCAGAATTAAAACTATCGATCTAGCCAAGACTACACCCCTCTATCTAAGTTCTCAAGCACCTTACAAAGATCTTTGTAAGGTGCTCCGGAGAAACTAGCCTTTAGAGTTCAAACGATAGCGCCGGACAATCCAGGAATTATAGGCGGACAGTCCACCGTTCAAACTCGACAACAAGTCCAGAACCTGTCCAGAACCTCTGTTCCTCGGGAATTAGCCGGCGGATAGTCCGCCCCCGGGGCCCGGATAGTCCACCATTCACCTATCAACCCATGAATAGTGCAAGCATCACGTCCGAGGACCACGGATAGTCCGCCACCAATGGGCAGACAATCCGCTAAAGTCCAGAAAGCAATCCAAGCTCCCTGCGACCTCCTCCTCACTTCTAACTTCTTCTCCTTTGCAAATGTACCAACACCACCAAGTGATACACCACCTTGTGCACATGTGTTAGCTTTTCACAAACATTTTCTAAAGGATTAGCACTCTTTTCACCACGCCACTCGATCCTAGTAACGATGCAAAGTTAGATCTCTCAAGTGGCACTAGATGACCGATATGCAAACAAATTTGCCCCTCTTGATAGTACGGTCATCTATCCTAAACCCGGTCATAAACTTCTCTACACACCTATGACCGGTGAAAGAAAATGCCCCACAAATATAACTTTGCCTTGCATATTCTATTCCATCTCCTCCATTATTGATGCAACACATGCACCAACCATATCACAAGTGATATGATCCACTTCATATCATCATGTGACCTTATTGGTTCATCGATCTTGACCTCACTTGCTCTTCACCATCGCATCGATCCATCAGTGCCAAGTCTTTGCTCAAGCATCCCACCATGCGGTCCAGCGCTTCAAAGCCTCCGACTTGCCCTTCACTCTTGCAACCGGTCCATCAATCCAAGCCTCATCTTGAACTTCTCCACCTTAGTCACATGACTCTATGTCATGTCTCATATGGAATGAGCTCCTTCATTACATATTCACCTATGGACTAATCTCCTATGTATTCTCACATAACCACATATTAGTCCACCTAGGTTGTCACTCAATTACCAAAACCAAACAAGGACCTTTCAATCTTCCCCTTTTTGGTAATCGATGACAACTCTACAAAGATATGGAATTTGAGCTCATTTCAAGCTAGCTCTTCACACAAGTGTAAATTGTTAACTTGATTTGGATTTTATGCTACTTATCCAACATTTAAGCTCTATGTCAAGATTTCGATAAGCACCATAAAACCCAACTTGGTAGTGATAACTCCCCCTACATGTCCGCTCAAATGGTTTGGTTGCTTGAACACATGCATAAATATGAAATTTGTGGGAGTGTTACCACTACTAAGTGATGCTAAGGTGTATAGAATAACCTTTGAAGCATGATACCAATCGGAGTTGCACTTTTAACACCATCCTTAGCATCTTGAGTAGCTAGACAACAAATACACTAGAAACCCCATGAGATCAACATTATAAGCAAGGTTCTAGTACCACAAGTAAAAACACAAGTCTAGCTACAATCCTATGCATGCTAGTTATTGTAGCAGAAGCGTCCAATTTATAAGAGCACAAGTACAATGGCAGCCCGCAAGCGGTCACACTATCATACTTGAGCTCATATAAACCCGCTAGTCCATCGAGTACCATGAAGGGTCTCGATTAACTGTCAACATACAACCATGATCATACATGATTCAACAGACATGTCACATGTTACATCAGTTCACAAATACAACATCATACATCAGAGTACGATTAAGAGTTATTACAAACCATGTTCAAATAAAATAGGCACGGAAGCAATTAAGTTTGAAAACCAGCACCTTACATCATTGTTCCAATATAGTGCCAGTCCATGATCACAACCACAAAAGCATGATAGAGGGAATTAATGAGAGACGCCTTGCCCAGGGCCCTACTCCTCATCCACGGCGGGACAGAAGCAGTTCTTATAGTAGCCATGATAGATTGTACAATCTACAACAAGTGGGAAATAAACCCTAAGTACGAGAAGGTACTCAACTAGACTTACCCATCATAAACCAAAAATAAAGTGACTCCAAGGATCATGCAAGGCTTTATAATTGGAGCTAGCTTGACAATATTTTGCATAAAATGCCATTAATTTAGCTATACATTGTATATTCCGGTCATCAAATTAATTAGAGCTACTCATCTCTAGATTAGCAACTAACCTATGCCAAACCTGTGGCATGTCATTAAGGACATCACAATAATAACCATAGCCATTTAATATCTCGTTCTCAGAACCATTCCACTTGCCATTAACACTACGATAGAAGGAAGTTCAGTCAAGTTTCTCATTATCCGGGAGAGACAATGATTAAAATTGATTTCAACCAGCTAGGAATTTATTCCTAACACAAATCCAGGCAGACCAGATCAACGGTCACCTTAGGTCACCTTTGGTACAACTCAGATACACATTTCGCGGGTTCGATCAGCGCCGCACAATCTGGGACAACCAGCTGCTAGGACTATCAAGACTACCCTACCCTTGGGCTCACGTCTGGCTCCCCTCACATCCTTACTACCATCTAGAGTGCGCACTCTAACAGAACGGGGCCTGGCTGAAAGGTCCTTGTTGGTTTTGGTAATTGAGTGACAACCTAGGTGGACTAATTGTGTTTATGTGAGATACACAGGTGATTAGTCCACAGGTACATGTGTATGAGCAACATATGCCATGGAGGTGAAAATGGCTTGGAGATGTTGCAAAGCTCACACATGTGATGATGAAGGAGCTTATTGCACATGAGACATGACATTGAGTCATGTGATCAAGGTGGAGAAGATCAAGACAAGACTTGGCTTGATGGACCGGTTGCAAGCGTGAAGGGCAAGTCAAAGGCTTTGGAGTGATGGACCGTGTGGCGGTGAAGCTTGAGCAAGACTTGGCGCTGATGGACGATAGCAACGGTGAAGAGCAAGTAGAGTCAAGATCGATGAACCAATATGATCATGTGATGATATGAAGTGGATCATATCATTGTTGATCGTGTTGGTGCATGTATTGCATCGACATTGAAGGAGATGGAATGGAATGCGCAAGGCAAAGGTATAACCTAGGGCATTTCATTTCACTGGTCATAGGTGTGTAGAGAAGTTTATGACCGGGTTTAGGATAGATGGCCGTACTATCAAGAGGGGCAAACTTGTTTGCATATCGGTCATCTAGTGCCACTCGAGTGATCTAACTTTGCATTGTCGCTAGGATCGAGTGGCGTGGCAAGTTGAGTGGCTAACATCCTTTGGGAAATGATTGTGAAAATGCTAACACACATACACATGGTGGTGTACACTTGGTGGTGTTGGCACATTTACAAAGGAGGTGGTGTTTGTAGGGGTGAGATGGTGGTGTACACTTGGTGGTGTCGGCGCTTTCGGGAAAATAGAATGCCTATTTTCTATTGTGCCGGATGCAAGTTCTTGTGGTTAGCACATTGGAGCAAGGGTGATGAAGTTAGAAGTGAAAACGAGTTAGTCACGAAGATGCTGGCGTCGGTCAACTGATCGGACGCTGGATCTGAATGCACTGGACGCTGGCAGGCTGTGTCCGGTTAGGCTGACGTACGATGACGCAGAAGCTGGAGTGTGACCGAACGCTGGCTGCGTCCGATCAAGTGTGACCGAACGTGTCCGGTCGAGGTTGGTACCTTACTGGAAACGACCGAACGCTGGGGGTTCGGCGTCTGGTCAGTTGAAAGCTGCTGCGTCCGGTCAAGTCAAGTGACCGTTGGAACCGGGACACGTGGCCATCTGTGGGCGACCGGACGCTGAGGTCCAGCATCCGGTCAACACGATCGGAGCGTCCGGTCAGCCCGACCGTTGCCCAGTGAAGGGGTAATGGCTAGTTTAGCCCTTGGGGCTATAAATAGAAGTGGCCCTCGGCCATGGCTGGTGCTGAGCACCTCAAGGGACTTAGTGTCCATGCTTGTGAGTGCTTGGGAGCCCTCCATCACACACATACTTGATAGCGATCATCCGATTGTGTGAGTGAGCGATTCTAGTGCGATTGCATCGTGAGGTTGCATCGAGTGGCACTAGGTGATCGAGTTGCGAGCCGGTGGTGCTTGTTACTCTTGGAGGTTGCCACCTCCTAGACGACTTGGTGGTGGTCTCCATCGAAGCGCGCAAGAAGCTTGTGCGGCGCTCCGGAGAAGTGCTTGTGAGGAGCATTTTGCTCGCCCCGCGGGAGCCGCGAAGAGCAACTCTAGTAAAGCGTGTCATTGAGCTACCCTCACTCTAGGGGTAGGTTCTTGCGGCGCCCGACGTGCGGGCTTAGCGGGTGATGCTAATTAGCCGCCGAACCACCAAGTGAGCGGTCGACACAACAGGGACTAGCGTGTTGGCAAACACGTGAACCTCGGGAGAAAAATCATCGTGTCAACCTTGTTCTTCCCGTTGGTTTGCATCCCCATTACACAAGCTTGCAATTACTTTTATATATCTTAAGCTTGTGTAGTTGCTCTTGTAATTAGTTAGCTTGTGTAGCTTACTAGTTACCTTCTTGCTTGTGTAGCATAGAAGTAGCTCCCTTGCGTGGCTAATTTGGTTTTAGTAACCTTGTTAGTCACAGTGCTTAGTTTGTGTAGCTAAGTATTTGCGCTCTCTAATTAGGCATTGATTGCCTTGTTATTGAGCTTTGCTAGTGAGCTTAGTTGGCTTTGTGCTTTTGCTTACTAGCATGTGTAGGAGCTCCCTTGTTGCTTAAAGTACTAGTGGCATAGGTTTGTGTGACCTTGCTCCTAGAATTGTTTAGGAGAGCTCTAGCTAGCCTGGCACCTTAGTTGCATAATTAGTATCTTTGCAAGGTGCTAGTGAGCATATATAGAGGGGTGTAGTCTTGGCTAGACCGATTGTTTTAATTCCACATTTATATTGGTTAGCCAACGCGATTAATTTTAGAAAAGACTATTCACCCCCCCTCTAGTCCGCCATCTCAACCCTTTCACTGGCCTAAGTTGAGCTACTTGGATTTGCTATCGGAATGAGTTATTCGGCCAGCTAAGTGAGAGGCATGCTTTCAAAATGACCGAGGACCAACAATGATGCGGTCCTTAATCGGCGTAGACAGAACCACATGAGTCAACCTACAACATAGACTCCATCCAGCCTTGATTTACAACAACCCATGGTTCTTTTATACGATAGTGTCGGTGTTTCGAGTTGCCACCGACTAGTAAATTTCTAATATTGCGCGTCTGGCCCGGATGGTGTGCTTAGAGGACACGAGGTTTATACTGGTTTGGGCAGAATGTCCCTGTGTCCAGTTCATTGTTGCTGCTCATGTTACTAGCACTGAAAATTTGTAGTAGGGGTTACAAACGGGCGAGAGAGGGATAGGTCCCAAGTCTCTGATGGAAAGGATGAACGGATGGCAAGAGCTCGGTCGTTGCTTGGTTGTGTGTCCAGGGTTCAATGGGTTTTTTGGTCAGATGAGTCGATCGGGTTCGAGTCTGTTGCGATGCCCACTAATGGGGCGCCCTTCTTTCCCTTTTATAGGCCAAGGGAAAGCCTGTGTTACAGTGGAGGAAGAGAGGAGAATGAGAGGGAGAAGAAGTCCTTTAGGATCATTGGGTCCTTCTTCTCCTTCATGCGGGTCCCGCTGACCCTGTAGACATCAACAGGGATAGCTCCACATCATGGCCCTATCCATCACTAGCGCCATGCACAGGCATCATCTACCGGTCATGGCGCTCCACTACATCCTGGTGGACATCGTGGTGAACTGACACACCTGTCAGTGTTCATACGAGGGTTAGGCAGAACAACACCGATACGTCCGATGTTGTTCCTGATGTGAATCCCCAGGTATGGCCCATCACGACCACGGGTTATATCGGGGCATGCCGGTCACCTTCCTAGCGTCAGAGCTTTGACCCAGGACCATTCGCTTGGACCTAGAGTGGTTGGCGGTGGTATGGGTCTCCATCGGGCGAGATGGATCCCCCGGCCTCGTGGTCAGGCGAGGCGGAGTCCCCCCCAGAGGCCGGGCGAGGTAGAGCGCAAACCCAAGGGTCGAGCGAGGCAGAGCCCACAGCCTTGGGGTTGGGTGAGGTGGAGCCAGCCCTTAGAGGTCGAGCGAGGTAGAGCCCGTGGCCTCGGTGTCAGGTGAGGCAAAACTAGCCCTCAGAGGTTGGGCAAAGTGGAGCCAGCCCTCGGAGGTCAGGCGAGGCGGCGCCTGCCCCTAGAGGTCGGGCGAGGCGAAGCCAGCCCTCAGAGGTAGGGCGAGGCCGAACCCGTGACCTTGGGGTCGGGCAAGGTGGACCGTGAACCCAAGGGTCAGGTGAGGTGGAGCCCGTGGCCTTGGGGTCAGGCGAGGTAGAGCCAGCCCTTAGAGGTCATGCGAGGCAAAGCCTGCGGCCTTGGTGTCGGGCGAGGTGGAGCCAGCCCTCAAAGGTCGGGCGAGGTGGAGCCAACCCTCAGAGATCGGGCCCATGGAGCCCGCAACCTCAGTGTCGGCAGAGGCGGAGCCCACCCCTAGAGGTTAGGCAAGGCGGATCGCACGACCTTGGGGTCAGGCGAGGCAGAGCCCACGGCCAGAGGTCACATGAGGCGGAGCCCGCGTACCTAGGGGTCGGTTGTTGCTGTAGTTGCGCCCTTGACTGCTTGGATGAATCAATGTTGATGATTATTAACTCCTCCTCTTGGAGTACCCTAGTATTGATCCCTGATAGTAGCCCCTGAGCCTATGGAGGAGTAGAATACTCCTTCGGAGGGTTTTCCGAACAGGAGGACTCAGAAGGCATTGGCCTTCTTTTGTCGCCCACAGCGTGTCCCAAGGGCGGTGATTCCCTTTCCTCATGCCCCCTCCCATAGCAGGGGCCTAGTCGAGGATCGGGTCGTCTTTGCGATTGTCTTCCCTCAAGCATTTTTTTGATAAAAATGGAGGGTCCGAGCCATGCCATGATTTTCCTTTGATGATGAATCATGGCACCCAGTGAGCTATTAATGGGCTAGTCTGAGTGGGGGCCCCAACATCCCGTTCATAGGGATCTGGCTTTGGTCAGCTTGGTGATCAACTCCAGATTCTCAGCGGTCAATCCATATGGTTCTCGGGTCCATTCGACCGGTCCCGAGGGCTATGTGCCTTTCTTCGAGTAAAAATCATGGATCGTAACCGGTCGAGACTCGAACGTGGGTCAGGATGCCCACGTGGGTCATGCACCCAGGTACTAGTCGCTAGCGGGCCCATCCCTTTCCACCTCTGACTCTAAAGGTGCCTGGAGCGGTTGTCGAATCCATCGATGGGCCGACCTACAAACTCCTAGGCCTAGTCAGGCCATAGCGGGCCCATCCTATTTAGATCCATATCCCTCTTACTCGTGGTGAGTCATGGCCCATCCGAAGAGGCGAAATGTCCGGCGAGTTTTCCGAGGGAATGGACAGAGATTGCGTGCGCATGTCCCATAGCGAGACGTTGTGGAAGATCATGGCAAGCACGGAGTTCTAGGTGGGCAGTTGGTTTCCTCACACCCGTCGCCCCTATAAAACCAAAGGGTTCGGCCCCCCATGTTCCATACCTTGCCTCCTTGCCTCCGCATTTGCAACCGCCACTGCTAATCGCTTAGGTTTCCTGCCTCCGCATCCCCACCGCCGTCGAACTTGCATCCACCCGGCCCCATCTCCAATGGATCTATGGTGCCACTCTGACATGACCTTCCAGCACATGGAGGGCCTCGTCCATCATGGTCTTCTCTACGCGTGGACCTCAGCCGAAGAGTGGCTACTACCTGGTGAGCAGGATCTACCATCGTCGCTCGATGGCTACATAGTGTTGTTCGCCCACTTCCATGAGCGTGGGTTCGTGACCTCTGCCCACAGATTTCTCCAGGGGCTGCTGCACTACAACAAGATCGAGCTACAGCATCTCAACCCTAATGAGATCCAGCACATGGCGGCGTTCGTCGCCCTGTGCGAGGGATTCCTAGGGATCAGCCCCCACTTCGATATGTGGAGGTACTTCTTCGCTATCACCCTCTAGAAGAAGAGGGATAAGAGCGACAGGCAGGAGCTGCACATGTCGATGGGGTGCACCGGCATCCAACCCCGGAACAATTGGGTCGGCGAGTACCCGTCGATGCGGCTGTGAACGTCCAACAAGGGGTGGCACTCATAGTGGTTCTACCTCAAGAACAACGCCGTTGCCCCCCTGCCGAAGTTCATCGGGCGCCTGATTGAAGAGGCCCTAGAGTTGTGGAGGAAGTGGGGCATCCCGGAGAAGGACAAGAAGAAGATCCGGGACCACATCGCCGCCATCCATATCTTGAAGGAGAGCGGCCTAAAGGGGTCACGCATCATCGGGGCCTACCATGCAAGGAGGTTGGCGCCGTTGATGATGCGCGCGCTCCCGCTGTACGCAATGGCGCCCGAGGGGTCGTTCGACGGAACAGCTGTAACACCTTGGGTGTTTTAAATACTAAAATAGGACATGTCATCATATGCATTGCAAAGCATGTGGTCATATTGAGAACTTTGATATGCATTCACTAAAACAAGTTTATATTTGTGTATAAGTGTTGCCTTGTAGTGTTTGAATTGTGTTTCAAGTTTTGTTTGGATTGGGATTTTCGAAAACCCTAATTTCGGCCTTTAAGTTTTGACCTAGAAAACCCATTTCAAAATCGAAGCACATTTTGGGGTTGAGCCTTAAAGCAAAAATGTAGAGCTTGTTGAGTTGTACAAAGTTTGTTTTTGGAGTTTTCAAAGTTGTTTAGAAAAATTTGGAGTAATTTGAAAAGGCGTAATTCTTTAAATGTCCCCTTTTTGAATTCAAATTTGCATTTCAAAATGTAGACCGAATTTGGGTATGGTTATAAAAGCAAAGTTGTAGAACTTTGAATTTTAAGCAACTTTTATTTTTGGATATTTTTGAGTTGTTACAAAAAATTGGGAGTAATTTGGCTTTGAAAACAAATGGCAATTTTGTAATTTAGTGGAACAGTGTTCACCCCCTAAGCTACATGGCCGGCGATCTTCTTCGGCGTTCCAGGCGAGTCATGGCCATCTGTGGTGTCGTGCTGGCATGGGAAATACTCCTCCGTGGGTTCTCCTTGCTTCCTTGGCCGTCCTATAAAGCTCTAGAGCCGTCACCGTTCTTCCTTCCTCGTCCTCTGCTCTTCCCGTCGCCCTTGCTCATCTCCGGCGAGCTCGTATCGTCATTGTAGTGCTCCACCGTCGTAGTTAAGCCAGTTCTAGCTCCGTCTCCTTCTTGCGCATCCATCGAGCCAGCTTTGGTAGCCTGATTTCACCGGGAATCCACGGTGCGAACCCTTCTTCTTCGCGGCCAACAACTTCATCGTGGCAAGCGCTTCTCCGTGGCCAGCGCCCTCCGGTGAGCCGTTGCCCTTGATCGGTGTATCTTTGGCTTCGTCTTGATGCCGTGGTTCTTAATCCCTTATTGCTTGGTCGTTTTGCCCACTACAATCGCTGGAACTCCGCCACCGACGATGTTTTGCTCCGCCACGTTTGCTCAGCTCGTCAAACCATCTTGCTGTTGCTCCTTCGGCTCGGCCTTTGACTCCAACGCGTTCGGGGTGAGCTTCTGGTGCTTCCTGTGCTGTTTATTTAACCGCTACCGGTCTCCTGTCGCCGGCGTAGGGCAGCCACGCCGTCGTGCCCGCCATGGCCGGTGTCATGCTCGGTCCTGGCCGTGGTTGGTCTTGTTTGTGCCACAAATCGACGCGTAGGGATGTAGGGGTCATTTTGGTACCTTGGCCGTCGCCGTTGGACTCACCGTCGGCGAGTTTTCGCCGGTCAGCGTGCGTGTCGCTGTGGTCAAGCGCAAGGTTAGGGATGACAGGTGGGACCCGAGTGTTAGTGACTCAGCGTTCAAAATGATTTTTTTTCCTTTTTCAGAATTGAATGAATAGTTTCTGTTTTTGTTATTTTTGTGTAGATTTATTTGGAGCTCCAAAAATTATAAAAAATTTTGTGTGACCTCTCTGTGATGTATATTATTTAAGAAAAATATGAAATGTTGTTTTTCAGTACTTTTTGAATGTGATAAAAATTGCTCAATTAATTAATAAATGAGTTTCCATGATTTTTCAAGGCTCATTTATGTATCTAAAAATTATGAAAATGGTTTTGCCACTTAGTTATCATGTGATGAACATTTACAAAAATTTTGAGCTCAATTGGAACAAGTTGATTTATTTTATAATTTTGACTTAAATAATTAATTCATAAAAGCAAATAGTAACCTTTAGTGATTTAGGTTTTGTTTCAATTTTTGATTGAGTGATGTCCTTGGGTCATTAGTTGGTAATGATCCTTGGCAATTGAATTAGGTGTTACGAAAAAGGTTTAGTTAGTTTGACTTGTAACTGTACCGCGAAGGAAAGTTGTATTCAAAATTATTAGTTTTGCATCCATCATCGAGCATCATATTTTGTATCTCGCATCATGTTAAATATGGCATTGTTACTACGTGTAGTGAACGAAGGTGAGCACGTGGTAGTTAATCAAGTGGTTGAGGAGGTTGATCCGTCTATGGAGGTTGGTGTTGTTATCGGTGGAACGACTCCGGACCCAGATTTTTTCGTCAACGAAGGCAAGCCCCGAATGCATTTAACCCTACCTTGTGTTTTACCAATTGATTTCGCTTTTGCTTTTCTATACTGCATTAAGTGATTAGGAGTTAAGTGAAAACTTAATTGGTGCATTACCAACCTTGTTCTTCCATATCTACCCTGTTATTAGTTTTAATTCGTATATGCCTAGTTATGCTTAGCTATGCTTAGAACGATGAAAGTCGGGTGATTACCTGTCATCTGCAAGTGTTAAATGGAACTTTGGTTACTTATGTTATCATGTGATATGAGCATGTGAAGTAATAAATCTAGACCGGGCGGACTCGGTGTGTGTGAGCCACAAGACATGGAGGTCTTGTGAGCGGGTTCTTTCTGCTTGTGTCGGTTAAGGTCCATACCATTGTTGAACTGTGTGCGGTGAGACTTTGTAGTACTAACCACATACTCCGGTAAGCCTTAACTTGGTTATTCTATTACGAGAATGGCTACTCGCGCACTAGGAGTGGAGAGATGGCGGGAATAGCGTGTACCCACGTGGCAATGGGCTGGATTGGTGGAGTATTGTATTCTCGGGTGGCGTAGACCCGTTCTTGTTTAGAGGATCCGAGGGTAGGTTGATATATGTAGGTCGAGGACCTACATATGTCGTGTGGTCTAGAATTCCCAGCTGGGTTTATAATCGGTTCGAATCATCATTGCTCCTCAGTTATGGAGACTCACTTCTCTGTTCATCATCGTAGATAAATAACTGGAACATGAGGATTGTGTCAGCTTTGTCTATGATCTTATGAAGTTTTAAATGTTGATATAAAGAATTTTGTTAAAGAGCTTTTACGCAAAAGAACTTTGATTATTGCTAAAGCCATACCGTGAATCCCTGAGCCTGCATTCCTGCGTTCTATTAATTCTTATTTCGTATAAGTCTTGTTGAGTACTTTTGTACTCAAGGTTCATTGACCCTTGTTGCAGGTGAGGCTCATGAGCAGATCTGTTTTGGATCGTGCTGCATGACTGTTGTTCCATGTGATGACGATAAGTAAATGTGTGGCTCTTGGGCAGGGCAACTTATTTGTGTGTTCTTGTAATATGTTATAATGCCACTCCACTCCTTTGGTTTGTAATAAGTATCGAACTTAGTTGTATGTTTTGAAACAAATGGTTTGTAAACTATGTTATTGTAAGTCTTCTGCTGTTTTTACTCTGATGTAGATATTTGAATAAATGTTGTAATACTACAATGACTCTGTAATGTGATCCTGCTCGGAAATCGTGGATGATTTGGGGTTCCCCGAGGACACATGATAGTCTTCTTAAGTTACCGGGAACATATGCATAGATGTTAAAGGTCGTTGGACAGTGACAGGTGCATGTGTGCCCTATAATTTAGGAGGTTCTACCACATAATGGTATCAGAGCGATCGTTACAAAGTTTTTGTTGTATTGGTTTACGAAAACTTCAAAATGATTTGGGATGACTAAACTTAACTTGTTAATTTGGTCCAAATTGCTTCTGACTTATCTTATTTCTTTCTCACCATTCCTAATTTGATTAAAAAGGTTTTTGTGTGCTGGAGTAGTAATCTTACTATGCCCTATATAAAAACAAATGTTGTTGATGTTCGTTATAAGCTTTGTTGTTTTTGTTCGTAAGAACGATTCATGCATCATAATTAATTCACTTGTTACTTCCTTCGCCTCGAGTCTGGGTGGGTAGTGTGTATGAGTTGAGTTGTGTAGTCCACCCTTGCTGCTCTTGAGGACTGTTGTCAGCTTGTCTTTACTGGGATTGATCTTGCTTCCTACAGTATGACTCGTACCAAGAAAGACACCCGTAAGTCTACTAGACCCAAAGGAGTTCCTCGCCATCAACTTGCCCCTAGGAATGACGGTGCTAGCAGTGAGCAGATTCTAGGCCTGATCCCCAGGTAGAGACAGGGGATTTATGCAGAGTTAGCACAAGCTACTAGAGATAGGGCTATGGACGCCATCCGGTGGGCGATTACAGGAGAAATTAAGACGCGTCTCACCACCGCTCATAGGAACTGCGAACGTATATTAGTTCATACGGTGGAGGGAAGAAATGAAGCTTGGCATAGAGAGAATGTAGCTAGAGCTAGAACTCATGAGCTAGAATTCTATGTGGAAGATTTAGAAGAACATAATACTTATCTCTGCATGAGGAAGTTCATAGGCTAAGCAATCTCCTAGATCCAAATAATGAACCCCAAGCTGATGCAATGGACCCAGGTGTTATCCTTGCCGATGGTAGTGAATCGGAAGAGGAGGAAGAAGAAGATCCTGAAGAATTAGTAATGATCGATGAGAGTGATAATGAAGGCGGTAATATTTCCAGAATGGATACCGAGCCCAAAGTTTGCAGTGATCAAGAAGACGAGTAGAGTTGTATAATAGTCTGTTCTAGTTAAAGTTGTAGTTTTGTTTAGATGCGGGTTTGTGTTTATTTTAGTAAACCCTATGTAATGTGTCTGGAGTAAGCTTTTGTTGCAATTCAATAAAGACTTGTGAGTAAAGTTTGGTTTGCTATGAGCAGATGCGTCTTATGCAGGGTTCGCATATTCATGGTACTTCAGAAGATGAGGACGGTATTCTAGATCCGCCACCAGTTCCAACAAACCTGGCTGATGCTATAGCCGCACTTGTCAATGTGACGGTTGAAAATTCTCGTTTGCTTCATGAGATGGCTCAAAGTAATCAGAATCAGATGCAAGGAAATCGTGGTCGCCATCATAACAGGCAGGAGGCTACATATGTTGATTTTACAGACACAAGACCACCAGTGTTCACCAAGGCCAATGAACCACTGGAGGCTGACGATTGGCTTTGAACCATGGAGCAGAAATTTGATCTCATTCCAAGCATGGAGTTTCAGAAACCAGTCTTTGCTGCTTAGCAACTTAGAGGTGCAGCCAGTGCTTGGTATGCAAATCTTATGGCCATGCAACCCGCAGGTGTTCCGTTAACTTGGATAGAGTTTTGTACTACTTTTAGAGCCCATTATATACCTGAGGGAGTTACCCGTTTTGGTGTTAAAGGCAAGTTGGCACCTCGATATATTGGACAATTTCAAATTTTAGAGAGGTATGGAAAGGTGGCATATCGCTTGAAATTACCAGAACATCTCTCAGCTGTGCATGATGTGTTCCATGTTTCTCAATTGAAGAAGTGTCTCCGAGTGCCTGAGCAGAATGTTGAAGTTGAAGGAGTGGAACTTGAACCGGATCTAACCTATTTAGAATATCCTATCCGAGTGTTGGATCAGAAAGATCGTGTTACTCGAAGGAGAACAATAAAGTTCTACAAGATACAATGGAATCAACATTCAGAAGAAGAAGCTACTTGGGAATCAGAAGATTACTTGTTAGAAAAATTTCCAGAGTTTCTTGTGTCGATATAGCATAATGTTAGTTTGCTCTGTTGTGGTGAACCGTGTTTGTAAAGGAACCTCAGTTGTTTTATGGACAAGTTTTGGATATTTTTGGATTGACACATTTCCTTTTCCATTACTTACCCTATGACTTTGAATCTCGGGACGAGATTTCTTTTAGGGGGAAGGATTGTAACACCTCGGGTGTTTTAAATACTAAAACAGGACATGTCATCATATGCATTGCAAAGCATGTGGTCATATTGAGAACTTTGATATGCATTCACTAAAACAAGTTTGTATTTGTGTTATAAGTGTTGCCTTGTAGTGTTTGAATTGTGTTCCAAGTTTTGTTTGGATTAGGATTTTCGAAAACCCTAATTTCAGCCTTTAAGTTTTGACCTAGAAAACCCATTTCAAAATCGAAGCACATTTTGGGGTTGAGCCTTAAAGTAAAAATGTAGAGCTTATTGAGTTGTACAAAGTTTGTTTTTGGAGTTTTCAAAGTTGTTTAGAAAAATTTGGAGTAATTTGAAAAGGCATAATTCTTTAAATGTCCCCTTTTTGAATTCAAATTTGCATTTCAAAATGTAGACCGAATTTGGATATGGTTATAAAAGCAAAGTTGTAGAACTTTGAATTTTGAGCAACTTTTATTTTTGGATATTTTTTAGTTGTTACAAAAAATTAGGAGTAATTTGGCTTTGAAAACGAATGGCAATTTTGTAATTTAGTGGAACAGTGTTCACCGCCTAAGCTACATGGCCGGCGATCTTATTCGGCGTTCCAGGCGCGTCGTGGCCGTCTGTGGCATCGCGCTGGCGCGGGAAAGACTCCTCTGTGGCTTCTCCTTGCTTCCTTGGCCGTCCTATAAAGCTCTGGAGCCGTCGCCGTTCTTCCTTCCTCGTCCTCTGCTTTTCCCGTCGCCCTTACTCATCTCCGACGAGCTAGTATCCTCGTTGTAGTGCTCCACCGTCATAGCTAAGCTAGTTCCAACTCCGTCTCCTTCTTGCGCATCCATCTAGCTAGCTTTGGTAGCCTGATTTCGTCGAGAATCTGTGGTGCGAACCCTTCTTCTTCGCGGCCGGCAACTTCACCGTCGCAAGCGCTTCTCCGTGGCCAGCGCCCTCCGGTGAGCCGTTGCCCTTGATCGGTGTACCTTTGGCTTCGTCTCGATGTCATGGTGCTTAATCTCTTGTTGCTTGGTTGTTTTGCCCACTGCAGTCACCGAAACTCCACCACCGACGACGTTTTGCTCCGCCGCGTTTGCTCAGCTCGTCGAACCACCTTGCTGTTGCTCCTTCGGCTCGGCCTTTGACTCCAACGCGTTCGGGGTGAGCTTCTGGTGCTTCCTGTGTCGTTTATTTAACTGCTACCGGTCTCCTGTCGCCGGCGTAGGGCAGCCACACCGTCGTGGCCACCATGGCCGGTGTCATGCTCGGTCCTGGCCTTGGTTGGTCTCGTTTGTGCCACCAATCGACGCATAGGGATGTAGGGGTCATTTTGGTACCTTGGCCGTCGCCGTTGGACTCACCGTCGGCGAGTTTTCACCGGTCAGCGTGCGTGTCGCTGTGGTCAAGCGCGAGGTTAGGGATGACAGATGGAACCCGAGTGTCAGTGACTCAGCGTTCAAAATGATTTTTTTTCCTTTTTCAGAATTGAATGAATAGTTTCTGTTTTTGTTATTTTTTGTGTAGATTTATTTGGAGCTCCAAAAATTATAAAAAATTTTGTGTGACCTCTCTGTGATGTATATTGTTTAAGAAAAATATGAAATGTTGTTTTTAGTACTTTTTGAATGTGATAAAAATTGCTCAATTAATTAATAAATGAGTTTCCATGATTTTTCTAGGCTCATTTATGTATCCAAAAATTATGAAAATTGTTTTGCCACTTAGTTATCATGTGATGAACATTTGCAAAAATTTTGAGCTCAATTGGAACAAGTTGATTTATTTTATAATTTTGACTTAAATAATTAATTCATAAAAGCAAATAGTAACCTTTAGTGATTTAGGTTTTGTTTCAATTTTTGATTGAGTGATGTCCTTGGGTCATTAGTTGGTAATGATCCTTGGCAATTGAATTAGGTGTTACGAAAAAGGTTTAGTTAGTTTGACTTGTAACTGTACCGCGAAGGAAAGTTGTATTCAAAATTATTAGTTTTGCATCCATCATCGAGCATCATATTTTGTATCTCGCATCATGTTAAATATGGCATTGTTACTACGTGTAGTGAACGAAGGTGAGCACGTGGTAGTTAATCAAGTGGTTGAGGAGGTTGATCCGTCTATGGAGGTTGGTGTTGTTATCGGTGGAACGACTCCGGACCCAGATTTTTTCGTCAACGAAGGCAAGCCCCGAATGCATTTAACCCTACCTTGTGTTTTACCAATTGATTTCGCTTTTGCTTTTCTATACTGCATTAAGTGATTAGGAGTTAAGTGAAAACTTAATTGGTGCATTACCAACCTTGTTCTTCCATATCTACCCTGTTATTAGTTTTAATTCGTATATGCCTAGTTATGCTTAGCTATGCTTAGAACGATGAAAGTCGGGTGATTACCTGTCATCTGCAAGTGTTAAATGGAACTTTGGTTACTTATGTTATCATGTGATATGAGCATGTGAAGTAATAAATCTAGACCGGGCGGACTCGGTGTGTGTGAGCCACAAGACATGGAGGTCTTGTGAGCGGGTTCTTTCTGCTTGTGTCGGTTAAGGTCCATACCATTGTTGAACTGTGTGCGGTGAGACTTTGTAGTACTAACCACATACTCCGGTAAGCCTTAACTTGGTTATTCTATTACGAGAATGGCTACTCGCGCACTAGGAGTGGAGAGATGGCGGGAATAGCGTGTACCCACGTGGCAATGGGCTGGATTGGTGGAGTATTGTATTCTCGGGTGGCGTAGACCCGTTCTTGTTTAGAGGATCCGAGGGTAGGTTGATATATGTAGGTCGAGGACCTACATATGTCGTGTGGTCTAGAATTCCCAGCTGGGTTTATAATCGGTTCGAATCATCATTGCTCCTCAGTTATGGAGACTCACTTCTCTGTTCATCATCGTAGATAAATAACTGGAACATGAGGATTGTGTCAGCTTTGTCTATGATCTTATGAAGTTTTAAATGTTGATATAAAGAATTTTGTTAAAGAGCTTTTACGCAAAAGAACTTTGATTATTGCTAAAGCCATACCGTGAATCCCTGAGCCTGCATTCCTGCGTTCTATTAATTCTTATTTCGTATAAGTCTTGTTGAGTACTTTTGTACTCAAGGTTCATTGACCCTTGTTGCAGGTGAGGCTCATGAGCAGATCTGTTTTGGATCGTGCTGCATGACTGTTGTTCCATGTGATGACGATAAGTAAATGTGTGGCTCTTGGGCAGGGCAACTTATTTGTGTGTTCTGTAATATGTTATAATGCCACTCCACTCCTTTGGTTTGTAATAAGTATCGAACTTAGTTGTATGTTTTGAAACAAATGGTTTGTAAACTATGTTATTGTAAGTCTTCTGCTGTTTTTACTCTGATGTAGATATTTGAATAAATGTTGTAATACTACAATGACTCTGTAATGTGATCCTGCTCGGAAATCGTGGATGATTTGGGGTTCCCCGAGGACACATGATAGTCTTCTTAAGTTACCGGGAACATATGCATAGATGTTAAAGGTCGTTGGACAGTGACAGGTGCATGTGTGCCCTATAATTTAGGAGGTTCTACCACATAATGGTATCAGAGCGATCGTTACAAAGTTTTTGTTGTATTGGTTTACGAAAACTTCAAAATGATTTGGGATGACTAAACTTAACTTGTTAATTTGGTCCAAATTGCTTCTGACTTATCTTATTTCTTTCTCACCATTCCTAATTTGATTAAAAAGGTTTTTGTGTGCTGGAGTAGTAATCTTACTATGCCCTATATAAAAACAAATGTTGTTGATGTTCGTTATAAGCTTTGTTGTTTTTGTTCGTAAGAACGATTCATGCATCATAATTAATTCACTTGTTACTTCCTTCGCCTCTGAGTCTGGGTGGGTAGTGTGTATGAGTTGAGTTGTGTAGTCCACCCTTGCTGCTCTTGAGACTGTTGTCAGCTTGTCTTACTGGGATTGATCTTGCTTCCTACAGTATGACTCGTACCAAGAAGACACCCCGTAAGTCTACTAGACCCAAAGGAGTTCCTCGCCATCAACTTGCCCCTAGGAATGACGGTGCTAGCAGTAGCAGTTCTAGGCCTGATCCCCAGGTAGAGATACAGGGGATTTATGCAGAGTTAGCACAAGCTACTAGAGATAGGGCTATGGACGCCATCCAGGTGGGCAGATTACAGGAGAAATTAAGACGTCTCACCACCGCTCATAGGAACTGCGAACGTATATTAGTTCATACGGTGGAGGGAAGAAATGAAGCTTGGCATAGAGAGAATGTAGCTAGAGCTAGAACTCATGAGCTAGAATTCTATGTGGAAGATTTAGAAGAACATAATACTTATCTGCATGAGGAAGTTCATAGGCTAAGCAATCTCCTAGATCCAAATAATGAACCCCAAGCTGATGCAATGGACCCAGGTGTTATCCTTGCCGATGGTAGTGAATCGGAAGAGGAGGAAGAAGAAGATCCTGAAGAATTAGTAATGATCGATGAGAGTGATAATGAAGGCGGTAATATTTCCAGAATGGATACCGAGCCCAAAGTTTGCAGTGATCAAGAAGACGAGTAGAGTTGTATAATAGTCTGTTCTAGTTAAAGTTGTAGTTTTGTTTAGATGCGGGTTTGTGTTTATTTTAGTAAACCCTATGTAATGTGTCTGGAGTAAGCTTTTGTTGCAATTCAATAAAGACTTGTGAGTAAAGTTTGGTTTGCTATGAGCAGATGCGTCTTATGCAGGGTTCGCATATTCATGGTACTTCAGAAGATGAGGACGGTATTCTAGATCCGCCACCAGTTCCAACAAACCTGGCTGATGCTATAGCCGCACTTGTCAATGTGACGGTTGAAAATTCTCGTTTGCTTCATGAGATGGCTCAAAGTAATCAGAATCAGATGCAAGGAAATCGTGGTCGCCATCATAACAGGCAGGAGGCTACATATGTTGATTTTACAGACACAAGACCACCAGTGTTCACCAAGGCCAATGAACCACTGGAGGCTGACGATTGGCTTTGAACCATGGAGCAGAAATTTGATCTCATTCCAAGCATGGAGTTTCAGAAACCAGTCTTTGCTGCTTAGCAACTTAGAGGTGCAGCCAGTGCTTGGTATGCAAATCTTATGGCCATGCAACCCGCAGGTGTTCCGTTAACTTGGATAGAGTTTTGTACTACTTTTAGAGCCCATTATATACCTCTGAGGGAGTTACCCGTTTTGGTGTTAAAGGCAAGTTGGCACCTCGATATATTGGACAATTTCAAATTTTAGAGAGGTATGGAAAGGTGGCATATCGCTTGAAATTACCAGAACATCTCTCAGCTGTGCATGATGTGTTCCATGTTTCTCAATTGAAGAAGTGTCTCCGAGTGCCTGAGCAGAATGTTGAAGTTGAAGGAGTGGAACTTGAACCGGATCTAACCTATTTAGAATATCCTATCCGAGTGTTGGATCAGAAAGATCGTGTTACTCGAAGGAGAACAATAAAGTTCTACAAGATACAATGGAATCAACATTCAGAAGAAGAAGCTACTTGGGAATCAGAAGATTACTTGTTAGAAAAATTTCCAGAGTTTCTTGTGTCGATATAGCATAATGTTAGTTTGCTCTGTTGTGGTGAACCGTGTTTGTAAAGGAACCTCAGTTGTTTTATGGACAAGTTTTGGATATTTTTGGATTGACACATTTCCTTTTCCATTACTTACCCTATGACTTTGAATCTCGGGACGAGATTTCTTTTAGGGGGAAGGATTGTAACACCTCGGGTGTTTTAAATACTAAAACAGGACATGTCATCATATGCATTGCAAAGCATGTGGTCATATTGAGAACTTTGATATGCATTCACTAAAACAAGTTTGTATTTGTGTTATAAGTGTTGCCTTGTAGTGTTTGAATTGTGTTCCAAGTTTTGTTTGGATTAGGATTTTCGAAAACCCTAATTTCAGCCTTTAAGTTTTGACCTAGAAAACCCATTTCAAAATCGAAGCACATTTTGGGGTTGAGCCTTAAAGTAAAAATGTAGAGCTTATTGAGTTGTACAAAGTTTGTTTTTGGAGTTTTCAAAGTTGTTTAGAAAAATTTGGAGTAATTTGAAAAGGCATAATTCTTTAAATGTCCCCTTTTTGAATTCAAATTTGCATTTCAAAATGTAGACCGAATTTGGATATGGTTATAAAAGCAAAGTTGTAGAACTTTGAATTTTGAGCAACTTTTATTTTTGGATATTTTTTAGTTGTTACAAAAAATTAGGAGTAATTTGGCTTTGAAAACGAATGGCAATTTTGTAATTTAGTGGAACAGTGTTCACCGCCTAAGCTACATGGCCGGCGATCTTATTCGGCGTTCCAGGCGCGTCGTGGCCGTCTGTGGCATCGCGCTGGCGCGGGAAAGACTCCTCTGTGGCTTCTCCTTGCTTCCTTGGCCGTCCTATAAAGCTCTGGAGCCGTCGCCGTTCTTCCTTCCTCGTCCTCTGCTTTTCCCGTCGCCCTTACTCATCTCCGACGAGCTAGTATCCTCGTTGTAGTGCTCCACCGTCATAGCTAAGCTAGTTCCAACTCCGTCTCCTTCTTGCGCATCCATCTAGCTAGCTTTGGTAGCCTGATTTCGTCGAGAATCTGTGGTGCGAACCCTTCTTCTTCGCGGCCGGCAACTTCACCGTCGCAAGCGCTTCTCCGTGGCCAGCGCCCTCCGGTGAGCCGTTGCCCTTGATCGGTGTACCTTTGGCTTCGTCTCGATGTCATGGTGCTTAATCTCTTGTTGCTTGGTTGTTTTGCCCACTGCAGTCACCGAAACTCCACCACCGACGACGTTTTGCTCCGCCGCGTTTGCTCAGCTCGTCGAACCACCTTGCTGTTGCTCCTTCGGCTCGGCCTTTGACTCCAACGCGTTCCGGGTGAGCTTCTGGTGCTTCCTGTGTCGTTTATTTAACTGCTACCGGTCTCCTGTCGCCGGCGTAGGGCAGCCACACCGTCGTGGCCACCATGGCCGGTGTCATGCTCGGTCCTGGCCTTGGTTGGTCTCGTTTGTGCCACCAATCGACGCATAGGGATGTAGGGGTCATTTTGGTACCTTGGCCGTCGCCGTTGGACTCACCGTCGGCGAGTTTTCACCGGTCAGCGTGCGTGTCGCTGTGGTCAAGCGCGAGGTTAGGGATGACAGATGGAACCCGAGTGTCAGTGACTCAGCGTTCAAAATGATTTTTTTTCCTTTTTCAGAATTGAATGAATAGTTTCTGTTTTTGTTATTTTTTGTGTAGATTTATTTGGAGCTCCAAAAATTATAAAAAATTTTGTGTGACCTCTCTGTGATGTATATTGTTTAAGAAAAATATGAAATGTTGTTTTTAGTACTTTTTGAATGTGATAAAAATTGCTCAATTAATTAATAAATGAGTTTCCATGATTTTTCTAGGCTCATTTATGTATCCAAAAATTATGAAAATTGTTTTGCCACTTAGTTATCATGTGATGAACATTTGCAAAAATTTTGAGCTCAATTGGAACAAGTTGATTTATTTTATAATTTTGACTTAAATAATTAATTCATAAAAGCAAATAGTAACCTTTAGTGATTTAGGTTTTGTTTGAATTTTTGATTGAGTGATGTCCTTGGGTCATTAGTTGGTAATGATCCTTGGCAATTGAATTAGGTGTTACGAAAAAGGTTTAGTTAGTTTGACTTGTAACTGTACCACGAAGGAAAGTTGTATTCAAAATTATTAGTTTTGCATCCATCATCGAGCATCATATTTTGTATCTTGCATCATGTTAAATATGGCATTGTTACTATGTGTAGTGAACGAAGGTGAGCACATGGTAGTTAATCAAGTGGTTGAGGAGGTTGATCCGTCTATGAAGGTTGGTGTTGTTATCGGTGGAACGACTCCGGACCTAGATTTTTCTGTCAATGAAGGCAAGCCCCGGATGCATTTAACCCTACCTTGTGTTTTACCAATTGATTTGGCTTTTGCTTTTCTGTACTGCATTAAGTGATTAGGAGTTAAGTGAAAACTTAATTGGTGCATTACCAACCTTGTTCTTCCATATCTACCCTGTTATTAGTTTTAATTCGTATATGCCTAGTTATGCTTAGCTATGCTTAGAACGATGAAAGTCGGGTGATTACCTATCATCTGCAAGTGTTAAATGGAACTTTGGTTACTTATGTTATCATGTGATATGAGCATGTGAAGTAATAAATCTAGACCGAGCGGACTCGGTGTGTGTGAGCCACAAGACATGGAGGTCTTGTGAGCGGGTTCTTTCCGCCTGTGTCGGTTAAGGTCCGTACCGTTGTTGAACTGTGTGCGGTGAGACTTTGTAGTACTAACCACATACTCCGGTAAGCCTTAACTTGGTTATTCTATTATGAGAATGGCTACTCGCGCACTAGGAGTGGAGAGATCGGTTATGGAGACTCACTTCTCTGTTCATCATCGTAGATAAATAACTAGAACATGAGGATGGTTTGTGAAGGTGTTGGTTATGAAGTTTCATGATCTCAATACGGATTGTGTCAGCTTTGTCTATGATCTTATGAAGTTTTAAATGTTGACATAAAGAATTTTGTTAAAGAGCTTTTACGCAAAAGAACTTTGATTATTGCTAAAGCCATACCTTGAATCCCTGAGCCTGCATTCCTGCGTTCTATTAATTCTTATTTCGGTTAAGTCTTGTTGAGTACTTTTGTACTCAGGGTTCGTTGACCCTTGTTGCAGGTGAGGCTCATGAGCAGATCTATTTTGGATCGTGCTGCATGACTGTTGTTCCATGTGATGACGAGAAGTAAATGTGTGGCTCTTGGGCAAGGCAACTTATTTGTGTGTTCTGTAATATGTTATAATGCCACTCCACTCCTTTGATTTGTAATAAGTATCGAACTTAGTTGTATGTTTTGAAACAAATGGTTTGTAAACTATGTTATTGTAAGTCTTCTGCTGTTTTTACTCTGATGTAGATATTTGAATAAATGTTGTAATACTGCAATGACTCTGTAATGTGATCCTACTCAGAAATCGTGGATGATTCAGGGTTCCCCGAGGACACCCGACAGTCTTCTTAAGTTACCGGGAACATATGCATAGATGTCAAAGGTCGTTGGACAGTGATAGGTGCATGTGGGCCCTATAATTTAGGAGGTTCTGCCACAACAGCGCTCACCGAGGGGGGCTCCCTAACTCTGAGATCGCGCAACGCATCAAGGAGGCAATGGAGCCTTCACGGGACGATGCGGGTGCCCCCCTCGATTTTGTCTACCTGGTACCAGGACATCCTCCGATGCGGCTGAAACCAGGCCACGTCATCTTCATAAGTTTCCCCTTCTGACGCCCTCTCTTCAATTGATTTCCCGACCTCTTGATACTAACTTTTGAGAGGGGCGGGACCTGCCGAGGGACCTCATCTTCATAGATCACCCTGCACCATTGCCGAGGGATTCGTCCATGAGGGTAGCGAATCATGACGAGGGTGAGCGGCTGAGGAAGGCAAAGGAGGATAAGAAGAGGAAGAGGTAGCAGAAGCTGTAGGTGTAGGAATGAGGGGAGGGCACTAATAGTGATGACGATGATGATGATGATGATGATGAGGTAGCCAACGATAATGAGTGGGACGACCTGGAGAATGAGGATGTACTAACAGGTATCGGTTAGTCCTCGCAGGAGTCGGGACCCTTCCCATTCCATGGAGGGAGGGCACATCTAGGAAGTCGGCGGAGGCAGGCCATACTGTTGGCCTACCCCAGGAGCCAACAGGGGCGGGTGGCTCTACCGCCATGAACGAGGTGCCAGCGGAGGTAGGTGGCTCTACCATCGCACCCCAAGAGCCAAGGGGAGTGAGCCCCTCTACCTAGGAGCACGGGGCGGGCTCGAAACAGCCTCTTTCCGACGAGGCGAAGCAAAGGTCGGGGGTTCACCCCCAAACGCATCTGCCGCCCGACGACACTAAAGTGAGTTATCAGTTCATCTGCTTTTCCCTGTTTTGGTTGGATTTCATCATGACTTTTGCCTTTCGTCTCTTGCAGCATCGGTAGGCAGCAGAATCCTTTGGCGCTGGCGCCAAAGAAAAGCATCACCCTTCAAGCGAGGCGGCAGCCGCCGGCTGGTGTCACGCCCATTTCGGGTGGGAGTGGCGCTAGTGCAACTACATCTCCGGCCGGTCAGGTGCTGCCACGGTGGTGCCCAGTGCCCTCGGCAGGACGGGCGGACATGGGGGTTCAAGGGTTGCCTTCGGAGGTCGCATAGCAGTCGGCGATAGCGGCGACACCGCTGCCATTGATAGGGTGGATGGGGCTACCAACCGCGCTTGTGGCACTGATCGTGGCAGGCGCGACGCAGTTGGTCGGGACCCCACTGACTCAGATGGAGATGGCGGTAGCTATGATAGGCTAGCCAAAGTCGAGCACAACCGTGGTGGCGCCTGAGGCACCGGCGCGACCCGCGCCATCGATAGTCCAAGCGACGGCGCCTGGCGTGCGCTGGATGGAGGGGGATGCGACCGAGGGATCCCCTGGCATCGTGGTGCTGGGAGAGGGGTCGACGTCTATACCGTTGACCCCTTCCATCGCCGGAGGGAGTGTCCCAGTGGGGACATCACGGTGAGAGGGGTCGGTGACGCTTGTAGCCGGCGAGGAGTCGTCCCTGGCCCTGACGTCAGTGGGTGGCAACTCACCTGCGCGGGGGCAAGCCCCTGCTCCGATGGACAACTCCGCATAGAGCGGGAGAGCCTAGACGTGGGGATTGTGTCCGTGCTTGAAGCCCTAGACCATGCTAGGGGTGCCCTGTGCGATGTTGTCGTTCCCTCCGGCCGGGTATCTGCTTGATCCTACTTCTTGCCCTTTTCTTTCTCTATATATTTTTGTATTCTGACCATCGTTTCCCTTTATTCCCTCATCGCTCACAGCGGGGGAAATCTTGGTTCCTTCATGAATAGAAGGAAACCTAGGATTGCCTCGTCGAGGAGGCGCGGCTACATGTGGAGATTACCGCTCAGCTTGTTGCTGCCCAGCAGAGGGTGGCCGAGCTAAGTCCCCTCACCGAGGAGGTGGACAGTCTTTGGTTGCGGGTGGCCGAGGCCCAACGGCAGGCTGACGAGGCCAAGAAGGCATTCGAGGCCCTATCAATGAGGTCGTGGAGGGACGACGAGGATGCCGCCAAGATCAGGAAAGAGCGGGATGAGCTGCTCTAGAAGGATGCCGAGACCCGCTAGTGGATCCTAGAAGTTCTGGCCGAGGTTGAGAAGGAAAGGGAGCTAAAGCTAGGGGCCAAGGAGAAGCTCGTGGCCTTGGAGAAGAAGGCGAGCCTGGATGCCGCGGCGGTCACTTGGCTTCGCAAGGAGCGGGATGAGCTACTCCAAACCGCGGAGAGGCTCCACTCGGAACATGGCGTGGCTCGCAAGGAGCACCACCAAGCCTTCCAAGAGCATGACCAGGCCTGCCAAGAGCGCGATGATGCACAGCAGAAGGTCAGCTCCCTCCAGGCCGAGCTCAGAAACACGACGATGCAGAGACTAGAGGCCAAGAGCATTTCTGTTGGGCTAGCCGTAGACCTCGTCGAGGCAAGGTGGAATCTTCAATCGGAGAACGATGAGCTTGGTATCTTGAGCACCGCCCTCGGAGTGGTCTGCGACGACCTTGAGGTGGTGCGGTCAGAGGGGACCAGCTCGCTCGCGGCCCATGCCGTTGAGATCATGGCTCGGGTGTGCCAGCTCGAGAGGAATGCCCTTCATGCTAGGGTCAACCAAACCTTCATGATTGCTCATTCTCATTATGGGGATAGCATCGACCTAGAGATGATGAGCCACGACTTCGTTCCTGGCTATGAAGTCCATGAGCTGGAGGAGATGGAAGCGGCAATGGCTCCCCTTTCATAGGACCTAGCGGACAGGATCGAAGGCATAGTTCTCCCCTGGAGGGGTTAGTTAGTTCAATAGGTCAGTCGATCATTCTTGTAATCAGCAGACAAGTGCCGACCCTTGTGTATCATTTAAACAAACTTGTCATTTTGTTTCGTTTGACCAAGTTTGTTCTTTTATTTTTCCTCCCTTTTTATGTGTAAAAGGGCGTCATGTGTTCCGACCCTTCTATTTGTTAAGACTATAGAGCTCGAGGTATAGGAGGGAAACTCTTATCATGCTGGTAAGCATGAGTGCCGTAGCCGCTGTGTCGTAGGTTTCTTGCAGTCCAACCAGCCTTGCTTAGTCATTCGTTTCCACAGACCTTGCTACTAGGTTTAACGTGAGGAAGGGTGTCGAGCATGGCGACTATTTTAGAAAGGGTGTATGTATACCCTTATCAGCCCCCGAGTGAGACCCGACCACTTGCCGGTGCTAGGTCGGATGTCACTAAAGATCAAGGAGAGGATAGCGAAACTAGTAGGAGAAAGCATCTCTTATTTTCATGCGTACCCCCTTCCTAGGATCTGAGCCATCGTTCTACGACCATGCATTTGGTCTCCTTGCGAATCCAACTTTCCTCGAGCCCCCGTGTGTAGCAGGGGTCCGGTCGAGGGTTGGCTCATCTTTGTGATCGTTGCCCCATCCATGGTTTCTGCAACCGGAGGGGTTGAGCTAATGTCACTTGCTTCGATGAGTGACACACTCGGTGAGCTTGCTAATGGGCATGTTCGAGTGGAATCTAGGTCTGTTGTTTGTGACGGGGTCATCATAGCCCTCATGTGGCATTCCACTACTCCTTAACCCGCCTCTTGACAGGTGCCCAAGCCATTCCGGAGAGTGACTCAGGTGGCCCGATGGCCTCCCCTCGATGGGGATTTTGTGGGCTCGGCTCGAGGTTAGGATCAAACGAGAAGCTTGAGATGACCCTTTCTGCTTCTAAGTGGGTCGGGCGAAGGCCACTGGGGCTCATCTGCGTTGCTCCCCTGGCTCTATTCGATGTGAGGTGTCCTTAGGCCCTCCACGGGCTAGCCTTCGATCCCCGATCAGTTGGACTCCCGATTTAGGGTCTGGCGGGTCGAGCCCCCGAGCCCTGTGGGGCTCGGTAGGGGTCGGCCGTGTTTCATGCGTCACCCCATCCATGGTTTCCACAACCAGAGGGGCTGAGCTAATGACACTTGCCTCGATGGCTCGAGTGTCACTCTCGGCGAGCTCGCTAACGAGCATGTCCAAGCATAATCCAGATTCGTCATTCGCTGATGGGGTCGACATAGCCCTCATGTGGCATTCCAATGCTCCTTAACCCGCCTCCCGGTAGATGCCCATATTGCTCCGAAGAGTGACTCAGGTGGCCCGATGGCCTCTCCTCGATGGAGATTTTGTGGGCTTGGCTCATGGTAAGGATCGAATAAGAAAGGTCTAGATGTCCCTGTTCGCTTCTGAGTAGGGTCGGGCAAGGCCGCTAGGGCTCATCTATGCTTTTCTTCCCTGGCTCTGTTTGATGCGAGGCAGCCTCGAGCCCTTCATGAACCGGCCTTCGAACCTTGGTCGATCGTCGCTCATATCGAATGAGATGACTACCGCTTCATGACGCAACGCGAAGCGTTGTGATGCAGCAATTGCATATGCAATGCTTGGATATATAGGATGAATGTATGGATGAATGAATGAATGTAAGAATGCATGCATGAGAATGGATGAATGAATGATCATGCAATGGAAAACAAAAGTGGGGGTCAGTAAATTTACCTCGCTGGCTCGAGTGACGGGTTCGGGGAGCTCTTACAGGATATGTCCGTGTGAGGTCTGGATCCTTCGTTCATGATAGAGTTGGCGTAACCTGCATGGGGCATCCCACTACTCCCTAACCGTCTCTTGGTCGTAGCCTGAGCTATCTGATCGACTTTGGGTGACCTGCTGGCCTCTCATCGATGGAGATCCCGTAGGTGGGCCCCTCCAAATCCTTCCTGGGGAGCTAGAGGCTAAAGCTCGGGATGCGAGGACAAAAACTCTGATCATGTTGGTGAGCAAAAATGCCATAGCCACTGGGGCGTAGGTTTCTTGTAGTCCGACCAATTTTACTCAGAGTTCATTTCCGCACACCTTGCCTCTAGTTTTTAATTGTGAGAAGGGGTCGGGCGTAGAGAATATCTACCGAATAGATACTCTTGCCAACCCCCGAGTGAGGCCTGACCCCCTACCATCGCTGGGGTCGGAGGCTTGATAGCGAAATTAATAAGAGAAATCATGCGTAAATTAAGGGTGACCCATCTCTCGGCAGCGACCTTGAGCCGTTCGATCGACTTGGGTGGCCCACTGGCATAGGATTTACCTTGATGGCATGAGCGATGGGTTTGCGAAGCTCATACCAGATATGTTCAAGTGGAATCTGGGGCCGTTGTTCATGACAGGGTCAGCATAGCCCGCATGGGGCATTCCACTGCTCCCTAACCGTCTCTCGGCAGTGGCCCGAGCTGTTCGATTGGCTTGGGTGACCCGCTGGCATATGGCTTTCCTGCAGAGATAAAGGATGAGATCATCCCCCCAAGAAATTAGTTAGGCAGATAAGCCAGGCGATGAACTTGTAATAAACAGACAAGCTCTTAGATTTTGTTATGGCCAAATAGCTTTTTAGCCCTTCTCCCCTTTTTGTATAAAAGGTTGGTGCGTTTTGACCATTTTCGTCGTTAAGACCATAAGGTTCAGGGTGTGGGTGAACAAATTCTAATCACGCTGGTGAGCAAAGGCGCCATAGCCACTAGGGCGTATGTTTCTCGCAGTCCGACCAGTTATACTCAGAGTTCATTTCTGCAAACCTAGCCTCTAGGTCTCATCACGAGAGAGGGTCGGGCACGAAGAATGTTTGCCAGGTGGATATACTCTTAGACACGTACCGACTCTTTCCATAGTTAAGGCTAAAAAGCCCGGGGTGCAGAAAAAACTCTGATCACGCTGGTGAGCAAAGATGCCATAGCCATTGGGGGCGTAGGTTTCACACAGTCTAACCAGTTTTACTCAGGGTTCATTTCCGCAAACCTTGCTTTTGGGTCTCAACGTGAGAAAGGTCAGGCATAGAGAATGTCTATCAAATAGATATGCTCCTACTAGCCCCTGAGTGATGCCCGACCCTTTGCCATTGCTAGGGTCGGGCATCACTAAAGATCGAGGAGTTTAATAGCAAAACAGATAAGAGAAAGTGTGCGTTCATTAAGGGTAAAAGCGACGTAGCTGCTTGATGTTCGAGCCATTGATGAAGACTTCGCCGTCGATGGTCTTAAGCTTGTAGGCGCCTAGTCAAAGCACCTCCGTGATGACATACGGTCCCTCCCATGGCGGAGAGAGCTTATGGTGGTCCTTGTTGCTCTAGACAAGGTGGAGCACTAGGTCTCCGATGTTGAAGGCTCGACCCCACACTCGATGGCTGTGGTACCGGCGCAATGCTTGCTGGTACTTGGCTGAGTGAAGGAGGGCAACGTCGCGTGCTTCATCCAACTGGTCCATGGCATCCTCAAGGGATGCCTCGGCTCCCTGTTCATCATACGTCCTGACCCTTGGTGCTCCATAGTCGAGGTCGGTCGGGAGGATAGCCTTAGAACTGTAGACCATGAAGAATGGTGTGTAGCAGGTGGCCTAGCTGGGGGTCATCCTGAGGCTCTAGAGCACCGCAGGAAGCTTTGTGACCCATCGTCCGCCAAACTTGTTCAACTGGTTGAAGATCCTAGGCTTGAGGCCTTGTAGGACCATGCCATTCGCGTGCTCGACCTGTCCGTTCATGCGGGGGTGCACCACGGTAGCCCAATCGACGTGGATGTGGTATTCATCATAGAATTGGAGGAACTTCTTTCTGGTGAACTACGTGTCATTGTCCATGATGATGGAGTTTGGGAGCCCAAAGCGATGGACAATGTCGAGGAAGAACAACATGGCTTGCTCGGACTTGATCGCGGAGATTGGCCGAGCCTCTATCCACTTTGTAAACTTGTCTACGATCACAAGTAAGTGGGTATAGCCCCTAGGTGCCCTTTTGAGAGGTCTGACCAGATTGAGCCCCAAACCATGAACAGCCACGTGATGGGGATCGTCTAGAGTGCTTGGGCCGATAGGTGGGTCTGCCGAGCGTAGTATTGACACCATTTGTAGGTGTGCACAATCTGTTCAGCGTCGGCTACTGCGGTCAACCAGAAGAAGCCTTATCGGAATGCATTTTTGACAAGGGTTCTAGGCACGGCATGGTGACCGTAGAGTCCACCGTGGATAGCGCTGTAGGATCCCGGTTTGGCTTTGCTTTTTGAGTTCGCCCTCAATAAGGACAAAAGACTTGGCGCGACATGTGAGCCGCCGAGCCTCTGTCTTGTCCGTCGGCAGCGCCTCACGAAGGAGGTAGTCGAGGTAAGGTGCCCTCTAGTTGACCAGAGGGTCAGGCTTAGTCGTTGGATCCTCGTCAAGCTCCATGACCTCGAGCTCGGATGGAGCAGATGACTAGTTAGCCCCCAAGCCTAGGGCAGGCGGCCCGTCACTAACTTGTTCTGGCTCTTTGTAGCGAACCGAGGGCTTGTGCTGATCATTGGTGAAGATGCCCATTGGCACTAGCTCTCGGCTGGACGCTGCTTTTGCTAGCGCATTGGCTGCCTCATTGAGACACCTTGGGATGTGATTGAGCTCGAGACCGTCGAACTTGTCCTCTAGCTGGCAGACTTCTCGGTAGTATGCGGCCATCTTGGCATTATGGTAGCTCGACTCCTTCATGACTTGGTCGATGACCAACAGGGAGTCACCCCAGACGTCGAGGCATCGTATACCGAGCTCGATGGTAATGCGCAGGCCGTTGATGAGCGCCTCATATTTGGCCACATTGTTGGAGGAGGGGAAATGGATGCGAACCATGTAGAGAGCTCTAATGGCCAGCCACCCTTAATGAGTTTTGTAGATCATTAAGTGGGCTGCAACTTTGCTTTTGGGCCCAAGGTCCAAATCAGCCCATATCTGGCCCAAAAATGGCGCCCACCTTACCCACATCGTCGCCCGCCATGTGCTCGGGGAATTGCTTCAATGGGCGATGTGTGTCCGGGACATGGTGTCCATGCCTGAGCGGGCCTACACCTCCCTACCACGTGCACCTGCCTCCCTACCATGCCTCGACGCCCTCCAAAGCGGACGCCCGAGCCGCCCCACTCCTCCCCCACTCGCGCTCACCCTCGGTGCCGTGCGCACGTGCGCTAGAGCGCAACCGCCATTGATGTCGAGTAGTGGAGCTCCATGGCCACTGCCATTTCTTGTCCTCCGAGCTCCCTCGCGTCCCACCATGTGCACCACCGCCTTCACTATCATGCATCATAGCCGACGCATCGCTCCTCTTCACCTAGAGCAGCCAGCCACTGCCACCCTTCGCCGCCGCTCTGCCATCGTCCTCGCCATCGGCGCCGCTGCACATGGCTGGCTGGCCTCCGGCCACCATGGAGTGAGGCAAGGGCACCCACAGATGTGTGCGGGCACCCTGATGCTCCTCGCTGCTACTGGCCACCGCACGCCAAGGCCAGCCAACCCCACAACCACCGCCATCAGAGCTGCGCCTCTGCGCACCACGCACACGTGTGGCCTGGCCGCCTTGGTCCATCTCTAGCCAAGTTGAGTAGCTTGTTGGGTGTACATGGGCCCCCTGGCACTCCGCCACCACCACTCATCGCCGGAGGACGACCACCTCGCCAGTAATTGGCCCGCTGGCCACCTCCTCTGCTCTGCCAGTGAGTTGAAGGAGATGATGGACCTCATGTAGCAATAGAAGAAAAGACAGGGGGTTAAGTGAAGAACCTATGACTATGTTGAACAGTGCCTATAGGGACCTGTTCGCTAGAATCAGCATTTGAAGAAAGTTCAGGGTCCTTGGTGCAAATCTATTTTTCTTTTATGGCTGAAATTTTAGAAAATCATAATAAATTATTGAATAATTATAAAATAGCAAATGAGGACTTTTTGGAATCCTTGTGAGTAGATATACATAGTAGAGTCATAATATGATATGTGTTAGTAGAAAGTTTTTGATGTTTTTATTTATACTTGCAAAGTGCTTTTAGAAATCCTTTTAAGTTGGTCAGATGCATATCTTGAATTATGGAAGTATAAAATTTGTGATTCTAGTTGTGTTAGTCTTGTGATGACACTCTATAGCTAAGAAAAATATTAAACATGCTAGTTGTGTACAATTTTTATCATGTTTTGATTTAATCTTGTTAAATAGGCAATTTTAGCTTGTTTTGCTTGTCATTTTCATATCTAAAGTTGTGGTGCTCCAATTTCTATGAATTTTTATGGTATGCTACTGATGCAATGTGTGTGCTGTGGTAAAAATTTCATAGTCATTGGATGCAGTATGATTTATTTATTGATTTAACTTGTTTATTGCTTGATAAATGGTTTTAAATAAGTTATAATTTCTATGTAGGTGTAAAAATGGAAAATATTGTTCCACTACCTTGGTATAATGTTGTTATGTTATGTTGATACATAATATGGCCATGCATTTGTAGAAAATATTGAATTTCATATTTATCTTGCTTTTGCATGTTTTCTTGCAATAGCAATTTATCTTTTTCATAGTAATGAAAATATAAAACCTGAGCATGTGATCTTTATACAGTATATACAGTAGTCATATTTGTAGACCTAATGGTTTAGGAGTTATAGATTTTAGAAATTCATTGTCAGGTTTTGCATGAGATCTGTGCAAATCTCAAGGATTTTGTTGTTTGGCTTAGATAAGCTTTGAATCATGTATTAGTGATAATAAAAGAGTTGTAGTGCTTTTGTTAAAATTTCCAAAATGTCCAAGAACACCCTTTTTGGTGGTCTAGAACTCAAGTTATTGCCGTATGAAGTTGCATGTCAGATTATGTCCATGTTTTGGACAGAATTGTTGCTTTGTGTGTTTAAGGCCATATAAATATTGAATCACCTAAAGATTATAATAAGAAAGTTGTAGATAACTTAATAATCTTTCTATAAAGTTAAGGATCATGCTTGTTGGATGATTAGAACTCCAGTTATACATTTCTAAAGTTAATGTCAGTTTTCTGTCCTTATCAGTATAGACCTGAGATATTGACTTATTTGATCATGTTAACCTATGATTTAGCTTTTGGAATGAATAACAAAGTTGTAGCCAATTTCATTAGCTTTCTAGAAAGTCCAATATCACTTTTATTGAATGATTATAACTCCAGTTATGGTTGAAACACAAGAATGTTGTACTGCTGTCCAAATTCTGTGTATGCACTTAAGTTGATTTCCCATTCTTGATGTTGCAGGTGCATGCTCTAAATTATGTAGCCCTAGTTACTTAGTTGAATGAATTGCTCTCTAGTGCTTCAATCAATATGATATGACCATTCTTCATATTCATGCACTTACATTATTGCATCTCATCTAGGTACGCTAGATGCACCACGTGAAGGACGTGATGATGGAATCGAACCAGAAGACAGCGTCGGTGGACCTATCCTGAAGATGAAAGGACTCCTAGAGTACATGCCTGAATAGGAGATGCTCACCAAGCAAGTGTCATCTAACAAACACTAACCTAGTGTTGGATTCTAGGCAAGCCCCAAAGCATTCTAAGCCTCATATGTTTTTATAAATATCACTTGAGTCATTTATGTTTGATGCATTAGGTTATAAGAGTTGATTGGAACCACTTGTTGCATATATCTTCCTTGTATATATATATCTTGAATCATATGTAGGTCCAGGATTGAATATATGCTTAGCCATGCTTAGTCTGTAGAAGTCGAGTGATTACCTGTCACCTGCATGATATAGGTTGATAACTAATCACGGTTGGCTATATTTGCTAGCCTGGAAATAACCATGTGTCAATGAATAAAGAAGACCGATGTAGCACCCGGTTTTAAAGACAAAACCAGATACACACTATATGTGAGCCTAGGAAGTCAAATCTCACAAATAGCCACAAATAAGGGTAATATCAAGAGACAATACTTATTACATAACATATTAGTAAAAGGAATATAACCTCAGAGTATAAACAGTGGAAAGTCGACTCCGATTTTCAGGCGAAGACTCCAAATCCACAGGGACGACCGACTGGTTGACCACAAGCCTAACTCCTCCAGACTAGCAATCTGGTACCCATCCGGAATTTTTATCCAAAGTATAGAAAAGTAAAGCAAGTGTAAGTACATGTCATACTCAGCAACATAACATGGGGTTTATGAGGCTCAAAAGGCTGACACTGGTTTAAATACGATTAGCTTTTGATTATCATAATTTTAGCAAATGGTTGGCAACAAGTTTATCCATAAGCCCATAAACACATGATCAGGTAAACATGAATAATGAATAGCATAAACAATTAATCATTAGTACAATTATCCATTAGTGATCATCTCTATTCCATAAGGGTCCAAGGTCGCTCGTGTCCATGAGCACGACTGTTATAACAGTTTTACACTCGACAGAGGTTGTACACTTTCACTGTAAGTCGTGATTTACCCTTTCGCCCGAGGTAGCTAATCTCTTGACCCACTTGCAAGGAAGGTCGGTAGGGTTCACTATGAAGCCTTTCAAAGGTTCATCTAACAAGTTAGGGCTGCTAAGGTTTCCCCATCAATAAGCACAAACTCCCCTCCAAGGAGTGACTAACAAGTGCACCCACTTGGCAGGCCGAGATCATACCCATCGGAGCCCCTCTTGCGCCATAAAGGTAACCACTAACAAGCTAGAAAAGGTCCTCATACTGAACTAAAGCTAGAGCCATATAGCCCTCACAGTTGTACTGTAAGTCCTAGATGATCGCCTACAGATAAGTCCTTAGGGAGAGGAATCTAAAGCATTTAGAAAGTAGCTAAACACTCTAGTCCCCTGTTTCCATGTTGCAAAAAAGTCATGTTTTAATGTTTATTGCATATACCATTAATCAAGTTACAAGATCATGGTTTTGGTAAAGCAATAGCAAAAACTACCCAATGCAATATCCCAAAGGTATCAAGGTACAAGATATCAAATCTCTAGAATATCCTTATTGGCAACAAGGTAGACACATGCAATATGAATTAAGTGATTAAAGGTAAATAGGTAACAAGGATGGTCCCATGCTATACTTGCCTTAAACACCGATCCTTCGGTAAGCTTTAATCTTCAATGTCCTTCTGGATCACCACGTATATCTCACCGAATGGACGTAATCATAGAACACCACACAAACATCCATACACATACATGCATAGCATACAATTGCATTTATATCAGAACAGTACACCAATCATAGAAAAATAAGTAAAAGAGATTGAAATACGATTCTACGCATCGCTACAAACACACAGTTGCGAGAAGCACTCTAATCAGAGCTACGGTTGAAACGATACAACTACTGAGAGATTTGCTTTATACGTAGAAAACAAAACTATAGGCTTCATTTATTTTAACTATATAAATTCATATATAAGATATTTTATAAATAATATAGATTGAATTAAGTCAATTTTAGATTTGAATTATAAACTTAAAGTAAAACAAATCATATTTTATTTATGAAATCTAGTTGCATAATCATTAATCAAGATATGATTTAAACCATGATTTTTTTGAAAGAGTAATATAGTAAACACTATTACTATTGCGTAGATCTCATTGTTATGAATCTAATGCAACTTGAACGGACTATTTCAGAGTTAAAATGAATAAGTTATGATTTAAACAAGTTTTCCTATAGTTAAATAATAGATTAAATCTACCCATGAATTTTAAATACTGAAAACATGCCTAACAGTAGTGTAAACACATAGAAAACGTAAATACGGTCCTAACGCAGTTCAAACGGGTCAAATCGGACTTAAAACGCAAAAGTTACGCATGAAATAAGGTGCACTAGTATTTCTGTAAATAAACTGAACTTATTTTTGAATTAAAACAATTAAAAATATGAATACTGGACTGCGCGTACTATTCCTGGAAAATACAGGGACCTAAACGAATATAAGCAGGGCTGATTTGTATTTATTTTGACCTAATATGGACTGCGGGTTAATTTCTAAAAACTACAGGGACCTAAGCGCAAAAAGGGCGAACAACTGATTGTGGTTGACCACGCTGCTGACCGGGCGACACGTGGCACGCGCGGACTGGTACGGTGCACCACGCGTGCGATGGACGCGCTGACATGGCGCCGTGGACCGAGTCCATGGGTCCACGGTGGACCGATTACGTAACCCCGAAGGGGTACGCGATCTCGGCCATCCACCGATGATCTAACGACGCTGGCGAGTTAGGGGCAGCGGGCCGCTGGGGAAGGAACTCACGACGGTAGCACCATGGGTGCCGATGGCCCGAGCTCACCGGTGATGCCGGTACGGGTGATTCCAGCCATCTCGCGTTCAACCGATAACTCAGGAACATACTATGGAAACTTGTGAATTTAACTAGGTACAAATCGAAGACAGAGAGCACGTCGAGGTGACGGTCCTACGGTGGCGCCATGAACGGTGGTTCGGAGCTCGCCGTTTCGGCATTCTAGTACACAAATCGACTAACGGAGGGCATGGGGAGACGACGAAGCTCACCACGAGGTTAGCAGTGACGGTCGCGGCATCCGGAAGGACTCCGAAGGGGTGGTTTGACGGTGGCGACGATCTAGAGGGAGAGAGAGAGGGCGGGTGAGGAAAAACCAAGCAATCCATGACCAAAACCTAGAATTAACGGTACCTACGGGCGTGGGGGAACAAGGCAAAGCTTTGGGACACGTCGGCATCACGATTTGGGGCGCCAGAACAAGGAATCACGGTGGCGGCTGGTGAGCGTGAGCGTGGATAGAGGAAAGGGAGAAGAAGGGGTGCAACTCAGAGCTTTATAGGCGGGGTGAGGCATGATAGAAGGAACAGGAGTGGGCGACAGGCGGATTTGGTTGCCTTCCTTGCATGCGTGGAGGACCAGTGGCTTGCCGTAGGTGGTGCGCCATCGGCGGGAGCAAGAAAGGAAAGGGGCGGGGAAAGGAAGGAAGGAAGACGATGGGTGTGTGGGTGGCTGACAGGCGGGGCCAGTAGCGTAGTGAGGGGGGGGGAGGAGCACGTGCGGGTATGGTATAGGCGCGCGGGGCAGGCCGAGCAGAGCGGGCCGCCAAGCTAGGCCTCGGGCGAGCAGCAGACGCGCGTAGGAGGAAGGGAAGGGAGTAGGGTGGGCCGCCGAGCGGGCCAGTGCACGGGAGGAGGAGGAGCCACATGGGACTAGGCTGCTAGTAGGCCGCGCAGAGTGGGCCGACGCAACAGGAAAGAGGAAGCGAGGGGCGGCTGGGCCAGGCGATGAGCTGGGCCAAAAAAGGAAGAAAGAGAGTTTTTCCAAATCAAATTCTTTTCTAATTCTATTTTTCAATTTCCATTCAAATGGAATTTGAATTCAACTTCAAACCAACTAGCCCTACACTCAACCAAAAACCATATGCTTCGGCATGAATGCAACAACCATGTTTCTAAACCTTATAGTTTATTTTATTTGTCCAAAATTTATTATTTAGCCTAGGTTAAAAAATACATAGAAAATTAAACAAATGCTCAAAATTTATTGCTAATTTGTAGTTGAAATCTTTTAGTGTTACAATTCTACCCCCCCCTTAAGATGAATCTTGTCCCAAGATTCGAGAAAAACTAGGGACAAGGAAGGGAGACAGAACTAGGAATAGAACTTCGATAAACATTCCAACATTTCAACTTGCATTGTAAACCAGCTTAACAAGCTACACATGTCTCATCTCCAAAGCTCGACAACAACAAGATTTGGCTGCACGGACTACCCCCATATGTTGAGGGATACAGCTGTCTTGAATACAGAAACTTTAAACTCAAGGGCACAACCAAACTTCGTATGACACATACTTTTCTTTGCAAAAACTCATAAAACCTCCAGATAGAAGGTTGATCAAAGGATGAATGACTGGTAATTCTATTATAACCGTTCTATCTTGCAACCGCCCACGAACTTGGAAAAGCTATAAGCCCCACAGGGATCAAGGTAAAGGGTGGATAAAAATACCGACTTATTTAAATTGCAGAAGAATACTTTTTTATAGGCATGGCACTTATGAATTATATTCGGCATAGTAGCAACTCCTGATCAACAACCAATAACTTAGCTATTTGCTCGGGATGAGCAAAGGTTAAGCTTGGGGGATTTTGTTGGCGCTCCTTAACAACCAAATCCGAACAGGAGAAACAAACAAACTTATAACACATATGCATTTATTATTGATATAGTTCCACTTGTATTAGAAGAATCATGTTTTGCAGGACATATATTTGAATACAAGTGGAAAACAAGACAAAAGGAGCAACTCAGAAAGCATAGAGCAGATCTTGCGCAAAAGAATCAAGAGAAGGTCCACTCAACCGAAGAAACTGGGCCAAGCACCACCGAGGAAAGGCGGTGGCCAAGTGAGCCAGCCAGGGTGTCGCCACACACAGGGTGCACCCCTTACCCTAGGCGGCGTGGCCTGGGCCTAGCTTCCTCAAGCGGTGCCATCAATGCTCCTAGAGGCGGTTTAGGCTACTTTCCTTATTTTCTAGCTCCAAACCAACCTCTAACTAGTATAAGAAGAGGGGTAGTGCTCTCCCTTCAATACACATATTATTTGATCCACTACACCACCACATCTCCACTTGTACTCTCTTTTATATTTTTAGTAGTTTTTGGAGCTAGCAAAGCTACCTTGGAGAGCTTGGTTCCTTGGAAGAAGAGCAATCTTGGTATGGATAATATAAAGAATTCTTCCATAGTCTTGCTCTCATTTTATCAATATAGTTGTGCTTATGAACTAGAGTATAGTTTTCATGTTATGATCTTGACATATGAACTAGCATATAGTTTCTATGTTATGAACTTAACATGTAGAACTTTATGCTTAATCATTCATATAACTTATATGATTAGAATTAGAGCTAAGTTGAGGTGGCGGTTCATCGTTCCTTCAGGTTTGCCCATGTCCTATGCTTGTCGATCCGTAGGGTCAGAGTCCTAGGGGGTATGGGTAGTTTCTTTGTACATGAGCGTGGTGCCCGGGTGCATGGAAACCTTTGGATGTGATGGTGCTCCATGGTTGAGGGGTAGGCGGCAGATGGTGACAGCCCTGTCCATCCCTTGTAATCCCCCATGTTCGGGTATTCGTATAGGAGTTCGTAAAGTCTCCTTGGCTTGCTAGCAGACCAGTGCTCGGAGATCTCCCTATCCATCTTACACTTAGATCTAGCTCTAACCATGTAATTTGTATGACCTTCAACTATTCTTTGCATGGCTATATTAGAACAAGCCTGCTCCACTTAGGAACATTCTTTCATTCTTTGTTTCTCTTTTATCCTTGAGGATTGGCCCAAGTGTGTGTCCACTATCTCGAATACACCATGTTTACCCCTATCATAAACCTTGGTTCACTTTTCTAGCATGTAATCTTGTTCATATCTATACTAGAATCTTTACACCATGCCTTCCTTTAGGAAAATTTAAATAACGATACCCTAAATACTTCTAGGTGAAATGCTACAACGATAGATCCGTACGCTTGTGGATATTTTTCTGTAATTGTTAGGAACTATCGTGTTGGTGTTCCTTGGCGGTGTTGCTAAAATTTATCTAAATCTTAGTGATGGTGCTAAGAAATACCAACAGACATTTCTGGCACTGTTGTCAGGGATGGATTCTATCTCCATACTTGGTGATTACGCTAAGAAATTCCAATAGGAAGCGCCCAGTGGAGGACCTTCCGAAGGGGAGCAGGCCCCCACCGCGTCTTTGCACCAACTTGCAACGCCTTGGGTAAGGCAATATTGTTTTGGTTGTTGGAGTTGTTTCTGCTGATCACCTTAATCTTTTAGGGCCATCTCTCAAGCCACGGTGCTAGAGGTTGGGTGGCCCTCTAGTGCCGCCCGCTGGGCGCGAGGTTAGTTGGCTCGAGCTTTGCCTCGACGCCATTCAGACTGCCCTTATCGCTTCAGAGGGGGAGACTACTACTGCATGGGCGGCAGCCACTGATGCTTAGGCTAGGACGATAGGTAAGGTTTCCTTCACTGAGAAGCTCTGTCCTAGTGTCCATGGCCTTTGCTTTGATGGTTCTTTGTGTTGTCAGCCTTGGAGGAGGAGTTGGCCCGGCCTGCCCTTAGGCTCACGTCTGGTTCCTCGCACATCCTTACTACTATCTAGAGTGCGCACTCTAACAGAGTGGGGCCTGGCCTGAGTTGAGCTACTCGGCTTCATGGTCGGAACGAGTTATCCGGCTAGCTAAGTGATAGGCATGCGTTCAATCTTGTCAGAAGTGACAACAACGGTACGGTCCTTAATCGGCACAGATGGAATCACATGAGTCAACCTACCCATAGACTCCACCCGGCCTCCATTTACATTATCCCATGGTTCTTTTCCACGATAGCAAATATAGCCAACCGTGCTTCGGTATCCACCTATATCTCGCAGGTGATAGGAAATCACCTGACTTCTACCGGTCTAAGCATGGCTAAGCATGTATTCGATCCTGGACCTACACAGGGTTAAAGGTATCTTGCTGGTCAAGGAAATTATATTTAGCTTTTTGAAAAGATTAAGAAAAGTACTACAACTCATTTATTGTCATCAAGTCATGATTCATAACTTAGCTGAGCCAATTAATACAAACATGCAGGCCTATTCAGAATAGGAGCAAAGCAACATAGGGCATTTGTTATTTTTATATCTCTTAAACTATCAAGCCTAACATCCTGAAATTTTTACCAGACATCAATCATCACCTGAGTAGCACTCCATAAAAATTTCATAGTTATTTGAGCACAACAACTACAGTTATGAAAAAGACAAGACACAACTAGTATTAAAAACCTAACTGCATAAATTGATTGTTACAGCAAAAACTTCAAACTAAAGCATGCCATATTATAGATCTACTACATAGAGAATTTCATAAGGATTGCAAAGTTGATCATCCAAATCTACATAAACAAAAGAAAAGGAATGTAGATCTTGCATCGTGGACCCTGCAGTTTCCACAAATTAAACTCGAACAAACGATCCTTTCCAGCACTATTCATCTAAGTCACAGCTTCGTAGAAAGATCCTTCCCTTTTATCGAATTGTTGCACGACGTCCCTGTCACGAGTTAGGAGCAGGGAGGTCATCGAGGATGGCGATTTTGGACAGAGGAGGCCATGCCAGTGGCCGAGGAGTCACGGTGAAGCATCCCCATCGCCGGGGGCACCCTTGGGAGGGGATGGCTCCACCGGAAGCTATCCCAAGGGGCTTGCCCACATGCACGCATGGCGATGGTGGCTGCGGCCCGACGCCGGTGCGGCTTCGGTCTCCATGGGCTCGGAGAGTGCGCGCAGGAGGAGGAACAAGGCAAGGCGGGCGCGGTGGTGTGCTCAGCTTGGCCTACGACCGAGCACATTAGTGAGAACGATGGCGTGGCCATGAGCTCTGGAGCTCGGCCATGGCGGACGTGAGAGGGAACGCAGAGAGAGGCGAGGAGAAGAGCTGGGAGTGGGGAGCTCGGGCAAGTCACTCTAGTGCTCCACTACGTCGAGTGAGGCGCGGGGCATGCGGAAGAGAGCAAGGGTGCATGGCGGCCACATCCACAACAAGCATCGTCCTTTGAGGAAAAATCCCAAACAGGTGGCGGTCAGCGATGCTATAACACCCTAGGTGTTAGCCTTGCATAACTTGACTTGCATAGCATGAGCATGATCATCAAGCATTCATATATATGCATTTACACTTGAAACATTCAATTGAAACATGTGCAACATTTCTTAGTGTTTCATGCTTTCATATGAATATGCATATGATTATGAGTGTATACATGTGATTGGTTGATATGAGTCACAAAAACATGTTAGCAACACTTAGGTTAGCAAATGGAACATAGTTCATGAATGTCACTTCCCATGATCAAGCCCTTAAGTCATGTTTCATGTGATTACCCTAAATAGCTCTATGAGTGACTAATGCATGAAATGATTGAATGACCTTGCCAATTGCTTAAACATGTTTAGAGTGTCATTATGAACAACTTTGATATTCATGGTTAGGGGTAATTAGGTCATTAAGCCATGATTTGAAGTGTATCATCATTTAAATGTGACATGTTTGACCAAATTTGAACTAGGTGTTAGAGACCTTGCATGGAGGTGGTCACTAAAGCAAAGTTGTAGTATTTGGTATAAGGAACAACTTTTATGTTTGGGTCATAGACTTGTTTAGCTCCTAACATGCTTGAATTAGGCTCACAAGAATCATCAATTCCCTGTTTTCAACACTTCAAATTTTTGCTAAGTCATATTCGACCGACAGTGCTGACAAGCCGACCTTGGGGGTGATCTAACTTGAATTCGGTTGCGAATTAGAACATGGTTCCTTGACAAGAGTTGTAGCTGGTACATGGTTCTACAAATCCTTTTCAGACTGTTTATACTTTGGAGCCACGGATTTGCAGTTAAATGGACGGCAAAACTCGTTGTCAGGCTCGGCATTGCGTTAACTGAACGAACTGAACTCTGGTTTAGTGGCCGACCGGCGCCAGGACAGAGCCACCGCGTGGAGGAGGAGACGGCCGCGCGTCGCCAATGCCCTGACCGCGCAGGCCACGACGCGCCTGAGCACGGCATTACCTTCCCAGCGCTCGCCCGCACTCAGCCGAGCAGACCATTCGCCTTGCCTCGGCCTCCTTCCTCCCCCGTGGCTGTAGCCGTCCCCGCACCAAGAGCCGCCGACGCCATTGCCGACGACAGCTCATCCTCGCTGCTCCTCCGCCACCGCAACAGCTCCACCACCACCCCAGCAACCCACCACGTCCACCAGTGTTCACTCACCGCGCCCGGTAAGCCGCCGTGCCGTGTACGACCTCGCCGGAGCATCACCCCTAGCCTCGTCACCGTGGCCGGAGCGCCACCGTCCACCTCTCCATGCATTAGCTAGCACGTTGAGTTCGTCTTGGGTAGTATATGCTCGTCCGAGCTTGAGCTTGCTTTGTCGTGGCCTCCTCTGACATGCCGCCGTATTTCCACCCCGCCGTGCCGCCATAGTCGCCGCCGTAGTTGCTAGCTCCGACGAGAAGGCCACCCATGTAGCTCAATCGATGCGCCAGGTCACGTAGGTCATGCTGTGATGATGTCACCACCGGCAAGTTCGCCGTCGACGAGCTTTGACCACGCCACTGCCGCGCAGCGTAGCTGCTCTGTTTTCGCGTCGCTGACGTGTGGGTCCAACTGGCAAATGGGGCCCGGCTGTCAGCGACAGTAGGAGATAGAATAGGTCATTTGATCCTAGATTTTTCATTGTTTTGTGATTTTTATATCTCTAGTTTGGTAGCTTCAAAAATTGTGAAATAAATTTGGTAGTGTTCCTTAGGAAGTGTAGTATTTAGGAAAAATATATTCTTGACATTTACAGTAGAAATTTTTGGATATTTAAATAGAGTTTTGAAATGTGTTTTTGAATACATGCAAATTTGTTTATTTTATATCTAGAGTTCCTGTGCTCCACAAATTATGAAATTTTTGTGCTAAGCTAGTCTTAACATATATGAGCTCTGGTAAAAATTTGAGGATCAGTGCATGCATAGATTTGTAGTTATAGATTTTTCTTTTATAATTAGGAGATCCTTGTGTGAATTTTTATAAATTATTTAGGAATCCGATATTCATGAAATTTGTTGGAGGTTATCCTAATAGTATATGGATGCTAAGAAAAATAGGAAATCTGTTGCTTGACACTTTTCAATAGGGTTTTCTATTTATGCTATTTCAAGCCTTGTTGCCTTGTCATTTTTGTATAGGATGTTTTACTTGGCAAAATGGTATGAAACTTTTACAATAGTCTATTGGTAGCACTAGTAAGCCACTGTAATTTTCTGAGAATTTATGGTGCACATTTGGTATATGTTTATTATTTAACCTATGTATCTAAATAAAATAATAAAGGCATATAAATAAATAGTTTGGGCTTCACCATTATATTTGCTTGGATGTATTTGGTATGCTTAAACTGGTGGTAAACTTTGTGTTGTCAAACTATGAATGATTACATGAAGTAGAAGTATTGTTACATTGTAATGCGAATTAGAATAGTTTCCGGACAGATTCTGTAGTTTGATGAGTTGCATGATAAAAATGATGTTTGCTGTAAAAATAGTTATAACAAAGTTGTAGATAACTTCATTATATGTCTTGTGTTAAAATTTCAGGACCATAGGTCAAACGGTTTAGGAGTTACAGCTGTTTGAAGTTAGCCTTTCCGAATTTGCTTGTTCTCGGGGATTTCTGGACAGCTTTGGATTGATTGTCTATTTTGGTTAAGATAAACTATGAATTAGCTTTTGGTGATTAAATAAGAGTTGTAGAAAATTTTATAAGCTTTCCAGAAAGTCTAATATCACAGCATTTAGATAAGTAGAACTTCAGTTATGAGTAAACCAAATAGCTGCTGTTTTGTGTGTAGTGAATGATTTGTAAGTGTGTTTGATTAAGTAATCAAGAAGGGATATGCACCTACTCGGTAAAATATGATGCATTTGTTAACACCATGCTGTTAAGAATACTTATACGAATGCATTCATCCTGTCATCATTTTATACTTGTACGCATGTATGCATTCGCAATATCTTATGCCATATTCATGCATCTAGGATCGGAGGAAGAAATAACGTTGCTGGAATTCGACGAAGTAGAGGAAGGGGACCAGCAGGAGAATCCTCAAGTCGCAGCTCCCGAAGGCGAGGAGCAGAATCCTAAAGAGCTTCCGGAGTGTCTTGATCACCGCCCTACTTCCTTTCTACGAGGCAAGCCCCGGAGCATTCTAAGTCTCCCAGTATTTTACAAATGATTACTTAAGTACTTATGATTGATGCATTAGGTTATAAGAGTTGAATGGAACCACTTGATGCATATAAATTCCTTGTCTAGCTATTACACCTTTAACCGGTATAGGTCCAGGATCGAATATATGCTTAGCCAGGCTTAGACCGGTAGAAGTCGGGTGATTTCCTATCACCTACGAGATATAGGTGGATACCGGAGCACGGTTGGCTATATTTGCTATCGTGGAAAAGAACCATGGGTAATGTAAATGGAGACCGGGCGGAGATGTCAATAGGGAAGCAACAAGACATGGAGGTCTTGGGTGTGGATCTATCCCCGTCTGTGTCGATTAAGGACCGTACCGTTGTTGGTGCTTCTGACAAGATTGAACGCATGCCTATCACTTAGCTGGCCAGATAACTTGTTCCGATCGTGAAGTCGAGTAGCTCAACTCAGGCCGGGACCCGTTCTGTTGTGCGCTCCTTGCGGGGGGCGATCAGACTGAGCCCAAGGGCAGGCTAGGCCTGAACGTCCTGGCATCTGGTGTCCCAAATTGTGCGGCGTGGTACGGACCCGCGAAATGTAGACCTGAGTTGTACCAAAGGTGACCTAAGGCTGCCTTCACGCAGTATGCCTGGGTTTGTGTTAGGAATAAATTCCCAGCTGGTTGAAATCGATTCGAATCGCCGTCTCTCCCGGATAGTGAGAAACTTGGCTAGTCCCAACATCGTAGTAACTGTGTTATGGAACATGATGGTTTGGATGAATATGGAATTGCAATACCTGCTATGGTTACTATTGTATGCTTTCAAATGGATATACCACATGTTTGGCACTAGATAGTTGCTAATCTAGAGATGGATAGTATAATTAACCTGATATTGGAACCATAATTGTATAGCTAAGTTAATCGCTTTTATGCAAAATGTTGTCAAGCTATCCCCACTTATATAGCCTTGCATAATCCTTGGAGTCATTTTATTTCTGGTTTATGATGGGTAAGTCTAGCTGAGTACCTTCTCGTACTCAGGGTTTTATTTCCCATGTTGCAGATGGCACTGTGTATCATGGTTATTGCAAGAGTTGCTTCTATCCCACTGTGGATGAGGAGTGAGCCTTGGGCAGGCTTCTTATTAATCCTTCTACATGCTTTTGTGGACCGTGATCGTATCTTGGCACTGTATCAAACTATGTTGGAAACTTTACTTTCGAACTTAATTGCTTCCGCTTTATCTATCAAACTCGGTTTGTAATAACTGGTTTCATACTCTGATGATGAAAATGTATCTGTGAACTTTATGCAATATGTGGCATGTATGTTGAAACATGTACGATCTTGGTTGTTGTAAATCGTTTATCGAGACCCATCGTGGTACTCGATGAACTACCAGGTTTATATGGGCTCAAGTATGACAGTGCGACCGCTTGCGGGACGCCATTGTACTTGTACTCTTATAAATTGGTCGGTTCTACGATAGATGTGGGTGGCATGGGACGCGTCTTCAGGCCAGTTATGGGTTGATTTGGACCTTGGCGCCTGTAGCAAAGTTGTTCTCCTCAGGATGCTCTTCGACTTGTATTTAGGCAGCAGGACCATTAGAGCTATGGATTAGTAGGTAATTAAGCTCCAAAGTGATAGTGTCAACATATTGACAGCGACAAACAAAAATCCAAATTGATGGTCAAAACGAAGTCAAACGAGTGCCCTCCTTTTGTATGCTCTTCTCCACAATGTATACTCCAACTTTTATTTTGGGACCCGATCATATTGCTTAACAAAATCACGCGAACGCGAGATGCCAAGGTCGATGATGATGAATTTCAGACTTTGTAAAATTTTAAGTACTGAAAACAGCTGTAGATTCAGAGTTTGAGCCTCGGTTTGACTTACTTACAAGCTGATCTAGCTCTTGGTCCAAAAACAAAGTTTGTTCTACTACACTCAAACTTCAACTTTTATTTAAGGTGCAACTCCATGCAAGCAATGTAAGTGATTGGTCAACATAGCTCAAAATAGCATCACAGTAAAACTTAAATTAGAGTTTTTGACCGATTGAGGCATTTTCTTGACCTTTGCTCAACATGAACCCTTCATGACTTTGGTTGTAGAGTTCATTTAGAGTAATTTGGGCAAGGTAGAAAGGTTTGGTTGATGACCTATAATTCCATTCACTTAATAAAGCAATCCAAGAAAGATTATAACTTATCATTTCATGTGACTTCTTGATTCCAAACTTCATGAAACTTTTCCACTGGTCTAGATGGATGCATGTTGATGTAATGTACATGGAATGAGCATGTTTAACCTTACTCTTGCATAATCTTAACAAGGGTCCCACGTAATAAGGGTGTGTTGTCCAAGTTTAAGTTGGAGCTCACTATTGTAGCATGTCATCCATTTTCCAACATAAGTGATAGCCTTAGGCTACTTAACTTCAGAGTATCAGAGAGGCTAATTTGGTCAAGACACTTTTTGATACTTGGTCTTCGTAGTAAGTTTTGTCTGAAAATTTTCCTTCATTGGCTTCCATGAAGCATTGTTACTTTGGGAGGAATCCAAGACAGCACAATACTTTGTTCTCAGGATGTGGAGAGTACTACGGAGCATAAACTAATTACCCACAATCTCTATTTCCCTAGTGAATATAGCATGGACCATGTGAACTTTGCACTAGACTGCAAGCTTCTAAAAGCTACTCATTACAATGGTTCCATGTTCATTCCCAAAGTTCAAAAAGCAGTTCTCTACCAAAGTAGCTTGAGTACAACCTTTCATAAGAGATGAGATCATAGACGGGGTAAACATCTTCTGAAGTTGTGAGAAACCGAGTAACCAATAGACAATATCTAAGCCTATTGTAACCGTTCAATCACTCAGATGCCAACCAATGAAAAACTACATAATGTTCCATGTGTGCAGTTCTCTTTCTCCAATTATAACACTATATTATCTGAGTCCATTGAGTGAGCAGTGAATGTGATAGCTAACTCTATTGACCCATCGTTTTCGATGATCATGATTTGAGGGAATCCTCGTATCCAAGCAGCAGTAGTTATCTGGGTTGAATCTAAGGCAACCTCTTGGGTAAAAACATATAGAATGTACCAAGGACAAGTTCGCCTTGGAAAACATTGCTGAAGAAGGATGACAGCGAGTTCTGGAGGGCAACAAAGGTTGCAGTTAATCACCATCCGGAGAAATAGTACACTACCAGGATCAAGTACAATTTTCCTTCAGGGTGCGGTTGCACAGTAAGTTGGGTTGACTTGCACTGTAGCAAAACTAGCTTTGTGGGACTACTTTTGACATTGAGGCTTCCTTTCTAATGTCAATCAACAACTCATAAACAAAATCTAAAATATGTTGTTTGGCACTTTTCAAATTGTTTTTGACTCGCAAAGGCACAAATTGACTTGTAGAACACCTTGACTACTCACCATAGTTGATACGAGAGGACAAAAGCAAGGCACAAAGGGATGAAAGGAGTCTTCTCTAGGGCATCTAAAGTATTAACAATCATCACATTGACAACATGACCTAAGCTACAAACACAACCTTCTAATATGAGAGATGATAGTAGTCAGCAGAGAAATCATAGATTATGTACCTCTCGGTGATCAGTCCATATCCTGTAAACTACTGCTCCATTCTGTACAAATTTTAGTAGGCATTTTGATCCAAGAGTCCTTTAACTACTGACCAGAATTTAGCTCAAACGGACACCGTTTGACTATCCAAACAAATCATCTACCAAAACTGCTTTGTTCTGAAATTTTGGGACCGAACTATCAAAACATCTCTCAAATCTGATGCTTTACTCAACCAATCCTCAAACCAACTTAAGACACCGAAGTACCTTAAGCGAGGAATGAGATTACCAAGTTTGGTGTGAATTCAACCATGTTTGAGCCGCTAATCACTGGCTTAAGATAACTAGTGGAGTGCCATAAAACCTTGATAGATTTCCCGCACTTCTTTTTCTTTACTTCACGCGTTGTGGAGTGTGTTCTACACTCTAATTCTCTTTATAACCGTGGTAGCTTTCTCACTAAGGATGGAGGCTAGGGTTTTCCTCATATGCTTCCTAGGGAACAACTTCAACCGTTGATGTAGGCACCAGCTCGACGATACACAAGCATTGAACTGGTGGGATGTTCTTGTAGGGCACAATGCATACTTCACGTGGAGTGACAGTCCTACAAAGATAAGGGAACATCTCTAATTATCCTTATGTGCTTCATCCAATAGAATCTGGAATGATCCTTTGATAGCACCATATACATAATGATGCTGACCGAAACTAGGGACGTGCTTTCTCTAGCTCTTTACTTAGCTGATACAGCATCCTGCACTATCTGTGTGATTGTCCAAGATGGAATTGACTTGACGACATAGGGCCTGGACAAGAAAGCAGTACTGGTATCGCTGATCGGCTTTGCTATTTCTTTGCTTAACATTGTTCTGTGAGATCTGGCCTTCATAGTTACCAAAGAGTCGTTACCTAGCTAGAGATTAACCTTCCTATTGGTAACTAATTAATTGTCTCTCAACATATAAAAGATTCAAAACTTCTTTTTGACGACAACAGTTGTAGTTGATGTGTAAACAAACAGTTGCCATGGAAGTCAGTAGAAAAGGGTCATACTGAAGAAGGTTGGTTGGTCATCTTGCACCTAAAGATCAAGGCTAAGATAGAAAGCTCATAAGCACTAGGTGACCCATCATAGGACATAATATCCTGGTCCATTATTATCCGACTGATAACTTGTCCAACCTTTAAATATTGTGTAGCCTTTTGATCCAACGGGGATGACATAAGTTGCTCAATAGATGACCAACATCATTATAGGGACAGTCACGTAGAGTCACTTGTCTACCATCTCATGTAGACTGTTAAGTTCATGTAAGTGACCCGTTCTTCAAAGGTTATCCTTTGGATGACTCCAGAAGGAGGTCCTATTGTATCTGGTTCAACATACAGATCTTCTGACACGATAAGGAGAGATAACCAAGGAAGAGCTCACGTGAAAATAACACATCGGTGTAGTTCTGCAATGGATTATAACTAGAAACCTCGATACCAGCGCACACCTAGAAGCACAACCATGTGTCTGCTGGCCACAAGGAGGCCCTAGGTTCCGTCGTGGCACCATAGTTGCTACTCATAACACCATTACTGATCACACACCCGAAGTGAATTTTCAAGTTGCACAGATTGGGTCGTATGAACAAGCACTATGCAAACGAGGGCTAGCAAGCAAGGTAGTCACAAGGTTAGGAGTCAACAAGCAGGTGATCCAAAGATCAAAACATAGCGTAAGAGAACATAGCTTAATTGCCAAAGACAACTGAGCAAGGGATTCTTGCCTAATTTCCATATATGCCTTGTTTTCACCAAAGTGATTACCAGATAAAGATTAATCATGAGATTTGGTCTTACCGAGCAGCAACATGAGATCAATACTGATAAACATCCAAAGACTTGGAAGGGTTGGAGACAAAACAAATGAGATTCGAGGGACAAAGCCAATGCACTAACTAGGGATTCAGTTGATAAAGCAATGACATGATCTATGAGGAAAAAGGTTCCAAAGCCAGGGTAGATAGCGATTAGCGCTGCACCAGGTCGTGATTCGAAGGAGCAATGAAGCTCGACAAGGATTTTTGAGCAAGGTCCTCCCACACAGGAGCGGGACAACCACAACACATGCAAGCATTCAAGGGAACTAAGCTTGGGCCTAAGGTCAAGCAAAGACATGGATAAAGGTCTTCGTAGCACAACGTTCAAGGGCTAGCAACCACGTGTACAGGCTCAGGCTCCTAAGAGAGAACTTAATTGGAGATGACAACCATGAGATTATCAAAACTTGGACGCTGTTCCAGGATAGTGCTCTTTCACACTCGTATGCTTACCGAGGACAAAAAGGGGTGACTACTATGGCACTACCTAGATAACGAGCATCCACACCTACATCATGGTCTTAAGCAAGCATTTCGAATATACTCAATCCAATTAGCTTAAGCGACTATTACTAAGCACAAAGCTCGTAGATAACAAGCAGTCACCTACAGCAACACCACTACACATATCATGCAAAACATGGTGGTAAGGTACTATTATCTTTTATTTCCTTTTTATTGAGTAGGTGGATAACTCTTCAAAACAAGTTTTACCTACATTTAGCAATTTAGTTTTCAAAGGGGTGGAGTTTTTGCTAACTATTAACTTGACATCTATTTCCTTTGGGAGCAAACATACAAGGCGAAGCTAATCACACACTATCTTCAAGCATAGCTATTCAAGCAGCATGGAACATGGCATTTTGCCTAGCTTCACATAGGGAAGATAGTACATCACATTGATCACAAGTTACTTAGTATTAGAACAAAGTGAAGCATATTTATGCACAAGCACAATCATGATGCATGGTTGTCCTATTTGTCCTCATGAAATTGCCAGCCTAAGGTGGCAATCACGTTCTATGTCAGTGGCATAACACGTACTCTCTCGATATATAGCTAATCGTTAGCTACATTCAATCTACGCATTCGTAGTTAGCGTACCTGTAGAAGGATTTCATTTTAGCCCATCCCCACAAGAGATAAATAAGCACATAATGAAAGCAGTAAACTAAGATACTCTCCATATATACATCCCTAGATATATATACTTCGGTATCCATAGCTACCCAACAGATATACCCACAATTAAGTACCTTCATATATACATGTGTGTAACATGTCAATATTCTAGTAACCATAGCTAACTCTCCCCTAGACCGACAGTTGGACAGTCATGCTCTCACAACTCACACTTACCTGGGCGTAGAGGTATATTGATCCATACATTACCACTCAAACTAATGGCATCCATACAATAGCATGTCGTATGGACGACGAAAGTAAAAATTGCAATACAGTACATCCCCATAGTTAGTACTAAGATAGCCACCTAATAGTCCTTATCTAGGCATAAAGGAGGATGTCGCTAGCATAGTGTTGCAAATTAGTTTTGACAAATTTGCCTGTAGCTAAAGTTTAGTCAAAATAGGCTTTTTAAAACCAAAACTTTGTTTTTAAAACTATGTACATGACAATATTATGCTTAATCTTGCTCTGATGCCAGCTATGATAGAACCGCCCAATTTATACAAGATCAAGTACGGCTGTCCCCGCTAACACGTTGACACACGGATACTTTCACTTACATAAACCCGGTAGTCCGCTAAGTGTCACGAAGGACCTCGGTAAATCAACATCACAACTAAGATCGCGTGATTAAGCAAATACACATCACATACGCAGAGTTGCAGCAGAAATAATATTACAAATGGGTTCACAAATAATAGTACAAGTTTGGGTTTCAAAACCGATTAGTGAAAACAACATAGCTTTCAAATGAGTACATTAATATAAGTTCTAAATACATTGCTAGCATAAGTGACATCCTCTGATAAAAGCATATAGATGAGAAATAAATATAGAGTCACCGAACCCACCGGTGGTTAGCCACCATCTTCAGTAGGCCGAAACTTCACCTGCAACATGGTGAGATAAACCCTGAGTACTCGAATGTACTCAGCTAGACTTACCCGTTATAAACCAGAAATAAAGTGACACCAAGGATTATGCAAGGCTTTATAAGTGGAGCTAGCTTGACAATATTTTGCATAAAACGTGACTAATTCAGTTGTACAATTATACTTTGGTCATCAAGTTAATTATAGCTATTCATCTCTAGATTAGCAACTAACTTGTGCCAAACATGTGATATATCATTTGATTGCATACAATAGTAACCATAGCCGGTGTAGTAATTCCATGTTTATCTAAACCATCACATTCCATAATATGATTACTATGATGTTGGGGCTAGCCAAGTTTCTCACTGTCTAGGAGAGATGGCGATTCGAATCGATTTCAACCAGCTGGGAATTTATTCCCAACACAAACCTAGGTCTACCAGCCACGGTAGTCTTAGGTCACCTTTGGTACAACTCAGACCCACATTTCGTGGGTTCGCCCAGCGCCGCACAATCAGGGACAACTAGCTGCCAGGACGTTCAGGCCCGGCCTACCCTTGGGCTCACATCTGGCTCCCCGCACATCCTTACTACCATCCAGAGTGCGCACTCTAACAGAGCGGGGCCCGGCCTGAGTTGAGCTATTCGGCTTTGCGGTCGAAACAAGTTATCCGGCCAGCTAACTGATAGGCATGCATTCAATCTTGTCAAAAGTGGCAACAATGGTACGGTCTTTAATCAGCACAGACGGAATCACATGAGTCAACCTACCCATAGACTCTGCCCAGCCTCCATTTACATTACCCCATGGTTCTTTTCCATGATAGCAAATATAGCCAACCGTGCTTTGGTATCCACCTATATCTCGCAGGTGACAGGAAATCACCCGACTTCTACCGGTCTAAGCATGGCTAAGCATGTATTCGATCCTGGACCTACACAGGGTTAAAGGTATCTTGCTAGTCAAGGAAATTATATGCATCAAGTGGTTCCAATCAACTCTTATAACCTAATGCATCAAACATAAAGGACTCAAGTAATATTTGTAAAAACATAGGAGGCTTAGAATGCTCTAGGGCTGGCCTGGGATCCAGCACTAGGTTAGTGTTTGTTAGACGACACTCGCTTGGTGAGCATCTCCTATTCAGGCATGTACTCCAGGGGTCCTTCCATCTTCGAGATAGGTCCACCATACACCGTCTTTGGGTTCGGCTCCAACATCACGGCCTTCACGTGATTCATCTAGCGTACCTAGATGAGATGCAAGATGCAAGTGCATGAATATGAAGAATGGTAATATGAGATGCATCACATAATAGCATGCAAGGCAAACATAAGATCATGCAAGACATAGGCACCTAGAGTTATGTGACTAAACATCACACAACCTATTATAAAGGGATAGCAAGCATATTAGGCATGGCACACAAGTGAACTTAAGTTCAGATATTGCACCCATGCATTGATCAAGAACTAACTAACATGTTTAACCAAAACAAGAGCAAGCTAAATCAATCTCCTAGCACATGTATAGAAATCTGGACAGCAGCACAACAGTCACTTGTTTTATCCATAACTAGAGATCCAAACATCCAAATAAGGTGATCCTAGACTTTATGGAAAGCTAATGAAATTGGCTACAACATTGTTATCATCACCAAAAGCTTATTCCAAGGATAACCAGGTCAAACATGCCAATATTTCAGATCTGCACAGAACTAGGACAGAAAAGTAGTAGTAGTTTCAAAAAGGCATAACTGGAGTTACAGAGATCAAACAAGCATAAACCTTAACTTTCTAGAAAGATTATCAAATTATCTAAAACATGTTTATTATCATCACAAGGTGATTCCACAATTAACAAGGTCAATCAAGCACAATTGAGCACCTTTGACCAGACTTGGATAGATTCTGCCATACAACTTCACAAGCTTATAACTAGAGCTCTACAACACCAAAAGGGGTGATCTAGGATAATTTGGAAATATTAAGGAAAGCAATATAACTCTTATATTATCACTAAGGCATGATTTCATACTTAACTAGGTCAAACAATGAAATCCTTCAAATCTGCACAGAACATAGACCAAACATGAGAGATCATTTGTCAAATTCAAACTCCTAAACTATCAGGCCTATGGTCATGCAATTTGAACACAAGCAAGATTATGAAATTAGATACAACTTTGGTATCCACTGCAACCACTGCAAACATCATTTACACCATGAAAATAATTGCACAAGCAAAACTGCACATGCAGCCAAACAGCAGTGGTACAGAAAACTGATAGAAACTTCAGAGAAGCATAACTGGAGGTCGAGACCTCCCACAAACATGAATCATAACTTTTTGAAAATCTTATGAATTTTCCTACAACTTTCTTATTCTCATCTTAAGATGATTCTACAGTTAACAAGGTCAATTAATCCAATGAATGCATCTCTGTCCAAACATGGACAGAAACTGACATGCCACTTTAAACCGCTATAACTAGAGTTCTACAAGTCCAATAAATATGGTTATAGACTTTTTAGAAATCTTATAAAATTCTAAACAACTTTGTTATAAACACCTAAAGCTAATTATACTAATAAAAAGGCTCCACATTACTAACAAGGCAACCATGTCTAGGTTTGGCCAGAAACAGCCACAGAAATTTAAGCAACTATAACTAAAAATCTACTTAACTAAAAATTATGACACTTAGCTTTTTTAAAATCTTAATAAAATTAATACAACTCATTTATTTTCATAAAGTCATGATTCATAACTTAGCTGAGCCAATTAATACAAACATGCAGGCCTATTCAGAATAGAAGCAAAGCAACACAGGACATTTCTTATTTTTATATCTCTTAAACTCTCAAGCCTAACATCCTGAAATTTCTACCAGACATCAACCATCACCTGAGTAGCACTCCATAAAAATTTCACATTTATTTGAGCACAACAACTGTAGTTATGAAAAAGACAAGACACAACTAGTATTAAAAATGTAACTGCATAAATTGATTTTTACAGCAAAAATTTAAAACTAAAGCATGATATATTATAGATCTAATGCATAGATAATTTCACAAGGATTCCAAAAAGTCCTCATTTACTATTTTAATATTTTTCTACTAATTATTACGAATTTGCAAAGTTGATCATCCAAATCTACATAAACAAAAGAAAAGGAATGTAGATCTTGCATCGGGGACCCTACAGTTTCCACAAATTAAACTCAAATGAACATATCCTTTCTATCACTATTCATCTGAGTCACGGCTTCATAGAAAGATCCATCCCTTTTCTCGAATTGTTGCGCGACATCCCTGTCGCGAGTTGGGAGCAGGGAGGTCATCCGGGACGGCAATTTCGGCCAGAGGAGGCCATGCCGGCGGCCGAGGAGTCACGGTGAAGCATCCCCATCGTCGGGTGCACCCTCGGGAGGGGAAGGCTCCACCGAAAGCTGCCCCAAGGGGCTTGCCCACATGCACGCATGGCGATGGCGGCTACGGCCCGACGCCGGTGCGGCTTTGGCCTCCATGGGCCCGAAGAGTGCGCACAGGAGGAGGAACAAGCCGAGGTGGACACGGTGGTGTGCTCAGCTTCTCCTACGACTGAGCACATCAACAAGAATGATGGCGTGGCCACGAGCTCTAGAGCTCGGCCATGGCGGGCGCGAGAGGGAACACGGAGAGAGGCGAGGAGAAGAGCTGGGAGTGGGTTGCTCGGGCGGGTCGCTCTGGTGCTCCACTACGCCGAGTGAGGCACGGGGCACGCGACAGAGAGCAGGGGTGCATGGCAGCCACATCCACAACACATGTCGTCCTTTGAGGAAAAATCTCGAACAGGTGGCGGTCAGTGATGTGGCCGGCGTGGGACGCGTCTTCGGGCCAGTTATGGGCCGATTTGGACCTTGGTACTTGTAGCAAAGTTGCTCTCCTCATGATGCTCTTTGACTTGTATTTTGGGAGCAAGACCATTAGAGCTATGGATTAGTAGGTAATTAAGCTCCAAAGTGATAGTGTCAACGTATTGACAACGACAAACAAAAATCCAAATTGATGGTCAAAACAAAGTCAAATGAGTGCCCTCCTTATGCACGCTCTTCTCCACAATGTATACACCAACTTTTATTTTGGGATTTGATCATGTTGCTTAACAAAATCACGTGAACGCGAGATGCCAAGGTCGATGACGATGAATTCCAGACTTTGTAAAATTTTAAGTACTGAAAACAGCTGCAGATTCAAAGTTTGAGCCTCGGTTTGACTTACTTACAAGCTGATCTAGCTCTTGGTCCAAAAACAAAGTTTGTTCTACTCCAATCAAACTTCAACTTTTATTTAAGGTGCAACTCCATGCAAGCACTATAAGCGATTGGTCAACATAGCTCAAAATAGCATCACGGTAAAAACAGAAATTAGAGTTTTTGACCGATTGAGGCATTTTCTTGACCTTTGCTCAACATGAACCCTTCATGACTTTGGTTGTAGAGTTCATTTAGAGTCATTTGGGCAAGGTAGCAAGGTTTGGTTGATGGCCTATAATTCCATTCACTTAATAAAGCAATCCAAGAAAGATTATTACTTATCATTTCATGTGACTTCTTGATTCCAAACTTCATGAAACTTTTCCACTAGTCTAGATGGATGCATGTTCATGTAATGTACATGGAATGAGCATGTTTAACCTTACTCTTGCATAATCTTAACAAGGGTCCCCACGTAATAAGGGTGTGTTGTCCAAGTTTAAGTTGGAGCTCACTCTTGTAGATTTGATCTTTCACCTTCATCACCACTTAACACGTCATGTTTGAGCTCAAACCCATTGCTTAACTATGACAAACACCTAGGGTGTTACACAAGAGGAAGCTAATTTCGTTCTGTTTAGAGATAGTGCTAGAGTTAGTGCAAGATAGGTGCACCTAACGGTAATCCTAGGTGACGTAGGTCAAGTGGAAGCTCATTTTGGTCCATGTTAATCTCGGTGCAAGATAGGTGCATGGTTTGCGCCGAACGTATCATGTGCATGAAAATCATTATGGCGCACCCGATGGTACTCCTAGGTGATGTGGGTCAAGTGGAAGCTTGTTTTGGTCCATGTTAATCTCGGTGTAAGATACGTGCACGGTTTACGCCGAATGTACCACGAGCATGGAAATCATTTTGGGCGCACCTGAATAGGTGACATGGGTCAAGTGGAAGCTCGTTTCTATTTGGAGATAGTGTTAGTGTCGGTGCAAAATAGATTTATGGTGTTGCGCCAAACGTACCATAGGCTTGGACATCGTTTTGGATGCACCCGATGGTACTCCTAGGTGACGTGGGTCAAGTGGAAGCTCGTTTGGGTCTGTTTGGTGATAGTATTAATCTCGACGCAAGATAGGTGTATGGTTGTGTTGAAAGTACCATAGGCATGGAAATCATTTTGGGCGCACCCGATAGTAATACTAGGTGATGTGGGTCGTGTGGAAGCTAGTTTTGGTCAATGTTAATCTTGGCTCAAGATGGTTGCACGGTTTGCGCCGAACATACCACGGGCATGAAAATCATTTTGGGCACACTCGATGGTACGCCTAGGTGACGTGGTCTGTGTTGGAGACAGAGTTAGTGTCGGTGCAAGGCAGGTGCACGGTTTGTGCCAAATGTACCATAGGCTCAGAAATCATTTTGGACGCACTCAACGGTACTCCTAGGTGATGTGGGTCAAATGTAAGCTCGTTTGGGTCCATGTTAATCTGGGCGCAAGATAGGTGCATGGTTTGCGCTGAATGTACCATGGGCATAGAAATCATTATGGGAGCACCCAATGGTACTCATAGGTGACGTGGGTCAACTGAAAGTTCATTTTTGTACATTTGGAGATAGAGTTAATCTCGGTGCAAGATAGGTGCACGATTTGCACCGAATGTACCACAGGCATGTGTTGACGGTCACTAACATCAATTATAAACCATCAACATAACCTACATATATACTTAATTCCATCACCAAACATAGGTATAGGGGTTTAAACTAACAAATTCCACAAGTTTTGGTGAATCTATGTTTTCAGCAGGGTTTATCCAGAAAACCGCCAAGGGGGACCTATTCGTCAAAGGAAATCGTGTAATTCCATAGCATAACCAATGTGGGAAGACTCTAGAAGACTCCAGGAGGCTCTCCACCAAAGCGGAGCCTGAGACACTGACATGTGGGGCCACCCAGCCCCACATGCAGGCCGCCTGGCCCCTAGGGTCCACCAGTCAGCCCCTTGTTGCTAAGTTGGTTCCCCACAGCCTCCTAGATTGCATCTGTGCCGTCCATTAAGTCAGTTTGATCCAAGGGCTCATGATAGATGCTCCGGCCTATATATACCATTTTTGCCCCCCTCCCTCAGCAGATCCCTAAAACCCTAATTCATATCATTAGGATCAGAGCTAGCCATCAAGAGAAGATTAGTCCTCCATAGGATTTAGTATTATGATTAGAAATAGTGAGATAGAGAGTGAGGGAAGAGTTTGGAGGAGGTGATGGCATGTCGGTGCTCTCTCTACGGCTTGTACCTTAGCGGATTCAAGTTCTACTTGAGCTTGCTTCTGAGATTTCTCTAGTAATCAACCTCTGATTCAAGTAAGCATCTTATTTATATTGTTCATCAGGTTTGCGACTCTTTTGAGTGCTTTATTCTTTACATAGGGGGAGTAAAGTATTTATCGTAAGTGTAAGCGTGGTGTTTAGACTTGGGTTAATTGTGGATGCACCCTGCATTCCGGAAGGTGGTAGATCATGTGAGTGACATAAGTTCTATATAGCATGTACTATATAGCTTCGTTGATCCTTTGTAGTCCACCTCCCGTCTGTAGGAGCACGTAGGATGCGGTTGCAAAGGAAAGCATCCTCTGCTAGTGTCTTTCCCAAGTAATGTCCCTTGTTGAGTAGTAGAAGACATAAGCTTACCCAAGTTAGATCTAGAGAACCCTAGTAATCCTCTCTACGCTCCTATTTATCCTAACCTTGTTGCTACCATTTGTTAAGTTAGACCATAGTTAGTCTCACACATTTCCCTGTGGATACGATACTTGGAATACCTCCGGGTGAAAGCTACAGCGGTATCCATGCACTTGTGGATTTATCTGTGTGCGTTAAAATATACCAACAAGCTTTCTGGCGCCGTTGCTGGGGAGACGGTTGTTGAATTAACTACAAGCCTAGCTTAACCTTTTATCTTTTATTCTTTCTTTTACTTTTTTGTTTGGCATGGATTCTACTCCCATCTATCAATATGCTAAACCCACGAGTGCACGCCTAGAGCCACCAAAATCTTTAGAGCCTATCATAACACCTGGCTATGAGCTGTACTCGTATTTTATAAAATTGATTCAGGAACAATCCTTCTCGGGAGAAGGCGATGAAAACCCATACTGACACCTATTGGAGTTTGAATAGACCTGTGCATGCTTGTGTATCGCTGGCATGTCTGACAAAACCTTAAGATGGAAGTTGTTTCCATTCTCTTTGACAGGAAGAGCTAAACATTGGTATAGTCAAACCATAGAAAGTATGCAAGGAGATTGGGAAACATTATGCTCTAAATTCTATTTATGTTTCTTTCCCATCTCTAAAGTAGCCAGCCTTCGAAAAGAGGTTCTAAACTTTAGACAACTAGAAGAAGAATCCCTTGGTACATCGTGGGATTGTTTTAATGAACTCATCATCACTAGCTCGGACCTTGCCATTCAAGACCCTATACCTCATCAACATTTTTACATGGTCTTCACAAGGATTCTAGGGAATCCCTTGATGCAGCCTCTAGAGGAGCTTTCCTTCATTTGTCTGCTAGCGAAGCAAGGGCGATGCTTGATAAAATTAGTGGAAAGACTCCCTACACTAGCATTCATAATAAACTCCTCTAAGAAGAGAAGGAATCCTCTCCCGAACAAGAAGAGGAAGTTTTGATAGCCAAATCACAATCACTCCGATCCTAAGATTTAGCTATCAATCCTGAACCACCAATACCCCAAAATCCTCCAAGAGGAGGAATTCCACCTTTGGAAATCCCTATTAAAATTAAGGAAGACCTCTTTGGTGTTGATTTTGGGAGAACATTAAAATCTCATAAGAGATCTTTGAGTGAATATAATTCAAATCCTCTCAAGAAGAGATCTCTTAGGAAGCTCCTTATTCCCATATAGGACGTTGGGAAGAATTCAAGGAAGGCATGTCAAGTGATGCCATAGAAGGAGAGCCAAGCCATTTAGAAGCCACTCCTATTCTCTCCCCTTCTATGCCCACATTAGATGTCTTATCTGAACCCATCCTTGACCCTGATGACCCCTCTTATGCTCTTTCTCCTAAGTCTCATGATGACCCTAGAAATCCACTAAGACAACCAAAGCATAGGAATCATGAAGACCAAAAGGATGACCAAGAAATGCAATGACAATGGCTAGAATATATGAAGAACTCATATGCCATTGCTAAAGAATGGATGGATAAGGTCGAAGCCTTATGGGTAGAATCCAAACTTGGCCTAGATTCAAACGGCGAGTTTAACTCAATTCCCTTTGCAAACATGACTCATCCAAGTTTGGAGAAAGCCTTAGACGAGATCAACCCGAGAGCCACTAATCCATGGGAAATCCTGGACAATAAAACATCCAATGAATGTCATAGGCATGGAATGATGGAGACAATGTTGTCACCTATAGACATTCATGAAGAATCAACCCTGGAGCTTGAAAAGGAAGACTACATCAGCGAGCATGGAAGCTACTTCATTAACACATCATCAAATCCATGCTCACATGAGAAATCTCCTGAAGCAATTGGTCTCTCCAACATTGCCACACATAAGATCTTCAACCCTCTCGTGCTTCCTGTTCATAAAGGCTTTGAAAGAGTGGTTGTAGATGCATATATTTATCATAAATATTGCATATCTCGTTGTGTGAATCTTGAGATAGGTACACAAAGGTTGATGTTGGAGGGGAAACCACTTCACCAACTTGAAGCGAAGGTTTCCCAAGGACGAGCTTTTGTCCTAAAGCAAGCACTTTCGGAAGATAATATGAGTTTTCACCTTCCGCTGTGATACCCTTGTGAAATAAGCATAGAAGCATAGTTGTGAAAATATACCTTCGGGAATTTTTGTCACTAACCATTACAGGATTGAAGCAAAAAGAATGAAGGATGATGACTCAAGGTATGTCCAACCAATCATCATGCAACATTGAATCACATCCATCCAAACTTGACTTTGCCTTGCAAAAATCAAGCCTGGGGGATGGGCTTCTTTGAAAAATCTCATGCCAAGTTGCTAATTCATCTTAGTTGTCTCTACCTTTAAGTCATGCTCGATAACAATTATGCTCTTTCATCTCCAATTGAATAAATCTCTATAATGCTTTCATGCTACCTTTGCCTGTCATAGTAAGTTTTGGTTTGGAAGTACTATACATACTTCCATAGGCATTTAAATTAAGCGTGGTGCTTAGGTTAAAATGCCTTCCTTAATTAAATAGACATGGAGTTTAGTTTGGTTATTGAACTAAAAATTGTTTGTGTAGACACTAGCTATTTGTTGTTGAACTAACCCCTATAGAAAACTCTCACATCAATATTGGTAAGTCCCGAGATGAATTCAAATCGAAGATGAAGCAAGGCACATGATGAACTCCAATAACATTGCGCAAAGAAGACACAGCTCATTCATGATGGATGGAAGAACTATAAGTACCAAAGATCATTCACCTTGTCTTTAGCTGCAAGTTACCTTTGCCTTGAAGCCATGCTTATATAGAGCATGATAAACAAAAACTATGCTAGAATAATTCTAACACCATCTTTTCATTAGCATAAAGGGAAACTACAAAATTCTGGGCAAACAACCCGTGTTTCAAAACTGTATATTCCTTCGGGTCTGTGTTGTCCACTAATCCTTTGTAGGCATAAAACAATAAGTGAGGCGAAAGGTCTAACAAAGTGTCAAGATCAAAGAGCAGAAAGATGGCATGATAAAAGGATGAGAAAGAAAAGGTGCGATCTAGGAAACAAGAAGCTCATGAACAGCTCAAGCTGCGAGATTAGCTGAACAAGGAAAACTTCGAGAAAAAGGGAAGGACCATCACGAGTCATCTACCCTTCATCATATGGTGTCTTCACACTCCAATGATAAAGGTAACATCCTAAGGTAAATGGTCTTTATTTAAAAAGTTTTTCCTTGATTCAGGTATGCATATGAATAAGAAACAAAATATGTGTGAGTTACAACTTAACTTGATCCAACCTGATTAACTCAACATGTTTAGTTCTTTAAGCTTGTTCCTAGCACCACTTCCTTGATCTCATAGTTTTAACCAAATGAGCTAAAAAAGTTGTGCACCTTATCTCTAGAAGATGATAGTCATAATCATATAAAGATTGATATAGTATGCATAGATAGACAATCCTTCCATAGGTTAAGCAACTCAATCTTTTCTGCCAAATAAACTTAAATGCTACATTCATGCTCAATCTTCTGATCTTATCACTTATGATATAATTGAACACAGCACATAACATAAACTTCATCTTCTTCAATGTGCCTAAGGCTAGAGAAGAATAAGTAAAGTTCTGGTTTTGTTGGTGTTTTTCCACCAATAGAGCCAATGCACGTGATCTCTACCTTGTCTTTATGAGCAGGACACACTTCATGCAAAGTATGGGAGAGTCAGTCGATTCTCCAAATTCTACAAGTGAAAGTTCTAAACCTGTGAACCCAAAATCAAAACTCAAAATCAAGATGGGTTTGGCAAAAGAAGGTGACATCACCATTAGAGGTGCCACCATGAGAATCCTCGCCCTCGAAGCAAACCGAGGTTCATGATCAATGAACTTCACAAGGAGAAATCCGGTTCGAAGGACTTACAACACCGAACCCTCACCGAAAGAGCTAGCTTGGGGGAGAAGCACTCTCATGTATCCAGGTAAGCATTCTTTCCCCTTTTGTTTTAATTTTAGTTTCTTTTCAATAGTTAAAAAAAGTGATGAATGAAACAAAATAAAAAGGTATCTTTATAATAAATATATATAGTTATAGTAATATTGTGTGATCTAGTAAAATAAAAAACAAAATAAAAGGTGTGTCTAATTTGTTTTAATTTGTTTTTTAAGAGCTGAATAAAATAATGAGGACTCAGAATAATCTCTTAAATGGAAATGATGAATAGTTGCTCTGTTGTAATTCCTTTCAAGAATCTAGTTTTTAGCCTTGAATTCTCCCAAGTTTTGGATAAGATTGTTCTGATATAAGGATTTACTCTGAACTTGAAACTTGTGGGTAGCATAAGCTTGATCTAAGTCTAGGTAATTGACAAATATGATATGAGAAGGTCTAAGCTACTATTTATCTTGTTCCAAGTGACACTAAAGTTCTGGAGATTTACTTTTTGAAAAAACACAAAAATGTTACATGATGAGTTCCTGTATGACAAAGCTTGAATTCCGACCAGAGCCATACATGTTAATTAGGCTAGGAAAACTTCCACATATATGCTGCTTGCTTTTGCATTGAGTTTTGTCAAGCTTTGTTGACCCTTATGAGAGGTTTATCATGCTCTTAAAATCAAGATCACGTACACACCATCCAAATATGCACTACTCCTACACTAGGGGTAGGCGCAAAAACATGCTTTCCATCTAGATCCACCCAAAAATGTTCTACTCCTACACTGGGGGTGAACACAAAAACATGTTTGTTAGGTTTTCCATTCACCAAATAAATGCTCCAAGTTCTTGTTACTATCTCTCAAAAGTTTTGTTGCAGAAAAGAGGCATGGGGCTATGCAAAATTTATTCATAAAAAGAGAGAAAAAGAAAGTATTGAAAAAATGGACAAGTGTCCGAGATATTGAAAACAATGGGTACTCAGATGCCTGCCTAAAAAGAAGAAAGAAGAGATGAATAAGATAGTCCCTGTTCTCTAGCAAGTGTTCTAAGTTTCAAAAGAGAGATATATTTTCAAGGAGCAAAGTAGAATTAGGTTAGCCACCATATATATCCACCATATATCCACACACATGCACATCTTGATTTGATTATATGACTCAACTCTCTTTGGATCCATTGTTTGACTTTACAATATATGCATTGCAAGTATGCTCTAGCTTTTTCCCTACCTATGAACTCCACATAAGCCTTAGTGCTAGGAAGGAAAAAGCATAACATCTTTATTGCCTTGGTGAGGATCCACAAATACCACATATATTGAGAGACTTGAGAGTGTCATATAATGGAATCTCTGAGTTTTATTTTGAAAACTTATAAAAACTCTGGAACAATGGTTGAACAAAGAACTCGAGACATAGTGCTTGACTTGATCGTTCTGTCTTTCAAGTACTTAAGACCCAAGTGAAGGCTAAGAAGCCCCATGGTTGAAGGTAATATGGGTAAGTTTGAAAGTCAAATCAGTTTATTCTAATCCAGAGGAGAATTTTTGATTGAATGCATGTGTACTTTTGAGACGTGAAAACATTGTAGCAACTCCTAATCCATTGCTGAGTTTAGCTTTGCTCAGGGACTGGCAAAGGTTAAGCTTGGGGGAGCTTGTTGACGGTCACTAACATCAATTATAAACAGTCAACATAAGCTACATATATACTTAATTCCATAACCAAACATAGGTATAGTGGTTTAAACTAACAAATTCCATAAGTTTTGGTGAATCTTGTTTTCAGTAGGGTTTATCCAGAAAACCGCCAAGGGGGACCTATTCGTCAAAGGAAATCGTGTAATTCCGCAACATAACTGACGTGGGAAGACTCTAGAAGACTCTAGGAGGCTCTCCACCGAAGCGGAGCCTGAGACACTGACATGTGGAGCTAGCCGGCCCCACATGCAGGCCACCTGGCCCCTAGGATCCACCAGTCAGCCCCTCGTTGCTAAGTTGGTTCCCCACCGCCTCCTAGGTTGTATCTATGCCATCCTTTAAGTCGATTTGATCTAAGGGCTCATGATGGACGCTCTGGCCTATATATACCAGCCCCTGCCCCCCTCCCTCAGCAGATCCCTGAAACCCTAATTCATATCATGAGGATCAGAGCCAGCCATCAAGAGAATATTAGTCCTTCATAGGATTTAGTCTTATGATTAGAAATAGTAAGATAGAGAGTAAGGGAAGAGTTTGGAGGAGGTGCTGGCCAATCGGTGCTCTCTCTATGGCTTGTACCTTGGCGGATTCAAGTTCTATCTAAGCTTGCTTCTGAGATTTCTCTGGTAATCAACCTCTGATTCAAGTAAGCATCTTGTTTATATTGTTCATCAGGTTTGCGACTCTTTTGAGTGCTATATTCTCTACATAGGGGGAGTAAAGTATTTATCATAAGTGTAAGCGTGGTGCTTAGACTTGGGTTAATCGTGGATGCACCCTGCGTTCTGAAAGGTGGTAGATCGCATGAGTGACATAAGTTCTATATAGCCTGTACTATATATCTTCGTTGATCCTTTGTAGTCCACCTCTCGTCTGTAGGCGCACGTAGAACGCGGTTGCAAAGGAAAGCATCCTCTACTGGTGTCTTTCCCTAGTAATGTCCCCAGTTGAGTAGTAGAAGACATAAGCTTACCCAAGTTAGAACTAGAGAACCCTAGTAATCCTTTCTACGCTCCTATTTATCCTAACCTTGTTGCTACCCTTAGTTAAGTTAGATCGTAGTTAGTCTCACACGTTTCCTTATGGATACGATACTTGGAATACCTCCGGGTGAAAGCTACAGCGGTATCCGTGCGCTTGCGGATTTATTTATGTGCGTTAAAATATACCAACAGCATGGAAATCATTTTGGACGAACCCGATGGTACTCCTAGTAGACGTGGGTCAAGTGGAAGCTCGTTTTGGTCCGTTTTGAGATAGTATTAATCTCGACGGAAGAAAGGTCCACGGTTTGCACCGAACGTACCAAGGCTCGAAAATCATTTTAGATGCACTCGATGGTACACCTAGGTGACGTGGGTCATGTCGAACCTCACTTTGGTCTATGTTAATCTCGGCGCAAGAGAGGTGCAAAGTTTGCGCCAAAAGTACTGCAGGCATGGAAATCATTTTGAACGCACCCAATGGTACCCCTAGGTGACGTAGGTCAAGTGGAAGCTTGTTTTGGTCTGTTTGGAGACATTGTTAGTGTCAGTGCAAGATAGGTGCACGGTTTACGCCGAACGTACCATAGGCTCGGAAATCGTTTTAGACGCACCCAATGTACTCCTAGGTGACGTGGGTCAAGTGGAAGCTCGCTTTGGTCCTTGTTAATCTCAGTGCAGGATAGATGCGCAGTTTACGCCAAACATACCACGAGCATGGAAATCATTTTGGATGCCCTCGATAGTACTCCTAGGTGATGTGGGTTAAGTTGAAGCTCATTTTAGTCCATTTGGAGATAGTGCTAATCTCATCACAAGAAAGGTGCATGATTTGTGATGAACGTACCATAGGCTCAAACTCCTAGGTGACGTGGGTCAAGTGGAATCTTATTTCGGTTTGTTTAGAGACAGTGTTAGTGTCGGTGCAAGATAGGTTCTCGGTTTACGACGAACATACCATAGGCTCGGAAATCATTTTGGATGCACCCGATGGTACTCTTAGGTGACGTGGGTCAAGTGGAAGCTCATTTTGGTCTATGTTAATCTTGGCGCAAGATAGGTGGATGGTTTGCGCCGAACTACCGTGGGCATGGAAATCATTTTGGGCACGGATAGTTCTACTAGGTGACGTGGGTCAAGTGAAAGCTCGTTTAGGTCTATATGGAGACAGTGTTAGTGTCTGTGCAAGATAGTTGCACGGTTTGCGCCGAACGTACCATATGCTCGGAAATTATTTTGGAAGCACCCGATAGTACTCCTAGGTGACATGGATCAAAAGGAAGCTCATTTCGGTCTATTTAGAGACAATGTTAGTATCGGTGCAAGATAGTTGCACGGTATGTTCCGAACGTACCATAGGCTCAAAAATGGTTTTAGATGCACCCGACGGTACTTCTAGGTAATGTGGGTCAAGTGAACATCGTTTTGGTCCATGTTAATCTCAGCGCAAGATAGGTGTACGGTTTACGCCGAACGTACCATGAGCACGGAAATCTTTTTGGGCACACCCTATGGTACTCCTAGTTGAAGTGGGATCAAGTGGAAGCTAATTTCGGTCTGTTTGGAGACAGTATTAGTATCGGTGCACGGTTTGTGCCAAAAATATCATAGGCTCGAAAATCATTTTGGACACACCGGACAGTACTCCTACGTGATGTGGGTCAAGTGGAAGCTCGTTTTGGTCCATGTTAATCTCGGTGCAAGATAGGTGCATGATTTGTGCCGAACATACCACGTGGAAGGAAATCATTTTGGGCACAGCCGATGGTACTCCTAGGTAATGTGGGTCAAGTGGAATCTCGTTTCAGTCCGTTTGGAAAAAGTGTTAGTGTAGGTGCAAAATAGGTGCATGGTTTACACCGAACATACCATAAGTTCAGAAATAGTTTTGGACACACCCAATGCTAATCCTTGGTGAATTGGGTCAAGTGGAAGCTCGTTCCAGTCTATGTAAATCTCGGCGCAAGATAGGTGCTTGGTTTGCACCAAATGTACCACAGGCATCGAAATCATTTTGGGCGCACCCGATGGTACTCTTCGATGACATGGATCAAGTGGAACCTTATTTCAGTCTGCTTGGAGACGGTGTTAGTGTCGGTGCAAGATAGGTGCACGATTTATGCCGAACGTACCATAGGCTCGAAAATCATTTTAGACGCACCCGACGGGACATGCATATGCATTGCATTTGCACTCTTTGAAGTTTATTTGTATTGAAGTTTTATATTGGCATGGAGTGGATATGTGGGGTATTGTTTGTATTCATACGAGGAGTATTGTTTCATTTATAATATGAGAGTATTGTCTTATTTATATGTGGAGGTTCTTCATTTATTTTATATCATGTCCTTAACTTCTTTATGGAATTTTTTTTTGGATTAATAATCTTATCATGAACCTTTTATTGATTATAATGACATGTATTCTTCTATGATTAAATTGATGTCTAATTAACAGGCAGTTTGCTTGCTGAGATTTATTCTCACTCCATTATCTTTTTCAGGTGCTTGATTCAAATGATTCGCTTGAAGGGAGGGCATTAGCGGCACATCTTCACTGTTTCACCCACTTTTAGAGATAATAACGATGTTTTTGGCTTGCTGTAATAAACATAGTTTATTAGTCATGGAGATCCTTCATGGTTTAAAAAAACATAGCGATGAAAATTATCTTAATCATAGTTTTGTTCTTGTCGTTGCTTCTGTGTTTTACTTTGATGAAGGGGTTTTGATGTCGAGTTTTCACGCTCTTGCATGTGGGAAGGGATGTTAGTTACATCTTCGACTTTTGTGGCGCCTAGGATGTTACATTACCACAAAACAAATATCCTTGAGGGTCATAAACCTTCAAGGAAACCATAAAACCACCACCGAAACTATTCTTGGCTTCAACACTCAAGGAAGGACGGCTAACGATAGAGAGCAAGGGAAACAGCTATTACCATGGGTGTCGACCGCCACAAATGATGTCCTTGAACGTTTAGCCGATAAGGAAACAAAGATGAAGTCAAATTTTTAACAACATTATTAACATAATATAAGGGTCAATTTTTTTAACAGTGTGAAGGGAATATAATTTTCTTGAGTGCCGATGACCCCCAAGGTATATCTAACAACCGCCAAGAATTTTTTTTCGAGGGCCAATGCCCTCAAGGATATATGTCGCCAACCCAAGGATGAATATAACAAAAAGAAGAAATAAACACACATTTGCCCAAGCTAGGAATCAAACCTGTGACTTAAGATTTCAGGTGAACGTTACTTTCCACTACACCAAACGGTCATTTGAGATTTAGTGGATGTTTCTTTCTTATTTGAGACTAAACAATGTCAAATGAAAATGCTTTAAATTGAAAAGTTTTATATCTCGTCGAGTACTACAACTTTGGTTTAGGTTGTATCTTTGTTTGAGGTCATTTGGGAAATTTTAAAAATAAATCGAAACTCAAAGGACTTAAAACATAATTTTTGGACACCTAATTTTAAATGAAAAAGTCATCAACTACGAATTTGTATATGTCTTCAAGCTCTACAACTTTGATTTAGATTGTATCTTCATCTGAAGTCGTTTGGAAAGTTAAAAAATGACTCTTAAGAACTTAAAACATGATTTTTCCTTGCTACGTACAGCAATTTACTTGACACACTCAAGGAAACTAGCACTTGGCGGTTTCAAATATACTCAAGAAAATGTACAATTTCACACAAGGAAATCTGAATTACCTTGACAATTTGTGATAACACTTAAGAAAATGTGCAATTACCTTGACGGTTGAGACTAGCACTCACCAAAAAGTACAATTACCTTGGCAGTTCAAACTAGCACTCAATGAAACATGCAATTACCTTCAATTTGGCTTAGCACTAAGAACTATACATTTCGTTGAAATTTTTCTACAAATTGCCAATGTAGTGGTATATTCCCCGAGGGTTAAATTTCGTCCCTCAAAGAAATTAGTCACCCTTAGAGTTCCATTTTGTGGTAGTGCTTCAGCGGCTTTATTTACCTAAGAATTTGTCAGTGATCATTTAGCTAATTCTGGTGCTAATGTTTTTCAGGTTTTTTTTGGTGAAACATAAAGTTCTTTCTTAACAAACTATAAGATAAATTATCAATACATATCAAAGAGATCAAAATAGATCCACCGAGATAGATAATGAAATGAGTTGACTACAACGATCAACCACCGAGAATGATAATCTTATTTTTGTCACAACGCCCCGTTCGCTTTGCTGAAAAAATAAGCCGAAACACTGTTCCGGTTGATTTGTTGTAAGAGAAAAACACTGTTCCAGCTGAAAAAACAAGCTGAAAAAGACGGATTATAAGAGAAACGAACAAGGCCAACGAATTGAACATTGAACACACGTACTTTCGAATGACAAGATTAAACTAGTATTTTCTTCAAAAAAGATTAACATGTATGTATAATGCTACATACATTTACATATATGCTGCATCCGTAATATGGGGAAAAAAAAACGTAAGAACAAACTCATCTTTCTCTTGAAACAGATACGCTCAACGAACACCTAACCCCTGACTTTATTGAGAAATAGGAGTCCTACGTTGCCACTTCAGCTAAGACCTGAGCAAGATCAAGGACAACCTGAGGAATTATGTTCAGATCTCAAGATTAACGCATCAGTTTTACTGAATCAATTCACAAGCATGTTTGACACCCTGAGGAAGCTCCTTCAGTTGTCCATTTATCTACTTGGAGATGCAACTGAACAAAGTTCAGTTTCTTTGTTATGATGTTTCCTAATGTCAATTTTTCTATACAAACTACCAGAACATTTAACGTTGTTCTGAACACATGATATGCCTAAAAATGGGGGAGGCATTTTACAAAGGACACAAATTTTCGCATCATTCAGGACAAAGGTGCATGCAAACAAATTTACATAATCCTGTATAAATATTACACACTTAAAAGATTAAATCAATCAAATACTTTATTCAGTCTCAGCAAAGACATCAATGCACTGCAATGTGCATTATTTTAGTAGACTCCTATCGAAGGAAGAAGTCGAAGGTACCTCCAAAAATAATAAGATAATTCTTGATCCTCGGTTTGAAGTCATCAAGTATCCAAGTAAGACACCTCAAGAACATTACCATCACAGGGGATATCCGTGTCCAGCCCCAAGTCTATATGCAAACTCTAGCAGCAATTTTGGAACGGTAACATATTGAGTAGGGGTCAATGCAAATTTAGCAGGCATATAGAATAGAAAATCATAGAGCTGAAGACATACCTGGGTAAATGAACCAAAAGCTGAAGACAATGCAAGATATATCTGAAGACATTTTCCATTGGGATGGCATGGATTACATTTTTCTTCGCAACACTTTTAACACATTTTATTAACTTGAGATAACTTTCACAATGAAACTTTGATGAATACATACATTTTCCGAAAAAATACAATGGTCAACTGTATACATGTTAGCAAAGAAGAATTATAACTACAAAGCCTATTTGCATGATTTTGTCCTACGGGGGGGGGGTGTTTAAGTTAGCTTTGTTGTGAACTCAAAGGAAAGAAAATGTATTCTACTTGTACATTACATGGAAAAAATTGCAGAATGGGTGCCCTAGTCAGGCTTTGTGTATTCAAGCAGCATATGTGGTGATCTGTAGATATTTACCAATGTCCAATACAGAACTTCTTCCACTTCTAACTCGCCTTCAGCTCTTGCTGCATATATTCCTTCACAGATGTCAAGTAGCCTACAAAAGGCAGGTATATCATTTTTACTCCTAGCAAATATTGACAATAAAATGCATTCCAAAAATGTTTCAGTTTGTTTGTACTGTCACAATTTGAATTTTTGTTGCAGCTTGCTCAGTTTGTTTGCATAGGAAACAAAGTATAAAAATGGAATCTGATAAAGATAGGTATTGAACTTTATCATTCTGAAGCATAAAGATGCACAAGAAAACAGTGACAGAAAATTAGCGCTCTCATATCTGTGCATATGCCTGTGAAAACTTTTTTAATTAGAACAGGTTTAGGAAAAGTTCTCTCATACCACCACTATGAGCTAACGTATGCTTGCTGCAAGGTCTGAGCAGAGGTTATCTGTTGTCGCATCCAAGATGATAACTGTGCAGCAATACATGGCAGCACCAAAGACTAGTTAATACAGAAATGGCGGGAATGGCAGGACAACTAAAGACACATGGAAGTTATGGAGGCAAAGCTTGCCATTGTGGACCATGCCATTTGCCACCACATTTGTTCAGTCGTGGCAGCCAACTTCATGCTCCATTGATCTCTCCCAAAGATTGCCTCAAGCACAACCACCTTATTAGAACACTGCTGAGTAGTGCCCAACAGTAGTGGCAACAAGAAGCAAAAGTTTTACACATGATTTTGCCAGAATGCAAGTGGGAAATGAAGGATTGAGAAACCAAATGACCAATTGGAGAATTAAATTAAATGATATCTATATCCATGAGGTTAGACCTGATGATAGAAATCCTCCAAAATTCCTATAAAACAAGCAACTCCAAACAAATTTCATAAGAATTGAAGTCCAATCCTCTGTTCGAAATGGTTTTATAGGAAACTTCCCTACGAAACGAATTTCATAAGAATTGAAGTTCAATCCTTTGTTCGCAAAAAGTGGATAAGGAATAGGACAAGGATAAAGAAAGATGCAGGGATGGTTGTACATTTCTTATTTGTTTGCTGACCCAAATATTAGCATATTAAACGGGAATTTTGGAAGCAGTTGCACAGAATGAATTAAGAAAATAAATGATGACAATTACAGATAATTATTTCCCAAAGACATAAGACCAAATGTCCCCACAAAATATTCAGAATACTTGGTTCAATTTTGTCCCTTTCTCCACTCTTGTTTAGTAGGTCCTCAAAGAGTTCATATCTCCAAAAAAAAAAAGTAGAACATTCTCACATATATCTGATATACCTGTCACAAGATGGAAGGTTCTCATATGGTATTCTCATTCTCAAGTCTGAGCACTGCAGCCTAATAAATCTTGCAACAGCTAGAACAAAAGTAATGTATAAACTCCATATGCTAAATTTACTGAGTGTTTCGCCAATAATGCCCTCTGGACAGAAGAAAAGGAGATATATAAATTGTCAGACTAAGTTTGAGGCAACACCAGAGATGAGTACAGGCTAAACATTACTACATAATTGTGGTTGTTAAACAATCAGCATCTTCATACAATGTAAAATTATAATTTTTTTTTTTTAATTTTTTATCAGCTTTTAAAGATCATGCTACGGTTGGCAGGAAGTCAGGACAAGGATAGATACATACGAGGTGTCTCCTCAGAAACAACTATGGCCATGGGACCATTCAGCCCTTGACAGCCTGCCAAATCTGACGGGTTTGTATCATAGAATGACCACCAAGAAGGAGTACCATTATTTAATAGCAATTCACCACTCACTGAATCTATCTGCAGTTATGGATACAATAAAACAACTTAGCTTCTGTTAGGGAAATGAAATGACACGCAGCTCTCCTGTGTAGTTGGAGAAAAGGGAAAGCTAACAAAAACTGTATGTCCAGAACTTCACAACATACCGCTGCTTCTAATCGCCGGACTTCACCTGATCCAGTAACTCGAAAATACCTTGGGTAAGCATCAATTATACTGAAGCTGTTTGCAGTTCCATTAAGCACTTGTTTAACATCATCTACACTCGGGCAGTGTTCAATAGGAGATTCATATCGCACTAATTCCTTCCCTTTTGGTCTAGTTCTGAGAAAATCCCAATTTAAAATAAGTTCCATCTTTCCAAAAAGCATCTCTCTCTCCTCAAGGGATTGGATAAATCTGCTTTGGACTGGAGGAGGTATCAACCACATTGTTGATGCATCAGGCTGGCAGCAAATGAGCTGAATGTCATCCACATTGTATGCACCAAGGTAATCTAGAGGATCAACATCATCATAGGCCTTCAAGTACTTCCAAGGTATTTTTTCACAAGCAGTAGTCTTAAACAAGGTTAATCTCCCACCAAGTGCCTTTATATCAATCTTAACACTTACATCAACAATGGGGTTGGCAATATTTGTAGGGTTACCACTACTATAAATCTGAAATTTTGGAAGAGAAAGGAGTGTCTTAAGACATTGCAAGAGCGCATAGCATTAGATATACGATAATTGAGTTGTGCTAACCATTTGACTGAAAGAAAAGGGGAACAACATTAATGTTGGAAAATAGACTTTGGCTATTAGCAAAATAAGTTTGCACAATTGAATCATATATGGTAGAGAGAGGATGTTACAGAGGTATAGCCAGATAGCCTGTTTTCTGTATTTAGCAGAAAGTAAGTCATTTGTACTCAAGGGAAAGTAGATTTGATGAAGAAAATGGGGACAATCCTCTATGGTTTATTGAAATCACAAATGTAAAAAGTATCATGTTTATGCAACTGTAAAAAAAAAAAAAAAAATAGGTAAGCACTTTGGAAAGGACAGTGTAATTATTCTGGAAGATTATAGTCGCATACCAACATAGGAGCCCAAATAACACAAATAAGTACAAAGAATAAGCATATCCCACTGCAGAACTTTGTCATTTTTGTTTGTTTTTCTCCTTGACGGTGATTCGCTCTATTCAAAATTGCATCACATTTCACAAGAAACAAGCTTGCATATATGTCCTCCAACTGTCCAGATCAGTAGAAGTATCATGTTGCAACATTTTATGCAGAATTGAGAACAATACTGTAAAGGACAAACAAATAAATACATTGACTACGATAACAAAAAGTGAATGTAATTGCAGCTAGTGATTAAATACAGATACCTTATAATATGTCATCGAATTTGTCCTCAAATATTTTTTTTTTCTTGAACATGCAAGAGATCTGTGTATCATTATATTAAAGAAGAAAGGGTAAAGAATCCCGATTACACCCACACCCACACACCCATAGGTTCACAAATTACAAACACGTCTTTTTCATACAAGAACAAACAACCTGGAACGATCTAGTCACTAGGGATAAGGGCCGACAATAAGGAGGTCCCTTTCTGTAGAAAGGATATGGGAAAACACCTCACCCCTAATGAGGGGGGGTGACCTCTATTATATAGCCAATCAGGCTTGATATATATGGAATACAATCAGTGTACATGGAAGGAATGAACAAGCTTCCTAATACACATATATACTTCCTAATACCTGCCCGCAGTCGTAGCGGGAGGATCACGGACGCAAAGACTGGACCGAAACTCAGTGAACAGTGGAGTTGGAAGGCCCTTCGTCATGATGTCCGCGAACTGGTGAGAGGACGGCACATGGAGGACCCGGACCTCACCCAAGGCCACCTTCTCACGGACGAAGTGGATGTCAATCTTGATGTGCTTCGTGCGCCGATGATGTACCGGATTGGCTGTCATGTATACTGCACTCACATTATCACAGTAGACAACAGTGGCCGAAGCGAGCGGGACATGAAGCTCCTGGAGAAGTTGGCGCAGCCAGCAACATTCGGCCACAGCATGAGCTACAGCACGATACTCTGCCTCAGCACTGGATCGAGACACCGTGGTATGGCGCTTGGAGGACCAAGACACTAGGTTGTCGCCGAGGTAGACGCAGAAGCCGAAGGTGGAGCGTCGAGAGTCCGGGCAGCCAGCCCAGTCGGCGTTGGAGTAGGCAGTTAGAGACTGAACAAAGCCTGTGCCGATGTGAAGTCCGGAGGAGAGTGTGCCCTTTACATAGCGCAGGATGCGCTTGATTAGGGCCATATGGGGCTCGCGCGGATCATGCATGAAGAGGCACACCTGCTGAACCGCATATGCCAAATCTGGTCTAGTCAGGGTGAGGTACTGAAGAGCCCCAGCAAGGCTTCGGTACTTAGAGCCGTCCTGGAGCTTGGCGCCGTCCTGTGCCGAGAGCTTAGCATGAGTGTCAATGGGAGTTGCTGTAGAGTGACACTCAGCCATGCCAGCACGCTGAAGAAGATCCAGGGCATACTGTCGTTGAGACAGGAACAGGTACTGGGAAGAACGCGTCACTGAGATGCCGAGGAAGTGATGTAGGGCTCCAAGATCTGTCATGGCAAACTCGGAGTGCAGGCGGCCCATGATGTGCTGGAGAAGAGTCGTGGACGACGCGGTGAGGACGATGTCATCAACATATAGCAGCAGATAGGCGATGCTCGGCCCCTCTTTGTAGACAAAGAGGGATGTGTCGGAGACGGAGGTGACGAAGCCGAGATGTCGAATGTAGGAGGCGAACCGCTAGTACCATGCCCTTGGTGCCTGCTTTAGTCCATACAAGGACTTCTGGAGGAGACAGACGTGATCTAGAGCGGCGGGGTCGACAAAGCCGGGAGGCTGCTGGCAGTAGACAGTCTCAGCGAGATGGCCGTGGAGAAATGCGTTCTTCACGTCCAGTTGGTGGATCGGCTAGGCGCGAGAAGCGGCGATGCTGAGGACGGTCCGTATTGTCGCTGGTTTGACAACCGGACTGAAGGTTTCATCGTAGTCGATGCCGTGGCGCTGGGAGAAGCCTCTGACCACCCAGCGCGCCTTGTGCCGGGCGAGTGACCCATCAGCATGGTATTTATGCCGGAAGATCCACTTGCCCGACACGACATTGGCACCGGGCGGTTGTGGGACAAGGCGCCAAGTGTCGTTGTCCATCATAGCCTGGAACTCGTCAACCATTGCAGCACGCCAGTTGGTGTTAGCCAGAGCACTGCGATAGTTGGCCGGAAGCGGAGAGGGCGATGATGGCGAAGCCGCCAAGCCCTGGTAGGACACCATGAATAGCCCGATCCACGATCCGAGTGACGAGCCGTGTAAAGAAGAGGAGAGTGGCGGCGATGCGGATCGCGGGCGCTGAGGTCTGTGCCGCAGCGCAGTGGCGGCGGCATAGGTGTGGGCACCGGGGCTGCTGGTGCCAAGACCACGGCGCCGCAGAGGCGCGCGAAGTAGATCTGCATGACCCGCGGTGGTCGCTGGTGTAGTGATGAGAGGCGGCGGCACCGGTGATACGAGGGCGCCAGGCGGCGGTGGAACCCTAATCGCAAGCGAGGGCGACATCCAAGCGGATGCGGTCTGCGGTGGAGGAGGAAGAAGCGGCGTCCGCCCCGCAGCGCAGACAGAGCGTGGTACACTACTGGACCGCGTACTAGAATGGCGGGGTCGTCGTCGGGAAGTTCCTGCAAAACAGGGGGTGATGGTCGCGGCTGCGCAACGTCCGAGGACGGAGCGACCGAGGCAAGAGTAGGAGCAGTAGAGAGGCTCGACACTTGGAAGTCAAGCTATGACGGATGAGTAGGGTGGGAGGAGAAAGGAAAAACAGACTCGTCAAAGACAACATGGCAAGAGATGATGACGCGACGGGTGGATAGGTCAAGGCAGCGGTACCCTTTGTGGGATGAAGGGTAACTGAGGAAGACACATGCTGCAGATCAAGGAGCAAGCTTGTGGCGTGCCGTGGCAGAGAGATTTGGATAGCACAGACAACCGAATACACGCAAGTGAGAGTATTTGGGGGGTTGGGAATAGAGTAGTTGGTAGGAAATGTTATTCTGAACAGCAGAACAGGGGCGCCTGTTCAGAAGATAGGTGGCGGTGGCGAGTGCCTCGGCCCAGTATGGGGCGGCCATGGAGGCATGAATCAGCAGGGTGCGAGTGACATTATTAAGGGTGTGAAGGACACGCTCAGCTTTCCCATTTTGAGGAGAGGTATAGGGACAGGAGAGGCGCAGGTGGATGCCCCGAGAAGTCAAAAAAGATGTGAGTCTTGTTGACAAACTCGGTTCCGTTGTCCGCTTGGATGCTGCGAACGGGAAGACTGAACTGTGTAGTGGCATATGCACAAAAGGCTGTGATGTGTTTGGTGACTTCAGATTTGTGAACAAGAGGAGTCGTCCAGCAGAAATGGGAGAAATCATCCAAAATGACAAGGTAGTAGCGGTAACCAGAAATGCTAGGTACTAGAGAAGTCCATACATCACAATGGACTAACTCAAAAGGAGCGGAACTGCGAGAGCTGGAATTAGAGAAAGGTAACCGCACATGTTTCCCTAATTGACATGAATGACAGAGTGTGACTATCTTTATTACAAGAAATGGATGCTCGTTGTCTAAGTGTAGTGATGGCAGCAGGACCGGGATGACCGAGACGGAGATGCCACAAACTGGATGAGATGGCGAGACCGGCGTGGGGTGCTGCAGAGCTAGCGGCTGGAGGAATGGTGTAAAGATTGCCGGTGCTATTGCAGCGAAGAATCTCGTGTCTGGTCGGAAAATCCTTGACAGAAAACAAAAGCGTCAAACTCGATGGTGCAGTTATTATCTTTAGTAAACTGACGAACGGAAATCAGATTACAAATTAATGAAGGGATAACAAGGATGTTGTTAAGCTGAAAACTGGAGGTGGGGGTGCTGAGGGTAGAGTTGCCACGGCACGTGACTGGAAGGATGTGTCCATTACCTACAGTAATGGAGGAGTGAGATGGAGGGAGGCGGGAAAGAAGAATGCCATCCATAGACGACATGTGACTTGAGGCTCCTGAGTCAACAACCCAGCCACCATTGTGCAGCGCCATCTGGTTCAAGGCAGCGACGAGTCCCGCTTGATCCCAGGTGGGCGCCTGAGGGGGCGCCTGGGCAGGGACGTAGGCAGCGTGGGCCTGCGGAGGTTGGCCCAGAAGACTAGGGGCGCCAGCGTGCCAGCCACTGCTGCCGGCCTGTTGGAAACATGAAGCGTTGTAGGAGTTGGCACCAGGACTGAAGCAGAACCACGGGCCGGTGGGGCGAGGATTGCCGGATGGGGCCTGGAAGCCGCCGCCGCCGCCCTTCTTGTGCTGCCACCGCTTGCTGCCACCACCGCCGCTGTTGCGGCCGCCACTGCCGCTGTGGCTACCGCCATTGTTGCTGCTGCTGCCGGGCAGAACTGGTCCAGCAGGTGGGCGACACCCGCCTGGACAACCGGAGGAGGATGAAGCATGGCCGGCAAGGAGGGCGATGGAGTTGGAGACCTTCTCCTCGTTAGCGAGGCGAAGTTCCTTCAGAGCCAACATGTCCCACGCCTGGTTGAAGGACGGGAAGCCGGTGGCGGAGTTGGCGATGTCGTCGGCTGTGGTGGTGAAGCGGGGGTTGAGGCCGCGGAGGAGGTTCAGGACAAGCTGCGAGTCCTAAACGAGATGACCGACGTCGCGGAGACCGTCGGCGAGTGGAAATCATGGTTGAGGAAGATCGCCCGGGACTGCCTGTTGGCGCGGAAGAGGCCCTCAATGGCGAGGCAGAGGTCCCGGGCGGTCTGGTTGTCGTCAGTCATGGCGAGGTCGAGGACGGAGTCGTCGACGGAGCCAAAGAACCAGGAGCGGACGCAGCAGTCCACCAGATCCCAAGCAGGATCCTAGGGGCGAGGTGGCATCGTGCCATCGATGTGCGACCGGAGGCCGAACTTGCCGCACAAAGACTTGAAGTAGGACGCCCATCTGGAGTAGGCAGTGGACTTCATCATCAGCATCACGGGAATATGGGACTTGACACTGACAGTGGCATATGGTTGGATGGTAGGGGAGATGAAGCCATCGCTGCCGGGCGTAGCGCCGGCAGGAACACCAGAGAAACTGCCGGTGGCAGTGGGTGGCACAGAAGTGCCACCATTGGCAGCAGGAGGCGGCACATGGCCAACAGCAGGGGCTGTGGGGCGGTGGCCATGGCAGAGGAGGGCAAGGCGCAGGGAGGAAGGGGAAGAGGGCGCAGGGAGAAAGGAGAAGGTTCAGGATCTAATTAGCTGATACCATGTAGAAAGGATATGGGAAAACACCTCACCCCTAATGATGGGGGTGACCTCTATTATATAGCCAATCAGGCTTAATATATATGGAATACAATCAGTGTACATAGAAGGAATGAACAAGCTTCCTAATACACATATATACTTCCTAATACTTTCGCACCAGCCATCGGCCAAAGCTGAGACTCATCAGCAAGTAACATGGCCCTGACCATATTGGCAGCAATACCATCAAAAGGCACATTGATCGTCTTGCTAAGCGCGGGCTTCCTCATCCAGCAGCATGTCCGCTTTGTGACCAGGCAGAGGAAAATATCCAGCATATCCTCATTTCTTGTGTGTTTGCTCGGGAAGCTTGGGCTTTAATTTTCCAGAGGCTCGACCTGCTGACTAGCTCCTCAAGGGATGAATGATCGTTTCTCCGGCTGGTGGTGTTGCGCTATTAAAAGCGTTCAAAAAAATGAGCACAAGGGTCTCAACACCCTAATCATCCTAGTTGCTTGGGAATTATGGAAGCATCGGAATGCTTGTGTGTTTGAGGGTGCTAGGCCTAACATTGAAGTGCTGCTGCAATCACTTGGCAATGAGTAGCATGTGGTGCCTGGCAGGGGCCTCCAAGTTGCATTGGAGGCTATCCTCGCTGTTGTGCCAGTGGAGTACAGGGAGCCGTTGGGGCGAAGAACTGTGCTAAGGAGACGTGGAAGGTCATTGCAGCGATGCACGTCGGCTCCGACCGCGCAAAGAAGGCGACGGCCCAGCTGCAGAAGCAGGAGTATGTCAACCTCAAGAGGATGGTGAGTCGGTGGAGGACTTCTCCCTCCGCTTGCAGTCGCTCATCAGCAAGCTAAGGAGCCACGGCATCACCATCGACGAAAAAGAGACGGTCTCCAAGTACCTCCACTCTGTGCCGGTGAAGTACATCCAGATCGCTCTTTCCATAGAGACGATGCTGGACTTGTCCACCCTCACCATTGAGGATGTGACAAGCCGTCTGCGGGCGGTGGACGAACGCATGGAGCAGGCCACAGCAACGACGGACAGCGGCAAGCTGCTGCTGACAGAGGAGTGGGCTGCCCGGATGAAGGAGAAGAAGTCCAAGGAAGCCTCCTCTAGCCACGGTGGCGATGGCAAGCGCCGCGGCAAGGCTCCTTCGGAGAAGAAGGTCGATCCCAACGCCTGCCGGCGCTGCGGGAAGACGGGCCATTGGGCAAAGAAGTGCCCAAATCGCAAGCAGGAGAAGAAGACTGAGGCTCCTTTAGCGCAGGCTGATGAGGATGATGAGGCCACTCTCCTGATGGCGACGTTCTGTGCACTGCACGGCGTTGAGGCCAAGGAGAAGGAAGAGGTGATGGCGGTGGAAGGGCACGGCAAGGCTCTAAAGGTTGTCAGCCTCGACGAACCGCGCACCCAAGTCCACCTCGGACGTGTGGGCGACGAGCAGGAGCTACGGTGGTACCTAGACTCCGACGCCAGTAACCAAATAACGGGCTCCAAGGAAGCCTTCTCTGAGCTCGACGGCAACGTGACCAGCACAGTGAAGTTCGGTGACGGCTCAAGGGTGGCGATCCAAGGGAACGGCACCATCATCTTCAGGTGCCAGAATGGCGAGCACCGCGCGCTGACGGATGTATATTACATTCCGCAGCCGCGTTCAAGCATTATCAGCATTGGCTAGCTGGATGAACGCGACAGCAAGGTACTGATCAAGGACGGCGTCCTCAGAATCAGGGACCGGGAGCAGCGGCTTCTTCCCAAGGTGAAGAGGTCCCGGAACTGGCTGTACCTGCTTGACTTGAAGGTGGAGCAGCCCATCTGCTTGGCTGCATGGCACACGGAAGAGCCGTGGTTGTGGCATGCCCGGTATGGCTATCTCAGCTTCGACACTCTTGGTCGGCTGGAGAAGATGGTGACTGGGCTTCCTCATATCGAGCACGCAGGCGGGCTGTGTGATAGCTGCCTGGTGGGGAAGCAAAGAAGGTTGTCATTCTCGAAGACGGCTAAGTACCGCGCGGCAGAGGCCCTCGGGCTAGTCCATGGTGACCTCTGCGGGCCGATCACGCCGACGATGCACGGTGGGCGCAAGTACTTCATCTTGCTAGTGGATGACTGCAGCCGGTTCAAGTGGCTGCAGCTTCTGACCAGCAACGGAAGCGGTCAAGAAGTTCAAGGCACGAGCGGAGGCGGAGAGCGGCAAGAAGCTGCGCGTGCTGTGGACTGATCGCGGCAGCAAATTCACTTCGGTGGAGTTCGCTGCGTACTGCGCGGATCACGACACCACATCGCGCCGTACTCGCCACAGCAGAATGGCGTGGTGGAGCGGCGGAACCAGACGGTGGTCGGCATGGCTCGATCCATGATGAAGGCCAAAAGCATACCGGCAAAGTTCGGGGGAGAGGCGGTGACCACGGCGGTGTTCATCCTCAACCGTGCGCCCACCAAGGCCCTGAAGCGCAAGACGCCGTTCGAGGCTTGGCATGGACGCAAGCCGAATGCGTCCTTCCTCAGGACATTTGGCTGCGTCAGCCATGTGAAGAACACCAAGCCTCACCTCGGCAAGCTGGAAGACAGGAGCACGCTGATGGTGCTCCTGGGCTACGAGGAGGGCACCAAGGCATATCGGCTCTGATCCCAAGAGAGGCAAGGTGGTATCTCTAGGGATGTGGTGTTCGATGAGATGGCGGCCTAGGACTAGGAGAGTCCGGGCACGGGGGAAGCTGGCAGCTTGATTAGCACATGATGGATAAGTCTCATGTGTGGTCTTTGTGAGGCTGTACTGCTCACATGGTCCTTGTGGCAGTTTTTCTGCTTTTAGGACAGTATCTTAGACTAGAGGACAGCAAGACAGCATCTTAGACTAGAAGAGGACAGCAAGACAGCATCTTAGCTAGGACGGTATATTAGCATCTTGGCATATGCTTGGCTGGCTAGCAGCCTATAAATATATAACCCCAACCCCTCAGGTTGGCATGGCATTTGTGTGAGTTTGTGTGAGAAATAGACAAGAAAATTGTCCCAACTCCTATTGTCATCCTCTCTCGATGAGAGTAAGAATTCTCCTACTACTAAGAGTGAGAATTCAGCGACTAACAACCCAGTATCGAGCAGATTATCTCAGAGCTTTGAGCATCTCTGCTCTCATCTCCCTCCCAGCCACTAATGCCCCCCAGTGCGAAAGAAAGCAGCTCGGCCGCTCTGCTCACTCCCAGCAGACGCAAGCGGCTCGTCTGGCAGCCCTCTCCCCACGCGCAGCCACCCAGTCACCCAGGAGCAGCGTCATGTCCATGAGGCGATCTCGGCCTTCGGTCGCCTCGAGCACGCCTTGGCGTCGGCAGGAGGCCGAACTTGCTACCACTAGCAGAGAACACAGCAGAAGCGGCGGCAGACACAGCTGCGGCGGCAACAAGCGGCGCCGAGGTCGGTAATGCGGTGAGGCGGCAAAGCAGCCAGAGCGTGAGGCGAAGCAATGGCGGCGAATGCAAATCTGGCGCGGCGGCGGCAATGAGGTCGAGGCTCAGGCGGCAAAGATCGGCAGCTCCATTTCGGCGACGACACCGCCGACGCGCGGACCTCGAGCTGCTAGAGAGAGGGGAGGCAATGGCAGGCGTGGCGGCGATGGGCAGCCGCGACGCCCACGAAAGCGTGGCGGCGGCAGCCAGACAGCGCGGACGCTACCTGGCGGCGCTCTGGAGGAGGCGGCGCGCGGCGGTGGCGCTCTGGGGCAGCCGCGACACGCCACAGCGCGGCGCGGCAGACTGCAGACGCGCGGACGCGCGGTGGCGCTCTCGAGGAGGCGCGCGCGCGGCGGCGGCGGCGCTCTGGAGGAGGAGCGCGCCGCGACAGCGGTGGCGGGCGGGTCGATGGAGAGCGCGGCCTTCACAGGCAACGTGGCTCTCTCTCCCCGGATCGGTACCGACGGGTCGATGGAGAGCGTGGCTCTCTCTCCCCGGATCGGTACCGTGGTTACCACGGGCTCCAGGCTGTTGTCAGGGACGTCGGTCCCGGCGGTGGGTGGCCTACCCTCACCAAGACCAACTACGTCGAGTGGGGCTGCGGTGATGAGGGTAAAGCTCAGTGCGGCACATGTGGGAGGCGGTCCGGTGACGGCGCGACGTCGACCACGACCTAGATCGACGGTATTTGGATGCTCTCATCGCCGTAGTCCCGCCCGAGATGCGCGATTCTCGCTTACCAAAGAAGCGGATCGCCAAGGAGGCTTGGGGCGCCATCGCTGCGCACGCGCATCGGCGGCGACCGCGCCCGCAAGTCCACACTACACGAGCACCGCAAGGAGTGGGAGAACCCGCCTTCAAGCCGGTGAGGACGTTGATGACTTTGCTCTCCGTCTCAACACTCTATTGCAGAAGATGGTGCAGTTCGGCGGCGACGACACCTACGGCGAGGAGAGAGGCGTCGAAAAGCTCTTCCGCTGCGTCCCGAGAAGTACAAGCAGATGGCTCGCTCGATCGAGTCTCTGCTGGATCTCTCCACGATGTCGATCGAGGAGGCGATAGGTCGCCTCAAGGTCGTCGGCGCCGATGAGCCACCTGATCCTCTCGGGCCCCATCACCATGGCGGGAAGCTCCTTCTCACTCGGGAGCAGCGGCTTGCCGCCCAAGGTGACCGGAGGAAGGTGAGCCTTCTTCCATGACGGTGGCCGCATAAGCGTGGCAAGCCGCCTTGCAGACGCCAAAGCCGGGCGCGCGAGGACGCCGAGGGTGATGCTCGCGAGGGCGCCAGGCGGCGCGCCACGGCAGAGAAAGCAAGCCACGACGAGACGACACACCGCAGAATCGCGGCGCGGCTTGGCCATTGGGGCAAGGATGTCGGCAACCACGACGCGGCCAGCCCACGTCGACAAAGCGGAGGAGGAGGCCGGCTCTGTTCATGGCACATGCCGACATCGAGCTACCTCCGGTGGCTGCCGGCGCGGCTGCTCTCCTCCACCTTGACGAGCCAAAAGCACACGCCGCCTCGGCAGAATTGGCTCGCAGCGACAAGATCGACGGGTGGTGCCTCGACACCGGCGCCACCCATCACATGACCGATCGACGGAGTTCTTCACCGAGCTTGACACTAGCGCCCGAGGCTCCGTCAAGTTTGGGGATGCCTCGGCGTGGAGATCAAGGCGTCGGCTCCGTCATCTTCACCATCGTGTGTCTGGTGAGCACAGTGCCGCTCACCGGAGTCTACTACATCCAGCGTTGAGGAACTCCATCATCGACTTTGGGACAATTTGGATGAGAACGGTTCGCGCGTGGTGGTTGAGGACGGAGTCATAAGGATTTGGGATCGTCGTCGTCGCCTTCTTGCCAAGGTATCCAGAAGCGCAAATCGACTCTACGTCCTTAACGTGCAGGTGGCACAACCCCTCTGTCTCGCTGCTCGTCGGGACGACGAGGCGTGGCAGTGGCACGAGCGTTTCGGGCACCTTCACTTTGAGGCCCTGAAGCGGCTCAGTGCCACGGAGATGGTGCGAGGCCTGCCGTGCCTCGACCATGTGGAGCAGCTCTGCGACGTCTGCGTGTTGACGAAGCAGAGGCGACTCCCCTTTCCACAGCGGGCTAGCTTTCGAGCCAAGGAGAGGCTCGAGCTTGTGCACGGGGACTTGTGTGGCCCGGTGACACCGGCCACACCGGGAGGACGACGCTACTTCCTGCTGCTCGTCGACGACCTCTCCCGCTACATGTGGGTGATGGTCCTCGGCAGCAAGGGAGAGGCTGCGGACGCCATCAGTATGTATGCAGTCGTGCTGGAGGCGGAGCGCGACGCCATAAGGCTGCAGCTTCTTGCAAGACCGACAACGGCGGCGAATTCACGGTGGTGAATTCGCGTCGATCGCTACCGACGAGGGCATTGGCGCCACTACTCGCGCGCCGCATGACAAACAGCGAGCAGCAGCAACGGCATCGGCGAGCGGCGCAACCAGACGGTTGTGGGGATGGCTCGGGCCCTCCTCAAGCGAGAGGGGATGCCGGGCTGTCTTCGGGAGAGGCGGTGGTGATGTACCGTCTACATCCTCAACGCTTCGCCTACCAAGGCGCTCGGCAGCAGGGGACGCCGTCGACGAGGCTTGGCATGGGCGCAAGCCGGCGGTCTCCCCACTGCGGGTCTTGACGCCTCGCGTTCGCCAAGGAGCTTAGCCACATCAGCAAGCTCGGCACGCGGGAGCACTCCGGAGTGTTGGCGGCTACGCGGAGGGCTCGAGAGGCCTACCGCATCCTCGACCAAGAACACGCGCGTGTGCGCGGCGCGCAACGTTGTGTTCGGACGACGGCGGCGAGGATGGGAGTGGGACAAAGGCGGTGGGCGATGGCTCGGCTCCGCGTGACGGCGACTTCACCGTCGAGTACGCCCACCGAGGGAGCTGGGGAGTAGGCGGCTCTTCTTGGCGAAGCGCGTCTACCCCGGCCCCCGAGCCTCCACCGACCGGCGCGCTACATTCGGCAAAGACCACGCTCCGGCCGGGACCTCGGCTGCGATGAGTTCTTCGCGGCTCCACCCACGGTAAGCGCGCCCGTACTCCAGCGTCGGCAGGCACCTCTCCGCACGTCTACTCCGGCTCGTGTCGAGCACGGCCGGTTGAGCTCGCGCTCTCCGCTCTCTCACGACGAGAGCGCGATCGACGCATACGACGGCGGCGAGCCATTGCGGTACCGCACGATGGAGAACCTTCTCGGTGACTAGCGGTGCCGGGACCGGTGCCTCACGACTGGAGGCGCGATTGCACCTTGCATGTGATGACGGCGAGCCTCGATCGTATCAGAGGCCGAGAGACATGCGGCATGGCACGCGCGCGCGATGCGATTGGAGATGGATGCGGTTGAGAAGAACCGCACCTAGGAGCTTGTGGACCTTCCTCGTGGTCACCGCGCGATCACCCTTAAGTGGGTGTACAAGTCAAGAGGGATGAAGCCGGTGCCATCGTCAAGCACAAGGCTCGCTTGGTGGCACGAGTTTTCGTCGGCGAAGAGAGGGGTCGACTTGACGACGCCTTTGCTCCCGTGGCACGGATGGAGTCCGTCGCGACTCCTCCCTGCGCTTAGGCGCCAGGAGGAGGGCTGGCGTGTTCATCACATGGACGTCAAGTCGGCGTTCCTTAACTGGCGACTTGAAGGAGGAGGTCTCGATGCCGACCACCACCGGATTTGCGATCCCGGCAAGGAGGGCAGGTGCTCACTGCGCGCAAAGCCCTCTAAACTGCGGCGGGCAGCACCGAGGGCGTGGAATGCCAAGTTGGATTCCACGCTAAAGGGATGGGCTTGAGCAAAGCCCGCACGAGGTGACCATCTACCGACGGGCGGTGGAGGAACCGCTTTCTCTTTGGTGGGTGTCTACGTCGACGACTTGGTGATCACCGGCACCAAGGATGCGGAGGTGGCGGCATTCAAGGAAGAGATGAAGGCCACCTTCCGGATGAGTGACTGGGGCCTCTCTCCTTCTACATGGGCATCGAGGTGCACCGAATGACTCGGGATCACACTTGACGGACCGCCCACGCCAAGCGCGTCGTTGAGCTAGTGGGCTCACCGATCGCAACCCAGCCTCTCACTCCGATGGAGAGAGAGGTGAAGTTGAGCAGACGAAGACGACGGAGGAGGTGGACGCCACGCAGCGATCTGCGGCGTCTTGTGGGGAGCCTTCGCTACCTCGCCCACACACGGCCGGACTTGGCATTCTCCGTCGGCCACGTTAGTCGGTTCATCATGCAATGACCGACGACGGAGCACCAAAGAAGCCGTGAAGAGGATCATCCGCTATGTTATGGGACTCTCGACCACGGCCTCTACTACCCGAGGTGCCACAGGGCGGCACACTTCGTCGAATGAATGACGGTGACCACGCGGCGACATCGACACCAAAGAAGAGCACGGCGGGATCCTCTTCTTCCTCGGCAAGTGCCTCGTTAGGTGGCGATCGGTCAAGCGGGCAGTGGTGGTGCCTCCATCCATTTGCGAGGCCGAGTACATAGCGGCCTCCACCGCTTCGACTCAGCGCTCTGGCTCGCTCGGCGCTTGGTGATCTCCTTGGCGAGAGACACTAGAGCGGTGGAGCTGGGGTGACAACAAGTCCGGCCTGCCCCGGGCAAAGAACCCCGTGTTCCCTAACGCAGCAACAAGCACATCCGGGTGAGGTACCACTTCATCGAAGAGGTTGTTTGGAGGAAGAGAGCATCAAGGCGAGCTACATCAACACCAAGGACCAGCCTTGCGGACTGCTCACCAAGCCCCTTGGGAGGATCAAGTTCCTTGAGCTCGCTCCAGGACCGGGATGGTTCAACTCTCCCACAAGATGGACGCACAAGACTTAGGGGGAGAATGATGGATAAGTCTCATGTGTGGTCTTTGTGGGGTCTGTCTTTGCTCACATGGTCCTTGTGGCTGTTTTTACGCTTTTTAGGACGATATATTAGACTAGAGGACAGCAAGACAAACATCTTAGAGGATGACATCTTAGACTAGAGGACAGCATCTTAGCTAGGACAGCATATTAGCATCTTAGACTAGCATCTTAGACTAGCATCTTGGCATATACTTGGCTGGCTAGCAGCCTATAAATATGTAACCCCAACCCCTCAGGTTGGCATGGCATTTGTGTGAGTTTGTGTGAGAAATAGACAAGAAAATTGCCCCAACTCCTAGTGTCATCCTCTCTCGATGAGAATAAGAATTCTCCTACTACCAAGAGTGAGAATTCAGCGACTAACAGCACCTTCGTCGTCGAACACTTAGTCATCCACGGTGGTGGAGACGCTAGAGAAGAGGTGTCGACCACCCCAGGAGTGGTGCCGAGCGGTCCAGCAGCAATGCCGACCACTCCAGAGGAGGTGCCGAGCATTTTAGCAGCAGTGCCGAGCGCTCCAGCAGTGGAGCCGACCACTCTAGGAGTGATGCCGACCGCTCCAGCAGTGGATCTGACCACTCCGGCAGTGGTGCCGAGCTATCCAGCAACGATGTCGACCATTTCGGCAGTGGTGCCAAGCGGTCCAGCAGCGATGCCGACCACTCCGTCAGAACAGGGAGGCCATGGACCACCGATCGAGTTCACCCTCCACCCACCAACATCGACGAGTACATGGACGCTTTCCATGACGGCGAGGAGGTCCGGTTCAGGCGGGTGGACAACATCATCGGCGAAGGGGGAGCTCCTGGGTTGGCCAGTCGTTTTCTCGACGACCCAGAGCTGCTACTTGTTAGTGCAGAGGAGCCACCGATGTTTGAAGTGGCTGAACGCGACGACAATTGGCACCGGACGATGTTGGAAGAGATGAAGGCCATCGAGGACAATGGGACATGGGAGCTAGTGGATCCACCGGTGGGCTGCAAGCCGATCGGGTTGAAGTGGGTCTACAAGGTGAAGCAGGACGAGCGCGGCGCCATTGTCATGTACAAGGCTCGGCTCGTCGCCCGCGGCCTTGTGCAGCGTGAGGACATTGACTTCGAGGAAGTCTTTGCTCCGGTGGCGCGAATGGAGTCCGTTCGCTTGTTGTTGGCCATGGCAGCAGCGAAGGATTGGCGCGTCCACCACCTCGACGTCAAGTCTGCGTTCCTCAACGGCGAGCTCGTGGAGACGGTCTTCGTCAAGCAAGCTTCGGGCTTCGCCGTCAAGGGCGCTGAGCACAAGGTGCTCAAGCTGCGCAAGGCGCTCTACGGGCTGCGGCAGGCCCCTCGGGCGTTCGATGCCACCTTGGGCGAGCTTGGGTTCACTCGCTGCGCCACAGAGCACGTGCTGTACACGCGACGACGGGGTAAGGAGCTCGTCGACGGTGTGTATGTGGACGACTTGATCGTCACTGGAGGCGGGCGGAGAACATCGACGGCTTCAGGCGCGAGATGGCTGCTCGTTTTGAAATGAGCGATCTCGGCGCGCTCTCCTACTACCTCAGCATTGAGGTGAGGCAGGGGAAGGAGCACATCTCCCTGGGCTAGCGCGCCTATGCAGAGAAGCTACTGGAGCGTAGCGGCATGACGGAGTGCAAGCCGTGCGCAACTCCAATGGAGTAGCGGCTGAAGCTGTCCAAGCACAGCATGGCGGCGAAGGTGGACGCGACGCGCTACCGGAGCATCGTCGGCGGGCTGCGCTACCTCACGCATACTCTGCCGGACATCATGTTCGCGATCGGGTATGTCAGTCGCTTCATGGAGGACCCACACGAGGATCACTGGACGGCGATGAAGACGCTGCTGCACTACGTCAAGGGGACGCTCGATCAAGCGATCATCTTCCCCAAGAGTGGCGGCAAGGGTGGGCTGCAGCTCACGGTCTTCAGTGAGGCACCCCCCAAGGCAAAGGAAGGTGAGCCGGAGCTCACTGTTTTCAGCGACGCAGACATGGCGGGCGACATCAACGGGCGACGGAGCACCCCCGACATGCTCATCTTCCTTGGAGCGGCCCCTGTTGCTTGGCAGTCGCTGAAGCAAAAGATCGTAGCGCTGTCGACGTGCGAGCCGGAGTACGTCGCAGCAGCGCCGACTGCTGGGCGAGCTGACCGGCAAGGAAGCTCACCCACCAGCTCTGATGGTGGACAACCAGCCCGCCATCGCCCTCGTCAAGAACTCCGTCCTCCACGACCGGAGCAAGCACATTGACATTAAGTTCCACTTTCTCCGAGACTGCATCGATGGAGGGCAGATCGTCATCGAGTTCATTGAGACCGGCAGACAGCTCGCTGACGTCCTCACTAAGTCACTCGGGCATCTACGGTTCATGGAGCTGAGGAAAATGATTGGCATCGATGAGGTCCAGGCATCGGGTTAGCAGCAGGATTAGGGGAAGAATTGTAAGACATAATCTGTTGTTGATCTCTCTCTTGCTGCAGCAGAGTTAGCATTTGGTTAGCTCGGCTGTCCAGTCTCTACTGCTGTAGCAGTATGGCAATAGGCCACCTCTAGTATATTAGTTGGTAGCTATTACATCAGCCATGTCTTGGTAGTGGGCTGATCTAAGCTTTGTACTGCTAGTAATAGGAGTAGTTGGTGTACCTTAGGAGTAGGTAGTTGTACTCACCAACTACTATGTACCTGGTAGAGGTACTAACACTTGTATATATATCACACCTAAGGCAATGCAAAAGAGCAGTTCAGTTTGCCACATCCAGAAGCAAAACTTTCAGCCAGCGCTGGGCTTGTGCTGTGTGTGTGAGCTGTTCTCAATATCTTCTTCTACCTCTAGCCATAGTGAGTGAGTATGCTGGTAAGCTTACTGCTTACCTATGCAGAGCAGCCGAGGGACCAACAACTATCATTGCTACCAACAATTATATTGGCTAACAACAACAACAACAAAGTCTTTAAGTCCCAAATAAGTTGGGGTAGGCTAGAGTTAAAACCCAGCAGAAACAATCAAGGTTCAGCATGTGAATAGCTGTTTTCCAAGTACTCCTATCTAACGCTAAGTCTTTGGGTATATTTCATCCTTTCAAGTCTCCTTTTATTGCCTCTACCTAAGTCAACTTCGGCCTTCCTCTGCCTCTCTTCACATTACTATCCTGGCTTAGGATTCCACTACGCACCGGTGTCTCTGGAGGTCTCCGTTAGACATGTCCAAACCATCTCAACCAGTGTTGGACAAGCTTTTCTTTAATTGGTGCTACCCCTAATCTATCACGTATATCATCGTTCCGAACTCGATCTCTTCTTGTATGACCGCAAATCCAACTCAACATACGCATTTCCACAACACTTATTTGTTGAAAATGTCTTTTCGTAGGCCAACATTCTACACCATACAACATAGCAGGTCTAATCGCCGTCCTATAAAACTTGTCTTTTAGCTTCTGTGATACCCTTTTGTCACATATGACACCAGATGCTTGGCGCCACTTCATCGACCCTGCTTTGATTTTATGGCTAACATCTTCATCAATATCCCCGTCTCTTTGTAGCATTGATCCTAAATATCGAAAGGTATCCTTCCTAGGCACTACTTGACCTTCCAAACTAATATCTTCCTCCTCACGAGTAGTAGTGCCGAAATCATATCTCATATACTCAGTTTTAGTTCTACTGAGTCTAAAACCTTTGGACTCCAAAATCTCCCGCCATAACTCCAGTTTCTGATTCACTCCTGTCCGGCTTTCATCAACTAGCACTACATCGTCCATGAAAAGCATACACTAAGGGATGTCCCCTTGTATGTCCCTTGTGACCTCATCCATCACTAAGGCAAACAGATAATGGCTCAAAGCTGACCCTTGATGTAGTCCTATCCTAATTGGAAAGTCATCCATGTCTCCATCACTTGTTTGAACACTAGTCACAACATTGTTGTACATATCCTTAATGAGCCCGATGTACTTCGTTGGGACTTTATGTTTGTCCAAAGCCCACCACATAGCATTCCTTGGTATTTTATCATAAGCCTTTTCCAAGTCAATAAAAACCATATGTAGGTCCTTCTTCTTCATATACCGCTCCATAACTTGTCTTATTAAGAAAATGGCTTCGATGGTGGACCTTCCGAGCATGAAACCAAATTGGTTCATAGAGACCCGCGTTATTGCTCTCAAGCGATGCTTGATAACTCTCTTCCATAGCTTCATAGTATGGCTCATCAACTTAATTCCCCGGTAATTAGTACAACTTTGAATATCCCTTTTATTCTTGTAGATCGGTACCAATATACTCATGTAAATCTGGCAGTTTCACGAAACTCTTGGGAAACAGGTCAATTACTTGGGGTGTTGTCATTGTTGTAGCCTTGTGGGTCCTTTGCTTTCATTACATAAATGTTTTTTTTTTAGCCACAAGCAGGGGAAGCCCCCACTGTTTGCATTACATAAATGTGGATACATCTAGAGATAGAAATAAAGCTTTTTAGCTATTTGTTATTTGCGATTTAATCACAAGACAGGCTACTTCTAATGTCTCAGACTGCTAGGAAAATGTGGGAAGAGGAAACCTTGTATGGGGAATACTTAAAAGTTATGTAATTACACATCAACAGAATGCTATGAGCCTAAGACCAATGTTATCACGTTGTCCGATTAATCGCCTTAGTCGGTCCGCTGCACTCGATTAAGCATTCTGTCTCGATCAGAGTGATCAGAAACCTAGTCATCCAATTAGTCGACAATTAATCACAATTAATCGTCCGACTACCTTGTTTTGGACGACTAAACAGGCAAACTGGTAACTAGCTGCATCTGGTAACTAGCTGCATCAGCTCCTGGACTAGCTTGTGTTTTTGGCCCAAGCCCCTATACAAGTCCTGGTATGTACAGGAAGATTATAAAGACGACCAGGATGAGCGACCGGGGTTGATTAGTGGACCTGGTCGTCGATTAATCGCGACTAGTCACCTGATTGGTACCATGGCGGCTAGAGTCGACTAGCCGATTTAATAATATTGGCTAAGACACATCTAGTGGTCTAACATACATTGATACGTCAATACTCGCTATGATAATTAACTATGTGTAACTGCACAAGAAAAATATTGAAAGCTGATACATACCTTCAGCCAATCATACATTGTTAATGATGTGGTTGTGCAAGACCAATCAAGTACACACCGCAATTCATACAAGAATGGTAAAGCGCGATACAGCCGGAAGCCCAAATAATTCACTTGTGTAACTTTGCTAGTCAAGAACTGTCTATATACGTTGCTCTTGTTAGGAATACCATATCTGATCTGTAAAGCTTGCAGTGCTAGGGAAATTGATTTGGTAAGGTAGATCGCACGTAGTACAAGTCCTCCAACATCCCTGTGAGCTAGCTCCATTCCCCAAGCATATTCAGTGACAGAATACGTGAAAAGCACAAGATTAAAAAGGTAGAAAACAACTTTGCCGGTAGCAAAAGACCAAAGATATATAATGCGGTCAACCACTATCAAGAAAAAGAGAACCTGCAAGAGGTACGGCAATCAATAAGGGAAAGACCTCATAAGACGAAACTTAACTAGAAAAGTAAATTAGCTCACCATAAGTATGAAAACAAATTCTTTTGGGAACTGATCCTCCAGCTGGTAAACTTCCAAGAATTCGCTCTTATTTTTTAGGACAGATTGATAGAACATCGCAACAAGGAAAAAAACTGCCAAGTCAGCACCAAAATAATATGCATAAAGATCAATCTCTCTTTTACCCCCACCAATCACTGAGACGATCGGGTAAGGAAAATTTATTTCTTCAAAAAATCCTGCTTTCTGTGATTCATGAATCTCTCGTTCTACATCAGCTGCTGGAGTGAGAGATTTGTGCCATCCCTTAGATTGACACTCTACAGGAGCAGCATAAACAACTTCTAGTACAGCAAGAGCCATATTACAATTTTCTTTGCTTTTTTCAATACTTTGAATCCGGACTTTACTACAACAGTGGCAAGAGGAAGGCAAGTTTGCCTGGCATCTTTCTTCATGAGCAATAGCAAGCACCCTATTTATGGCAGACTCTATCCTCTCTGGCTGGATTCCATCTTCTGGCCAATTTCTTACCTCCATCGTAACTTGCACAAAATATGGAGGAGATTCAGCTCCATGTGTTAATGACATCCAATATCTAGATAAGCCTCTAACAATCATCCTTATGAGATTCATTACAGGTAAGTGCAAACTTTTTAGCTTCTCTCTCAAACTGTAAGCTACACAGTGTTTCTCTTCAATGTTGTTCCTTGCACTAACAAAGCTGAATTCTGTTACCGGAACCCATTCACCATCTTTGGCAGTGATTGAGCTCTGCAAGAGAGTGGATATATAGACTAAAAAGAGAGGCAATATGCTGACAACAAACGATGCTTTTATTTTATCGTCAGGGAAACCTAATCTCTGAAGAAGAGGTAAATGTATATTCAAACCACAGTGCTGAATAATAATCTGATATATATACTGTGACAGAATGTTGAGCTCAGTGTAGATCAGAATGATGACCCAAAACAAGTAGCTTGGGCCATAGTTCACACAAAGAGCATAGAAGAAAAGTGCCCCAAGGTAGGCCATGGATAGCAAACTAAAATTCCACAGGAAAACCAGAATAAAACAGCAATAGCAAACATAATCATAATTACTTCGCATCTGGTACCATATGTACCGAAAAATCACACCAATTGGCATGCTTGATTTCGCTTCAGTCCCTGAGGTATCTGGAACTGAATGTGTTCTTGAAAGCTGCCCATCTTGTGTTTCCCTCTGACTTTCAACAACATCATAGATGTCACTTTCTGCAGGATGCTCATTGGAGTGTGGCTCATCTGGATCAATGTTCAAGAAGCTAACAATATTTGTGACTGCCTGGTTCCCAAATGACTGAACTTGAGAAACACCATCACCAATCAATTGTACAGCTGATTTTAGTGGGTTTTCCTTATATTGTCCCCTCGCCTTCTCCCCTTTGGATAAATTACAATTAGCTTTGTCATCACTCTCCTCAACCTCAGTGATCTCAGGTGTCAAACCAACGGAATTTTTTCTAATGTTATCAGTGAGCACACGTTCTTCACTTCTTCCCCTGATCGGTGATCTCATAGTATCAGATGAACCCTGGAACATCAAATCTGTCATGTTATGCTGTGTATCTGTTACAGATAATTCAAAGGACTGTGATGACTCTGTGCTTCCAATCTTATCTTGTTTTATTGGTGAGACAATCTCATTATCTTCATGCGATGTATTAGCAGCACTATTAAGTTTCACATTCCTCCTACGCCTCAAGCCCTCATTGTGAGACGTATCATTTATTGGTGTGAAAGAGTTCATTCTGTTAAGTTGACTTTGCAAATTGTACATCTCAGACTTCATCCTCTCCACCTGCATATTCCGCTGACGTTTATGCTCCTCAGACCTGCGAAGATGATGCAGCTGCTCAGTTTTCTTTAAAGCTTTTTTTTCCTGCTCACGGACCATAGCACCAATTTGCTCTGCTTCAAGATATCTTGACACATAATCGAACTCGCTAGAGCTAAAGATGTATGATTGAACAGATACCAATAGGAAGATTACTATCTCAACAAAAGCCGATCGTGATGTTATCTTAAAACCATAGTCATACTTGTATAATCCAATTATTTCATACAGGTAGTCAATTTGATCGCACTTGCCAGAGCTAAACTGCCCAACATAAGGAGATTGATAAGCAAGTGACAAAACAATGAGACCAAAATTATACATCCGTAGAAACTTGAAAATCCTATTCTTCTTCTTCAATATTTCAAGTCTCATTCTAAAGAAAACCAGAGCAAATCCAAGATATCCAAGGTGCAGAACATCATACTCTAGAGTACCAGTAATTGCAATTAATGCCAAAACTATGTCCAATAAATGGCAATAGGCATAAAGCCGCACATAGTCAAGGAATGTCCAAAAGCTTTTTGTTTCCAGTGAGAGGTCCCTCCATACTACTGCATTTTTCCTTTGGGACATCATCTGGCGATATGTATCTGAATCTGAGAAGCTTGAAAAGTGGTCAGAGCGAAGCTTAAAAGAGGAAAATATAAACACAACATAGTAGCTGATCAGCATTCGAGGATCATCAGCAATTATCCCTGGATCATGTTCATGTAGAAATAGTTAGTAAATATTCTGATGTACCGAACTATAATAAAACATTGAATAGCATCGAGTTACTGCAAGGAAAGACTCAATGACATACCAAGCCAGCATTTTGAGCAGTAGTCAAAGAAAATCCTTGAATTCTTCCAGCATTCATGGCAATGGACTTCAATGTCATTGATACCATGAAACCAGGGTATCTCATCATTCCAAAGAGCAAAATATTCAAGTATTAAGACAGAAGCAAACAGAAACACAAAAAGGGGCCACAATTTCTGGATTAGATCTCTGTTCATAAGAATGCATATGACGAGGCACATGATATAGAAGATCGATACAACATTCAACAGTGTAAAGCTTGCCAATAGTAACACAATCATGTTAATTTCCAGACCTCGCAGTTTGAAAAGATTTTCTATCCAGAATTTCATGTAACATTTGAATGTTGTCTTCTGGGTTTCGAATCTCTCTCTTTTCAGAAAAATAACCCTTTTCTTGTCCCACTTGTGGCTTTCTTTTGACAATCCCCAAATCTTTGCAAATGAGGGTCTTTTGTCCTCATCTGAGCCTTCGATGACATTATCAACATACTCTGATTTCTGCTGAGTGCTGCCTGGACCCAGTGATGAACTTGAACTACTACCTATAAGACCTTGAACTTTAGAAAACAACAAAGTAAACCTATTAGAAGAATGACTTTCTTCATTGCTTATCACAGGACTATAAGGTGGATTGGAAGAGATAAAAAGCTGGCAGGGCTCTTCCCATTTACCCTTATGTACTAGATATGTTGGCATCAAATCTATCCAATGGAAAACATTATACTGAATGGTGCAGGCCACAATCACCAAAACCTTTCCCCTAAGCCCGTATTCGACACCCCAAAACCCCGAATCATAGTATCTCAGACCAAGAATCACAGACAAACCATAGAAGTGCTGATCAGGACACATTTGTGCAGGTTTGCACACCATTTGAAATAGATATTCAGATGCAGCAAGTAAACCAGTGTAGACAAGGTAAACCTTGGAAGGAATTCGAGAAACTTTTGGTAACATAGAAAACACAATGAGGCCTAACAGGTAAATTAGGCCAGATAAACTGATTGATGATAGGCAAGCATAAAAGCCACAAACTGATAATATCTTGTCGCTGTGCCAAATTAGAAACCTTCTTAGGAACCCCAGAAGTCCAGATTCTGAAGCATCAGATACACCAAAGTTCTTGTCACTGTTTTGTCTTCGTTCATAACTGTATAGTTGCATTACTACTAGAATGGCCAATGATTGCCAAACATTTTCCAACAAAGAAGCTTCAGGGTCAAATCCCAGATCAGGGTATAGTTTAACGAACTTTGAGACTGATTCTGCAAAGATCGGTGAAACACTCAGGCTGTAGGTAAAAATAAAAACCACTGCAGCATATACTTTTAGAGGAAACCACAGTCGCCTTTTTGTCTTCTCCACAAGCTGCCTTCCGATAATCCAAAATAGAAGGAAAAATAGGTAACCAAATGATATATAATTAGGGGTCACCAAGTATAGAGTCAAAAGAATTGTGACAAAAGCCACATAAGTTCCATATGAGCGGTACACTGAGAGAAATTTCTGACCGATTTTACTGAGATATGATGCAATTTTTTTCTCTGCAAAACAGAAGAAAAGGTAAATAACATGTTATGGGTTTTCTAAAAATGGGACTACTTTCCTAGTATCGAAATCTGCATGTTACCAGACCACAATAACAGGAAGTTAAAAGGCAGACACCCTAGGTTGTCGCACATGCATCCTGCTTGGATTAGTGCTTGATAAAAGACGCTACAGAGACATACAATTGTAGCAAAAAAACTAGGTTGAAGTTTCTTGATTTTAGAACAAAGAATAGTAAAATGGAATTGAAACATAAACATCTTCCAAATTTTCAATAAAAGTTTGATGAAAGTATAGTTCCTCTACTATGCCAACATAGTTATCAAAATAAGAACTATGCTAATGCAATAGATATTACAAAGTGAATGCACAAAAGGAAGAGTTCTAGTGTGACAGAAGTCCAAGACTACTCTGCTAAACAAAGATATGTAATTGGCAATGAAACCAGTGGCAGAGGCAAACCACCTACATTTATAGGAGAACACATTAAAGCCCCCTAGAGATATACTATTTTTTTCTCGAATACGCAGGAGAGCTGACATCATTGCATTAAGAAGAGAACTCAGAGTACAACGCACACAAAAACACACACCATACACACACAGATTAATCATTGCATTAAGAATAAGAGAACTCAGAGTACAACGCACCCAGAGACATACTATCATACTATTAAAATTAGCACCACAGGGAGAATTTCACCATCCATTTCAGGATTAATGGCCGAAGGGTAATATTTTTGGAACTTTAATCCCACATATTACATGTTAGCAAATAATGTTGTGTCCAGATTATTGTCCAGGTTCAGTCATTAGTGTTAGCAGGATTTAAGATGGTAGTTAAGTAAAATAGTAAGGATGATTACGGTTGTAATTTTCTTAATTAACTAGGAGGCTATCACAGCCATATCTGTAGCTCTCGGCTGTGTATAAATAGAGAATAAAAAAGAAAAGCTGTAAGCTATTCAGCAGCACATACTACTGTGTTTGTGTATATGATCTTGGTGAGTGTGTCCTGGGTGTCCTGTTGAGGGCTGAGACCTTTTATTACATGCATTAATTTATAAATAAAAATTCCAAAATGTTTACAACAATGAGGTTATACCATGTGAATTGCGGCGGTCTTCACCGTCTCGCGAATTTTGTGAGCTATAAACTGACAGTAGAACTGACTTGTTCAAACCAGCCTTTAGAATAGTGAATCCAACAGGTGGACAAGGTGTATGCCGAAGAACCGCTGATAATGAAAAAAGCATCTTAAAACCATGGCTATGTACAGCACAGAAGCACACTATTGAGCCTATCTCTATGAAGTCCTTTGTTGTAGCATTATTTGAGAGACCTGCAAGATGTATCAGGGAGCAGATTAAGATGTACAAGGATGGTGAATTGATTATACACTTAATAGCATCTCAATATTATATCCATGGTTCAGCATAGAGCACATATAATCACCTGATTACAAGGATAAATAACAAACAGACAAATAAAATGATTGGAGTGAACAATCCAGAAAAGACATGCCTATAAATACTAATGTGTAACCTGTTACATATACATTTAAGACCCAGTGGAATTTAAACGATCATTTTTGCAGTAAACTCATGCAAGAGAGCATGATGCTGGTCACTATTGCTGCCTTATCATTTTTCGTGTAATTCGCAAAAAGAAAAATCTAATTGGCTAATAACCACTGAATCTCCAGTTATCCATAAATTGCACCTCACATTGTTTCAGATAATTTGGTCAGTTATAGGTCATAGATGCAGAAAAACCGATGCCTGCATTGTCCTCTGGGGCGACTCATGCGGACCCCATCTAACCCCCTCCTCACCATCTCAGTCACCGGAGCCCCGTGCAGTGGTTATGAAGGTGGCAGCGAGGATCTTCCCCTTCTTTCATTGTGGTAGTCATGGTTTGAGAGCAGTGTTCCTCAGCTCCCTGAGGCAGCTGCCCATTCAGCCCCGGGGTGGCTAGATCTGCTACCTTTGTGACCAGGTCTGGCACCTCCTAGCCAATGGTTACTGGTTCATGGGCCGAGCTGCATCAGAGTGGCTTCCCTCCTCGATCTTGAAGAAGGGGGTAACCTCATGTTTGTCAGGATCCCCGGCTGAAAGCAAGATGACGACCGTGGGCACATGGAAACACGAATATCACTCAGCACCACCCAATCATGGACGAAGTGGAGATCAACCTCGATGTGCTTGTTGCATTGATGCTGATGTTGCATTGGGTTCGTCAACATGTAGATAGTGCTGATGTTATCACAATACACTAGAGTAACTCGGCGAGCTGGCGAAGACGGGTGGCCTCAGCAACGCCATTGGCCAGCCCTGTATTCAGCTTCCGCACTGGAGCATGAAACTGTATTCAGGAGCTTGGGAGGACGAAGAGACTAGATTGTCGTGGAGAAGACTGCATAGCCAAAAGTGGATTTGCATGTATCCATGCAGCCAGCACAATTAGCATCGGAGTAAGCCACCAGCTCAGTCTGCACGGAAGGGCGAAGGAGCCCCAAGTGGAGAGTGCCACGAATATAACGCAAGATGCGTTTGAGGGCACCAAGATGAGGCTCCTACGGATCGTGCATATGAAGATAAACCTGCTGGATGGCATAGGAATAGGGACGCCATCTGTGGTGGACATTTTCGGATTGGTGTCAATAGGTGTGGACACAGCAAGCACTCGACCATACCAGCCCGCTCTCAAGAATGTTAAGACTGGAAGGGGACACGAGAGCACTTCTGAGCATGGAGCGTAGAGTTTGCACCTCGATGAAGTAGAGTTTGCTGCCGAAGAGGATCGGCTGATCTGGGGCTGATGTCGCTACATCATCGTCGTTGATCACCTTTAGCCAGCCGGTCACTGCTTCAATTGAGAGGTCCGCCATGTCGAGCATGGTGTCGATTGCAATCGCCGCCTGCTTGTAACAACTAGGGACAACGAGCAAGGGCTTCTCATCCACGCGCTGCTCGCTGATGTTCTCGCTAGTGATTGAGGGAGCTCATCATCCCCGTTAGGTGGAGCGCAAAGTCATCAATATGCACGTCATCACGGAATGAGAGCAACTCCCAATCCCTCCAGAGCCATTGCAGCGTAGAGTTGCATGCGTGCTCAGAACCAACAAGGATGGACTTGATCGCCTCCTTGGCCGTCTTCTTCACCATCAGCGTGCGGGTCATCTCCGGGGACATAGGAGAGAGGATGGAGTCGAAAGACATGCGATCGGCATCACCATACTGAGGGTTTAGCCTAGTGCTTACCCATGTATCTAGTTATCTACTTAGCTATTTACTATTCACTGTCTAGCTGTTTTCAGGTGCCTTAGCATCCAAGCTAGCATCTACTTTATACACTAGAATATGCTATAGTAGTTGAGAACTTGTATCCCAAGTTTGCTTTTCCTATATAATGCAATCAAGCGGCTAAGTGCCAAGCTGCCCTCCGGCAGGAGAAATTCCACCTGCCTAGCTACTTACTTGCAACAATTGGTATCTAGAGCCCGGCTAGGAGAGAGCAAAGGCCATGTCCACCTCCAGCGAGCACGCCCTGAGAGCAGCAGCCGCCAACACAGGCGGAGGAGTGGTGGTATCGCGCTGAGCGCCTGGCCGCGGCAGAGGCCGCAGCCGCGCAGGCGATCACCCTCCATCAGACACATTATGCGAAGAGGATTCTGGAGCTCGGCGGAATGGCTGGCTGCAACCCTGCCCATACTCCAATGGAGGAGCGGCTGAGGCTTAGCAGGCACAGCACAGCGGCGGAGGTTGATCCCACACACTACCGGCACCTCATCGGTAGTCTGCGCTACCTGGTGCACACTCGCCCCGATCTAACATTCGTTGTTGGCTTCGTCAGCAGGTTCATGGAGCGGCCTACGGTGGAGCACCAACAAGCTGTCAAGCACATTCTCCGCTATGTCGCTGGCACGCTCGACTACGGTCTGCACTTCACCAAGGCGCCCGGCTCCGCTCGCTTCGTCGGCTACTGCGACAGCGACCTCGCCGGTGATGTCGACACAAGCAAGAGCACGAGTGGAACACTCTTCTTCCTCGGCAATTGCTTGGTCAGCTGGCAATCAATCAAGCAGAAAGTGGTGGCGCTCTCCAGCTGCGAAGCAAGAGTACATTGCCACTTCTACTGCTACAACCCAGGCTCTGTGGCTCTCAAGGCTGCTAGCAGAGCTCCTCGGCAGCATGTCGAGGTGGTGGAGTGAAAGGTGGACAGACAAGTCGGCCCTCACTCTAGCCAAGAATCCAGTCTTCCATGAAAGGAGCAAGCACATAAGGATCAAGTACCACTTCATCCGCAGCTGCCTGGAAGATGGAAGCATCCAGGCCGATCACATCTCAACCACTGATCAGCCTGCAGACATTCTCACCAAATCCTTGGGCAGAGCCAAATTTGAAGAGATGAGGGAGAGAATTGGTCTGAGGCAGATTATCTCCAAGGCAGGGCACAAGGCTAAGGGGGAGAATTGAGGGTTTAGCCTAGTGCTTACCCATGTATCTAGTTATCTACTTAGCTATTTACTATTCACTGTCTAGCTGTTTTCAAGTGCCTTAGCATCCAAGCTAGCATCTACTTTATACACTAGAATATGTTGTAGTAGTTGAGAACTTGTATCCCAAGTTTGCTTTTCCTATATAATGCAATCAAACGGCTAAGTGCCAAGCTGCCCTCTGGCAGAAGAAATCCACTTGTCTAGCTACTTACTTGCAGCACATACTCGATTGCATCCCTAGAAGCCACGAGCCTCCAGCTTCACTTTCATGAGGAGGCTCCAACCCTCAGTTGCTGTGTGTCAACTGTGGATGCAGCGTGCCACCGACTTCCTTCACCATGCGTTGGACGACCATCTCCGGGCCTCCATGGCGCCTCCCGCTCCTTGGCTGCGTGGAAGGGGAACGACAACAGTAGGTGGGCACCCATTGTGGGCTGTGGCTTGGACCACTACCTGCCGGAGCAGAAGCCATGGATCACTCTACTAGCTGCAGACATGAAACTTACTAGCAAAGGAAAGTCTGCCGACCTCCATATACCAACCAATACTAATTACTATCTAGTTAAGTAAAGACACAAGGATTATATCTAACACCTAGGTGCCCTCTGTTAAGTATAAGAAGGCCCATCTAATATAGGACCCTATGGCCCATGAGGTTCCTATATATAGTCATCTCCACTAATGGAATCATTTATTCTCCCTAATCTCCAAGGTTAGTAACACCCTCAAGCAACATGTGGGGCTGCCGCTCCATGGATTGTAGAAGGATGGCAACCACGATCTGCCTATACCAGAGCAAGCGACAGAGGAGCGAAAGGCGGACGTGAGACTAGCCACATCTGGATGTTGCGGGTCTATGGATAGTGCCTGTACCGGAGCCGCCCTTGGAACGATCGGCAGAGCCACCCGTCCATGTGGCGCCGGGGGATGGGTTCTTGGCGGTCTGGTTGTTCTTGCCACGCGGTTTCCCGCGTAGCTGTTTGCTGCCATTACTGCCATTGTTGTTGCCAGTGGAAGGGGCTTGGCCGGGAAAAGGCTGTTGCAGTTGCTGTATATTAGACTGGGGTAGAGGAGGATCTAGTGAAACTGTGGAAGTGACGAGGGCAGTCAGTGGTGAGGCCTAGCGATGTGCCAAGTTGAGCTCTTCCAGCAGTAGGTCGTTGCGGGCCTTAATAATGAAGGGAAGGGGTGGCCACACTGGAGATGTTGGCCTATGGAGGCGAACTTATGTTGAGTTCATGGATGACATGGAGCACAAGGGTGCGATTGGTGATGACCTCACCTAGGTCACCAAGATCATCGGCCATGCTCTTCAACCGCTGGTAGTAGTCGATGATGGACAAGTCCCCTTGGACGAAATTCCGAACAACACCTCGAGGTAGAGAGACGGGCCTCGCAATTGCCAAGGAAGTAAATTTCAATGGCGACCCACATGGCCCAACGGGAGCCCGTTTCCATGACGATTTTGTGAGGTTGGTGTACACGGGGCCTAAGATCCAGGAACAAACCACACAATGCATGCGCTACCAGTCGGGGAGGGGCAGGAGAGGCGGTTCGACGGAGGAGATGATCTTGGAGGGGGTACTTGCCGTCATTGAGGAACAAGTCCACTAGGTGTAGTTGCTAGAGGCCAAATCGAGAATGACTGGAATGAGGGCCAGATGTTATGGACGGCTACGGCCTGGGCATGCATGTTAAGGATGGCGACAGCCTCGTGGAGAAGAAGAGCATCATGCTAGACACACCATAGTCTTCGGGTTCGAGATTAGGGGGCCCCTGCTCAGCAGCAACACGCTCCTTGACCACCTCAGCGGCTTCATGCTCGGCAGCTAGGGCGCAGGCGAGGGCGGCCTGCCGTAAGACCTAGGCATCCCGGATGTGCACCTCCATAGGCAAGCAGCTTCAGCGTCGGTGTCAACCTACGCCTTGGCAGCGGCAGCCACAACCTTGGGAGAGAGAGGAGGGGTGGCCATATGAATGCACCGTGAGAGGAACACGGGCAGGGGAGGCAACGACAGCAAGGAATGCCTGTGTGGGGTGGACACAATTCCAGGGAATCGCGTGCAGAGTGATGGCGGAAGCCGGTGCAGCATAGATGAGGAGTCGTCGTGCTATGGTAGTGGAAATAATTAGGTGTCTGATACCATAAAAGCAAGATGACAGGCTAAACTTGTGGATTGATTATGAGGTATGAGAGTACAACCACATATATAGGCAAGGATTACCTTAATATTAAGGCTTATAGAAGTAGGGCTAATTAGGGGATCCCCCCTTGCCTGTAGAAGAGACCGATGTACTAAAAAAGGCACGCATGGGCCTGTTAGCCAGGTGCGGCCGGTAGCCTAACCTCATGCCCAAAGGGCCAGCCAAACATACCAAAAAGGCCAATCTACAGGATCAGCAGCCGTTGGATTTGCTATCACCATGTCGTTTGGGCGGGATCCTAGTAGATCTACATGGGTGGCAGGGTGGTGATCATCCAGCTCCGCGTGCTCCCCAGCTGGATCAGTTCTCTCCAGTGATAGCTTTGTTGCACTTGTGCGGTCTCATGCTGACCGGCTCACCTAGTGACGTGAATGCAGGTGTTGGTGTGGAGTTCAGCGATCGTGAGTCATGGTGTTGCCAGGTTTCAGGGTTCTTTGCTGAACTGATGCAAGCTTGACTCCTAACTGCTGTGGCTGGTTTTCTGTAAATGGAGGTGCATGTGGCGGGGACGCCCGCAGCACGCGTGGTGGCATCCAATGTCAACAAGGACACCCACTTTCATCGCAGATGTCCAGCTTCTAGGATGGGCAAGCTCTACACATGGCATTGCCAGGTCACGGTCTCACTCAAGGCTAGGTTGGTAGAGGTTGGACAATAACGTCTGTGGACTGACCTTGGAGGCATCCTCTTTGCACATGTTCCCCTCTCCTGCCAAAGATTGGTAGAGGGTGGACGGTAACAGTCTAGCTTGGAGCTGTTCGGCTGATGGTTTCTATAGCTGATAAGCCGACTTATGTTGTTTTGTTGTGAGAGAAAAACACTGTACCATGGCTGATAAGCCGGGCTGATAAGTTCAAGCAAACAGGGCTCATCGCTTGGCCTATGCACCCCGAGGAGGCTAGGATTGGTCAGAATTAAGGTCGAGGTTGTTCCTTTAGTTCCAAATTTTCAATCAAGGGTGAGTTATGTAACATAGCCTGTGTGGCTGTGTGTGCAAGGATTCTTACCACTTTTTCCTTCATATAATGATACAAAGCTCTCATGTGTGTTCAAGAAAAAAAAGGAGGTGTGCACTTCCTTACTGTGCCTCATCCAACGATCTAGCTAAGCAGCTTTCGACTTTTTAAGAGCACTCAGTTGTCATTTATGACATAAGCGACAAACAAGGGTACCTCTATATAGAAATGGATAAGGAAAAAAAAAGAATGCGCACCTAACTGTGAGAGTACCTCCATTGTTAATGAATCACTGCGCTCCAGAGCACTGGACACTAGATCAAGCTGGAGAATGTACAGTATCGAAAAATGAACCTCACAAAACAATACTAAGATCTGGCGCAGTCTCTTGTCGATTGAATGATTCACCAGAAACACCAAGAAAAAGCACACTGAGACAGAAATATGCTAGTTAGAATTGGTACAGGTCTAGGATAGTATGAAGGTAAAAGAATAAATTTTAGAGCCCACAAAGTGATTTAATAAGATAAAGGAACCAACTACCAACATAAATAAATGAAACAAAGCAGAATATTGCTTCATTTGCACGACTGACCAGGTAAACTCGAATGAGTCGATACATACAGGTTAGAATAATAATATAAAGGGACATCGAAGTGCTAATAAATATTAGAAGAACAGGAATATTTGCATGCCCAGAGCCTACAGCTTACAAGTTGCAGTTAAGGGCTGGGATAAATATAAACATTAGGCCTAGTTTGGAATAAGGGCCTAAGGGGGAGGCAAACCCAGGGATGGAAAGCCTCCCATGGAGAATTAAGCAGCTAATTGAAATGGCAAGTCTGTGGATTGCCGGACCCGGGAAAAATCCAGGATCCCGAGGGGGTTGGTGTTTCCAAACTAGCCCTAAGAGCCTCTGCTATGGAGATATCATAGTTGAAATATATGTCGTATGCATGCCACTCAGAATAGAACATGTAAAAATAAATCAAGAAATGTAACATTTTAAGATGAAATGCGTAAATTCATAAAGGATAAATCTTTTCACAATTTATAGGACAAAATATAAATACTACAACGAATTTAAAAAGACAACATAGAGAAGGAATGTTTCACCATACTGTAAATAGCATGAATAAATCCTCGTTTCATCACAAGTAGAAAGAGTAATGTTAAAGTAATTGCACGTGAAAGTTTGCGTAGACCCCATGCTAGTGTTGCTACAATCAGAACCATTGTATCTTCCTTCTCTGTAAAGAACAGGCCACAAGAAATCAGAACATAAGTCATATCACACAATAACAAAAACGTTTGCAATACCAAACATAGGGCACTGGAGCTCCAGTGCAATCTGTTTGAAGTAAACTCTCAAAATTCACAAAAAGGAATATTATAACATACTACTGACGTAACTTTCAGACTCGCCTAAAAACGTAGAAATAGCCCCATGAAGCCTTGCCAAGCTACAGAACCAAGAGAAACAACATGAATAATTTTATGTTATTGGATTCGAGTTGAACTTGAAGAATCATTAGTTCAATATGTTTTATTGGCCTGGGAGATTTGGAAACACCGGAATGCATGTGTCTTTGATGGAGCAAGACCGAATATTATGTTGGTGCTACAGATCATTGCAAATGAATGTTTCTTATGGTGTTCGGCTGATGCAAAGAGACTACAGGAGCTTCTGATCAGTCTTGGACTTGGAGCAGCTGATCTTGCCCTCTGGTAGTCCTGGTCATGTTTTCTTTCTCAAAGGGCGAGGTGTGGCCTATTTTTTTCTGTGTGTGTGTTGTTTTTGTTTGTTTGGGGATGCTTCTCTCCTTGTACTCTATGTACACTCTCTTCATCTTAATGAAATGATGCACAGCTCTCCTACGTGTTCGAGAAAAAAAAATGTTTCATTGGGAAATAATCATGACAATGTGATTGCAGGAGTTTCAAACATAACCTAAAACTCAGAAACAAAAGTAACAGAAAGTTATGGAATTCAATGCAGCAGTTTCTTTACAAAACTTTGTCACTGGTGTTGTCAGAATTAAATACATCAAACATATCCAACATGGCTAAATGCACGGCAGATTGAGCATCATATTGCTTAACTGTCAGCTGTGGAAACAGTGAATATGTAAAATGAAAATGCTTTTGCATGATAATATGATAGACATACCATCAATTAGGTGATCATCACTTGATGAAGGACTCTCCTCAGAAGTCAAGTAAAGAAAAACAGAATTGTTAACAAGATTACACAGCGCCACAAACACTCCAAGGCAGAATTGGGCCAGTAAAAATAATCCAGGAATAGAATAGTGCCAAAGCCCAACAGTCTCCCAAATCATCATATCCTGCAACATTGAGTTGATTTCTCATAAATATTGATAGAAAAAATAACTTCTGGAGGACTTGCATAGCTTAACGTGATACCTTTTGAAATCTTTTGTTGAAGAATGTGAATGCCACATTGAAGACATATGTGCTGGCTGCCCAGAGCAGAATGAACACAAGAAGTGACCCATTAAGCCGATGCATTTGGAACAAAGAAGGAAAAGCATATAAAATGTATCCAACATATGCTAGGAGACCAAAAGCACAAATACTGGTGAAGTTGAAACTCCAGAAAGAAAGGGCAAGCAGCAAGACCTGCAATAACCAAAGATATTTTTTTCTGACATGAGAATGGGTCATTGCCATAGGCAAAAAGGAGAGAAGACATAGGGATAAGACAATTGCATATTTGCATGCCTTTGAAAGAGATTGACATCCATCTTTCAAACAGAAGAGTCCTTAACATGATCAGCTAACAAACCCTTGGAACATAAAAACCCAGGATACTGTAAGACATCTGCTGCTCCCCAAATCTCTCTTTGCTGCAGATTAGGAGTAAGAGCTGGTCAGCCTTGGCTGTCCACTCCCTGTTGCTGTAGGCAATAGGCCATCCCTAGTACCTTAGTTGGTAGAAGGCAGCCATGTCTTGGTAGTGGGCTGATCTAAGCCAATGTACTAGTAGTACTAGAAGTAGATGGGGCTGTACTCAGCCATACTCTTGTGTACCTTATAGTTGGTACAAGAGTTGTATATATACTACACCTAAGGCAATGCAAAACTTCAGTTCAGCTGAAGCAACTTTCAGAGCAGCAAAGCTGCTGCTTGGCTGTGTGTGTGCTGTGCTCACCCTTTCTTCTACCTCTAGCCATATTGAGTGTGTGAGTGTGCTGGTAAGCTAGCTGCTTACCTGTGCAGGGAGTCGAGGGACCAAAAGATACAAGGGGACTCAGACTTATCAACGCAACATAAAAAATATGTCTTCCCACAAACCCGGACAATCCCCTCCCGAAAAGAAAAGAAAACTGGACATGACAATCTTAAAGTTGACTCAGCAAAAATCAAAACACTTAAATTTGGGAAAATTGAAAATACCGTACCAACTGTATTTTCAACAATGTTAGCCATAGCGTGTCTTCAGTTGTGCGGATGGTCGAGGAGGGAACCCTTTGGTGTTCAGCCAGGGCCAACCTTCAGACCCTCTTCTAGGGTCAGAGGTTTTAATCTTGGCCGTTTATTTTGCTCAGATGTGGCGCACATGTAACAGTAGTCCTAGAGTGTTTGGGTTCTGTGTGTGTTGTGTGTGGGGATTGTACATTTGGTACTCTTTCTTCTTAATGAAAATGAAACAGAGCTCTCATGTAACAGCAGAATGATCTCTCCTCCCTTGATGTCCCTTTCTCTGAGGATGAAGTGTGGGAAACCATCACAGATCTACCTCTTGATAAGGCCCCAGGCCCAGATGGCTTTACTGGCCGATTCTACAAGTCTTGCTGGAATATTATAAAGGAAGATGTGCTGCTGGCCCTCTCGGATATTCATCAGGGACATTTGTTTAAATTCAAACTTCTAAATAGAGCATTCATCATGCTACTCCCCAAGAAATTGGATGCACTGACGGTCAAGGATTTTAGGCCTATTAGCCTAATCCATAGCTTCGCGAAGCTAGTGAGGAACATCTTGGCTAATCAGCTTGCCCCGTCGTTGCCCAATTTGGTCCCGACTAATCAAAATGTCTTTATTCGAGGAAGGAATATCCATGATAAATTTCTTTTCGTGCAACAAATGGTGAAGGCTTTGCACAGGAAGGAGAGGCCCACATTCTCCTTAAATTGGACATCTCAAACGCTTTTGATTCGGTGCCTTGGCCTTTTTTGTTGGAAGTTCTTCGGCAGCTCGGTTTCAGACAGCGGTGGTGTAACCTCTTATGCCGATCTTGTCCACTTCTTCTACCCAGGTTTTGGTGAATGGGACCCCAGGTGATTCTATTTTGCATCAACGTGGCCTCTATCAAGGTGATCCACTCTCACCAATGTTGTTTATTTTGGTAATGGATGTTCTGAATTATTTGATGCAGTTTGCTGTCAGCGAACAACTCCTTCAACCGCTTGCTGTTCAGAATGTTCGCCATCAGGTTTCCTTCTATGCTGATGATGCGGTGATTTTCTTGAGACCTTCTTGCTATGATCATCAGACCTGCAAGCTCCTACTTGACTTGTTTTGGCATGACTCGGACCTCAAAACTAATCTTGCAAAGAGTGCAGCAATCCCTATCCACTGTAGTGATGATGACCTGCAACGTACTTCAGAATATCTTTCTTGTGCAATCAAAGATTTCCCGTGCACCTATCTTGGACTTCCGCTTACAATCCGTAAACCTACAAAGGCTGAACTTGTGCCCCTGATTGACAAGGCCGGTGATCACCTGCCAGGTTGGAAAGCATCCCCTTTGAATAGGGCTGGTCGCCTGGTGATGGTCAGAGTGGTCATTTTTTTTCTCGAAAACGCAGGAGAGCTGCGTCTCATTATATTAAGAAGAGAGTAAAGGGCAAGAGCCCAAACAACATCACATACACACACGCACGCACTCACACCCCACCAGTTTCCAGGATTACATTCGCACCCGTGACAAAACTACACAAGGCGACCACTACAAAGCTTGTCACTCTAACTACCGGGGAGGAGGGCAGTCAAGAATGATAGCCCTCGAGCCCCTAGCATAGACCACAAGCTGCGCTCCTCACCAGCTGCGATCAAAGCACCAGATAAGTTTGGAGCTGCTCCATCAAAAACACACCCATTGCGATGGTTCCATATAGTCCAAGCTCCAAGTATAATGAGCGAATTAATTCCTTGCCTAATCAACTCATCAGCGGTGCTGCTGCTAGCTTTCTCCCACCAATCATGGAAAGATAACTCTGTAGGCTGAGGGGACAAGCTCTGAAGACCGACCTGTCTAAACAGACTAAACCAAAATTCTCTTGTGCCAAAATTCTCTTGCGAATACACAGTGGACAAGTAGATGGTCGATAGTCTCCTCTTCTTGGTCACAAAGAGGACAATACTCCGGATGAGGTAGCCCATGATGTGACAGGCGATCAGCCGTCCAGCAATTATTGTGCGCGACCAACCACATAAGAAGTGACATTTGGGTGGTGCCCATGATTTCCAGATCCTTTCCCATTGTCCAAAAAGAGTAGAACCCAAAAAGAAACCTTCATATGCCGACTTAGCCGAGTATTGTCCATTGGAGGAGAGCCTCCATAAGTGTCTATCCTCAACCTCCGGCTCTAGCTGAAAATCCATTAGTAGATCCCATAGATGAAGGTTGTCTACAATCACACCAACTATAAGAGCTCCCTGAATGTCCGAAATCCAAGCCCGGACAATTCGCCTCTTGACCCTCCTTTGGGGATAGCCGCGAAAAGGCAAGGGGCAAGATCTGCCATGCATTGCCCATGGAGCCACCGATCTGTCCAGAAAAGACTGCTACTCCTATCTAGTATGATCAGCCTCGATCTCCCAAAATGGGTAATTAATTAAAGCGATTGACAAGAAACGCCGAGGTTTCGTTTGGAGGTCAAGAACAAGCCAATGGGGGTAATTGCCTCGTTTCTTGGGAGCGGGTACAAAGGCCTTTAGAATATGGAGGCCTGGGTATTCACAATTTGGAAAAGCTTGGTTGTGCACTAAGGATTCGGTGGCTTTGGGCTCAAAAATCTGACGCTGCTAGACCTTGGGCTGGCCTTCCAATTCAAGTGCCTCCAAATGCTCAAGCCCTCTTTAATATGGCAGTGGAAACTATAGTTGGAGATGGGAAGTCTGCTCGCTTTTGGTTTGAGCATTGGCTGAATGGTGAGACCATTGCTGAGTGTTAGTGTGAGGCTTATTGGGCTGCTAGCCACATGGGCCTAGGCGCCCAGAGCTGTTATAGCAGGTGATTTGGTATTAGGCAAGGATCCTCCTGATTGGGTATTGATCGATAAACCCCAGGTCATCCTTGCCTATATATTGTACACCCCTTGTACTCCTGACAATCAATCTACTATTATTCCTAAGCCATATCTGCTTTCATGGTATCACGAGTCTGGGTCATCACCCTGATTCACCTTCCGCTGCCCTAGCGCGCCTCCCCCCTCCCAGCGCGCCTCCTCTCCTGGCTGAGCCCTTCGCGCCGGCATCCCCTGCTGTGCAGCGATCTCCATGGGTGGGACTCCCCCTCTTAACCCTCGCACCGCCACCGCCGCTGCCTCCGGCTCTGACCCGAGTCTGATGCCAAGGCAAAGGCCGCCGCCGCCGCAGCTGATGCGGACGCTGCTGCGCACCTGCGCGCGGCCTCCGACAAGAAGGCCCGGGCTGACGCCCTAGCACGCGCCGCCGCTGCCGAGAAGGAGGCCCAGGACGCCGCTTTGGAGCGCGATGCCGCTACGGCGCGCGCTCGCGACGCCCTGGCCCGTGGTGAACCAGATCGCGCCGCTGCTGGCGCGCCTGGCAACGATGACGACAACGCGCCCGGCGCCGATGATGACGACAAACCCCCTTCTGATGCGAAGGATCGCACCTCCAACCACCACGATCTTCATCAAGCCCTGCTCCTGCATGAAGCTGCCGCCATCGCCAATCTTCATGCCCAGGCAGTCGCTGTACAGAACATCCAGAAACTTGTTAGGGTCGTCCTCGACCTCAATTCTGGCAACTATAATCGGTGGCGCGATCAATTCCTCCTCACCGTCGGGATGTTCTCCCTTCAGGATCATGTCCTACAGGATGCTCCGGCGCCTGGCTTCCCTGATTAGGGCACGCATGGACTCCGTTGTCAAGTCATGGATCCTCAACACCATCTCCGACGACCTTGCCGAGACGATCACGGCCCGGAACGCCACTTCCCGCACCACCTGGTGTGCTGTTGAGTCCCAGTTCTTCAGCAACCGCGAGACACGAGCCCTCTACCTCGACGCCAAGTTTCAGAACTTCGTTCAAGGTGATCTGTCCATCACAGATTACTACAAGGAGTTCAAGCGCATGGCAGACACGCTCGGCAACTTGGGTGAGGTCGTCACCGACCGCACTCTGGTGCTTAACGTCATGCGCGGCCTGAACGAGCGGTTCAAGACCATCAGCATGCATCTCCGGCGTGGTCGTCCCTTCCCCACGTTCCTGGATGCCAAAGCCGATCTCCTCATGGAGGAGGTGACGATGGACAACCAGGCGCCCTCTCAGCAAACCGCTCTCGCTGCGTCCACCGACACCGGCTCTTCGCCAACCCCGCGCCCTCCAACTGCTCAGCAGCCCGCCACGAGCGGCTCGGGCTCCGGGGGTGCGCCTTCTTCGTCGTCCAAGAGCCGCCGCAACAAGCGTGGCGGCAAACGCGATGGCTCTGGACAGCAGGCCGGCGGCCAGCCTACAGGCGTCGGCTCCCTGCCCGGTGCGCCGTCCAAGCCCGACAGTTCTAGCATCAGGTGCGCCCCGTGGCCCTCCTTCTACAACCCATGGGCCGGGTCCATCCAGATGTGGCCCGGTCCGCGGCCTCTGCTCACGCCTCTGCCGGTGCCCACGCACCAGCAGGCGCTGCTGGTGCAGCCGTCACCCCAGCAACCGACCACAGCCGGCCCAGCTATGGACCACGCCGGCCAATGGCCTGCTCCCACCGGTCAGTGGGTGGCGCCACCTCCTCCTAGGTTCTACAACCCGATGGCTGGGCTTCCCTCCTGGGATCAACCCTCCCTGGCATCAACGTTCAGCACCATGACACTGAACCAGCCCCAGAACAATGAGTGACACTTCGATTCAGGTGCTACATCTCACATGGCCTCACGTTCCAATATTCTTTCACATACAACTTCCCCACAGTATCCTACTCCTTCCTCCATTGTTGTCGGTAACGGTTCTTTACTTCCCATTACAGCTACTGGCGCTACTGTTATTTCACCTTCCTTACATCTTAATAATGTTTTGGTCTCTCCATAGCTTATTAAGAATCTTATTTTCATTCGCTAGTTTACTCTCGATAACAATTGCTCTGTTGAGTTTGACATGACTGGTTGTTCTGTGAAGGATCTTCAGTCTCGGAACGTGATCGTCAGGTGCAATAGCTCTGGGCCGTTGTACCCTCTTCGTCTGCTGGCTGCGCACTCCCTGGTCGCTGACTCCGGGTCTTCGCTTTGGCATCGCCGCCTCGGTCAGTCCACCTCGGGCTATGCTGTGTTTCTTGGTGACAACCTCGTCTCCTGGTCCTCCAAGCGTCAGAATACCGTCTCCAGATCCAGTGCTGAAGCTGAGCATCGCGCAGTGGCTAATGGTGTCACCGAGGCCGCCTGGCTGCGCCAGCTCCTTCAGGAGCTTCACGCCCCTTTGCACCGCGCTACATTGGTGTATTGTGACAACATCAGCGCTGTCTACATGTCCTCCAACCCGGTTCAGCACCAGCGCACTAAGCACATTGAGATTGATCTTCACTTCGTCTGGGAGCGAGTTGCAATTGGTGATCTTCGTGTCCTTCATGTACCGACTTCGTCTCAGTATGCGAACATCTTCACCAAGGGACTTCCTTCTTCAATTTTCACAGAGTTTAGGTCCAGTCTGAACGTGCGCGGTGGCTGACAAGTTGCAATTGCTATCATCGCTGCTGCAATGCTAGTATATTGAGGCCTAGTATTTTCTAAATTCCTTCATCTGTTACATTTGACTCCATCCAAATCATATTCTACACATCACAGTTCATCCATGCCGTGCGTGTCCACAAATTTATTGTCAAATCAGCTATTTTTTATTTTCTTTCATGGTTAGCTGAGTCACGTCGATTTAGCTAGTCAATATCATCATTGATGCGACTATGCCCTCTTGGTCTCTTTCGTAGCCATTTTGCAGCAGTGATCTATCTATTCTTTCTTTGGCTTGATTTGACATATCTCTATATTCTCGTCGAGTTCAAAGTCTCCAAAGCAAGGTTCATATTTGAAGAGTTGAAGTATTGTTTTGTGAAGACTTGAGGTATTTGCTGAAGTACGTGTTGTGAAGGCAATACCCTCTTGTGGAGGAGATCATTTCTACATCGACAATGTTCAAAGAGTTGCACACTTTAACAACACCTTCTATTTTGGATTTTGGATGTAATTCGTCTCTTATTTTTCAAGTCTAGGCATAGTGTCAACTCTCCAAATGCAACGACATTGCATTCACGCTGCATTTGAGAGGGGGTGTTAAGGCCCAGTTTGGCAGAGCTCCCATAGCTAATTCTCTGCTGAATCCAGCAAGAGCTCTGCCAAATAGTTTGCAGAGAGAAGTGATTCTCTGCTAATTTCGCGAAGTGATTCTCTGAAATGAACTAGGAGGCTGAGAGCTGAAAAAAGTAGTTTCTCCTGATTCTGTGAAGTGATTCTCCGTCATGATTTCAAGAGTTTATGCTAAAGAATAAAAGAGAACCACTTTCAGCCACAGAATCACTTCTCTCAGAGAATCAGATTCAGATGAAGCTCTACCAAACAAGGCCTAAGATATATTAGTCAAGGGTATTATTGTAATCTGTCTAGTGCATAGTGTCGACTCTCCAAATGCAATGACGTTGCATTCACGTTGCATTTGAGAGGGGGTGTTAAGGTATATTAGTCAAGGGTATTATTGTAATCTCCTGTGTCTAGGGTTACGTCTTGTGTCTCCCATGTACTCTATATATATCCCTCATTAGGCCTCAATACAATCATACAGTTGAATCTCCCTTTATTCGTAACAATAATCAGCCGATGCAGCTCAATGCAATACAATCTACTATTCTCAACTTACATGCCTGACTAAGATGCCTCATGAAGTGGATAATTTTGTGTGTATTTTATCTTTCAACATCAATCGAACTAAATATAATGGACCCTACCCCGTATGTTTGTCCCTGGCTATGTTCTCCCATCATCAATGACTTTAGGAGCATGGCAGAAACAAGAGGAATAATTGGCCCAGACAATCATAAGAATGTCAAACTCTACAACAATGAATGGAAAGGCATGGGTTGAGGTGAAGGGAAAAAAGGCTTGGGGAAGAATACCGGGAATCCATAAGTGAAGAAATTAATGCTGAAAGTTCGGAAAACTGATCCTCTCAGTAATATGTTTCCATGCCTTCTGCCAGATCTGAGGTAGAGAAAAGATAATTAGCAACAAAATATTATAGAAGCAAATCTGTAGTAGCAGTCACAAATAGGCTACCAAAAAAAGTTATTGGCTCACTAAAAAGTCCATTAGGACATTTTTTGAACACAAATACAGCAGGGGAGGCCCCCACTGTAAGAGTTTATTATTAAGAAAAAAGGAAAAACAAAACAACAGAACAAACGACTGTACAAAAAGGAAACAGACAAAAGAAGAACTGTACAGAGTCTGAGATGGGCGAGAAAGGGAACTCGTACTTAGCCAAAGAGGCTCAACAAGGAAAGGAAAACTGGTCTTTTTGAATCACAAAATCTATTGGCGTGTAGACTAGCTTCCTCAAAGAAGTTTTGCCGCCAAGAGTCAACGGATCGGCGTCCATGATCAAAGATGAAGTTGTTCCTTTGTTTCCAAATTTGCCAGGCACAAATGATGAAGAATTCCATGTAGAAGGGGCTCGGGAATTGCCGTTTAGTTTGCACCATCATCTGAAAGTAGCCCTGAGTAAGATCCCATTGAATGCCGATGTGCTGCCAACAAGCTTGACCAAAAGGGCAACTGAAAAAGAGGTGGAAGGCAGTTTTCTCTCTATTGCTATTGCAGAGCACACAATTGTAGTTATTCACTTCGAGTTTATGTTTTTTCCTTTTAAGGATGTTCCTTGTATTCAATCTATCCATTAGAAGCAGCCAAGTGAAGACTCTGAGCTTGTTGCAACATTTGGAGTTCCAGATCCCGATGAAAGAAGCAGGGGGCTGAACATTTTTATAGAGAAGATTGTAGAACCTAGAAGAAGTGTAGGTGTTGTTTCCCCAAATGTACTGCCAAGGATCAGCTTGTTCAGAAAGGGGCAGGTGGAACTAAACTTCCAAAGTGTTATTAGTCAAGAATTGAACAACTGAGATGTTCCTGTTTTTTTGCAAACGAGTAGAGTCTTGGGTATTTGATTTGTATCACATTATTTTCTTTTCTCGAACTATGCAGGAGAACTGCGTATCGTTTCATTAAGAAGATAGAAATACAATGGAAAGAGGCAAAGTGCCTTTTCCAAAACCCACACACACAAACACAAACACCACAAAGAACAAAACAAAAAAAAAACAACCATCACCAGCCCCTCAGATAGTTGGCCAGGGCAAGTGACCTCAACAACTCTTGGAGCGCTAAAGCACCGGCTGAACACCAAAGGCTGCTCTCATATACAATATCCTGCAGGACAACTTCTAATCTCGGTCTTGCTCCAAAAACACAAGCTTTCCAATGCATCCAAAGTTCCCAAGCAACCAAGATTTGTATCACATTATCACTCCAGAGATCTGACCAAAAAAGAACAGTAGAGCCATCTCCAATTTTGCAGGTAGCAATTCCTCTAAAAAGATCACAAAGCTTTAAGACATCTCCACCAAAAGGAGCCCTTGTCAGTTATAGCATGGGGTATCTGACCATTTGAGTAGTGAGCGTTCCAGAAGAGCTTAACCCAGGGAATTTCTTTCTTATTGTAAAACTTGTCCGAGTGTTTGAGAAGAATAGCATTTTTTTCTCAAAAACGCAGGAGAGCTGCGCATCATTATATTAAGAAGATGAAAAAAGGGACAAGTGCCCAGACAACAATAAAAACTCACAAAACACCACACACACACTCTCACAGCTGATGCTGCTGCTGCTAGGAACACTCGCACCTGCGAAAGAAACTACAGACAACCAAAACTAAAGCACAGGGTGGCTTCTGAGATTTATTATTCCATGTCCACCTTTTCTTTTTTGTTTACAACATTTCTTCCATGCTACTAAAGGGTTCATTTTAGCATTGCTATCTAATCCTCTCCATAAGCAATGTCTTCTTGCTCTATCAATACATTCAAGGACGGTCACTGGGATTTGGAGGGCACACATAGCGTAAGTGGGCACAGAGGCGAGCACTGAGTTAACCAGTTGGAGTTTTCCAGCATGAGTCAGGAAATTGGAAGTGGCAGAGAGTTTCCTTTCTGTCTTGTTCATCAAGAAACCAAAGTGCTCAACTCGAGGCTTAGTGGTTACCAGAGGCAATCCCAAGTGAAAGGCAATGTTTCAAGCTTGCATCCAAAGACCCTTGCCAGAAGTTGGGCCTTATCATCCGAGAGATTTAGGGGGATCAGGCAAGACTTGTTATAGTTGACCCTCAATCCAGTTGACTGGGAGAAAGATTCTAATAAGCCTTTCAAAGTAAATAGTTCTCGTTGGGAAGCTCTCATGATTAAGAGGGTGTCATCGGCATATTGAATTATGGGATATTGGTCCAGATCATATGAGGGGATAGGGAGCTCAAAAAGACCATCACGATGTCCTTTGTTGACGATGCATTGAAGTAAGTCAGCAGCAAGGACAAATAATAAGGGGGACTGAGGGTCACCTTGCCTGACACCTCACCAGCAATGAAAATATCTACCAGGGACACCATTGAGCAATATGGAAGAAGAACCAGAGGAAAGAATCCTATGAATCCAGTCAATCCATTTATCATTGAAACCCAGATGCTCCATCATTTGCAGGATTGTGTTGTGTTCAATTGTATCACAAGCAAGACAATCTTGGATTGTTCTAGGGGTCCAAGTAAATTGATGAACCTATGGATATCCACTACCCCTCTTTAGTTCAGCCAATTGTACTAGTTTTCCAGAATGAGCCCATCTTTTGGAAAACTAATTGGCATTGCTTGGCACAGCTGAAACTTATACAGAAGCCAGCCATAAGCTGGCTGCGCCAAGAATCTGCTTCCTAGAGAAGCAGGCGCCCTAAAAAGCTAGATGTTGGGCCATCTGGTTTTTTATAGCTTTTTTATGAGTGCACCCACATGTCATGGGCTTGTACAGGAACAAGCTTGCCATTTGCCCTAAGCATGGCCTGGCCAAGTGTGGTATGCTTTTCCGTTTTGCCGGTCTTCAGCAATAGTGTGACAATAAGTGCTGGGAAAGCACGGAGCACAGTGGTTCCCACAGCCAGATCTACAACGGGATGGGAGCATGCTGAAGATGTAAGAGAGATGGCCTAAGCTATAGGAGGGAGCAGAAATGACCTCTTGCTCTCGGCGGTACGCATCCCCTGTCATTTTTTTTTAACTTTAAATACAGCAGGGGAGACCCCGACTGTAAGGATTTTATTATTATTAGAAAAAACAAAACAAAAAGAACAACACCACTGTACAAAGATGGAGTGGATTATGATGAAACCAGCAACGGTCCGCACAGTCCTCTCTTCGGCTCTCTCACAGCAGTGGCCTATTTATCAACTGGATGCCAAGAATGCCTTCCTCCATGGCACTGTCGACGAAATATGGTCGGTAGTCTACCGAGGGGTATGTCCACGGTAGTAGATGAATCGGTGAAGGTGCGCGTAATAGGAGCCGGATGGTGACACAAGCGCAGAGACAAGCGATTTAGACAGGTTCAGACCATCTGATCGACGTAATATCCTACATCATGTGTCTTTGGTGGATTGTATTGAATATGAGATGAATTCGATAGGGGTCCCTACCCGCCTTATATAGTCTGGGGGGTAGGTTACAAGTCGGTTTAGGCCTAGATCTATTCGGCTACATGGTAAGTATTTACAAGGAATACGATATCTATCATATCCGAAAAGATCTTCCTTCATCGCCAAGATGTCTTCTGATTGCCTTGCGGTGCACGCCGACCAGAGCCGAACACCGTAAGCCTTGATCTTATGGGCTAGACCTCCCTTGGTGGTGCAGCCCATGTCCATTGCCGTGGGTAACTAGGGTTATACCCCCCACAGCTAGTCCCCAAGCGCCTTGTATCCACTGAGCAACGCCTTCTTGAGCAAGTCCGAGCAGTTTAACTTGGAGTCAGACAGTTAATCTGGCAATCCAACCAGTTTAACTGGCAAATCAATCAACAAAATGAAGTGTCGACCAGTTTAACCGGTAATCCGACCAGTTTAACTGGTAATCCGATCAACAAAATAAAGTGTCGACCAGTTTAACTGGTCAACAGGCCTTGAACATACTCAAGTAAGGCTTACCAGAAGGATGTAAGGAGCTCAAGTTTAAAATTTAAAAAAATTCTCCACCTTAGGTGACGTGTACACACTTAGGCTTCGTTGGTGAAGTCAGACGATCACCATCCATGACTTTGTCAAAGAGGATATTAGTATTAATTAGGGATGAAAACGGATCGGATACGGACGGATATCACTGATTGGGATTCGGATTCAAAGAGGATATTTGTTTTCATGTTTCTGTCCGGATTCGGATTCAAATACGGATAGTGTCAACCATGCCGGATAGGATACGATTGGGTATTGACATCATAAATATGCGATTTGAGTATTCGGATACGGATACGGTATCGGATATTGAATATCCGGACTCGGATATGGACAGATCAGAACTCCTCTAAATGGATTCGGTCTCGAATACGGTCGGAAAATATCTGTACCGTTTTCACCCATAGTATTAATACATGCGCCACAAGGTGCAATGTATACATTGTAGTCCCCGAGCCTGACAGTAGGTGAAGAAGACACCTGGTGTCAGGATCAAAGAATATCGACGACTGAGAAAGAAAACGGGAACTTAGCCAACCATTAAATTTGATACAAGCACCGTAAGGTGCAATATATACATTGTAGTCCCCGAGCCTGACAGTAGGTGAAGAATGCACCTGGTGTCAGGATCAAAGAAGTACAACGATCAGTTAATCAGAATAACTGAGTCCCAGCTTAGCCGAGCACACAGTCAGGCCCCAACTTAGCTGAAGACCAGTAAGAGGAAAAACAGTACACTCACTGCTAGGTGAAGTGTACACACTTAGTCCCCGAGCCTGCTGTAAGATAGAGCAGCCTCTTGTAGCAGGATCAAAGAAACAAGTGAAAAGGACGAAATCCCCGTGCTTAGCACTAGACATTGGAGTAAAATTTGGAGAGTGCTTAGCACTTAAAAATGGAGAAAAAAAATGGAGAATGCTTAGCACTTTACCATTGGAGAAAATTGGAGAGAGCTTAGCACTTAAAAATGGAGAAAAATTGGAGAGTGCTTAACACTTTACCGTTGGAGAAAATTGGAGAGTGCTTATTACTATAAAAAGGACAAACCCAGTGCCGGAGGCTCCCACATGAGTAGGGTCTGGGGAAGGGATAAACCGAGACAAGCCTTTCCCCCGCAAAATCTGCGGATAGACTGCTTCGAACCCACGACCTGGTGACTCAGTGAGACAGCTCTCACCACTGCACCAAGCCTGCCCTTCTAGAGTGCTTACTACTATATCAGGGCGAAATTGGAGTGCTTAGCACTTGACCGTGGCGAAATTTGGAGAGTGCTTAACACTATGCCGTGGAGAACATAGGAGAGTACTTAGCACTTGACAGTGACGAAATTTGGAGAGTGCTTAGCACTATGCAGTGGAAAACATAGGAGTGCCTAGCACTTGACAGTGGCGAAATTTGGAGAGTGCTTAGCACTATGCCGTGGAGAACATAGGAGAGTACTTAGCACTTGACCGTGGCGAAATTTGGAGTGCTTAGCACTATGCCGTGGCGAAATTTAGAGAGTGCTTATCACTATGCCGTGGAGAACATAGGAGAGTACTTAGCACTTGACCGTGGCGAAATTTGGAGAATGCTTAGCACTTGACAGTGGCGAAATTTGAAGAGTGCTTAGCACTATGCCGTGGAGAACATAGGAGAGTACTTAGCACTTGACCTGTGGCGAAATTTGGAGGGTGCTTAGCACTATATCAGGGCGAAATTGGAGAGTGCTTAGCACTTGACCGTGGCGAATTTGGAGAAACATGGAGAGGTAAACCGACGAGACGTGGGGGCATTCTATCCTAAGATTCTTGTGCACGCTTAGGAATATGGGCATCACCGAGGAGCCACTGCCGCCCGCTCATGACGCAGGGTGCTACTGCTTGTGCACGTTTAGGTGCTAAGTCGAGGACAGGGCTACTTCTGGATAACGCAAATGAAAACGTGATCGTCTTGCTTCTATCGCCGATCACGAGCGCGTCTTCCTATTTGGGGTCGAGATGGGCCCCAATCCGGGCCGTCTTGCTTCTATCGCCGATCACGAGCTCAACCTCCTTTGTGTCTTTGAACTTAGTCACAGACCGAGGTGGCTCCTGAGTCGGGATCGCCTGCTCCTCTGCTGGGACCTTCTTGGAGTCGGCAATGCAAGCCTCCATTCTGGCCGAGAGATCCATCGCATCAGCGATGGCGAGTCCTTCTCTTTCGCAGTCGTAGACGGTGGAGACGTTGGCGCGCAGCGTGAGAATGCCCTGCTCCGTCGGGATCTTCAACACCATGTAGACATAATAGGGCACGGCCATGCACTTGGCGAGAGCTGGTCGGCCAAGGATGGCGTGGTAAACGGTGTCAAAGTCTGCCACGAAGAAGTTTACGTACTCAGTACGGAAGTGGTCGGCGGTGCCAAACTGGACTGGCAAGGTGATCTGCCCCAAAGGTTGGGACGCTCTGCCAGGTACAATACCCCAGAATGGAGAATCAATAGGGACGAGATCGTCCTTTGTGAGGCCTAACTCAGTTAGGGCTCCGACAAAGAGGATATTGAGGGCACTCCCACCGTCGATGAGGACCTTCTTCAACCGCACGTTGCGGATGGTGGGATCTAACACGAGTGGGAAACGCCCTGGGTATGGGATATCTGCCCACTGGTCGGCCCTACTGAATGTGATAGGATACTCCGACCAATCTAGATATTTGGGATCGGCGACCGTGCCGTATTGGGTGATCGACATGCCCTGCCGAGCGGTGAGCTTCTGCTGGCGTTTGCTTTCAGAGGCGGCGTACCCTCCGGAGATTGTGGCGACGGTCTTGTTGGCATCTTGGGCAGTGGGTCGTGCGTCCTTAGGACGCTCCTCCCCTTTCCCATCGTCTAACTTGTCGTCCTTGCGCGTTCGCCGTTTCTGCTCCTCATCGCGGAAAGCTTTGACCATGCCATGGCATTGCCGCATGGTGTGCTTGCTGTTCTTGTGAATTAAGCATGGACTGTCAAGGAGTTCTTCGTAGGCAGCACTGAAATTTCGCTTAGCGCGTGGCTGCTCTACGTTGTCGATGGAGTTTTCTGGTCGGCAGCTACGTGGCTGTGCAGCCCTCGATCCCTCTGGCCAATCAGCTTCTTCAGAGTCTGCGTATGAGTTTGCAACCTTGAGGAGTTCGCCGATGGTCTGGGACCTCTTGCGGTAAATTTTGGAGCACAGCTCCTGACAGTGACGGAGTCCTCTAGTGAAAGCGAAGATGGCCTCACTGTCTAGCCAATTCGCGGGTGGCCACATCCAACTCTGGAAGTCGTTGACCTGGGCCTGAGCTGCTTTGAGCAGCACTTGAATCTTGAGTATCTCCGGCGTTTATGGGAGTCTAGCCAACTCGTGGGTGGCCACAGCCAGATTGGCGCTCGGCGTCTGCTCCACTCGCTGATTGTCCACCATGAGGAACTCTTGTTGGAGATTACGGGCGAGAGGCAGCGGGCCACCTCTGGCGGCTTGGGCGGCGTTTTCTGCTTCTTCATTGCGACGTCGTTGGCGATCAGTGTTCCTGGCTTCGCGCTCACGGCGCTGGACACTAGTCTCTCCATCATCGACAGCAACGCTGTTGTGGCTAACCATGAAAAACTCTCCCAAAGCCTGGAGGGAAAGGTGGACAGTTGCTGGTAGAACCCTCGGAGTATGGCTCGTGGCTTTCCTCGAGGATTGTGTGGAGCGTGTTATCCGAAAGATCTGTTTGGATTTGCACCATGTTTACCATTGGTGCAGGCTGGTCAGCCTCAGGGAAGTCGATCTGATAGAGGTCGTTGACGTGGCTGCGCTCGGCGTGGTCGGCGAAAAGATGGTGCACGGCGTCCCGACAGATCGGACCCGCACCCACCAGCCCGAAAGAATAGGGCTTCGGTATGTTCTCCGTCGGGGCGGGGAGTGGTCGGCGTTGAACGGCATGCCCTTCTAGAGTTGCCGTGATCACCAGATCGGAATCTGGCCGCTTTGAACGATGTGGCCGAGCAGGTCGCCCGGTTGCAGCGGCTTGGTGATCTTGGGAGTACGGGAAATTCGCCGCTTGCTCTAGATTGATCTAAAAGACCGAATCCACGAGGAGCTAACATTCGGCTAAGCGGTCTGTGACCCGATCGATGAATGCGATCAGATCATTGCTGATGGATCTCCTAACCCAGCAGCGATGCGTCGGGATCGGAGATGTCGTTGTAGACGTTGGCATGATCAGCGTAGGGTGATTCTGCGCCGCCTCCATGATTTCCTCGACGCCGTTGGCGCCGATGACCCAGGTCATAGATCCGACCGTGAAGGTCTGGCCTAGCTCGGGAAGGATCATGAAGCTCAGGAAGCGGGCCATCTGGCTCGCCATGAAATCAGCACGCACCCCCCTACCTAGCGCGCCACTGTCGATGAAATATGGTCAGCAGTCTACAGAGGGGTATGGCCACGGTAGTAGATGAATCGGTGGAGGTGCGCGTAATAGGAGCCGAATGGTGACACAAGCACAGAGACAAGCGATTTAGATAGGTTCAGACCATCTGATCGACGTAATACCCTACGTCCTATGTCTTTCGTGGACTGTATTGAATATGAGTTGAATTCGATGGGGGTTCCTACCCGCCTTATATAGTCTGGGGGGTAGGGTTACAACTTGGTTAGGCCTAGATCTATTCGGCTACATGGTAAGTATTTACAAGGAATACGATATCTATCATATCCGAAAAGATCTTCCTTCATCGCCAAGATGTCTTCTGATTGCCTTGCGGTGCACGCCGACCAGAGCCAAACACCGCAGGCCTTGATCTTATGGGCTAGACCTCCCCTGGTGGTGCGGCCCATGTCCATTGCCGTGGGTACCTGGGGTTATACCCCCCACAGGCACCCTCTGCGAGATTGTCTATTGCTGCCAACCCACTGGTTTTGTTGACACCGCTCTCTTCATGATCATGTTTGCCGCCTCAACATTTCTCTGTATGGTCTGAAGCAGGCACCTCGCGCTTGGTACAGCCGGTTTGCCACCTACCTCGTCTCTCGGGCAATGAGATTGTTTACCTACTACTCTATGTGGATGGCATTGTCCTGACTGCCTCAAGTGCCTCTCTTCTCCGCGGCACCATCACTGCCTAGAATCAAGAATTCTCCATGAATGACCTTGGTCCTTTGCATCACTTTCTGGGAATTTTAGTCATGCAACATTTAGGTGCTCTCTTCCTGTCAACAGCAGCAGCACACCATTGGCGTCCTCAAATGTGCTGGTATCATGGATTGCAAACCATGTAGCATGCTTGTTGACACTCATGCTAAAGTTTCTCCTACTGAAGCTACCCAGCAATCTTACAGGAGCCCTATAGTACCTTACTTTCACCAGACCAAACATTGCTTATGTTGTTCAGCAAGTATGCCTTCACATGCATGATCCTCGCGAACCTCACTTGTTTGCTCCGCTATCTTTAGGGAACTCTCAGCCACGACCTGCACCTTCAGCACTCCACTCCTTCTGAACTTGTGGTCTATACTGATGCCGACTGGGCTGGGTGTCCCGACACTCGCCACTCCACTTCAGGCTATGATTGGTGGACAAGTATACTGCATTGATGTTGTCATAGTAGATGAGTGTGCTTCTAGGCAGTGGAACATGCAATTCCTGTAGAAGTTGGCGGAGCTAGCAAGTTTTAGCAACTCCATTGGCCACAACCCGGTATTTAGCTTCGGCACTTGAACGGGAGATTGTGTTTTGGCGTTTTGAAGACCAAGAAACCAGATTGGCGTCGAAAAACATAGTTCAACATCAACGCACGAAGCATGTTGAGATTGATCTCCACTTCGTTCGTGAATGGGTCTCCATTGGTGATGTTCAGATTCCATGTACCAACGACATCCCAGTTTGCTGACATATTCACCAAGGGACTTCCCACCTCCGTGTTCCAAGATTTTTACTCCAGTCTTGATATCAGTGAGCCTGCCGATTCGACTGCGGCGGGGGAGCATGTTTACTGCTTCCTTTATTGCGCAAAAAAAAATAAAAAAGGGGGGGGGGAGATACGCAGCTCCCGTGCATATTTACTCCTTATTCTTCTTAACATAATGATGCGCAGCTCTCCTGCATATTCGAGAAAAAAAAAGGGGGGGAGATAGCAAAAAACCCGTGGAAATGTTTCTTCTGCTTATGGAAGTCCTAATCAAATGGCAACAAAGGAAAAAATATGCCAACTGAACCAACGACCTAAAATGCCTTTTCTAAATTTATTAATCTGCTATCTCAGAACCTGTACTGTAATCACTAGAAGCTCAAAAAAATTGTTTCATGCCCTCAACAAACCTGGCAAATGAGAAATCATTCCTGTTTAGCCAGGATATGTCCTTTTCACATAAAAGTTTTCAAATATGTCATCCCCAGGGGAAAAAGTTTGAATGTAGATAGTGTTTATCAGCACAAGTGAAGAACCACGCCAGCAAGATAGTAATTGCATAATAATAAATAATGATTGGGATGTCATTTAGCAGTCACAATCCTTAGTAGTGCTACTCTCTAATTTCATTTTTTCTGTGACGTTACCAAGCTTTTTCTTTTTTGGAAACATTCACCTTTTTCACAAGTGAGGCAAGTGTAACCAATTCAATAGTTTAACAAGAAAAGATTATTTGCATACCGAGATTGGCGAACCAAAAATGCATTTCTAGAAGGCAGAAGGTCTTCTGTTAAGCTGTCATTTTCTAGAGATATAAGCGAATCCATTTCCTGTATGTCTCGTTTCGCTGATGACAACTACAGTAAGTGGACAAGCACCAGTATTAGAAGGTAAAGATCTTTCAGGTAACGGGAAGTCAGAACTCAACAAAGCTTCCTATTTTTCGCAGTGATGACAATTTGACTGCCACTAATTCTAAATTCAAACTAAAGAGTGCAACACTAGATACTACTATTGATGCATAATTTATTATTACTTCAGTTTAGTTTGGTGAATTGATCAATCCACTATATCCATCTAAAACATAAGGACCACTGTTTTACTAGAACGAATACTAAATGCTATATTTCAGGTGATACATTCAGAGATGTTTTATGCCCTTTCATATATTACTACCATAGCCAACAATGCAACTGATCACAATTCAGAGTATGTGTAGTACTTGTAATTTATTGTGCTACTACTGGGTCCTCAACAAGGAAATGGAGAATGATGTTGTTATCAAATTTCTTGTGGACACTTCTGGATAAAGATCCAACATAATGAACTAATGGGAAAAATAGCATCTGAGCAGAGCAGCAATAATTCAGTGAGCTATACTTGAACATTTTATCAACCCCAGTATGCCAGATTCAGGTACTGGACAGCTCATCCCAGTATGTTATAACAGTTTCAACCCCCCACCCCCACACGCACAGACACATGTTATGTACAAAATCCTACCCAAGTATATAAATGGGAAATTACTAGCCATGAAAGCGTCAAGATTAAAGAACAAGCAAACATGAGCATGAAGTATTAAGAGTCATTTAGTAATACACTATGCAGAATTATTTTGCCCCATATGTCACACTGTGCATACTGAAGAAATCAATGGTTAGCTGCTTACCATGAAGTAATATACCAGAAGAGAAATACCAGAAGACAGCTCAGGCCATTCTGATTTCGAGGAAATTTTGAAAAGCCCAATGAAGTCAGCAAATGCTAGCGCAATATAGGGAAATTTCACAGGCAACTGGTAGAGATAAAGCAGAAGAATACTGAACACTGAGTATATCTCAAGTAACCTCCACCATCTTCACAAAACATTGAAAATAAAATTAAACAATAACACTAAAAAGTACATTAACTATGATAATAAACCAATGTTCAGATCAAGGAGCTTACCGGAAAAGGCCAAGAAAGTTGCTTGTTAAGGACCAATCCACAAGGCCAATGCAGCTAAATACAAAGAACGGTAACGAAATCCATGAAGGATGGCTAATACTGACAACTAGCTGGGCAGCAGGCAGTAATAAGCAGCATGCTACCCGCAAATGGTAACCTGCACAGAGTAAATGTTTTTCCATTGGAGAGTACAAAATAAATGAATTAGTACGCCAACAATTCTTATGGCAAACATATGTAAGGCATGCACGAACAGACATAGGGGATTAGAGTTCTACAACACAGCAAGTCAGAGATGGGGTTATTTTCAAAGATGAAATAATTCAATGATCTTTTTTGAAAATATAGCCTGCATAAATGTATTGGCCCTAACTCATTTACTTTTAAAACTTTAATATGATACAAGACACAACCTTGGTTTCTGTTGGTTACAATGGGATTGTTTAGGAGACAAAAAAAAGTTAATGAAGCAGCAAGAAACATGACCTTAACAGGGACACAAGGTCATGTTGTCAATTTTTCTGTACACATAATCACAACTTTTATGCCATGACAGAAAAAAATGGAGTAATAATTCACAAATATACTAATTTTTGTGTCTAGTCCATGCTCATCCATATAGCTTAGCAAACGAACCTATTTGCTCAACCTCAAAAGAGAAGTTCATCCAGCAAGAATCTTGAAGCCTGCCTCCAAAGACTTCGACCAAAGCAAGGCCTGCAGCAGATAGCTGTAAGGCAAGAAAATAGATAACTGATGGTGATTCCCATGGCTGGCCCCTGCATTAACATCCATGATTAGTTGCAATCCAGAGGTGCCTGCATAGGAAGAATCTGCAAATAGGTGGACAGATGGAGATGTGCACATACGCAAGAATACAGAATCAGCAAAATGAACTGGTAAAACTTAAATACCTTGCTAAGCCCACCAGCTTCGCCCACCAAGACTGAGCCACAGACCATCCCTTACCCTCAACGTACCAGATTATATGAAAAGCAACTTGTGCTAAAATAGCAAGCACTGAGTAAATAATCGTACACCACAACACAATGTGCAGCCTCCATGTGTGAAAACCTTTGAAATGAGCAAGAAAGGATAAATTTAAATATTGTGTATGTAGTTTGCAATAATACAACTAGGAGAACCAATTTTTCATCTAAAAGTTGCAAGAGGAATCATTCCAAATTTAAAGGTCAAGTCATTGAGCTTCTTAGGTATATAAATACCAGTAAATAGGCATTTTACCTAATGAACAAGTTAAGAATTAAATGATCTCACATGATATGATGGTGAAACAAAGAAGTAATTTTCAAGATAAGGTTCTTTTTTCTGCAATTATGCTCTCTACTTCTCTGTCGAGACTTATAAGGCTTCTAAATTGGCATTACAGAATCACCAATCCACCACAATATTAAAACTTATCCGCAATATTACTTACTAGTTACTACTACAAAAGATGCCTCCTCCTGAGACGATACCATCAAGAAGCTGTATACCCAGAAATCACTTGTTTTTAAAATTTCCGCCACCTGATGTTGTCAAGCATAAGCACCTCTCACCATGTGCTTGGAACAGAACACAGTTTTGATTTGATACATGACAATAACATGCATTGACCACTACGTGATTTGCTTTGAGGGCTATATATGACACAATTAAGCATGTGCTAGAGTTTGCTGAAACAATAAATTTAATGGCATTGGTTCATGAATCATGGCTTAATCTACAAAAAGGCTCTAGATTGGTTGTCAATGGTGGTAAGTCCTTGGTGGAAATATATATACAAAATGTCACGATTTTAAGGGAAACAGTGGAACTTTCAGTTTAGCAACATGAACTTATTTGTTCAGTATACAACCCAACAAAAACTGCAGTCTAGCTTTATCAATGAATATAGTTGAAACTTGAGGCATGCACAAAAAAAGTCTTAGTCATCACAGGCATACCTCTTCTTGGAACAGCAAATCGAATAGCAAAGAAGATGATCATATTAATAAGAGAAACCAAGCTCCAATCAAGTAAAGAAGCTGCAAAAACACAGATGAGTCAGATCAAAAGGAACCATTATGGACAAGCTTGCAATTGTTATGCTACAATGCTAAATAGGGGAAACAAACAGACAAAGACAAATGACATCAATCCAACGGAATAATCATCAGGAAGGTAGTCATGTATAAAGTAAAACCAGAGCTTCAATGCTTCTGGTGAACATCACAAGAACAAAGGGGTAGTATCACTACCAATCAGCCATCATCTTCACAATTACTGATTCCATGCTGAGCTTTTAGGCCACGAGAGTCAGCTGACCAAATAGTCTCATTAGTCGTTACCTTTCAGCAGGACAGACCACCTTTGCCAGATTCTACATTATTGTCTAGAGACTGGAGCCCAGAGATTCACCTACCAGGTCTACAGAGTACCCAGTCCACCAGACAGAAATCATTACAACCTAGATAGTCCACAAGAAATGCCCAAAGTACTTCTATTTCGAATCCATTTTAAAGGGCAGCTTTCTGTCTGTAGTAGGTTCCAGTCTCTAGTGCAAAGCACAGGCCAGGTGTAAACAGACATGAATTCTAGACATACTAACCACTTTCTACCATGTCCCCTTTTCTTACCATCAGGTACCACATTCTTCAGAGCCTGTAACCTTTAAACAATACTAACCACTTTCTACCATGTCCCCTTTTCTTACCATCAGGCACCACATTCTTCAGAGCCTGTAACCTTTAAAGCTACATATTCTCTTTGCTGAAACATGCTTCAGGCATAAGCATAAGTGCATAACACATATGCGCACAATAAGAAGTGAACACAAGGTAGCTGCCCCTGTACAAGGTGTTCTATATCTCATTAAAGGCTACACACGTCCTCGTATGGAGCTTCCAGACAGGTTGATCCACCATTTGCGCACTCATGCATGCAGATTCAATTGATCAACAGACAAACTATAACACAAGAGAGTAAAGGATGATAGAAACTAATTCATAGAGGTCAATGAAGTAAATTGGATCATCCATGTCACAACCATGATTACATCTCAATAGTAGAGTCATGTATCAACAGGTACTAATTTTCTGGGTTTACATAACTGGTGATCTAGTATACATCAAATTGTGATTGTGGTTCAACAAAGTAATGTTAGATGTCCTGCCACAGGTAGAAGCACTGGCAGAGCCTCCTGGAGGCGAAGCGGGGTCCTCCCCCCCCCCACACACCCTTTTTTTTGTCTACTGTCATGTCCTCTATTGTTCCACAAGATAGCTTATATTACTTTGAGAACCTAGTAGTATTCTTTGTACAAAGCTCAAGAATAGGTTGTTTTGTTGATATGTTGTGTGCAAATACAAGACATTTGCAACAACAGCTTCTTGAAAAAAAAAATCATACATTGATTTTGTTGAACAATCTAGCGCCCCCCTCCCCTCTCCGTCCCTTAATTAATCCCCATGCTCCACCACTGGGTACAAGGTATATGTCATGTTGGTTTAGCATGCCATACCAACAGATCCTTCTGTTCTGTCCGATAGGTAGCGAGTTTTTGACCTTTGTATGAACATCAGCATGTTGCCAATGGCTTTCTAGTCCTAGTATAAATTTTACCTTGTAACCTATTAATTGTGTCCTATCACTCTATCAGCATCAGGAAATAGCTGGTAATTGAGCACCCCAAACCCTGGAGCACACCACGCCACGACAGAAAACATTCGCAAACGATAGACGTCAGTCTTAATGTCCGCATGTGAAATGTTTTAGAACATGAGTGCAAAACACTTGATAGATTGCCTACTTAAAGTATCACCAAGAAATTGATGGTGCTAAAACAGAAGGAATTCTGTTCTCTCCAATAGGTACCAAGTTTTTTTACCTTTGTATGAACATCAGCGTGCTGCCCATGGCTTTAAAGTCCTAGTATAAATTTTACCTTGTAACCTATTAATCGTGCCCTATCACTCTATCAGACTCAGGAATTAGCGCCCCGAGCCCTCGAGCACGCTACGCAACGACAGAAAACATTCTCAACATTATGAGGGTAGAATTCCTTCTAGCCAGCTAAAATCGACGCAAGGACCACGGCAACACCCCGCCCTAGTCGATGCAAGGCATTTTGCGACCTTTCGGGTCCGGCGGGGTTGGAGGAGGCGCACCTGCCAGGAGCAGCAACGGCAGCAGGAAGCCGCCGGCGCACCCGCCCGTCCGCCTGGCCATCGAGTGACGGCGGGGCAGCGGCTCTCGCTTTCGCTTCGACTTAGTCCCACCCGGCCGCCATCTCGGGAGCACACATGATCGAATCTACACCGCTGCTCGTCCTCCGCGCCGAGGGAGGAGAGATTGCGGCTGCGAGGAGAAGATCTCAATGGGAAGGGTGGGGTTCCTTCTCCTCCGATCTCCGCTTCGCCGCTGGGCCAAGTTTCGCTGTTTCACGTGACGGGCCGGACTGGGGCCTGCAGGCTGCGGCTGCCTGCACCCGAGCGTCGAGCTCGATCGTGGTTCGATTGCTCCGTCTCGTGTGGCCCCTAGAACCTGATCCTGCGACGTAGACCATTTCCAGCAGTTCACCCCGAGTCCTCGTTTGGTGTTCATCCAGGACTACAACGGACCTTTGATGCTAAGGAGGACTAAACTCTCTAATTATAAAACTAATTACACAGATAAAGACTAATTTATAAGATAAGTTTATTAAGACCAATTAATTCATCATTACACTACTACATAAACTTTACTGGAGGCGGGCGTTTTCGGTTTCGCACGGCGGGCAAAGCCGTCCGCCGCGGCCTAGAGGCCACGGTAAATTGTGGCTTAACCAAGGCGGGCGGCTTTGCCCGCTGCGGTTAACCGATTTCCCGTGGCGGGCTCTTTAGGATGCCCGCCGCGGTTAATAGTTAAAAAAAACAAAAAAAACTAGGAGCCCGTCGGCGAGCCCATTCTCAAGCCCACCGACAAGCCCGCTCCTCAATAATACCGCCGCCACCGCACCTCATTTCATCCGATCCGGCCGGTCTCCTCCTCACCGTATCCGCCACATAGGAGAGGTCATCCTTGTCGGATCCACGGCGAGAGGACGACCTCGCTCGGATCTCGGCCGGAGCCTTGATCGACCGGATCCATGGCGGACGAAGAGGAGGAGGCGGACCCGCGCCGTGGACGATGAGGGTCGGATCCACCGTGAGGCCATGGAGGAGGCGACCGTCGATCGATCCGCCGCCGGACGCCTCGATCCGCTGTCGGGAGCCTCGATCCGTCGCCAGACACCTCGATCCGCCTTGGAGGAGGCTGTCGTCGTCGATCCGCCATTGGGAGCCTCGATCCGTCATTTGGAGACCTCGCCCGGCCTTGAGGAGGAGGGTCGTCGTCGATCCGGCCGCCGACGCTTTGGTCGCTTTGACGACGAGGTCGCCTGCCGCCATCGCCATTGTTGTCAGGGCCATGCGCGTCGCCGCTTCGGCCAATCGCATCGCGGCCGCCGATCCACATCAGAACGCCCCGCCTCCGAGGCGGGCCCGCTTACATCTGGCGGCTTCTCTAGGATATAGGCGCCTCGATCACAGACATCAACACAGTCTTTTTCGCGCACTTTGTCCTCACTCATGCGCACCGGAAAGGACTTCATTGGTCGGTCACCCATCGCTTCCGTGCCAAGCACGCTTAACCTCGGAGTTATTTGAGATGGGCTTCCGAAAAGAAGTTGCAACTTATTGGAGACGAGTATCCTATTAATCCTATTAAGCCTCGAGGAGGGTGTTACATCCTCACCCCCTTAAGATATCGACGTCCTCGTCGATCAATCCCAAGCCAGAACGTCCCCTCTTATGTCGCCTGTGTGTCTCAGTGCTTGCCGCGATGTGTGCGTCTTTGTGTGACCACGCCGGATCCACACGACCATGCGCACCATGCTCGCGTAATTCACGACTATACACGCGCCGTCGAAACCCGCGAGAGTCGGCTCGATACCATTCTCGTAACGCCCCGCCTCTCCGGTCGCCCGCTTACATCTGGCGGCTTTCTCTAGGATATAGATCGCCTCGGATCAACATGTGGTCTTTTCTCGCAAGACTTTGTCCTCACTCATGCGCACCCGAAAGGACTTCCTTGGTCGGTCACCATCGCTCGTGCCAAGCACGCTTAACCTCGGAGTTATTTGCGAGATGGGCTTCCAGAAAAGAAGTTGCAACTTATTGGTACGCAGTATCCTATTAATCCTATTAAGCCTCGAGCCTGTGTGTTACACACGATCGATCTCGACCCCTTGTGCATGATTGGATCCGCCCGCCGCCGTGGCTCGATCTGTCCCCCCCCCCTCCCCCCCCCCATGAACGGATTCGCGCCAAGGGGTCGCTACGACCCGATCCATGCTTGGTGGCAGGGAAGAAGGTGGAGGGGCGCCGGATCCGACCTTCCCCCACCGCTGGCGAGCCGGCCACGCCCGCGTCGCTCTTCGCCCCGGGCCTCCGCGCCTCCGTGCCACACCGAGAGGCTGGCCATGCCCACGAGGTTGCGCCTCCGGCCGACGAGGCTGAGCCGCCGCACCTTCGCGCCGAGAGGCCACCACGGCGAGCTCCACCACCCTACCAAGAGGAGTGAGGGAGGGAAGAGAGAGTGAGAGGTGAGGAGGAGGGGAGATGGGAGTGGAAGGAGAGGGGTGCGGTGAGATGGGAGGGAGAGGAGTGAGGGGAGGGCGAGCTCCACCACCACACGAGAGTCCTTCGGCTTCGCGGCCGTCTCACGGCGAGTGGGAGGGCGAGGGGTGCGGTGGCTGAAGCTGGGTGAAACCCTAACACCTCCCTTTATATGGACCCCAATAGATCGGCTGATTTGGGCTCAAAATTGAGCCAGCATTTTACGTGACGGGCCTTATAGGATGCCCGCCACGATAAATCGATTTACCGTGGCGAGCATCTTAAGACGTCTGCCACGGTAAATGCCCTATTTACCGTAGCGGGCATCTTAAGACGTCCGCCATGGTAAATCGATTTACTGTGGCGGGCTAAAGTGCCCGTCACGGTAAATAAAAAATGACCGCCGCAGTAAATCGTGGCATCTACCGTAGTGGGCAAAAATAGGTGACCGCCACGGAGTGCAAAAATGCAATGTTGCGCATAATCGTTTGTGTAGTAGTGTTAGTTCATATTTACTGTAGTATCATATTGTTAAATCATGGACTAAATAGGCCTAATAGATTCCTCCTGCAAATTATTCTCTATCTATGCAATTAGTTTTATAATTAGCCTGTATTTAATACCTCAAATTAGTATCCAAACCTTCGATATGACAGGACTAAACTTTTAGAGGTATCAAACACCCCAGAGTCATCTTTCTTCCATGTTTGGTAGAAGAGACGGGGATAAACTAGAACCATCACCGATTGGTATCGATTAGACATCGTAGTCGACACTGCGGATCCCGACCCCGCTCGATGCGACGCCAGTGCGAGCTCATGTCAGGATAGATCTCCCCTGCTCGCGTGCCGGGGTGGATCTCGCCCGACCACGCCAGGCCAAGCTCGCCTGACCGCGTGGGGTGGAGCTCGTGCCGGTGCCAGGGCTGAGGCCACCCGTCCCCGCTGGAGCACTCACGACCGCATGAAAGAAAAAGGCACGCACGTTGATAGAAGAAGCGGCGTTGAGAGGGGACGAGCGCGTCCCTTCGATTTCAGGGGACGGGGTTGCCCCCAAATCTGAGAGAATACTTTCTCCTCAGATGACGCCGTCTGTGCTGTCTCGTCCAAACACTACTAAAAGATGACTCGTCCTGTTCTATCCCCTGAACTAAACACTACCTAATAAACTAAAAAAAACATCCTTCAACTTTTACACAAATCCGGTTTACTCCCTCTGTCCAGAAAAAATATAATATAATTATAATTACGTGTCAGCTAAAGTGGTTCATGTTTGACCAAGTTTCAAATAAATATTATTTACATTTTGTAATCAATCTAATGTTATTTATTTGATATCATAAATATTAATATTTTTATTTATAATTGATCAAACTTAAGATACTAAAACGTGACACTATGCTAGAATTGCATTCTTTCTTTGATGGAGGAAGTGCCTCTTTTAATTAAAAAACTAAATATAGACTTTGTAAACTTTGAAACTGTTGACGGTCACTAAATGCCTATTTTGACCATCAACATTGCACCAAAATGGGTCTAAGCATCAACACAAGTAGTCACAAGTAGTGATTTATGTTTATAATTCACATATTTTCACTTGTACTTGTAGAATTATTTGTTTGCAGGAATTATAGCAAAATTTGTGTAAAATGGTAAAGAAAATAGACAAAGGAGGCAAGTGGACGTGGCAGGGGGGCCTTGGGCCCACTTGGCCATGCCGGCCGGTCCCACAAGGGCGCCGCCCGGTGCCCCACCTGCCCCTGCCACGTCACTAATCCGTGGGAGAGGTCCTCTAAGGCTTCTCCACCACTGATCTCAAGTCGGTTCAACATCAAAGGCTCGAATGAAGCATCACACAGATCACTGATGTGTCATGGCAATACAACCAACATGACAAACATCTCCAGCCATGCACACCCACTCATGACATGTGAGACAACCTTCTAGAAGGTTGGGGGAGGCCCCACCTGTCATTAGGGGCCGGCCGACGCCACCCCTATGCCGCTCGGTGCCTCAATCCCTCTCCACCACCATTGCATGCCTCCATGCAAAGAAGCACATACTCAAATGCTCTCTACCCTTGATTATATCTCGGTTTGATCCAATGGAGGAGGATGGAGAGCACATGGATCGATAACGTGGCGATAGAGTAGCCCCTACTCCACCTCCCACTATAAATAGGACCATCACCCCTCACTTGTAACACACACCAACACACGAGAGATGTTGCTCTCTCTACTCTCTCAAGATGTAGCTCTTCTAGTAGTAGCTAGTCTTGGTGGGAGCTTTGGAGCAGTCTTCAGGAGTCTGGTATAGCTTTGTCTTTCTTTTGTAAGTACTTTTATTTATTAGTATGTTACTTTGTATGCAAGTATTATTTCAAGTCTTTTACTTTATGTACTAGTCTTGTGTTCTAGTTATACTTTGGTTATGCTTATAATTCCTGTGATAACTGGGCTTTCAGTAGCATGGGTTGTTCGTCACTAGTTGATGCTCTAGTCTTAACGTGAGGCTAGAGTAGTATACAAATAGTGTAAGCGTGGTGCTTATACTATCGGGTACCTTGCAATGTGGCTAGGACTCCGGATAGATCGGAGTAGTTGGTAGGTGGTGATAGCACTGTCCATCCTATGTATTCCCCCACGATAGGTCTAGTTGTTAAATCATAGGGCTCGTGGTGCTTTGTGCCCAATCAACCCTCTGGGTGAGTTTGGGTAGGTACACCTTAAATGCTATTGCATCCTACCTTGCGCTATCTTGGATTGTCAGTATAGCCATAGTCACTAGCTAGAGTGGTGCTTGAATAGAAGTAACTTAGGATTCTAGTTCTCTTTATTATTGTCCTGCTACTTAGTTATGTTTCCAATTTACCTTTCTATGATTTGATACTTGTGTGTCACCCCACTTTATTGTGTATCACTTACCTTCATTTTAGTCTAGTCGGTATAGTAGTTAGTAGATACATGATGGTTAACTATCACTATCTTTAGCCATTGCTTCCCTGTGATAAAAATATAAATAACGATACCCTAGAATACTCTTGGGTGAAATGATATAACGATATTATGTGCGCTTGCGGAATTATCTACTTTAGCATAAGAAATATCAATAAGTATTTCTAGCGTCTTTGCCGGGGATACAAAACCTAATGGTGATGCTAAGAAATGTCAACAAAAACTATCTAAATGACCTCCCTAAACGGTTTTGGTTAACATGACACCATGTTAGCCACAAGACAGGTACACTAGTGTGGCAGAACCTCCTAAATTATAGGGCCCACATACACCTGTCACTGTCCAATGACCTCTGACGACTATGCATATGTTCCCGATAACTTAAGAAGACTGTCGGGTGTCCTCGGGGAACCCCGAATCATCCATGATTTTCGAGCAGGATCCCATTACAGAGTCATTGCAGTATTACAACAGTTTATTCAAATAGATACATCAGAGTAAAAATAGCAGAAGTCTTACAATAACTTAGTTTACAAAACATTTGTTTCAAATCTTACAAACTAAGTTCGATTAATATTACAAACCATAGTAATGGAGTGGCATTATAACATAATACAAAACACACAATTAAACTGCCCTGTCCAAGGACCACACATTTACTTTTCGTCATCGCATCGAACAACCGTCATGCAACATGGTCCAAAACAGACCTGCTCATGAGGCTCACCTGCAACAAGGGTCAACGAACCCTAAGTACAAAAGTACTCAATAAGACTTAACCAAAATAAAAACTGATAAGACGCAGGAATGCAGGCTCAGGGATTCAAGGTAGGGCTTTAGCAATAATCAAAGTTCTTTTGCGTAAAAGCTCTTTAACAAAATTCTTTATATCAATATTTTTATCTTCAAAAAGATCACATACAAAGCTGACATGATCCGTAATGAGATCATGAAACTTCATATCCTACACTTTCTCAAACCTTACTCAAGTTTCATTTATTAACTACGATGATGAACAGAGAGTTGAGTCTCCATAACTGAGGAGCAACGACGATTCGAACCGATTAAACCCAGCTGGGGATTCCTGTAACACCCTAAATTTTACAACAATTGAAACTAGAGAAAAGTTGATTTACTAAGTATTTTTGTGAGCATTTAAATTTAGGAAGAATAATAAAGTTTACCAAATTAAAATTTAATATAGGTTAACAACAATGAATGTACATTCATGCTGCTGCATATCAATTTTTGGAGTGGTTTGGTTTGAACTCAAGTTTGAATTTGATTTGAATTCTTACTTTCAAAATTTGATTTGGAAAGGAATTGAAAAAAATTTGGAATCACTCCTCCTTTTCGGCCGGAAGGCCTGCTGCTGCCGCTGTGGCCTTCTCTTCCCCACGCCGGCCTGCTTTGTTTCTTTCCCGCTGAGGCCCGCTCGGCTTTGCTCTAGAGTCAGCCCAGCTCGCGCAGCCCAGCATCCCCGGCCCAGTCGCGCGCCCAGCCGCAAGCCACGCCCGCGCAAGCCTCCTCCGCAGCTGACCGGCCGGGCCCGTGAGTCAGACCCATCTCCTTCCTCTTGTTCATGTCCCAGGCGGACACTGTGCCATCGCCGATTGAGTCCGACGCTGCTATGATCTTTGATGCCATCACGCCCAACGAATTCCGTCCCCATAAATAGCGCCCGCACCCCTCCTCTATCCCCTATCCCATCTAGCGTTCATTTTTTTTTGCCCAAGCCGCCGCAGCTGAGCTTCGATCCAGCGCCACCACCGACCTCCGCTGCCAGCTCGCGCCGGACCGCCTCTACTGCCTCTCATTCTCGGTGCTCGGGTCCGGTGAGTTCGCCGTTCCTTCCTCTCTCCCCCTGTATTTTTATTTCGTCGAATGGTGCACTGGAGGCCGAGGTTGGAGAGCTCCAGCACGCCGGCCATGGAGCCGCCATTGCTCAAGCCGCCGGAGCACTGTTCCGGTGCCCTCTCTCTCTTTCTATTTCCGCCAGATTTATTTTTAGCCGTCGGTTTCTAATCCAACGGCCCAGATCTACAAATACCCTTTCGTTGCTGATTTTGCAATTACACCCTTATAATTATTTCGGTGTTAACCCGCGGTCCTTTGCGCGTTTCACAGTTTACGTTTCTTTCTTTCGAAAGCGTATTTTTGTTCGTTTGGACTGAAATACGTTTTCACTTATTTACAGTTTTGCCATTCAACTTGTTTTAGCCATAATTTCTCCGTTTTAACTCCGATTTGATCCGTTCAAGTTGCGTTAGGTTCGTAATCAAGTAATCTACATGTTTATGTTACTGTAAAGTGGATTCTCAACTTTCAAAATTCGAGAGTAGATTTAATCTATTATTTTGCTAAAGGAAAGCTTGTTTAATCCATAACTTTTCCGTTTTAGATCCAATTTTTGTGATCTTCGCGTCTGTGTGTTCAAAGCGAGACGTAGATTCGTTTTCTAAACTTTTCATCTTGATTCTTTGCTGTTGGTGTACTATTCTAATCTGTAGCCTTGGTTGCTTTGCATGATTGCTCATGGATGCTTGTATGTTGCTGTGGTTATCGAGTGTAGACGGTGAGCGGTTCTCGGAAGGTAGGGTACTACTTTGACGAGCAGGACCAGTAGGAGTACGTTGCTCAAGGCAAGTATAGCATGGGATCATCCTTGTTTCCTATTCACTTTAATTCATTAAATCCATGTTGCATGTGTCTTCTTGTTAGGAATTTCCTAGAATTGGACTATTGCCTTGTCACCTATGGGTTATGCATATGGGTAGCTTTTCTAGAGCTCAGTAAAACCATGATCTTGTAACTTGACTAATGGTATATGCAATAAACATAAAATATGACTTTTTAGCAACATGGAAATAGAGGGTTGGAGTATTTAGCTACTTTATAAATGCCTCAGATTCCTCTCCCTAAGAACTTATCTGTAAGTGATCATCCGGGACTTACAGTACAGTTGTGAGTGCTACATGGCTCTGGCTTTAGCTCAGTATAAGGACTTTTTCTAGCTTGTTAGTGGTTACCTTCATTGGCGTAAGAATGGCTTGCCGAATCGGGTGTAGAGCGGCCTCTAGCCTTATGTGTATAGGCTACATGTCAATGTGTCATCGGGAAGGGGGGCTCTATATCTGTTTGCCAAGTGAATCTAATGGCCCTAACTTGTTAGACGAACCTTTGAAAGGCTTTATAGTGACCCCTGCCTGCTCACCTTGGAAGTGTTTTGGGAGTTATAAACCCGGGCATATGGGTATCATGACTCATAGTGAAAGTGTACAACCTCTGCAGAGTATAAAACTGGTATATCAGCCGTGCTCACGGTCACGAGCGGCCTTGGAACCCTTATGAAATAGATGATCACTAAGTAATATATGTTTATGCTATTCATTATTCATGTATACATTTGATCATGTGTTTTGCAATGGGAATTGAAACAACTTGATGCTACTCATAAGCTAAAATTGTGACAACTAAAAGCTAAACGCTGTTAAACCTGTGTCAAGCCTTTGAGCCTCATGAACCCCGTGTTACACTTGTTGAGTACGACATGTACTTACGCTTGTTTATTTTCATTATTTGGATAAAAATCCCGGATGGGTAACAGATGACCTTGAGAATGATGACTTGCCTGAGGACTACTAGACTTGTGGTCAACCAGTCAACGTCCCTATGAATTGGAGCTTCCGCGATAGATCTTTTTATTATTTACGCTATACTTATGTAATAACTCTGTCTTATTCGTGATGTAATAAACATTGGTGATGATACTATTTATAATTTGTCGGCTTATGTGTGTGACTGATCTCTGGGTGCACATAAGGTTTTGCACCCCATTTTATCCATAAAATTGGGTGTGACAGATTGGTATCAAAGCCCTGTTGACTATAGGACGCAAGCCTAGTTAGCAATGGTCGTTTCTAGCTTCTTTTGCTTCACTCATTTCATGCTTTCTGTCCCACCCTTGTATTTGCTAAAGTTTATGCTTCTTTCGTCTTATTCTATTATGAAAATTTTTACTCTAACTAAATCTAATTCTATAGATGCCTCGTGCCCACAAGACTGCCCGCATCAGCACTGGGGGGTACTACCCGCCACAAGGTTTGTCCATGGAGCCTAAGGAGGAAGAACCTCAGGAACAGGAATTGGATTCGCCAACACCGCCAACGCCTGAGACCACACCTGAGCCAGCCCAGGATGACCTTCAAGAAGTCGAGATCGTTGACTTGTCCAAAAATGAAGAGGAAGACATTGTTGAAGAGGATGAGCCGATCCTGCCATTGGGGTGGACAATAAAGGTGTGGTATAAGCCAGGATGTGAATTCTCTGTTTCACATCATCGACTCATGAGCCTGCTTCAGACATACTACAGTGACTAGGATGCAGCTGTAGAATATGCCTGCGAAGAGCATACGCACCCTCTTGAAGATACCTACTGGAAGGTTAGGGTGTGCATCACCATCAAAGATGAGCAGAAAGACACGTATCAGCTGGATTCAAACTACGCACACCATGGTCACCGTGCTACCATGGAGGACGGCATAGAAGATGCAGCCGCTGAAGCTTGCATAGGCCTCCATGGTCACCGATTCGGGGACATGAAGGATGATCAATATCGATTCCTTCCTCATCAACACCCAGAATTGGGATGGGCGATGATGGACCCATAGGGCACGGATCCAACCACTGAAGCGATGGTACACTTTGGTTATGAGTCTGTTTCAAGGATTCGCCGATTGGAGAATCAATTGAAGGCGCAACAGGAAGCAATCAAGAGGCACCAGCAGGTGATAGACGAACAAAGGGTGTGCCTCAATTTGCCAAAGATGTATGAGGATCTTCCTCATAAGTATCGCCCCTAGATGTTGGAGTCCCTCTTTATGTAATAACACGATAGTAGAACGAGTGAGTCGAGTCGGGTTGAGTTTTTAGTGCGGTGTGAACATTGTGTGTTAGTTGATTTGTTATTATGTTTATGCATGAGTTGGATCTTTGTAATGTGTGCTGGAACTTTGTGGGCGTGTCCGCAAGTTCCATATTTAAGAATATTAAAGTTTGGGGCAATAAATAAATAGTTGGGTTTGTTACATCTTGCTCTCTCGGAATCTGTTTTTCGGAGCAGTCTGTCTTTATCTTAATGCCAATTAAAATATACACGACCAAAAATTATAAATTTTTTGTGGGAATAACGAGACTTAATTATCTTTCCAATGCCTCTGGAATCACCCCCATATCTGATCTGGTTCGTGAGATATCTCTATTTCAAGTTAAAGTTACTGCACAGTCTAGAATCTGGGAACAGTTACAGTTGTATCCTGTTTTTGAGTAATCTAACGACAGAATCTGGAAAAGTGGTCTGAATAAAAGTTGTAGAAAATTTTGTAATCTTTCCAACCATATAAAGTACATCCTATTTGGATTTCTGGAACTCGAGATATGACTGTTTTACAGAACTGCTAATGTTGAGACTCGTCCAGAAAAATTTCAGAATGTATTCTAACCTGGAAATGTATAAATTTTGAATATTGATAAGCAGATGTCTGGAAGAGGAAGAGGCCGAGGTCGTGGAGGTGTTCCCCCACATCCACCACCACCACCACCGACTATTGAACAACTCTTGGCAATACAGACGCAGCTCATGCAAACGTTGGTGCAGAATCAGCAGAACCAACAGGGTGGTGGAGCACCACGTGATAAGCGTGGTGAATTCTTGAAGGGCCATCCCCCGGTGTTCTCTCATGCCACTGATCCACTGGAAAGCAGATGATTTGCTTCGTGCAGTGGAGAGGCAGCTCAACATAGCACAATGTGATAATCAACAAAAGGTGTTGTATGCTTCAGGACAGCTCCAGGGAGAAGCTTAAGACTGGTGGGAGTCATTCGAGTATGGACGTCCCGCGCAATGCTCCTCCTGTTACCTGGCAGGAGTTCAAAGAGAATTTCAGATCCTACCACATACCTGAGGGGCTGATAGAGCTCAAGCAAGAGGAGTTCAGAGCTCTGAAGCAGGGATCCATGTCTGTCGCTGAGTACCGTGATAAGTTTGCTCAGTTGTCACGTTGTGCTCCAAATGAAGTGGCTAATGATGCTGACAAGCAACGCCGCTTTCTCAAAGGTCTATATGATGGTCTGCAACTCCAGCTTATGTCCAATACCTACCCCAATTTTCAGACGCTGGTGAATCGCGCTATTGTTATTGACAACAAGCATAAGGAGATGGAGGCCAAGAAGAGGAGGCTTCAGGGACAGGCCTCTGGGAGCAATACTCGTCCGCGTACCAATACTCAACAAGGCTTCCAGTAGAGGTTTCAGGGACCACCCAGTCAATGGAATCGTGGTCGGTATCCTCAGCGCAACCAGAACTAGCAGCAGAATGCCAATCAACGTCCTCAGCAACAGAGTGGTCAGCAGACACCACGACAGGGAGCGCCCAACAACACCCCTATGAAGACTAGTGCCCCTAGCACCCCCAGCAAGTGTTTCCATTGTGGCAAAGAAGGTCACCTCTCTTATAATTGCCCTGAGAAGCCCAATCAGCAAACCCCTCAAAGGCAGAATAGCTATCAGAAGCCAGCACCCAACACGGGAAAAGTGAACCATGTGTCTACCGCGACGGCACTTGCTGAACCGGAAGTCATGCTCGGTACGTTCAATGTCAACTCAACCCCCGCTACTGTTCTTTTTGATTCTGGAGCTTCGTATTCATTCATATCACAAGCATTTGTTAGAAACCATAGCATACCATTGTGTGCCATGCAAAATCCTATTTTAGTAAACTCACCGGGTGGAAGTATGCAAGCTTCATATCGTTGTCTTCCGACTAGTCTATTCTTAAGGGGGGTAGAGTTCAAAGTGAGCCCGATTGTGTTGGGAGCATCTGGTATAGATGTGATTCTAGGTATGGACTGGATGAAGCAGCAACAGGCAGTGATCCAGTGTAAAGAGAAGGTAGTTGTTGTGACCACACCAAATGGAGAAAGAATCAATGTTGATGTTGTAATACAAGCACAGCCGACAGCCACCATGAACCAGCTTGAGGATAGCGGCAACAAGGAGGACCTAGTGGTGGATGAATTTCCAGATGTGTTCCCCGATGATTTGACAGGTATGCCACCTGACCGTGATATTGAGTTTATTATTGAATTATTACCTGGAACTGCACCTATAGCGAAGCGTCCCTATAGAATGGGGGTTAAAGAATTAGAAGAACTTAAGAAACAAATTACGGAGTTACAGGAGAAAGGTTTTATTCGTCCTAGTTCATCACCTTGGGGAGCACCGGTTATATTTGTTGATAAGAAGGATGGTACTCAGAGGATGTGTGTTGATTATCGGTCACTCAATGAGGTTACGATCAAGAACAAGTATCCGTTGCCTAGAATTGATGACTTGTTTGATCAGTTGAGAGGTGCTTGTGTTTTCTCTAAGATTGATCTTCGTTTGGGCTACCATCAATTGAGGATTCATGCAACAGATATACCCAAGACAACTTTTACTACGAGGTATGGTTTGTATGAGTACACTGTTATGTCATTTGGTTTGACCAATGCACCTGCCTACTTTATGTACATGATGAACAAGGTGTTCATGGAGTTTTTGGATAAGTTTGTGGTGGTGTTCATCGATGATATATTGATATTCTCCAAAACAGAAGAAGGGCATGCTGAACATCTGAGGTTGGTCTTGCAGAAGCTTAGAGAACACAAGTTGTATGCCAAGCGAAGCAAGTGTGAATTTTGGTTGAAGGAAGTTTCTTTTCTTGGTCATGTTGTCTCTAACGGTGGAATTGCAGTAGATCCCGGTAAGGTGAAAGATGTATTGAATTGGAAGCCACCAACAGATGTGGGACAAATTCATAGTTTCTTGGGATTAGCTGGATACTACAGAAGGTTCATTGAAGGTTTCTCTAAGCTTGCCAAGCCAATGACAGCTTTGTTGGAGAAAAATGTCAAGTTTGTGTGGTCCGAGAAGTGTCAGGCTAACTTTGAAGAGTTGAAGAAGAGGTTGACTATAGCCCTAGTGTTGATTTTGCCAGATCTGAACAAGAGCTTTTCGATCTATTGTGATGCATCTCGTCAAGGTCTCGGATGTGTTCTTATGCAAGAAGGCAGAGTAGTGGCTTATGCATCTCGGCAGTTGAGAAAGCATGAGTTGAATTATCCTACTCATGACTTGGAGTTAGCAGCAGTGGTACATGCTTTGAAGATATGGAGGCACTATCTCATTGGACATAAGAGTGACATCTACACTGATCACAAGAGTTTAAAGTACATTTTCACTCAGACGGATCTGAATATGAGACAACGACGATGGTTAGAGTTGATCAAAGATTATGATCTGGAGGTGCACTATCATCCTGGAAAGGCGAACGTTGTTGCCGATGCTCTTAGTAGGAAGAGTTATGCCAATGAGGTGCAAGTGACATCGATGTCAAGTGAGTTGTGTGCTGAGTTTGAGCGACTGAATTTAGGCTTTGTCACTAATGCAGTGGAGTTGGTGTTGGAGCCTAAATTGGAGCAAGAAATACATAAAGGACATTTACAGGATGCGAAGTTGAAAGAGATAGCGGAAAGCATAGTGATTGGTAAGGCACCAGGTTTTCGTATGGATGACAATGGAACTCTGTGGTTTGGGAAAAGACTATGTGTGCCTGAGGATAAGGCTATACGAGGGGCAATTCTTGGTGAGGCACATGAGTCTGCTTATTCTATTCATCCTAGAAGTACTAAGATGTATTTGGATCTGAAAGAGAAGTATTGGTGGTACGGACTTAAGAGAGATGTTGCTGAATATGTTGCTTTGTGTGATACATGTCAGAGGGTCAAAGCTGAACATCAAAGACCTGCAGGGTTATTACAACCAATGAAGATACCTGAGTGGAAGTGGGAAGAAGTTGGTATGGATTTTATAGTTGGGTTACCGCGTACTCAGAGGGGTTATGATTCAATCTGGGTAATAGTAGATCGGTTAACTAAAGTTGCTCACTTTATACCGGTCAAGACTACTTATAATGGACCAAGGTTAGCTCAGTTATATATGGAGAGAATAGTATGTCTACATGGAGTGCCCAAGAAAATTGTGTCCGATCGAGGTACCCAATTTACATCTCATTTTTGGCAGCAAGTACATAGTTCATTGGGAACCAAGTTGAATTTTAGTACGGCATATCATCCTCAGACAGATGGGCAAACTGAGAGAATTAATCAGATACTGGAGGATATGTTGAGGGCTTGTGCGTTGCAGTATGATACAAGTTGGGATAAGAGTTTGCCTTATGCAGAGTTCTCGTACAACAACAGTTATCAGAAAAGTCTCAATATGGCACCTTTCGAAGCTTTGTATGGACGAAAGTGTAGAACCCCGTTGTTTTGGAACCAAACAGGAGAAACTCAAGTGTTTGGACCAGATGTTCTGAGAGACGTAGAAGAGCAAGTAAGGATGATCAGAGATAACTTGAGAGTGGCTCAGTCTCGATAAAAGAGCTATGCCGACACTAGAAGAAGGGAATTGGTTTTCGAAGTAGGTGATTATGTGTACTTGAAGGTGTCACCTATGAGGAGTGTGAGAAGGTTTAACATGAAAGGGAAGTTAGCCCCAAGGTATATTGGACCTTTCAAGATTTTAGAGAGATGTGGAGAGGTAGCTTATCAGTTGGAATTGCCTGAGAGTTTATCAGGTGTACATGATGTGTTCCATGTGTCTCAGCTTAAGAAGTGTTTGCGTGTACCCGAGGAGCAGATACCATTATAAGAGCTTACAGTTAAGGAGGATCTCACATATGAGGAGTTTCCGGTAAGGATTTTGGAGACGACAGAAAGAGTTACAAGGAGCCGAGTTATAAAGATGTGCAAGGTTCAGTGGAATCGGTATACAGTAGATGAGGCTACTTGGGAAAGAGAAGATGATCTGACGAAAACATACCCACAGTTATTTGAGTAAGCATCGTCCGAATCTCGAGGATGAGATTCATTTTAAGGGGGTTAGAATTGTAACACCCTAAATTTTATAACAATTGAAACTAGAGAAAAATTGATTTACTAAGTATTTTTGTGAGCATTTAAATTTAGGAAGAATAATAAAGTTTACCAAATTAAAATTTAATATAGGTTAACAACAATGAATGTGCATTCATGCTGCTGCATATCAATTTTTGGAGTGGTTTGGTTTGAACTCAAGTTTGAATTTGATTTGAATTCTTGCTTTCAAAATTTGATTTGGAAAGGAATTGGAAAAAAATGGAATCACTCCTCCTTCTTTTCAGCCCGAAGGCCTGCTGCTGTCGCTGTGGCCTTCTCTTCCCCGCGCCAGCCTGCTTTGTTTCTTTCCCGCTGAGGCCCGCTCAGCTTTGCTCTGGAATCAGCCCAGCTCGCACAGCCCAGCATCCCCGGCCCAGTCGCGCGCCCAGCCACAAGCCACGGCCGCGCAAGCCTCCTCCGCAGCTGACCGGCCGGGCCCATGAGTCAGACCCATCTCCTTCCTCTTGTTCGTGTCCCAGGCGGACACTGTGCCGTCGCCGATTGAGTTCGACGCTGCTACGATCTTCAATGCCGTCGCGCCCAAGGAATTCCGTCCCCATAAATAGCGCCCGCACCCCTCCTCTATCCCCTATCCCATCTAGCGTTCGTTTTTTTTTGCCCAAGCCACCGCAGCTGAGCTTCGATCCAGCGCCGCCGCCGACCTCCGCTGCTAGCTCGCGTCGGACCGCCTCTACTGCCTCTCATTCTCGGTGCTCGGGTCCGGTGAGTTCGCTGTTCCTTCCTCTCTCCCCCTGTATTTTTATTTCGTCGAATGGTGCACTAGAGGTCGAGGTTGGAGAGCTCCAGCACGCCGGCCATGGAGCCGCCGTTGCTCAAGCCACCAGAGCACTGTTCTGGTGCCCTCTCTCTCTTTCTATTTCCGACGGATTTATTTTTAGCCGTCGGTTTCTAATCCAACGGCCCAGATCTACAAATACCCTTTCGTTGCCGATTTTGCAATTACACCCTTATAATTATTTCGGTGTTAACCCGCGGTCCTTTGCGCATTTCACAGTTTACGTTTCTTTCTTTCAAAAGCGTATTTTTGTTCGTTTGGACTGAAATACGTTTTCACTTATTTATAGTTTTTCCATTCAACTTGTTTTAGCCATAATTTCTCCGTTTTAACTCCGATTTGATCCGTTCAAGTTGCGTTAGGTTCGTAATCAAGTAATCTACATGTTTATGTTACTGTAAAGTGGATTCTCAACTTTCAAAATTCGAGAGTAGATTTAATCTATTATTTTGCTAAAGGAAAGCTTGTTTAATCCATAACTTTTTCGTTTTAGATCCGATTTTTGTGACCTTCGTGTCTGTGTGTTCAAAGCGAGACGTAGATTCATTTTCCAAACTTTTCATCTTGATTCTTTGCTGTTGGTGTACTGTTCTAATCTGTAGCCTTGGTTGCTTTGCATGATTGCTCATGGATGCTTGTATGTTGCTGTGGTTATCAAGTGTAGACGGTGAGCAGTTCTCGGAAGGTCAAGGGTACGACTTTGACGAGCAGGACCAGCAGGAGTACGTTGCTTAAGGCAAGTATAGCATGGGATCATCCTTGTTTCCTATTTATTTTAATTCATTAAATCCATGTTGCATGTGTCTTCTTGTTAGGAATTTCCTAGAATTGGACTATTGCCTTGTCACCTATGGGTTATGCATATGGGTAGCTTTGCTAGAGCTCAGTTAAACCATGATCTTATAACTTGACTAATGGTATATGCAATAAACATAAAATATGACTTTTTAGCAACATGGAAACAGAGGGCTGGAGTATTTAGCTACTTTCTAAATGCCTCAGATTCCTCTCCCTAGGGAGTTATCTGTAAGTGATCATTCGGGACTTATAGTACAGCTATGAGGGCTACATGGCTCTGGCTTTAGCTCAGTATAAAGACTTTTTCTAGCTTGTTAGTGGTTACCTTCATTGGCGTAAGAATGGCTTGCCGAATCGGGTGTAGAGCGGCCTCTAGCCTTATGTGTATAGGCTGCGTGTCAATGTGCCATCGGGAAGGGGGGCTCTATATCTGTTTGCTGAGTGAATCTAATGGCCCTAACTTGTTAGACGAACCTTTGAAAGGCTTTATAGTGACCCTTACCTGCTCACCTTGGAAGTGTTTTGGGAGTTATAAACCCGGGCATATGGGTATCATGACTCACAGTGAAAGTGTACAACCTCTGCAGAGTGTAAAACTAGTATATCAGCCGTGCTCACGGTCACGAGCGGCCTTGGAACCCTTATGGAATAGATGATCACTAAGTAATATATGTTTATGCTATTCATTATTCATGTATACATTTGATCATGTGTTTTGCAATGGGAATTAAAACAACTTGATGCTACTCATAAGCTAAAATTGTGACAACTAAAAGCTAAACGCTGTTAAACCTGTGTCAAGCCTTTGAGCCTCATGAACCCCGTGTTACACTTGTTGAGTACGACATGTACTTACGCTTGTTTATTTTTATTATTTAGATAAAAATCCCGGATGGGTAACAGATGACCTTGAGAATGATGACTTCCCTGAGGACTACTCTACTTGTGGTCAACCAGTCGACGTCCCTATGAATTGGAGCTTCCGCGATAGATCTTTTTATTATTTACGCGATACTTATGTAATAACTCTGTCTTATTCGTGATGTAATAAACATTGGTGATGATACTATTCATAATTTGTCGGCTTATGTGTGTGACTGATCTCTGGGCGCACATAAGGTTTTGCACCCCATTTTATCCATAAAATTGGGTGTGACAATTCCAGACCACATGACATATGCAGGTCCCCGACTTATATATATCAACCTACCCTTGGATCCTCTAAAACAAGAACAGGTCCGCGCCACCCGAGAATACAATACTCCACCAATCCAGGCCATTGCCACATGGGTACACGCTATTCCCACCATCTCTCCACTCCTAGTGCACGAGTAGCCATTCTTGTAATAGAATAGCCAAGTTAAGGCTTACCGGAGTATGTGGTTAGTACTACAAAGTCTCACCTCACACAGTTCAATAACGGATGGTTTCTGAATCGACATAGGCGAAAAGAACCCGCTCACAAGACCTCCATGTCTTGTGGCTCCCCTACACCGAGTCCGTCCGGTCTAGATTTATTACTCCACATGCTCAAATTTGATGATCACATAAGTAACCAAACGTAACCAAAGATCCATTTAAAATTCACAGGTGACAGGTAATCACCCGACTTTTATCTGTCTAAGCATAGCTAAACATAACTAGGCAATTACGAATTAAAACTGGTAACAAGGTAGAGGGGGAAAAACAAGGTTGGTAATGCACCAATTAGGTTTCCACTTGACTCCTAATCACTTAATGCAGTATATAAAAGCAAAAGCGATATAAATTTGTAAAACACAAGATAGGTTTAAATACATCCGGGGCTTGCCTTGGTTGACGGAAAAGTCTGGTTCCGGAGTCGTTCCACCGATCTCAAATCCAACCTCCACAGACGGATTAACTTCCTCCACAACTTGATTAACTACCACGTGCTCACCTTCGTTCACTACACGTAGTAACAATGCCATGTTTAACATGATGCGAGATACAAAATATGATGTTCGATGATGGATGCAAAATTAACAACTTGAATACAACTTTCCTTCGCGGTACAGTTACAAGTCAAACTAACTAAACCTTTTTCGTAACACTTACTTCAATTGCCAAGGATCATTACCAACTAATGACCCAAGGTCATCACTCAATCCAAAATTCAAACAAAAATCTAAGTCATTAAAGGTTACTATTTGCTTTTATGAATTAATCATTTAATTAAAAATTATGAAATAAATAAACTTGTTCCAATTGAGCTCAAAATTTTTGTAAAGGTTCATCACATGATAACTAAGTGGCAAAACAATTTTCATAAATTTTGGATAATTAATTAAGCCTAGAAAAATCATGGAAACCCATTTATTAATTAATTGAGCAATTTTTATCACAATCAAAAAGTACTAAAAAACAACATATCATATTTTTCCTAAATAATATACATCACAGAGAGGTCACACAAAAATTTTCATAATTTTTGGAGCTCTAATTAATTCTACACAAAAATAACAAAAACATACACTATTCATTCATTTCTGAAAAAGAAAAATCATTTTCAAACACAGCGTCACTGACAACTCGACCCCACCTGTCATCCCCGACCTCCCGCGCTGACCACGGTGATACACGCGCTGACCAGTGATTTCTCGCCGACGGCGAGCTCACCGGCGACGACCATGGTACCACCACGTCCCCTACACCCCTATGCGTCGATTGGTGGCACAAACGAGACCAAACACGGCCAGGACCGAGCACGACACTGGCCATGTCGGCCATGACGGCGCGGCTACGCAACGCTGGCGAAATGGGACCAGTAGCGGTTAAACAAACAGCATGGAAAGGTTCAGTAGCTCACTCCGAACACGACTGAGCAAGGATCAGGACTGGAGAAGCAACGGTGAAGCGGGTCGACGTTCACAGTGGCCACGGCGGCGCGAACAATGACGACGACGGTGCTCCAGTGACTGTAGTGGATGAAATGATCAAGCAACAAGGCACAAAGCTTCACGGCATCAAGGCGAAGCTAAAACACTAGTACGCAATAGCAGTGGCTCACCGTAGAGCGCTGGCCACGACGGCGCTCACTCGACGGTGGTGTTATCGGCCGCGAGGAAGAAAAGCGATGAGCGGCGTTTCCCGGCGAAATCAAGCAACCAGGACTAGTTTGCTGAGTGCGCAAGGAACCAGCGGAGCTATGGCAAGCTTTGCCGAGGATGTGAAGGCGCTACGGCGACTACAAAGCTCAACGGAGCAACGGTGGCGGCGACTGGAAAAGCAGAGGAGACGAACGGCGAAAAACAGCGGCGTCGTAGACCTTATAGCGCGGCTCAGAAGCAAAAAGAAGCCACGCCACGGCCTTCTCCACGCTAGCGCGATGCCAAAGACGGCCACGAACGCGCCTAGAAGCCAGAGGAAGATCGCCGGCGGTGACAGCTGCCCGATGGTACTGTTCCCACTAATTACAAAATTGCCACTCGATTTAAAACCCAAATTACTCCCAAATTTATATAACAACTCAAAAATCTCCAAAAATAAAAGTTGTTCAAAATTCAAAGTTCTACAACTTTGGTTTTATACCCACCCTCTAATTCGGTCTACATTTGGAAATGCAAATTTAAATTCAAAAAGGGGACATTTAAAGAATTACGCCTTTTCAAATTACTTCAAATTTTATAAAACAACTTTGAAAACTCCAAAAACCAACTTTATACAACTCGACAAGCTCTACACTTTTGCTTCTAGGCACAACCCCAAAATGTGCTTAGATTTTGAAATGGATTTTTCAGGGCAAACTTAAATGCTGAAATTAGGGTTTTTGAAAATTCAAATCCAAACAAAACTTTGAAATTGATTCAAACAATACAATTCAACACATACAACATAAAGGTAAACTTGTTTTAGTGAATGCACATCAAAAATTTCACTAATACAAAATGATGTACAATGCATATGATGACATGGCAGGTTTTAGTATTTAAAACACCCGAGGTGTTACAACTAGAGATCAATTAAACTTTACAAAAAAGTTACTAAAATAAATCGTTAAACTATTTTCTAGAATTTTTTTTAAAAATACTAAAATCCTATCTAAACCTTATAAAATTATAAAAAATACTTGCTCTTATTGCTTAGAGCAGAAGTTGAAAAAACATTGTGAGCAGCAAAACTTTAGGTGAACGGAAAATGTTTCATTGATCATCTTGAAATGTTATTCACATAATGCATGAATGTGTCATAATTTGGCTGACATAGTGTGTGTTTATTAAAGCAACCTGTTACTACTATGAGTAAAATATCCCAACCCTTAATTAATGGAATAATATTAACAATATTATTATTAATCATTATCATTATCGAGGTAGCAACCTCAAATAGTAACCCGGGGTAGCAACCCCAAAAAGAACACGGGATAGCCATCCCGCCAAAACACGAGGTAGCCACCTCAAACCATAAAACCACCTCCACTGTCCAAGTGAGTCAAGTTCTAATCATATGAGAGTCTAGACTACTCGTGTCCGTGAGCACGGCTGATATATCAGTTTTAACTCTACAGAGGTGTACACTTTTCACTTCAAATCGTGATTCCCATTTGCCTAGGGTCATGACTCCCAAAAACACTACCGAGGTGAGCAAGCAGGGTTTCACTATGAGACTGTTCATAGGTTCCATAAAGTAGGAGGCAACCTGCTAGGTTACGACTTAGGCGCATGGTAACCGCCCCCGTAGCCACGAGACCCACATTACCACACTTTAAAACCTAAATCCCCCATATGCGCCTACCCGATAAGCCACCAACCTATAGTTGAAAGTCCTACTAATTAGTCAAGCTAGAGCCATATGGCTTGAAGCTGTACTGTATGTCTCAGGTGGCCACTCCATGAACCGGTCCTTAGGGAGGGCGGACACGAGTACCCCCAGAAATCAGGCCAAGTTCCAGTACCCGTTCCCCCTTCATCACCTTATCCATGATGCAATAAACCATCATAACTTCTCCATCATCATAGTAACCATTAATCATCATTAAGGTAGTCATCATTCATCATTACTTTCATTAACATGTAGTAGTTGTGTGTGGAGCAACTAAGCACAACTACACTACTGTTGACACCTGTGGAGGCACAAGAGACAAAATCCACAAGCGCACGGGTATCGAAGTAGTTTTCACCCAGAGTATTATCGAGTATCGTATCCATGGGAAAACTTGTGTGTGTTGTCTAACAAGTTTGTCCAGGGATAACAGTCAAGGTTTAAGGTATGAGTAGAGAGGATTCCTATGGTTATGACCCTATGCAAAGCAAGGCTTATAATTCTAATGTTCACTTTGGGATGGCGCTTAAACGGTAAAGCATCGCTAATAGATAACTCTACCGACACGACTACGATCCTACTAATTTAAGAACCTGCTCAATTCGATGTGGACTACAAAGGATAGACGGGGCTATCACCTCCCACTGCTACCACACAACCAAAAAGCAGGGAGCAAACATAGGTAGCCAATAGCCTAAGCACCACGCTTATGCTAACGATTACTACTCTAATCTAGCTAGCAAGAACTAGAGCACTCAAAAGAAATGTGAACCCGTGAACAAAAGAGCACAAAATTTACTTTAAGCAGAAATCAATTACTAGAGGTATCTCAGATGTAGACTTGGAGAAGTCTAGATCCGCCAAAGTACAAGCCATAGAGGTAGCATCGACAAGCCAGGACTCCCTCCAAACTCTTCTCTCACTCTCTAGCTCACTAATTCTATTACAAGACTAGATCATATAGAGGACTAATGTTCTCTTGAGAGCTGGCTCTGATCCTGATGAGGAGGATATGACTTAGGGTTTTAGGATGGCTCTAGGGAGGGGGGCAGGGGCTGGTATATATAGGCCTGAGCATCAATTCTGGACCCTCGATCAAACTGACTTGAAAGAACGGTGTAGATGCAATCTAGGAGGCGGTGGAGAACCGACATTCGAAGGAGGGGCTAACAGGTGGGCCCAGGGGGTCAGGCGGCCTACAGGTGGGGTCGGGCGGCCCCACATGGTAGCCACCTGCCCTCTGCTTCGGTGGTTTGCCTTTTGGAGTCTTCTAGAGTCTTCCCACATTGGTTTCGCTGTGGATAAATGTGATTTGCTTTGATGAATAGGTCATCCTTGCCGGTTTTCTAGATAAACCCTACTGAAAACACAGATTCACCAAAACTCATGGGATTTGTCAGTTTAAACCCCTAAACCTATGTTGACGATCATTTTCATGCATTTATACAAGTTATGTTGATGGTTTATGATTGATGTTAACGACCGCCAACAAGCTCCCCCACACTTAACCTTTGCTAGTCCCTAAGCAGAGCCAAACTCAACAATGGATCAGGAGTTGCTATAATGCTTTTACTCCTCAAAAGTACACATGCGTTCAATAAAAAATTATCCTCTGGATTGGAATAAACCAATCTGATTTTTAAACTTACCCATATTTCCTTCAACCATGGGGCTTCTTAGCCTTCACTTGGGTATTGAGCAATTGAAAGACAGAACGATCAATTCAAGCACTATGTCTCAAGTTCTTTGTTCCACCATTGTTCTAGAGTTTTTATAAGTTTTTCAAAATAAAACTCAAAGATTTCATTGTATGACACTCTTAAGTCTCTTAATATATGTGGTATTTGTGGATCCTCACCAAGGCAATAATGATGTTTTGCCTTTTTCTCTTCCTACCACTAAGGCTTATGTGGAGTTCATAGGTAGGGAGAAAGCTAGGGCATACTTGCATTGCATATATTGTAAAGTCAAATAATGGATCCAAAGAGAGTTGAGTCATACAATCAAATAAAGATGTGCATGTGTGTGGATATATATATATGGTGGCTAACCTAATTCTACTATGCTCCTTAAAAACTTATCTCTCTTTTGAAACTTAGAAACATTTGCTAGAGAATATGGGCTATCTTATTCATCTTTTTTTAGGCGGACATCTGAGTACCCATTGTTTTCAATATCTCGGACACTTTACCATTTTTTAACCTTTTTTTATAAGTAACTTTTGCATAGCCCCATGTCTCTTTTCTACAATAAAGCTTTGAGAGAGATATCAACAAGAACTTGGAGCATTTGTTTGGTGGATGGAAAACCTAACAAACATGTTTTTGTGTTCACCCCGAGTGTAGGAGTAGAACATTTTTGGGTGGATCCAGATGGAAGGCATGTTTTTGCGCCTACCCCTAGTGTAGGAGTAGTGCATATTTGGGTGGTGTGTACGTGATCTTGATTTTAAAAGCATGACAAACCTCTTATAAGGGTCAACAAAGCTTGACAAAACTCAATGTAATTCAAGCATCATATATGTGGAAGTTTTCCTAGCCTAAATAGCATGTATGGCTCTAGTGGGAATTTAAGCTTTGTCATACAAGAACTCATCATGTAGCATTTTGTGTTTTTCAAAAGATAAATCTCTAGAACTTTAGTGTCACTTGGAACAAGATAAACAGTAGCTCAGACCTTCTCATATCATATCCATCAATTACCTAGACTTAGATCAAGCATATGCTACTCACGAGTTTCAAATTCAGAGTAAATCCTTATATCAAAACAATCTTATCCAAAACTTGGGAGAATTCAAGACTGAAAACTAGGTACTTGAAAAGAATTACAACAGAGCAACTATTCATCATTTCCATTTTAATAGATTATCCTCAGAGTCCTTATTATTTATCTAACTCTTAAAAGAAATTAAAGTAAACTAGACATACTCTACACATTATTACTATAAATAACTATAACCATTTATTTTGTTTTCTGTTTTTTAACATACCGCGGGCTCTGCCTCGCCCGACCCTGAGGCCGTGGGCTCCACCTTGCTCGACCTCGAGGCCACAAGCTCTGCCTCGCTCGACCCCAAGGTCACGGGCTCTGCCTTGCCCGACCCTTGGGTTTACGCTCTGCCTCACTCCGACGGGTTCCATATTGCCGCCAACCACTCTAGGTCCAGGTATATGGGTCTGGATCGAGATTCTGACACCAGGGAAGAGACTGGCATGCCTCGATGTAACCCACAGCCATGACGGGCCATACCTGAGGATTCACGTCAAGAACAACGTTGGGCGTACCGGTGCTGTTCTGCCTAACCCTCATACGAACACTGACAGGCACGTTAGTTCACCACGACATCCGCTAGGACAGAGTGGAGCGCCATGACCGGTAGATGACGCCTGTGCATGGCGCCAGCGATGGACAAGACCGTGACTTGGCGCCATCCCTGTTGACATCTACAGGGTCGGTGGGACCCACATGAAGGAGAAGAAGGACCCAGTGATCCTAAAGGCCTTCAGCTCTCTCTCGTTCTTCTCTTTCCCTCCACTGTAACTCATGCTTTCCCTTGGTCTATAAAAGGGAAAGCAGGGCGTCCCATGAAAGGCAGATGGGATCAACCCATCGAGGGACCGATCAAGCTAAACCTTGAGATAACAAACACATGAGCGCACGGCTGAGCAGCAACCGAGCTCTAGCACCCGCTAACTCCTTTCACCAGAGATTTAGGACTTGTCCCTCTCTTGCCCGTTTGTAACCCCTACTACAAACTTTTGGTGCTAGTAACACGAGCAGCAGCGATGAACTAGATGTAGGGATATTCTGCCCGAACCAGTATAAACCTCGTGTCCTCTAAGCACACCATCCGAGCTAGACGTGCAATATTAGAAATTTACTCATCGGTGGTAACTCGAAACACCGATAGTTGGCGCACCAAGTAGGGGCCTTTTGCGCATCTCGACATCCACACTAGGCCTTGGATGGCTAGTCACAACGTCAGCTAGGTCCTAGGCATGCACAGGTGCTTCGGGAACCTGGACTTCATCATCACAACGGTGGGAGAGTTGGTGCGGGCTCTCATCATCGTCCAACCTCTACACTCCATAGGCCTCAACACGATCACCAAGGTGCTTGAGGAGCAGCAGCTACACGCACCAGAGGCCCACGCCCCCGGGAGCGACCAGCTCCTTGGCTTCAACTATGGAAGGTTAGAGCGCTAGCTCGGCGCCTTCCTGGGACCCCAGCCATCCCAGGAGGACCTGCGCCCCCTCACCTTCTCATTCACAAACGTCATGGCGTAGCTTGCCTAGGGAGAGCCGCTCTCCCCAGAATACCTCATCCAAAGTGCCTCGATAGTGCTCTCATCCGATCTCCGCAATGCCACAGAGACCATTGGCCACCTTGTGGCACAACGCATGCCTCCATCCCCCGTGAACGATGAGTTCATGGGGATGACCGAATATGTCACGAAGTCTTTCCTCGAACTCCTCACGGGAGAAATAGAGTCGCCCTCCACCTCTAACTCCAGCAAGGAGAGCCATCACCCCTCTTGTAAATGTTTTATGGCAGGTACCCCCGAGGGACACATTGAAAGCATCCATGAGGAAGAGGCTACCCCAATGAACAACCTCGATGACAAGGTCGAGGGGGATGCAGGGGCCCCATCTCGCCTATGGGTGGAGCAACTGAAGGCCCAGCACTAAGAGCTCGAGGAAACGCAACTCTAGCTCGAGCAGGAACACGCAGAGCTCGAGCGCCATGGAGACGGTGGGCGTGCGCATGCCATGGCCCACGACATGAACCGGAGGATCATTGAGGACGATGAAGCCCTCCCACACTTCACCCGGGTGAGCCAAAACATCGCTGCCCACGACGCCCGAGGATCGTCGGGCCCATCACGAGATTCGCATGCTACTCGAGCATGTGGCGGCGCAGCAGGCTGAGAGCTCACTGTCCCAACGACGCGAGCTTGACGCCACCTAGCGCACGCCCTCAGAGCGACCCAATAAGGACGCGTCAGTCCACCAGGCACTGCAAGGTGGTAGGCCATGCACCACGGTCCCAGTGCATGAGTGTCTTGGCCAGCACCATGATGCGCGTGACACCCTCGTTGCCCGCAGACATACCCACAGCGATGCGAGGGAGGGGCTAGCCACGGCTACCACCCTCGTCATGGCGTACGCTATGACAGCGGCGAGGACTGAAGCCCAAGCCCTGACTTGCTGGGACCTCAGGCCTTTGGCCAACACATCCTCAACGCCTCCTTTCCACCACAGTACCAACTGCCGACCAACATCTCGAAGTACTCCGGGGAAACGAACCCCGGACTGTGGCTCTAGGATTATCGGCTTGCTTGTCAACCGATGGAACGGATAATGATGATTCCATTATCCGCAACCTTCCATTGTTCCTGACCAATTCGGCGCGAACGTGGTTGAAACACCTTCCGCTCAATAGAAAACAAAGTTTGGCGGACCTAAAAGAGATCTTCGTGAGAAATTTCTAGGGCACATATGTACGTCCTGGGAACCCATGGGGTCTCAAAAACTACCGATAGAAGGCCAGGGAAACTCTTTGTGGGTACATCTAGCACTTCTTCTAGCAGTGCAACGAGCTACCCAACGTCGCCGACGCCAATGTCATAGGAGCTTTCCAGTCTAGGACCACCTGCGAGTCCCTGGTCCATAAGCTAGGTTGTAAGGGCCCACAAACCACCAAGGAGATCCTCGACATCGCCACCAGCCTTGCCTCAGGCGAGGAGGCGGTCGGAGCGATCTTCGACCACCTCAAGGGCAAGGCAAAGCGGGATGAGGACACCGACAAAGGCACCTCCAACCATCTTGGCAAGAAGAAGAACAAGCAGCGGCGCGAGGGCTGGCTCATGGTTGCCGCCAACCGCAAGGGGGGTCGGAAGCCCGCCGAGGGTACCCTGAACCACTTTGAGAAGCTACTCAAAGGGCCATGCCCAAACCATGCCTTTCCCATCAAGCATCTCTACGAGGACTGCGGCCTCATGAAGCGGTTCCTGTCCGAAGGCTCCAACAAGGGGGAGCATAGGGGGGACCCCAAGCCAACCGCAGACGACGCCGAGGATAAGGATGGTGGCTTTTCTAACGCTAGATGGATACCTCATGATCTTCGGAGGGTCGGTGACCTATGACTCCAAGCATCGCCAGAAGCTTGCACGCTATGAGGTCTATATGGCCAAGCCAGCCGCGCCTTCCTTCCTCCGATGGTCAGAGTCCGCCATAACCTTTGATCGGACTGACCACCTAGAAAGCGTCCAACAACTGGGATGATATCCGCTCATGATCGACCCGATCATCGGCACGAAGCGGCTCACTAAGGTACTGATGGATGGAGGCAGCAGCCACAATATCATGTACGCTGAAACGTTCAACGCCATGGGCATCGACCGAGTGCATGGGCACCTTTCCACGACATTGTGCCTGGAAAGCAGGCCATGCCACTTGAGCAGATCTATCTTCCCATCACCTTCAAGGATCCATCCAATTATAGGATGGAGACCCTCACCTTCGAGGTGGTTGGGTTCCATGGAACCTACCACGCCATCCTGGGACGTCCATGCTACGCAAAGTTCATGGCCATCCCCAACTACACCTACCTAAAGTTGAAGATGCCGGGTCCATGCGCGGTCATCACCATCGGCACCTCCTTCTAGCGCACCTACGAGTGCGAAGTCGAGTGCTGCGAACACGCCGCAGCAATTGTCGCCTCCAAGGAGCTCGCGGCCATTAGAAAGGAGGTCGCCGAAGACGCACCCGACCCCAAGCGGTCGGCCAGGTCTTTTGAGCCTGTAGAGGGTGCCAAGGAGGTCCTCATAGACCCTAGCGGCTCCAAGGGCAAAGTGGTGTGCATTGGCACCATGCTTTCCTCTGAATAGGAAAGCATGCTTGTTGGTGTTTCGAGTCACCACCAACAAGTAAATTTCTAATATTGCACGTCTGGCTCGGATGGTGTGCTAAGAGGACATGAGGTTTATACTGATTTGGGTAGAATGTCCCTACGTCCAGTTCATCTCTACTATTCGTGTTATTAGCACTGAAAGTTTGTAGTAGGGGTTACAAACGGGCGAGAGAGGGAAAGGATCCCAAGTCTCTGGTGAAAGGTGTAAATAGGTGCCGAGAGCTCGATTGCTGCTCAGCCGTGTGTTCGTGTTGTGTTTTTGTGGTTCGAGGTGATTTGATCGGATCGTTGGTCAGATCCCCTTTATGGGACGTTCTGCTTTCCCTTTTATAGGCCAAGGGAAAGCATGGGTTATAGTGGAGGAAGAGAAGAGAATGAGAAGGCTAGGAAGTCCTTTAGGATTGCCGAGTCCTTCTTCTCCTTCATGCGGGTCCCACCGACCATGTAGACATCAATAGGGATAGCTTCACGTCGCAGCCCTGTCCGTCAGTAGCGCCATGCACAGGTGTCGTATGCCGATCATGGCGCTCCATTCCATCCTGGCGGACGTCATGGTGAACTGATGTGCCTGTCAGTGTTCGTATGGGGGTTAAGCAGAACAACACCGGTACGCCCGATGCTGTTCTGATGTGAATCCCCAGGTATGGCCCATCATGGCCATGGGTTATATCAGGGCATGTTGGTCTCTTCCCTGGTGTCAGAGCTTTGACCTTGGCCCATACGCCTGGACCTGGAGTGGTTGGCACCAGTATGGAACCCCGTCGGGCGAGACGGAGCCCGCACCTAAGGGGTCAGGTGAGGCAGAGCACAAACCCAAGGGTCTGGCGAGGCGGAGCCCATGACCTCAGGGTCAAGCGAGGTGGAGCCAGCCCTTAGAGGTCGGGTGAGGTAGAGCACACCCCCAGAGGTCAGGCGAGGCAGAGCCTATAGCCTTGGGGTCAAGCGAGATGGAGCCTGCGGCCTCAATGTCGGGTGAGGCGAAGCCTGCCCCCAGAGGTCGGGCGAGGCGGAGCTCACGGCCTTAGGGTCGGGTGATACAGAGCCCATGGCCTTGGTGTCGGGTGAGGCGAAGCCCGCCCCCAGAGGTCAGGCGAGGTGGAGTCCATCCTCAGAGGTCGAGCAAGGCGGAGCTTGCGCACCTGGGGGTTGGTTGGAGCCATAGTCACACTCTTGACCGCTTGGATGAATCAATGTTGATGGTTATTAGCTCCTCGTCTTTAGGTACCCTAGTATTGGTCCCTGATAGTAGCCCCCTGTTTACACCAAATTTTGGGAAGAAGAATGCGGGAACTCGAAGCTTTCAAGATTATGTCATCAAGGAAACGATTGCATAAGGATCGATAACAAGTGGTTCAGATGCAGTACTGGGATCGGCTCTCTTCGGATGACGTCAACAGATAATGTCAATAAGCTACGGTTGGCGTCGAGAGAAACATGTCGGACTCTACGAGAAGGGAAAGATTAGGGTCTAAGTTATCTTATGTTAGGAATGTTTTGTTTTATTCCGAAGATTGTAATGAGTTGTATTAAGTAGGATTCATGCTTAGGTTCTAGGTATAAATATTAGAACCCGGCTATTGTAAAACACATCCAATCAATCAATACCAATTACTTTTTCAGCTTCACGCCAACCCTTAGGAGTAGGAGTAGTGTAGATCTCGGTGAGTTCTTCAACAAGTAGGGCTGCATCGGTCCGGCCGACCTTCGGCTTGTCTGTAAGTACTGTCATGACTTATACCTCTGTTTGTAAGGCTACATTAGTCTGACCTACCTCTTGCGAGCTCTAGTATAAGCTAGTTATCGATCCTTATCTAGTTCAAGTATGGCTGTATTGGTTAAGTTTGACCTCCACTACTCGAAGTAGATTAAGGTCAAGTTATCGGCTCTACCTAAGGGTGGCATCCTTTAGGTAGATTCATTAAGTTATCAATTTTGCTAATGTCCTTATTGTCATTAGTTTCAGCAATATCAACCTGCCCGATCGAGATCGACTAGATCGGCCTCACATCCTTTTAGTCCCTCATTTATCTTGTCACATTGCTATGGTTCTTACTTTAAACGATGGATTATGTTTCATTGGTTGTCCTACTTCGATCTTGATCGTGCATAGTACATAGTTAAGGCATGTCTGATCTTGAGAAGGTTTACTAGCTAGTTGAATCTGGTCTATAGCTCACTATTATGGCTGTAACGATCCGGTCGATCCCCATTGTTAGCACTTTAGATCGGAGTTTGCTAGCTGGTAGACTTACTTTTGACCAGACATGACCTTGGCTGTTTGCTATGCCTGCATCGGCTAAATAGCCGATCGCCCGTACTTTAACGCTTATAATGTGTCTTCATGATTCTATTAAATATGAATAGATCTATTTACTTTAAAGGTTTAATCTGTTATCTTTATTATGGCTGCCATCGATCTAGTTGAACCCCACTATTAAGGATAATGAGTTAGATCTGATGAGTTTATAGACCTGTCCATGTTAAATAGTCGATTGTTCACATGCTGTAATCCTTTTTCTACCTGAATCGGCTATTTCAGCCGATTCGTCTGTGCTTTCACACATATAACATGTCTTTCAGAAAACCTGTCAATGTATAGATGGTTTTATGGATTCTTTGGCTTTAGTTTGTTGTTATCATAATAGCTGCATCGATCCGGTCGAACCTTACTATTGATGTTAGCCGATTAGATTCAGAGCGTTTGTAGATCCATTTGTACTAGACAGTCGATTTTATTTGCATGTTATATCCTATCTCGTTAAACTTATCGGCTCAATGCTTTACACCGGTTATATTTATCTAGCTAATGATGTTACTTATATCTGGGCATGTTGCATTTGTTACTATAAAATCAATCATGACCCACGAGCTTTATAGTCCTTAACAGTTGATTTCTTCTCGTATCGGCTGTTTAGTCGATTTTCCCGTCTGGTTGCTCTCGAAGCGGCACATATGGAACTGTCTAGGCAAAACTAGCATGTTCCACCTTAAATTACTAATAAACTCTCTCCTTGTTAGTTGTAGGTCAAAATGACTGGCACGCCTTTGGGAATTCGCAGGGTCGGCTCTACGTTGAAGCTAAGCGGATCTCTAGGCTCATCCCAAGCAGATCCTTCTGGCTTGTTGCTGCGTGTCGACACGTTTTTGTGACAACACGCGTTCTGGCATGCCCGGTGGGACCCCACAATTGTCATGGCAACTCACAACAACAGGGACATCCTTATGGTGCCTTATGAAGACCTACCTGATGAGGATAAAGATATAATCAGTAAAGCTATAGAAGAATTTCAAAACAAGTGTTTGTTGTCCTACACTAAAACACACGACAATAAAGTTATTCAGAAATATCCACTACCAAGAGTTTTGTTGCATGGGCAGTCAGATATAGACGAAGCTGATGACAGACGTTTCTTTGTAGATGCTATAATCAAATATGTTCATGATGCCATGATGAACCATAATACAACTTTCCTGAACACATTCCACAATACCATGAAGGAGGTGTTTCATGGATATCCAATTGATCAGGTTGGACCGGCTTATTACAATATTCCACATCCATTGACTCAGGGAACTAATCAAGCCGGTACTAGCCATCAAGAAGCAGCACTAATTGGTAATGATGATGTCTAGGCAGTTTAGAGCTCATCTGAGCAAGTTCAAGGTACCACTACTAATCAAATAGAAAATAATCCTGGATTATCAGTATAGTATGTGCAACAGCCGACGGGGCAAGTTCAGAATCAAATGGTTAATTTTGGCACATCAGGCCAAATACCGTCGTTGGCTCAAAAAATAGCGCCATCAGTCCAAAGGATTCGTAGAGATACTGATCCTAGCATCTACAACCAAAGACTTCAAGCAGCAAACCAGCAAAGGACCCAACAGATAGAGATTCTACAAGGATATCATTGTGGCATAGATTACAATACCCTTCATATGATTCCAAATCCGGGGTATCAAGGTATCCAAAATTTTAATCCATAAATGGGTCAGCAATTGCAAAGAAAACCAGATTCAAATGCTGATGAGTTGTTGCTCAGAGTGACCGAGATGATGAAGAATCATTTCGGTTTAAAACCAAAAGGGCAGACCTTTTCGTACAAACGTCCATATCCAGAGTGGTATGATTTGGCCGCTCTTCCTACAAATTACAGGCTTTTGGAGTTTGCTAAGTTCACTGGTCAAGATAACACAAGTAATAGATCATGTCAGTTGGTATCTTACAGAGTTGGGCGAAGCATCCATTGAAGAGGCTCATCGAGTTTGTTTCTTCACCTTGTCCCTGTCAGGACCAGCCTTCACTTGGTTTTCATCGTTGTCAGTTAATTCTATTGCCAATTGGGCTGACCTAGAGAAGAAGTTTTATACATATTTCCATACTAGGACATGAGAGAGGAAAATCATAGATTTGATGACCATAAGGTAGAGGACTAATGAATTAGGTGTCGAGTTTCTTCAGAGGTTTCGAGAGATCAGAAATTTATGCTTCTCATTGAACTTGACTGATGATCAGCTAGCTACTTTGGCCGTTCAAGGAATGTTACCAACGTGGAGAGAGAAGCTGCTTGGGCAAGAGTTTGACAATTTAGGTCAGTTGGCTGAACGAGTGGCAGCACTCAATGGCCAAATGCAAAGTATGCGTAGAGATACCTGATTCTAGAAGAATGCCGCAATCGCTGAGGCTTATAATCCATGGCCAGTTAGTGATGATGAGGACGATGAAGAAGAAGAAATTGTTGTGGCTGAATGGAATTGGGGTAAGAAGATAGTAATGGTGCCAAATCCTTGGGGAAGAGGAATCAAAGAGAGCTATGATTTTGACGTCACAAAATCGGACAAGCTCTTTGATTTCTTGCTTGAGAGAGGATAGATCAAGTTGCCTGCCAACCATGTTATGTTACTTCCTGATTAGTTGAAGAATAAGAAGTTTTGCAAGTTTCATAATGCTACTTCTCATTCTACTAACGAGTGCAGAATTTTCCAGCAACATATATAGAGGGCTATTTAGCAAGGAAAGCTTAAATTTGATACACCTCGGAAGATGAAAGTTGATGAGGATCCTTTCCCAAGAGATCAGAATATGGTTGATGCAAAGCTGCTCAAAGAGAAGACTAAGGTCCTGACATCAAGCAGAGCAAAAGAAACTAGAACAGTCGATCCCGAGATGAAAATATTGATTGATGAATATAGAGAGATTAGAAGGCATCGTGACCAACAGAAGAGCCGATATGAGCAGGGAAAGACGTCAAGGGACGGGGCGATAAGGCCGCATGTCAGATCTCGAATTTTGTTGAATAAATGGCAACGACAAAAGGAAAAGGATTATTAGCGTTGGTTAGAAGAGAAAGAATATCAGCATCAACAGAAGAAAGAGAGGTATGAAAGAAAATAAGCTAAGTCACATTGGAATTGTCCTTTCTTCAGACATTGTTGGAATAAAGGTTTGAAATTACCTACTACAAATAATTGCCCAAAGTGTAGTGAACAATATTTGGAGTTTAGGCAATCTCAAGCCAACCGCCGGTCTATCCATGCTTGAGATGAGTATCATCATAATAATATAGATCGGCGCTTAAAAAATAGAAGTGTTCATGGTTGGCTCGGGAAGCGAGTTGTTGATCAAAATTGGGTTGATTATGAAGAAGATAACGAGGAAGAGTATGTTTGGTAGGAAGGGCAATGGTATCCAAGAGGTTTGATAAGAAGCCAGAAAAGAAGGGTGCAACACCTAAGGAATAGAGAGCTAGAACAGGCTCAGGCATCTGGTAGACCTCAAGTGTGGTGTACTAAACAAACAGTCGACAGGGGTCAACCATCGACTAATATTCTAATGGCTTTTCTGTTGCCATCGGAATTCAAATCTCCAGCAAATCAAGAAGTCTATTCAGATTTTGATGAATTGGAGTATGTGGAGATAGTTGCCAAGTTGACATGGTACAACAAGCTATATTCGATAAGCCAGTCAAGCATCGGCACTTAAAGGCTTTGTATGTAAAAGGTTTTGTTGATGGGAAGCTGATGAGCAAAATGTTGGTAGATGGGGGTGCTTCTATCAATCTTATGCCTTATACTACTTTTTACAAGCTTGGCAAGGGACCAGGAGATTTGATTAAGACCGACATGATGCTTAAGGATTTTTGGGGGTAATGCATCTCAGACCAGGGGGCAATAAACGTTGAATTGACAATCAGAAGTAAGACTTTGCTCACTACATTCTTTGTCATTGATGGAAAAGGTTCATACAGTTTACTCCTTGGTCGCAATTGGATTCATGAAATTTGTTGTGTACCATCAACTATGCATCAATGCTTGATTTAGTGGCATGGAGATGATGTTGAGCTGGTTCATGCTGATGATTCTATGAGTATAGCAACGACTAATCTAGTATATTGGGAACTAGAAGACTTTTAATGTTTTTCTAGCAAACTATGGGAAGGTGGCTTCATTAAGATCAATGATGAAGGCCAACAGTCGATCCAAGCAATCGGCTCTAAGAGTTTGTTTTAATGGATAATCTAATAGATGGTACAGGTGGTAAACCAGGGCATGGCTTTATGTCGACCGATGAATTAGAGGAGATAGATATTGGTTCTAGAGATAGGCCTAGGCCGATGTATGTAAGTGCTAAGTTGGATCCTGAGTATAAGCAAGAGTTGATAGATTTATTGAGGGAATTTAAAGATTGTTTTGTTTGGGAATACTATGAAATGCCTGGTCTAGATTGATCAATCGTGTGATCCTTGGTCTAAAGAGTTTTGGTGCGACCTATCAAGAAACGATCGATGGAAAATGTCTAAAGGAATATTATCCTTGCGTTTGGATTAATGCTTGACAGTCGATTTGTTCAGTCATCGGCTCTAATAGCCGGTACCAGAAGGGTATCGCCGTTAGCTCAAAATTACCCCAAAAGGGGGGAAAAACTTATACGAGATGTATCGCCTATAGAGCAAGAAACAAACACAGAAACAATCATGATGTATATAAAGACATTGCAGAAAGTACACTGAGATACGATCATGGAAAACAGAAGATTTTATTCATTGATTAGTTTGCCCTAAATACAAACTAATCAAAGACATTGTTTATCACATCCTGAGCAGAAGTGATGTCCACGATGGCCTCCGCTGCATCGATGAAGTCCTCGATCAACTCCTTGTGCTCCTCGGGGCCATCGCCCATCGGGAAACCGGTCTCCATGGTATGGAGCTCGTACCCAGTCTAGACCTGCGCTGCGGCTAGCGCCACCGATGCGCCATGACAGACGCCATGAAGGGCGATCTCCTGTACACGGGCCAGGACGTCGTGGAGGCGGGCGTTGATGAGGTGGCCCGTAGCCACATTCGTCGCCAGTCAGAGGGACTCCAACTGCAACGTCAGGGCTAGCGATCATAGAAACAAAGGAGCTATCAAGATAAAGACAGTGGAAATCAAAATAAAGGTGTTCTTGGAGTCCATCTTACCTGCCACCATGGCGTCGGACTCGGCCAGCCACGCCCGAGCAGCGCTGGCCTCTTCCTCGATGGCGTGAAGGGCTGCTTGAGAGGCCCCGAGGCGGATCTCAAGCTGACCGTTTTCCCGAGTTGCCTCATAATAATGGTCCTAGGCTAGGCATCGTCACCGTTGTAGGAGTTAGAGGAGTCCAATGATGAATCTGGTGCAGAGGCGACATCAGATGCAGCATTGGAGGGATTGCCGGCCCTGGGAGAAAGTGGACGAAGGCTATCATTCAAGACAAACCTATAAATGTAACACCCCTGGTGTTACGAGCTTATTTAGCATCGCGATTTAGGCCTAAGTAAAAATTTACGAAACGAGTTTCTCGAATTTTTGATGTAAAACGTACTCGACATAATAAGTGAATCCGGTGACCCAGTTTTGTGGGCTCGAATCAACGCCCAAGTTAAATTACGTAGTGCATAGAAATATTTAGGAATGATGAATGACGATGCTAGCAAACGGTATGTTCCGTTAGAATAAGCATGAAAAGCAACTTTTATAAATAAAATAAAATCCATTAATAAATAGAATGATATATATATGTATGCTCCTGTGTTTATTTTGAAAAGCACGCTCAGTTGAAAAGCCTTGGTTTAGTTTTGACTTGCGAGCGAACGGCTCCACAGCGATGACGGGACGTCTCCCTGCCCTGTTCCGTCGCCTGTCGTTAGTAGTGCGTTCCCCCTTGTTCGAAATCAATCAACTCCAGTTTATTAGCGTTGCGCCGCATCGTCGAGTTCCGTCATAGTGCCACTGCTCCCTCTCCATCGCGTCCTTTCTCTGATGATCACCTTAAATGATGTTGGCCGGGTCACTCATGTTCTGTTGTCTCGGTCTTGCCTTGCTTGTCTCTATAGTCTCGATCTTGTCGTGCCAACCGGCACACCCTGCTAGACCACATGCTCGCATACTCGCTCAAGCCTCCTCGCATTTTTCTTCTTTGCGCTGTTCGTCTCTACCTCTGTGCCTGCTTGCTATTCCGAGCTGAGCTGAGTGCAGTTTTTCTCCTCCCTCTCCTTTCCTGCTGTGCCGAAGGAGGTGCCCTAGCCCAGCAGCACCGATGCCAGGCCACCATGCTCGTGCGCACTCCCCGCGCCATGTCCCGTGTGGCCGCACGACTGCCGCGCCCGGCCGGACCGTGACCCCGCTGCTCACCGCACGCGCAGGCGCGCTGAGTCCGCACGCAACTTCAGCTCGCCGCGAGCCTCCTCAGCGCCTCCATGGCACGCTGTGGTCGCCATGGCCATGGCCACCATGCCCTGCCCCTCGCGTGCGGGTGTACGCTCCTTGGCCCGTGCGGGTCTTGGAGCTGCCGCGCATCCGAGCCATAGCACCCCACGCGCCGGTGTCCCTGCCGCTTCAGTTCCCACGCCGCAGCGCCACCGCCTCTCCCGTGTGCGTGCCCCTCAGCCCGCGCATGAGCATGATATGCCGTCAGTGCCATGGTGCTTGCTACGCCATGGCCGCCACCGCCGGCCACACGCTTGGACGCGCCGCTCCATCTCCGCACCACTACAGCCACCTCGCATGCATCTGCTCCACGCTCGTGCCCGCCCTAGCTGTCCGGTCGGGCAATTTGCTGCCCTATCAGCCGGTCTTGGCCGCACCAAGCTGGCTGGCTATCGCCGCCTGCTGCGTGACACGTAGGGGTTGGCTGTAACAGAACTGACCAATTATACAAGATTAAGTAAGAAAATCTTCCGCCGAAGTAGATAATTTAGCAAACTTAAACCCGTATAACCTGGTAGTCCGTGAAACCATGAAGGATTTCAAACCAATCGACATGCAAACCAAGATCATACAAGTTTAGCAAGTACTGTCACAAGTTACATAAAGTTCGCAATGGCAGTTGATACATCAGAGTTTGGAACATAAAGTTATTATATACCAAGTTCGAACTGAAATAGCGGAAGCAAAAAGTTTTAAAGCCACACACACACTTTTGATTCAGATACAGTGCCAGTAGGTAGTCATCTCCAACAAAAGCATCAGATGAGAAATACGGAGTGACCATTTGCCCTTGGTCCTAGTTGTCACCCATCGTCGGATACAGGCAGTTAATGCAATAGCCGTAGTACATTTGACCATCTGCAACAACAATGGGAACAACGCCCTGAGTACGAGAAGGTACTCAGCTAGACTTACCCGTCTTAAACCAAAATAAAACGACACCAAGGATTATGCAAGGCTTTCTTTAGTGGGCTAGCTGACTCTTTTGCGAAAGCATAAGTTATCATGAATAAACCATTTTAAGTACTTTGCATCATCTTTATTATAACCTATCCATCTAGGTAAGCACCTGTACTATAGCAATCACATGATTAACCAATACATCCAGTTACCAATTTAGCTTAGCATAACTCACATCATCCAGATAACCATCATTGTTCCATAGTAATTACTACGATGCCGTAGCTCAAGTCAAGTGCTCACTATCCAGGGAGCGATGGCGATTCGAATCAATTTCTAACCAGCTAGTGATTTATTCCTCACACAAACCATGCTTCCCCTGCCAGGGTAGCTTAGATCACAAATGACACTTTTTAGGTAGCCGCAGGATAATCTGGAGCCGCAGTACCCAGGGACCGCTCGACTGCCAGGAATCAGGTCACACCTGCCCTTGGGCTCACTCTTCGCGCCCCTGTCATACCCCCATCAGCACCAATACGCGCACTTGTGTAGATCCCGGCCCGAATAGTGCCACTAGCTTCACGATCGAAAGGTACTTTATTCGGCCAGTTATATGTGAGGCATGCGTTCAACATGACAAGAGGGACAAGCAACGATCGGTCCTTAATCGACACAGACGAAAACTAACAGCACCCTAGAACCCTGTCTGGTTGCCTCCAACTATTCCGTCTGGTCTCCAATTTTCCATCACATATGGTTAATTCCAGGATATCATTCTTTCCATAGCCAATTTCTTCCAATAACCACCTATAATGTAGGTGACCGGGTATCACCGATCGCTACCGGTCTAAGCAAGGCTAAGCAGTTATTCGATCCTGACCTAACAGGGTAAAAGGTAATAAGGTAGGCAAGGATAGTAATAAATGCATCAACGGTTTCAATCAACTCCTACAACTTAATGCAACAATATATAAACTCATATATATAGAAAGAATTGCTTTTATAAAGTAGGAGACTTAGAATGCTCCGGGGCTTGCCTCGTTTGAACGAACTAGGTTGATGATCCACGCACTCCGGCAAGTCCTCTCCTTGCTCCTCTTCCTCTAGCACCTCCTGTGCCTGGACTTCTTGTGGATCTGTCCTGGTCTGCTCTTCCTGAACTGCTACTAGCAACTCCTCCCGCGATCCTGTATGATGCAGATGTATAAGTGCTGATGCATAGGTGCATCGGAGAGCTGACATGTAATGATCATGATGCATGAAATGTAGATGACCATGTTTAACTACATTGGGCATAGTAGAAGTAAAGCCCTTCTACAAGGTAGCCAACATCATTCAAGAACATGTACTACTATACTACTACTACAACCACGGTACTAACATGTCAAATCACCACAGCAAGTTAAGATGCTTCAAAGATACACCAAAGCAAACATTATTAACTAAACATGCATTAAAGAAGATTATTTTATTTCATTTTAAACTAGGGCTACACAGCAACATATATTTCTATTGCTCATAAAAATCTGAGAAAATTACAATAGCATAGTACTACTCTAAGTAGACTACCATAAAATTTGCATAGCATTTGGATAGGTATAACAGCCTACACAAAAATGACAAGCTATGGTTGATAATTAAGCATGAAAATACTTTGCACTATGAAAAGTGTCAAACAACAGATTTGATATTTTTCCTATGTTCTACACAGTAAACAATCATTGCACAAAAATTATCATACACATGTTTTATACAATTTTTGCTCTCTATCTAAATAACAAAAATCATCAATTAAAGGCACTTGAACTACACATCAATATTTCTATACAGAACATGCATGACATATATTTTTCCTACAAAGTACATCACTAAAGGAGATATACAAAACTAGAACCATATTTTTCTGATGTATATTCTATTTACTAGACATTTTCTAAGAAATCGGCATTTATTCAATTTAAATAAAGCTACACAGAAAAGTATCACAAATTTGACATGCAATATTTTAGCAGATAGATCTAGTCACAAGAAACCTAGCAAAACTTATTTCAACAAATTTTGAGCAAGTTATAAATGTCCAAAGCCTTTAAACAAAATCTGTAAATCATTTCTTTTATTCTTTTCTAAAAATCCTGGTTCAAAAATGCTAGATCCACCCGGATTTGAACACGCATGTACACACACAGAGACTGACAACGGGCCCAGGGGTCAGCGGGACCCCACCCATCAGCCCCTGAGGCAGAGGAGGCCGCGCTGTCCGGCGGGAGCTCGCCGTCGGCGAGGTGACCGGCGACGAGGTCACCACCAACGTGACCATCTTGCCAAGGCGGACACGGTAGTGCAAGTGGTAGGGCTGGAGGAGCTCGAGAGCGAGCTGGCCAGCGGCCATGGCGGCGTGGTGGTGCGGCTCACCGTTGGCCTGCCATCTCTGGCCGAGAGGGGGCGCGATAAGTGGCGTGGGAGCTTCACCGAGCTCGGGCCGTGCTCGTGCGCGTGAAACGAGAGTGAGAGGGAGTACGGAGGGGCGAGGTCCACGGAGCGGAGTGCTCCGGTGAGCTCGGCCATGACTCCGGCAAGGGATTCCTGGGGAAGGGGAGCTTCCCATGGCTTACCAAGGCGAGCACGAGGCGCGCGAGGAGGAGGCGGTGTTCAGGGCGAGATGGAGCGAGCTCAGGTGAACTGGCGCGGCCAGAACTGCTACGCCGGCGATGGCGCGCGGCAGAGCGAGCGCTGCGGCTGCTGCTTGTGCTGGCGGAGGAGAGAGCGAACTGGCAGAGTGAGGAGGAGCGCAGCGGGGTCGGCAGGTGAAGGCGAGCGCGTGGCGTAGCCGGGCCCACCGGGGTGCCACCCGTACGCCGTCGCCGGCGTTTGGCGGCCACGCGGCGGCTGCGGTCTGACGCCGGTCGGGCGCGGCGTGCTGGCGAGAGGGCGAGGCGCGGGGCAGGCCGGGCCGGCTTGTGGGGCTGGGCCAGAAAGGAGGCGGCGGCCCAATAAGGTAAAAACGGGATTTTACAAATTATTTTAAATTCCTTTTTCATTCAAACGAAATTTTGAACTAATTCAGAGCAGTTTCAAACTTCGGCCCAAAAAATAAAAGTTGCTCAAAATTTTATTCTCTACAACTTTGCTTTTATGACCAAAGTCAAATTCCAAATATATTTTGAACTACAGATTTAAAGTCAAATAAAATTCCAAAACCCTAGTTTTGAAGAATTTGTTTAAAAGCAAAATTTGGCAAGAATTTAAATATAAACTTGGCTCCAAATTGTATCCTGATTGTTTATAAGCTATCTTAGTGATCAACCCAAGAAATCATGGCATCCAAACATGAGCATGGCATTCCCACTAGTTTAAACATGATGAATTTCAATCAATTTAAACATCACATGAAATGATACGTCATTTCTTTCGAAATGAAATGCATAAATGATGCTTATGCATAATGAAATGATGATTATGCTCATAAGATGGAATGTTAATGCATGCTTAACATCGAGGTGTTATAGCCCTCCCCACTTATAAGAATCTCATCCCGAGATTTTGAGTTACGAACCATTTGTTATAAAAATCCTTATAAGCGTTTTGAAGATACTCTCCTGTTTCCCACGTCGCATCACCATCATCGTGATGACTCCACTATATCTTATATGTTCTCACCACTTTATTTCGAGTGACTCTGTCCTTAGTGTCCAAAACTCGAACTGGTTGCTCATGGTATTCCAAGTCTGATTTGAGCTGAATGCTCTGAGGTTCTATTCTCTCTTCCGGAATACGCAAGCACTTCTTCAACTGTGATACATGGAAGACTGGAAAGATCAAACCCATCGCTTCTGGTAACTGTAACTTATAAGCCACAGGACCCTTCTTTTCTATGATCTTGTACGGTCCTACAAACCTAGGAGCAAGTTTTCTCTTTACTCCAAACCTTTGTACCTTTTTCATTGGAGTAACCTTCAGATAAACGTAGTCACCTACTTCAAACTCAAGCGGTCTCCTTCTCTTGTCGGCATAACTCTTCTGGCGTGACTGTGCCGCTTTCATGTTTTGTTGGATAATATGGACCTTTTCTCAGCCTCGTCAACAAAATCAATTCCGTAAAACCTTCTCTCTCCAGGCTCAACCCAATTCAATGGTGTCCTACATTTCCTGCCATACAATACTTCAAATGGAGCCATCTTGATACTTTCTTGGTAACTGTTGTTGTAAGCGAACTCGGCCAAAGGTAACCATGATTCCCATGAACCCTTAGACGATAACACATAAGCTCTAAGCATATCTTCTAGAACAGCATTAACTCGCTTTGTCTGCCCATCTGTCTATGGGTGGTAAGCTGTACTATGGATCAAGCTAGTACCCAACCCTTTATGAAGATGCTCCCAAAAATGAGCGGTAAATTGGGACCCACAGTCAGACATGATAGTCTTTGGTATACCATGTTATCAGACAATCTCTGCAATATACTTCTCAGCATACTGAGGTGGTCAGAAAGTTGTTTTGACTTGTAAAAAGTGAGCTGATTTGGTAAGGCGATCTACGATTACCCAAATCGAATCATTCCCCTTTTGTGTGGTAGGGAATCCGGTGATAAAATCCATACTTATATCATCCCATTTCCAATCTGGTATTGACAAAGGTTGCAACATTCCTGTGGGTCTCATGTGAAGAGCCTTCACTCTACAACACATGTCGTAACGAGCAACATAAGCTACAATCTCCTTCTTCATTTTTGTCCACCAATAACGAGGTCTCAATTCTTGATACATTTTGTTACTTCCAGGATGGATAGATAACTTAGAGTGATGAGCTTCATCCATCAATTTGTTCTTGAGCTCTCGATCTTTAGGTACAACTAGACGGTCCTTAAACCATAGCACTCCGTGTTCATCCACTCTAAATTGCCTAGTCGGTTCTCTCTTCATTTTCTCCTTGATATGGAATATTCCTTTATCTATTTTCTGACCCTCAATGATCTTGCTCTCCAAGGTACAGCTAACCTGGATGTTATGCAACACTGCAGGATGTAACAAGTTGAACCCATCCTCAAACAATGGTTGCACAGCAAGAAAATGTGACTTCCTACTTAAGGCATCTGCTACTACATTTGCCTTTCCCGGATGATAGTGCACATTCAGATTATAATCCTTTATCAGCTCTAACCATCTTCTCTATCGCATATTCAACTCAGACTGAGTAAATATGTACTTGAGACTCTTATGATCTGTAAAGATATTGCACACATTCCCAAGCAAGTAGTGTCTCCAAATCTTTAGAGCATGCACAACAGCTGCAACCTCTAAATCGTGCGTAGGATAGTTAACCTCATGCTTCCTCAACTGACATGAGGCATACGCAATAACTCTTCCATCTTGCATCAGGACACATCCTAAACCATTCTTTGATGCATCGCAAAACACATCAAACGGCTTCTCTACATCTGGTTGCGCCAGAACAGGAGCAGTGGTTAGCAATTTCTGCAAGGTGCAGAAAGCTGCCTCACACTCCTCTGTCCAAACGAACCTATGATCCTTTTGTAATAAACTTGTCATCGGCTTGGCAATTTTTGAGAAGTCCGGTATAAAACGACGATAGTAATCGGCTAATCCAAGAAAACTCCGAACCTCATGAACTGTACTTGGTGCCTTCCAGTCCATAACCTCTTGTATTTTACTAGGATCCACTGAGATTCCATTTTCAGATAACACATGGCCGAGAAAAGGAACTGTCTTCAGCCAGAACTCACATTTACTAAACTTAGCATACAACTGGTGGTCTCTAAGTCTAGTCAAGACAACCCTTAGGTGCTCGGCATGATCCTGTTCATTTTCAGAGTATATCAGAATGTCATCAATGAACACAATCACGAACTGATCCAATTCCGGCATAAAGACCGAATTCATCAGATACATAAAGTATGCAGGAGCATTTGTCAAACCAAAGGACATGACAAGATACTCGTACAAACCATATCTGGTGGAGAACGCGATTTTGGGTATATCTTGTGGTCTAATCTTGATCTGATGGTACCCTGATCTCAAATCTATCTTGGAGAACACTTTGGCTTTTGACAATTGATCAAACAAGATATCAATCCGAGGTAAAGGATACTTGTTTTTAATTGTCACCGCATTCAGTGGCCGGTAGTCCACGCACATCCATAAGGAGTTATCCTTCTTCTTCTTCACGAACAGTGCGGGACATCCCCATTCCGATGACTTGGCCAAATTAAACCCTTAGTCAACAGATCCTGGAGTTGTTTCTTCAACTCGGCTAATTCATTTGGAGGCATCCGATAAGGCCTTCTTGAGATCGGTGGTGTTCCAGGGATTAACTCAATGGCAAACTCAACATCTCTGTCTGGTGGAAGACCAGGTAACTCATCTAGAAACACGTCCGAAAACTCACACACTACTAGAATCTTGGCGAGAAGAGTAGTTTGGACTACACAAGTTATACTGGCCAGATCTATTCTCCGAGGTAAGGTTACTTGAAATGTACCTTCTCCAACAGGTTCCTTGACAGAAATGTTTCTTCCCCCAACATCAATTACTAAACCCATCTTAGTCACCCAGTTCATTCCTATAATCACGTCCAGAACTAGACCTGGCATAACTATCAAGTTAAGCTTATACTGCATGTTTGCTACGCACAGGGTTACTCCCTAGATTATCTGATTAGTTAACAGATCAGCCCTAGCTGAACTGATCCGATAAGCACATTCTAATTCAACTATCTTTTGCTCATACTTTCTTGCAAATGCTTGACTTATGAATGAATGAGATGATCCAGAATCAAACAAAATGACTGCAGGATGATTGTTGATAGAAAACATACCGGCTGTCACAGGTTCTCCTTCCGGGATGTCATCAATGGTGGTGTGGTGCACACGAGCTTGGTACTGATTTTGCGGCTTCTTAGGATATGGGCAAAACTTCGCAAAGTGCCCAGATTGATTGCAGTTGTAACACGGTCCTCTTACTTGAGTAGCAGCTCCTGATGAACTGCCTTGTCCGGTCTTGGCTTGTGGCACCGCCATCTTAAATGGCTTCTGATTCCTCTGAGGTTGCTGGGCATTCTGATCCCTCCTTTGGGGTGGCCTGAACCTTGCACCAGGGGCAGGCGAACGATACGCAGAACGGTTTGCCATCGGGGCCCTTGGCTGGGACGGACCAGACTCAAAAGCTCTCTTGCGAGTCTTGGAAGTAGCATATACATTGTTGTTCTTCTCTTGCTTTAAGCAGTCACTAACAAAGTCATTGAAACCTGTTCTCGTGCTGGTACCCACGTGCTTCATCATCTTGGGATTCAGACCTCTCTTGAAACTAGTGATCTTTTTGGCATCGGTATTCACCATGTCAGAGGCATAGCGACTTAGATTGTTGAATGCATGTAGATACTGTGTCACAGTCTTGGTACCTTGGGTTAGTGCGAGAAACTCTCCAAACTTCATTTCTATCAACCCAGGGGGAATGTAAGTTCCACGAAAATCCTCCGTGAATTCCCTCCAAGTAATGTGGGCATTGGGGGAAAAGTGGTGCGGTGGTGCTTCCACCACATTCCTGCAGGGCCTTGCAGCTGATGAGCTGCATACTCAGTTTTTAATACTTTTGTCATCCTGAGAACACGAAACTTATCTTCCATGGTGTTTATCCACTCTTCTGCATCCAATGGCTCTGCAGCTTCTTTGAAAATTGGTGGTCTAGTGTCCATAAAGTCCTTGAAACTACTATGCTGATTCGCTTCATGTCCACCTGGGTTTAACCCACGGCGGGTGTTGTCAGCAATATGGCGCAATGCAACTTCCATATTCTGCTGCATGCCCTCCATGTTGCGTTGACTTCCAAGGAACTGTGCGAAGAACTGTTCCGTGGTGTACGGTGGAGGAGGAGGTGGCGGCGGTTCACGGTTCTCATTCCCAGCTGCACTGCCACCTGCCTCAGCAGCATCATACATGGTACGGCGAGTGTTCGGCATCTGCATATTTCAGCAATAGTAATTATTAGGCGATGTTGTAGAGATCGCAAGCGAATGAAAAATTATGCCGTACTGAATTCACTGGAGAGAATAAATTCATACAATAAAATAGGGGCACAATAAGTCATTCCAAATAACACAACATCACTAATTAGATTACTTAAGTGCACACATCGCGTCCATTACAACCAAATTGCCAGCATACATACACTGGACTTTTATGCGTTCAGATATCGCATTACTAGCCAAGTTCCAATCACATGCCAAGCCTCAGAAGTTCAAAGCAAGATACATTAGGTTACATGCCGACAAAAGAAAAGTCATCGTGACAGAACCTAAACACTAGCGCAAGGCAACTAGCCTACTCCTCGGGGCCGTCGTCGGGGTCGGAGACGTCACCATCGCCCCCAGGTGAAACTACAGGCTCGTCCTTGTCGTCGATGTCCATGCTAGTGGCGTCTGGAGGAGCATATGGGCCAACCCCATTGTAGAGCGCGTGAAACTTCTCATGCAGGTTAACGTTGTACTCCTCTAGCTCATCGACCCTCTACAGCAGCAGGTCCCTCGCGTTCCAGGCTTCATTCCTTTCCTGAACCAACTGTCCAATCATGTGGTCTGCATTGTTGTTGGCCTGAGTCAACGTATGCACCCGCTGCATAGCTCTATCACCTCTCTCTACCGCCTGGTCCCGCTGTAAGCTCATACCAGTCAACTGCTCCTGCAAACTAGCTATAGCACGTGCCTGTTGCTTCTTCTGCTTTCTTGCCTTGAGCTTATCATCACCACGCAAGCCAGTCAAAGTCCAGTAGGTACACTCAAGACCCTGATACGCTCTGATAGCGGCAAACATAGCACTCATAGCATGGTTGTCGCTAGCCTGTCCCTCCACTGGACTCTGACCAAAGCACTTCCCTAAGGCTAAACCCAAATAGCATCATGAGGATCATCCCTAGGAAAGGCGCCAGCTAGAGCTGCTGCAAGCTCACTGGGAAATCTGCTCATGATGTCCCTGATGACGCTGAAGGCTGCTCCCTCTACACCCTCACCAGGAGTGCGACCCTCAAACTCCAAGTGCCAACCGTCCCACTCTGGAGCATCACCAAGAGTAGGAATGGTGATCTCTACCACTACGAGTCCATCCTCTGCTAACTGGCTCTCATTCCAAGAGTACACCGGCTCTTGACCCTCTAGGTACCCCACATCATGGAGCACTCTCCAAAGCAAGGTCGGCATGCCAGACTCGCTCAAGAAGGTGTCTGTGGTGCAGTGCTCCCTCAGGGCCAACTGACATTGAGGTGCCCTTCCTCCGGTGGACTTACGGGCAGTCTACTTCATGCGAGCCATCTGTAGCAAATTGTTGTTTTATTACCCACGTGAGAACAAGGTTAAGTTGTCATTTTTATCAAAATGAGATAATCAACTTATAAGGGGAGGAACAATGCCATGAATGATATGTAACAACATGATGCATGCATGTTCTGTACGTTCTCACAAACTTAGGAAAAATAACAATTGCTAGCGGCATAGACGGTGGCATACAACGATCTCTCATAACGTAGCTAATACGTACTACACGATAGCGCTATTTTGTACCTGCAAAAGATCCACTTCAGCCCAACCCTTCACAGTATGAAAATTATGCATGAAAGCAGTAAAGTAATCTACTCGCTCTACACGCATCCCCAGATACGCGTACAACGGTAGCAACTACCTGAACCATCGTTCGATCGACGGCATCGTCACCACAGGACAGAATTCTCCCACACATTGGATACCTTCATACAAACATGCGTATGGCATGTAAATAATCCGGCATCATATAAACACTTCCCTAGATCGGTAGTGTATCCAATCATGCTCTCACAACTCTCACTTACCGAGGCGTCGAGGCAACGGATCCATACATTACCACTCAAGTGAATGGCACTCATACAATAGCACGCCGTATGAGCGACGAAATAGAAACATGATGCAAAGGCCCCCAAGTTAGTACTTAAATAAGCCACCTAGAGTCCTTAACTGGGCATAAAGGATATGACCACTGGCACACTCTTAAGTTTCAAATTAGAGGTTGAAACACCTATATACTATATGTTCGTAATTAGTTTTGTAACACAAAACCCATTTGTTTTAAATACACGCATGAACAGTAACCTGCAAAACCTTGCTCTGATGCCAGCTGTAACAGAACCGACCAATTATAGTAACAGAACCGACCAATTATACGAGATTAAGTAAGAAAATCTTCCGCCAAAGCAGATAATTTAGCAAACTTAAACCCGTATAACCCAGTAGTCCGTGAAACCACGAAGGATTTCAAACCAATCAACATACAAACCAAGATCGTACAACTTTAGCAAGTACCGTCACACGTTACATAAAGTTCGCAACGACAGTTGATACATCAGAGTTTGGAACATAAAGTTATTACATACGAAGTTCGAACTGAAATAGCGGAAGCAAATAGTTTTAAAGCCACACACACACTTTTGATTCAGATACAGTGCCAGTAGGTAGTCATCTCCAACAAAAGCATCAGATGAGAAATACGGAGTGACCATTTGCCCTTGGTCCTAGTTGTCACCCATCGCCGGATATAGGCAGTTAATGCAATAGCCGTAGTACATTTGACCATCTGCGACAACAATGGGAACAACGCCCTGAGTACGAGAAGGTACTCAGCTAGACTTACCCGTCTTAAACCAAAATAAAACGACACCAAGGATTATGCAAGGCTTTCTTTAGTGGGCTAGCTGACTCTTTTGCGAAAGCATAAGTTATCATGAATAAACCATTTTAAGTACTTTGCATCATCTTTATTATAACCTATCCATCTAGGTAAGCACCTGTACTATAGCAATCACATGATTAACTAATAACATCCAGTTACCAATTTAGCTTAGCATAACTCACATCATCCAGATAACCATCATTGTTCCATAGTAATTACTATGATGCCGTAGCTCGAGTCAAGTGCTCACTATCCAGGAGCGATGGCGATTCGAATCGATTTCTAACTAGCTGGTGATTTATTCCTCACACAAACCATGCTTCCCCTACCAGGGTAGCTTAGATCACAAATGACACTTTTTAGGTAGCCGCAGGATAATCTGGAGCCACAGTACCCAGGGACCGCCTGACTACCAGGAATCGGGTCACACCTACCCTTGGGCTCACTCTTCGCGCCCCTGTCATACCCCCATCAGCACCAATACGCGCACTCGTGTAGATCCTGGCCCAAATAGTGCCACTAGCTTCGCGGTCGAAAGGTACTTTATTCGGCCAGCTAAATGTGAGGCATGCGTTCAACATGACAAGAGGGACGAGCAACGATCGGTCCTTAATCGACACCGACAGAAACTAACAGCACCCCAGAACCCTGTCTGGTTGCCTCCAACTATTCCATCTGGTCTCCAATTCTTCATCACATATGGTTAATTCCAGGATATCATTCTTTCCATAGCCAATCTCTTCCAGTAACCACCTATAATGTAGGTGACCAGGTATCACCGATCCCTACCGGTCTAAGCAAGGCTAAGTAGTTATTCGATCCTGACCTAACAGGGTAAAAGGTAATAAGGTAGGCAAGGATAGTAATAAATGCATCAACGGTTTCAATCAACTCCTACAACTTAATGCAACAATATATAAACTCATATATATAGAAAGAATTGCTTTTATAAAGTAGGAGACTTAGAATGCTCTGGGGATTGCCTCGTTCGAACGAACTAGGTTGATGATCCACGCACTCCGGCAAGTCCTCTCCTTGCTCCTCTTCCTCTGGCACCTCCTGTGCCAGGACTTCTTGTGGATCTGTCCTGGTCTGCTCTTCCTGAACTGCTACTAGCAACTCCTCCTGTGATCCTGTATGATGCAGATGTATAAGTGCTAATGCATAGGTGCATCGAAGAGCTGACATGTAATGATCATGATGCATGAAATGTAGATGACCATGTTTAACTGCATCGGGCATAGTAGAAGTAAAGCCCTTCTACAAGGTAGCCAACATCATCCAAGAACATGTACTACTATGCTACTACTACAACCATGGTACTAACATGTCAAATCACCACAGCAAGTTAAGATGCTTCAAAGATACACCAAAGCAAACATTATTAACTAAACATGCATTAAAGAAGATTATTTTATTTCATTTTAAACTAGGGCTACAACAACATATATTTCTAGTGCTCATAAAAATCTGAGAAAATTAAAGTAGCATAGTACTACTCTAAGTAGACTACCATAAACTTTTCATGGCATTTGGATAAGTATAACAGCCTACACAAAAATGACAAGCTATGGTTGATAATTAAGCATGAAAATACTTTGTACTATGAAAAGTGTCAAACAACAGATTTAATATTTTTCCTATGTTCTACACAGTAAACAATCACTGCGCAAAAATTATCATACACATGTTTTATACAATTTTTGCTCTCTATCAAAATAACAAAAATCATCAATTAAAGGCACTTGAACTACACATCAATATTTCTATACAGAACATGCATGACATATATTTTTCCTACAAAGTATATCACTAAAGGAGATTAACAAAACTAGAACCATATTTTTCTGATGTATATTCTATTTACTAGACATTTTCTAAGAAATTGGCATTTATTCAATTTAAATAAAGCTACACAGAAAAGTATCACAAATTTGACATGCAATATTTTTAGCAGATAGATCTAGTCACAAGAAACCTAGTAAAACTTATTTCAACAAATTTGGAGCCATTTTGAGCAAGTTATAAATTTCCAAAGCCTTTAAACAAAATCTGTAAATCATTTCTTTTATTCTTTTCTGAAAATCCCGGTTCAAAAATGCTAGATCCACCCGGATTTGAACACGCATGTACACACACAGAGACTGACAACGGGCCCGGGAGTCAGCGGGACCCCACATGTCAGCCCCTGAGGCAGAGGAGGCCGCGCTGTCTTGCGGGAGCTCACCGTCGGCGAGGTGATCGGCGACGAGGTCACCACCAACGTGACCACCTTGCCAAGGCGGACACGGTAGTGCAAGTGGCAGGGCTAGAGGAGCTCGAGAGCGAGCTGGCCAGCGGTCATGGCGGCGTGGTGGTGCGGCTCACCCTCGGCCGGCCATCTCCGGCCGAGAGGGGGCGCGAGAAGTGGCGTGGGAGCTTCACCGAGCTTGGGCGGTGCGCGTGCGCGTGAAACGATAGTGAGAGGGAGTACAGAGGGGCGAGCTCCACGGAGCGGAGTGCTTCGGTGAGCTCGGCCACGACTCCGGCGAGGGATTCCCGGGGAAGGGGAGCTTCCCATGGCTTACCGAGGCGAGCACGAGGCACGCGAGGAGGAGGTGGTGTTCAGGGCAAGATGGAGCGAGCTCAGGTGAACTGGCGCGGCCAGAACGGCTACGCCGGCGATGGCGCATGGCGGAGCGAGCGCTGCGGCTGCTGCTTGCGTTGGCGGAGGAGAGAGCAAACTGGCAGAGTGAGGAGGAGCGCAGCGGGGTCAGCAGGTGAAGGCGAGCGCGTGGTGTAGCCGGGCCCACTGGGGTGCCACCCGTACGCCATCACCGGCGTTCGGCGGCCACGCGGTGGCTGCGGCCTGACGCCGGTCGGGCGCGGCGCGCTGGTGAGCGGGCGAGGCGCGGGGCAGGCCGGGCCGGCTTGCGGGGCTGGGCCAGAAAGGAGGCGGCGGCCCAATATGGTAAAAACGGGATTTTACAAATTATTTTAAATTCCTTTTTCATTGAAATGAAATTTTGAACTAATTCAGAGCAGTTTCAAACTTTGGCCCAAAAATAAAAGTGGCTCAAAATTTTATTCTCTACAACTTTGCTTTTATGACCAAAGTCAAATTCCAATGCAGCTTCTTTGAAAATTGGTGGTCTGGTGTCCATAAAGTCCTTGAAACTACTATGCTGATTCGCTTCATGTCCACCTGGGTTTAACCCACGGCGGGTGTTGTCAGCAATATGGCGCAATGCAGCTTCCATATTCTGCTGCATGCCCTCCATGTTGCGTTGACTTCCAAGGAACTGCGAAGAACTGTTCCGCGGTGTATGGTGGAGGAGGAGGTGGCGGCGGTTCACAGTTCTCATTCCCAGCTGCACTGCCACCTGTCTCAGCAGCATCATACACTGTACGGCGAGTGTTCGGCATCTGCATATTTCAGCAACAGTAATTATTAGGCGATGTTGTAGAGATCGCAAGCGAATGAAAAATTATACCGTACTGAATTCACTGGAGAGAATAAATTCATACAATAAAACAGGGGCACAATAAGTCATTCCAAATAACACAACATCACTACTTAGATTACTTAAGCGCACACATCACATCTATTACAACCAAATTGCCAGCATACATACACTGAACTTTTATGCGTTCAGATATCGCATTACTAGCCAAGTTCCAATCACATGCCAAGCCTCAGAAGTTCGAAGCAAGATACATTAGGTTACATGCCGACAAAAGAAAAGTCATCGTGATAGAACCTAAACACTAGCGCAAGGCAACTAGCCTACTCCTCGGGGCCGTCGTCGGGGTCGGAGACGTCACCATCGCCCCCAGGTGAAACTACAGGCTCGTCCTTGTCATCGATGTCCATGCCAGTGGCGTCTGGAGGAGCATATGGGTCAACCCCATTGTAGAGCACGTGAAACTCCTCGTGCAGGTTAATGTTGTACTCCTCTAGCTCATCGACCCTCTGCAGCAGCAGGTCCCTCGCGTTCCAGGCTTCATTCCTTTCCTGAACCAACTGTCCAATCATGCGGTCTGCATTGTTGTTGGCCTAAGTCAACGTATGCACCCGCTGCATAGCTCTATCACCTCTCTCTACCACCTAGTCCCGCTGTAAGCTCATATCAGCCAACTGCTCCTGCAAACTAGCTATAGCACGTGCCTATTACTTCTTCTGCTTTCTTGCCTTGAGCTTATCATCACCACGCAAGCCAGTCAAAGACCAGTAGGTACACTCAAGACCCTGATACGCTCTGATAGCGGCAAACATAGGACTCATAGCATGGTTGTCGCTAGCCTGTCCCTCCGCTGGACCTCTGACCAAAGCACTTCCCTAAGGCTGAACCCAAATAGCATCACGAGGATCATCCCTAGGAAAGGTGCCAGCTAGAGCTGCTGCAAGCTCACTGGGAAATCTGCTCATGATGTCCCTGATGACGCTGAAGGCTGCTCCCTCTGCACCCTCACCAGGAGTGCGACCCTCAAACTCCAAGTGCCAACCGTCCCACTCTGGAGCATCACCAAGAGCAGGAACGGTGATCTGTACCACTACGAGTCCATCCTCTGCTAACTGGCTCTCATTCCAAGAGTACACCGGCTCTTGACCCTCTGGGTACCCCACATCATGAAGCACTCTCCAAAGCAAGGTCGGCATGCCAAACTCGCTCAAGAAGGTGTCTGTGGTGCGGTGCTCCCTCAGGGCCAACTGACGTCGAGGTGCCCTTCCTCCGGTGGACTTACAGGCAGTCTGCTTCGTGCGAGCCATCTCTAGCAAATTGTTGTTTTATTACCCACGTGAGAACAAGGTTAAGTTGTCATTTTTATCAAAATGAGATAATCAACTTATAAGGGGAGGAACAATGCCATGAATGATATGTAACAACATGATGCATGCATGTTCTGTATGTTCTCACAAACTTAGGAAAGATAACAATTGCTAGCGGCATAGACGGTGGCATACAACGATCTCTCATAACGTAGCTAATACGTACTACACGATAGCGCTGTTATGTACCTGCAAAAGATCCACTTCAGCCCAACCCTTGACAGTATGAAAATTATGCATGAAAGCAGTAAAGTAATCTACTCGCTCTACACGCATCCCCAGATACACGTACAATGGTAGCAACTACCCGAACCATCGTTCGATTGACGGCATCGTCACCACAGGATAGAATTCTCCCACACATTGGATACCTTCATACAAACACGTGTATGGCATATAAATAATCCGGCATCATATAAACACTTCCCTAGATCGGCAGTGTATCCGATCATGCTCTCACAACTCTCACTTACCGAGGCGTCGAGGCAACGGATCCATACATTACCACTCAAGTGAATGGCACTCATACAATAGCACGCCGTATGAGCAACGAAATAGAAACATGATGCAAAGGCCCCCAAGTTAGTACTTAAATAAGCCACCTAGAGTCCTTAACTGGGCATAAAGGATATGACCACTGGCACACTCTTAAGTTTCAAATTAGAAGTTGAAACACCTATATACTATATGTTTGTAATTAGTTTTGTAACACAAAACCCGTTTGTTTTAAATACACGCATGAACAGTAACCTGCTAAACCTTGCTCTGATACTAGCTGTAACAGAACCGACCAATTATATGAGATTAAGTAAAAAAATCTTCCGCCGAAGCAGATAATTTAGCAAACTTAAACCCATATAACCCGGTAGTCCGTGAAACCACGAAGGATTTCAAACCAATCGACATGTAAACCAAGATCGTACAAGTTTAGCAAGTACCATCACAAGTTACATAAAGTTCACAACGACAGTTGATACATCAGAGTTTGGAACATAAAGTTATTACATATCAAGTTCGAACTGAAATAGTGGAAGCAAAAAGTTTTATAGCCACACACACACTTTTGATTCAGATACAGTGCCAGTAGGTAGTCATCTCCAACAAAAGCATCAGATGAGAAATACGGAGTGACCATTTGCCCTTGGTCCTAGTTGTCACCCATCGCCGGATATAGGTAGTTAATGCAATAGCCATAGTACATTTGACCATCTGCAACAACAATGGGAACAACGCCTTGAGTACGAGAAGGTACTCAGCTAGACTTACCCGTCTTAAACCAAAATAAAACGACACCAAGGATTATGCAAGGCTTTCTTTAGTGGGCTAGCTGACTCTTTTATGAAAGCATAAGTTATCATGAATAAACCATTTTAAGTACTTTGCATCATCTTTATTATAACCTATCCATCTAGGTAAGCACTTGTACTATAGCAATCACATGATTAACCAATACATCTAGTTACCAATTTAGCTTAGCATAACTCACATCATCTAGATAACCATCATTGTTCCATAGTAATTACTACGATGCCGTAGCACAACTCAAGTGCTCACTATCCAGGAGCGATGGCAATTCGAATCGATTTCTAACCAGCTGGTGATTTATTCCTCACACAAACCATGCTTCCCCTGCCACGGTAGCTTAGATCACAAATGACACTTTTCAGGTAGCCATGGGATAATCTGGAGCTGCAGTACCCAGGGACCGCCCGACTGCCAGGAATCAGTTCACACCTACCCTTGGGCTCACTCTTCGCGCCCCTGTCATACCCCCATCAGCACCAATACTCGCACTCATGTAGATCCCGGCCCAAATAGTGCCACTAGCTTCGCGGTCGAAAGGTAATTTATTCAGCCAGCTAAATGTGAGGCATGCGTTCAACATGACAAGAGGGACGAGCAACGATTGGTCCTTAATCGACACAGACAGAAACTAACAGCACCCCAGAACCCTGTCTGGTTGCCTCCAACTATTCCGTCCGGTCTCCAATTTTCCATCACATATAGTTAATTCCAGGATATCATTCTTTCCATAGCCAATCTCTTCCAGTAACCACCTATAATCTAGGTGACCGGGTATCATCGATCGCTACTGGTCTAAGCAAGGCTAAGCAGTTATTCGATCCTGACCTAACAGGGTAAAAGGTAATAAGGTAGGCAAGGATAGTAATAAATGCATTAACAGTTTCAATCAACTCCTACAACTTAATGCAACAATATATAAACTCATATATATAGAAAGAATTGCTTTTATAAAGTAGGAGACTTAGAATGCTTTGGGGCTTGCCTCGTTTGAACGAACTAGGTTGATGATCCACGCACTCCGGCAAGTCCTCTCCTTGCTCCTCTTCCTCTCGCACCTCCTGTGCCTGGACTTCTTGTGGATCTGTCCTGGTCTGCTCTTCCTGAACTGCTACTAGCAACTCCTCCTGCGATCCTATATGATGCAGATGTATAAGTGCTAATGCATAGGTGCATCGGAGAGCTGACATGTAATGATCATGATGCATGAAATGTAGATGACCATGTTTAACTACATTGGGCATAGTAGAAGTAAAGCCCTTCTACAAGGTAGCCAACATCATCCAAGAACATGTACTACTATACTACTACTGCAACCACGGTACCAACATGTCAAATCACCACAGCAAGTTAAGATGCTTCAAAGATACACCAAAGCAAACATTATTAACTAAACATGCATTAAAGAAGATTATTTTATTTCATTTTAAACTAGGGCTACACAACAACATATATTTCTAGTGCTCATAAAAATCTGAGAAAATTACGGTAGCATAGTACTACTCTAAGTAGACTACCATAAAATTTTCATGGCATTTGGATAGGTATAACAGCCTACACAAAAATGACAAGCTATGGTTGATAATTAAGCATGAAAATACTTTGCTCAAACAACAGATTTGATATTTTTTCTATGTTCTACATGTAAACAATCATTGCACAAAAATTATCATACACATGTTTTATACAATTTTTGCTCTCTATCTAAATAACAAAAATCATCAATTAAAGGCACTTGAACTACACATCAATATTTCTATACAGAACATGCATGACATATATTTTTCCTACAAAGTACATCACTAAAGGAGATTAACAAAACTAGAACCATATTTTTCTGATGTATATTCTATTTACTAGACATTTTCTAAGAAATCGACATTTATTCAATTTAAATAAAGCTACACAGAAAAGTATCACAAATTTGACATGCAATATTTTAGCAGATAGATCTAGTCACAAGAAACCTAGCAAAACTCATTTCAACAAATTTGGAGCCATTTTGAGCAAGTTATAAATGTCCAAAGCCTTTAAACAAAATCTGTAAATCATTTCTTTTATTCTTTTCTAAAAATCCTGGTTCAAAAATGCTAGATCCACCCCGATTTGAACACGCATGTACACACACAGAGACTGACAACGGGCCCAGGGGTCAGCGGGACCCCACCCATCATTCCCTGAGGCAGAGGAGACCGCGCTGTCCGGCGGGAGCTCGCCGTCGGCGAGGTGACCGGCGACGAGGTCACCACCAACGTGACCATCTTGCCAAGGCGGACACGGTAGTGCAAGTGGTAGGGCTAGAGGAGCTCAAGAGCGAGCTGGCCAGCGGCCATGGTGGCGTGGTGGTGTGGCTCACCGTTGGCCTGCCATCTCTAGCCGAGAGGGGGCGTGAGAAGTGGCGTGGGAGCTTCACCGAGCTCGGGCCGTGCTCGTGCGCGTGAAACGAGAGTGAGAGGGAGTACGGAGGGGCGAGGTCCACGGAGCGGAGTGCTCCGGTGAGCTCGGCCACGACTCCGGCAAGGGATTCCTGGGGAAGGGGAGCTTCCCATGGCTTACCGAGGCGAGCACGAGGCGCGCGAGGAGGAGGCGGTGTTCAGGGCGAGATGGAGCGAGCTCAGGTGAACTGGCGCGGCCAGAATTGCTACGCCGGTGATGGCGAGCGGCAAAGCGAGCGCTGCGGCTGCTGCTTGTGCTGGCGGAGGAGAGAGCGAACTGGCAGAGTGAGGAGGAGCGCAGCGGGGTCGGTAGGTGAAGGCGAGCGCGTGGCGTAGCCGGGCCCACCGGGGTGCCACCCGTACGCCGTCGCCGGCGTTTGGCGGCCACGCGGCGACTGCGGTCTGACGCCGGTCGGGCGCTGCGTGCTGGCGAGCGGGCGAGGCGCGGGGCAGGCCGGGCCGGCTTGTGGGGCTGGGCCAGAAAGGAGGAGGCGGCCCAATAAGGTAAAAACGGGATTTTACAAATTATTTTAAATTCCTTTTTCATTCAAACAAAATTTTGAACTAATTCAGAGCAGTTTCAAACTTTGGCCCAAAAAATAAAAGTTGCTCAAAATTTTATTCTCTACAACTTTGCTTTTATGACCAAAGTCAAATTCCAAATATATTTTGAACTACAGGTTTAAAGTCAAATAAAATTCCAAAACCCTAGTTTTGAAGAATTAGTTTAAAAGCAAAATTTGGCAAGAATTTAAATATAAACTTGGCTCCAAATTATATCCTGATTGTTTATAAGCTATCTTAGTGATCAACCCAAGAAATCATGGCATCCAAACATGAGCATGGCATTCCCACTAGTTTAAACATGATGAATTTCAATCAATTTAAACATCACATGAAATGATATGTCATTTCTTTCGAAATGAAATGCATAAATGATGCTTATGCATAATGAAATGATGATTATGCTCATAAGATGGAATGTTAATGCATGCTTAACACCGAGGTGTTACACTGGGCGCCACCAGCGGCCGTGGTCGAGCCATCGCAGGCCACCGTTGCCGGGCTGGGTCAGGTACGGGTGGTGCCGAGGACGCCGGTGGCCACCCCCTGCCGGAATCAATCTCGCCCAGCTCTCCTCTACTCTATGGCCGTCGTGGTGCGTCGCCCAGCCGCCTTGGGGTCATGGAGGGACCCATGCTGGGAGCCGTCCATTCCGTCGTCGATGTGGCGCTCTTCCCTGCCGGACGGGCCGTCGGTGAGGCCAGGCACACGTTCCTCTGCTCTGCTCGTAAAAAGGTAGAAGAAGGACTTTAATGCAAATAGACACGATACAGGGTCCTTAGTGCAAAGTACGTAACTCACATGAACAGTAGAATGTGAAATAGATCGAACCGCAGGGTTGTTTTTGCATAAACACGCGTGGGCTAGCTTGCCTAGGCCGCTCGCGCAGCGCGCTGGATCGGCCTGTGGCCGCCGCGTCTAGGCCGCCTGCGCGCCACGCTGGGCCGGCTTGTGTCGCCCACGCTGGGCTGTGCGCAGCTGCTTGCCGACTGGGCCGCCGATCAGTCGCGCCTGTGGGCAGGCCTGCTCGCCGCGTGCCCTGTCCCCACGCTTGGGCCGCTGCCTACTCGCTAGGCCGTTGGCCGCACGCCCTGCCTGGGCCGTCGGCCGCGCGCCTGCTTGGGCCACGCCTGACGCGTCTAGTTCGCTGCCGCACGCCCTCTGGTCGGTCGTGTGCCACACTGCTGGGCTAATTTTGTTATGCCGGTCCGTTTCGACTTGTAGAGCAATTTCTAAGTTAGTTTACAAGGTAGATTTGTAAAAATTAAAATAAAATAGTATAGGAATCCAAAAATGGTAAAACCAGTTTTGTTAGGCTCCTAAAATCATGATCTACCTTCTAGTATAATTTGTTCATATAGTTGGATAATATTTTTGGAAGCTATATAATTAATTTAAGGCACTTGATATTGTAAAGTATAAACTTGTAGGAATTTCCATGATAAATTGGTAATATTGTTGAATCTGAAATTTATACAGTAGGCTCCTAGTAATATTAGGTACTCACTATAATTTTTGTAGCTCCAGAATAATTAGTTGCTAAATAGATAATGATGTCTTATTTCGAATGATGATTAAATTGATAGAACGGAATAAAGGAACAACTTGGGTTTGTATAACTAAAACATTGTTGGAAATAACGTCTTATTCGACAACATGAATACATAGACCAGCGTTAGAGCTATCTCGTTAGCTTGTGAGGTGTTATCGGGTTTCTACGTATTTCGGCTGTCGTTGATTATTTACATCTATGCATTTGCATCAATGCATATCATATAGGTACGATGATGGATCAACGGATCAATTGAAGGATGATTGGGAATCCGAAGATGGTGTAATGGTATTCTCTCCCAGAGATGATGCAATGGGCTTGTTATTCAGCTGATGGTGGATGATCTGAAGATCTGAAGATACATACACTAACTTTTAATATATCTTACCCAGGCAAGCCCCGGTGCATAACCCCTACTTTTCTGCAGTTTAAATTATATTTGTGTATTAAGTTTTAAGGAGTTGAATGAAACCCACTTGCATATATATATATATATCTTTATCCTATGAGTCTTACTAGTATGATAGGATCGTGTAGATTGCTATGCTACAGGACTCCAGTAGAAGTAGAGTGATTGCCTGTCACTCGTGAGAGATAGGAAATATATTACTGTATTATTATCACTTGAAAAATATAAATGGTGGAAAGGAAAATGGTGATCGGACAGGGATATGGTTTGGGTATTGGTGGGTGTAGGAGGTTGTGTCGCCGTGGACGCGGGGCATGGCTTGGTTACACTGCTTTCCCTGTCTGTGTCGGTTAAGGACCGGTCGTTGCATAAGGCTCTATGCAAGTCATAGACTTATTATCCTAAGCACATACTTGGGTATGGGCGCTTGGAAGACTTGTTGCTCTCTTGTCATGGATCCGGCTCTTTCCGGACCGGCTACCAAGGTTTTATTTTGGTGGAGTAGGTCCTTGCACCGCACTGAGTCCGAGACTCAGGGGCAGGGCTTGGAGTCCTAGTTTGGACGGGGACCTGGACACCCAGGATAGGAGAGTGATGGGTTGGTCCTACTTATGCTTAGGGTACAAGCGGGGCGTGTGTTTTCAGGGTACCCAGCTGGGGGCATTGATTCGTGAATTGCCGGGCGATCCGGTATGGCTTGTCTACGGTTTAGCATCGTAGTAAGAACTGAAAGATGAAAGATGGAAGATGGAAAAAGGAAATCTGATTGCTTACCACCTGCTTGAAAGTAGCATAGGTGCTTACATAGAATGATTATTTAATGAACCAATGCGGCTATTAATAAAAATCAAATATAAGGACACACGCTTAGTAATGCTTCCTGCAAATGCAATAAACCCACAAGCCAGATAGCCTTGCATATCCTTGGAGTCTTTTTCTTTCCTCATGTCAGGTAAGTCTTGCTGAGTATAATTGAGTACTCAGGGTTTTATTCCCCCTGTTGTAGGTGACAGGTGGAGGCTAGAGCTGACCTTTGTGTGTGGATACCTCCTGGTGGGCTCAGCGAGGATTCTTTTACGCTGCGATCATTGTTTTTACTTACAACTCTCACCAAATGCTTTTATAAATGAAAGTTTATAATCTATTGTCATAGTTTATTTATCAATGCTTCATCATGCCATGAATAGCTAATTATTTTTCCGCTGTAATTCTGATCACATGTTTATATTCCACTGTTCAATTAAATTATTCATAACTCTGATAATATGATTTCATTCCGCTGTTATAACAATAAATGTTATACTCTGATGTACATGTAAAGTGACGTAAGAAATGGTTAAGAATGATGTAAGCTTTATTCTCTCATTTGTGATCCTGATGGCAAAAATGTGGATTTTCAGGTTCTCCCCTGGGGTGTGCCCGACGGAACTGAGTAATTTAGTGTTCTCCCTCGAGTGCTTAGTGTCTAATGGAAGACAAGCACTCCTATGAGGCATTAGATTAGGCGGTTCTGCCATAATAAATAGATTAGAAAAGTTCATTACCATGAGTAGAAGATATCGATCTCACCTCATATGGTGGAGGCCCTGGCTCATTGGCAGGCTGTCCTCCGGAACCTCCTCCACCACGCGCTTGCCCTGGTTGTCCTCGCTAGCCATAACGTTTGGTTGGGTCTATAGAAAGAAGGAAGAAAACCTCTATAGGGTTTGAGAAGGCGGAGAAGTGCGGAGGACAGAAGCAGTGCAAGTATAGATGTGTTCGAGGCCAGAGCCCTCGGTTGGTATTTATAGCCACGAAGCGAGGTAGTAGATATCCTGGGACGTGCAAAAGGCAACCACAATTAATAGAAGGTGAAGTGTCGTCCCACTAAAGTCAGAGGGAGTGCGGCGTTGATAACTGAGGAAGGAAGATTGAGGAGTTTTCTCAATGAAGGCCGTGTTTTCAGACTTAATTGGAATAAGTCCAGAGGTCTGGAATCGGCTATTTTCAAATTGGCTCTTTAGCTGAGATAAGAAAGATAATAGATCAACAGAAAATTTGGTTATCATTGGTTCCACACAAAAATACATGTTGATATGCAGATTACAAGTTTAGAACATCTTGGATTGCTTTCAATGCTTTTAGCCGGATAGCATCGACTTTTGTGATTTGTTGCTTGTCTTCTTCGGCAGATCCATTAATATTCTCAAGGCTACTACAGATGGCCTTGCCTTCTCTGACCTTGGTCAGTAGTTCCTGTTTCTTTTGCTTAAAGGCATTGGGTATTTGATCCAGATTGGACTTATGGCGATCGATGGTAGCCTTCACGTTCTCTAGCTCCTACTCAAGTTCTACATGCTTGGTTTCTAGTTGGTTCAGCTCTGGCTCAATCCTGGGGGAGTTCTTCAAATTATCGATCAGATGTGCCAACTCTTTGGCCTCTTGTATGTTGGAATTCTTCTTGGCCAATAAAGCCTCATGATTAGATAGATTTCTCTGAGCCTTTTTCACCTTTGGGGCTTGATCTTCAATGATGGATAAAGGTGACAAGACTTTGATAAGATATGGGGATAAATTATCCTTAATGGATAAGAAGATTCTTTGCAATGAATTTGCATCTTAGACCAAATCGGCTATATTCTTCTCAAGCATTGGCAATATGTCCCTTAGCTGATTTCTAGTCTCTTCTGATAAAGCTTCTTTAGAAGAGGTGGCTGATGAGCTGATTTCATCTTCATCTATATACTCTTCAAGATTGAAAGAATAACTCAGAGTTGGAGAATTAAGTATCTATATATAAGAAAATCTTGTTAGGAGGATTGAATCAGTTTATGGTAAGATAAACGGTGAAGTGGTACAATACCTTTTTTGGGGTAGTCTCTATCTGAGGAGAAGGAAAAGCTGATGATGCACCAATGGTATCTGGTTGAATCGGCTCTAAACTTTCAACATTGGTATCTACAAACATCAAGAAAGATTTTTGGTTCATATTTGTTGTAGAAAGATAAACTAGGCATATGCCTTTCTCACCATCAGTTGTTTGCTGGACTAGAGATTCGACAGTCTAGATGTCAACATCAATAGGATCACCTCCAATGGGTAGACTGCCAGACTTCTGTCCTTGCGTGAATGTTTCCTCAGGGAGTGTCTAGCATGGTAAATGGTCAGAGAAGGGTGAAAATTGAATAAAAAATCAAGAATTTTTAGGAAATACCTCGGTAGCATCAGGAGGTGAAATGGAAAGATTCTCATCTTCTGCAGTCTTAGAAACATCGGTTGGTTCCACCGAAATTGGCTCCTTTTGAGGATCGACCGATGGAGGATGGGTTGGTGCTAATTTAAACACTTGGGACAAAAGTTCAGCACCCAAAGCAGGTTGGGATGCGATGGTTGATAACTACGAGGAAAGAATCAGAATTAGATATTGAATCTCATTTTTTGGAAGAGGATGAATCATTTTACCTAAGCAGTTGATGGTCTCATTCGGCGAACCCTTTTTCCAGTAATGGTTTTCTGGGTTGTCCCTTGGGCCGTTTTATGTTTTGAGGATTAATACGTTACAATTGTAGAGGCAGCTTGAGTTTTCACCAGTTTCTTCAGTGTGGGTGCGGTTGATCCCATTCTTGAGGCTAGACATGGTGGATAATAATCTATAGGATGCCCCTTCCTGTCCATGCTTAGGGGATCAGATTCGGTGTCCTGAAAAGGTCTGTTAGAACAGTTGGCAGGGGAATTTATCGAATAATTTTTTTGAAAAAAGGAAGGGTAAGTTACCTCACTGTCAGAAGCAAAATCTCCATCTAGAGCTATGCATCTAGGGTGGATTTACCCATAGAAGATATGGGAGTGCTATTCTTGCCACCAAGAGTCAAAAAGGTTGGAAGATAAGTTGACTCTTGTCTAGTCATGCAAGCAAAAGGAAGGAAGATCTAATCCTAGTTGAAAGACTCTAGAGGCTTCCATTACTTCACTGATTCCTTCTCTTGGCTTCAGTGTATTCTTGAAGAACAGTTGAGGAGGCAGCTGACCAAGGCCAAATTGATGAGCCACAAAACAAGGATTATAGAATTCGTAAGTTAGAAGATTTTCTGGGAAGAAAGAACCAGTAGCCATTTTGCCATGGCCATGGCAAAATTCAGCTGGCAGTACACAGGGTTTGATGATGCAACTGAAGATTGATGTTGCTACTTCATCTGAGCAGCCTGATTCAAACTAGAATTTGACTGGCAAAACTAATTCATTGTCTTCATCTTCATCATAAGGTAGCCAAGTCAAGATATTTGCATCAAATCCTCTGTAGAATTTTTTGAAGAGATGGCCTACATCAATAGCAATTGTTATGGCTGATACAGCCTCACCATAGTTCATGCACTGTCGAACTCTTCCTTCTTTCCCTTTATAATCTTCAGCAAAGTTGGAAGAAGGGAAGCTCAGGTTTATGAGATCAGGTCTTACAATCTTGTGCATATATAGGTTCAGCCACAGCTGTATCAACCACTAAGGGCCACTAATAGTTTGCACTGGTTCATTCTTCAGTAACTGGATAGCTACCTGGTGCATCAGATGATAAGCAGATCCTAGCAGGTATTTTCCAAGGGGGATTTCATTGCCAGCTGCTAAATGCTCTACCAAATATTTATGATTAAAATTGGACCATAGGAAGATCCACAAAACATGAATCTCTCCAACCACATGTTCAAGAAAGCTACATATTTTCTTTCAGCAATAGTTGATCCGTCTCCAATATGGTTCAGAATGTAGCTTGCCCATCCTGTGCAGTCTGATATTTTGGCTAATCTCTTGGATCCAACACTTAAGAAGTCATAAGGTTGCATTGATCCTGTTATTCTAAGGCTGATCAACATGTAAACATCGGCCAAAGTGATGGTCATTGGGCCATAACCAAAAACGAAAGCATTTAGGGTGTTAGACTAGAAATAAGATGTAGAAATCAGGAGTGAATCATTCCTCTCCATTCTAGACAATGAGAGTGTCAAGCATTGGTTCAAGTCATAAATCTTCTAATCTCTAGCCTTTTCCCCCGATACCCTGCAAAACCAATCTCTCCACCCCTAGGCATTTTGGGCCAGTTTCTAAAGGGAGTTTTGGTGTTTCAGGAGGACAAATCCACTACAGATTGTTTGAAGGGGATTCCATTGGTTTCTTGATGGATAAAACAGATGGATCAGGGTCACCCATAGGCCCAAGAAAATAGACATTAGGAGCAACAACCGATGGAATCAAAATTTCATTCCTCATTTCCTAGAAACCAGATAAAATAAATTTGAGAAGAAAGGAAATGTAGGGTAACGACTGATACTTGGAAAATGGGAACTTGAAAGCATACCTTAGGGATGTGGTCGCTGGTCGCTATTGCAGCCAAAATAGATCTAAATCTGAGGAAGGTTGCTTGAATAACAGCTTGATAGAAAAGAGGATTTGCTAGGGTTGAGGCCTTGGCGATGGCGGCATTGGTTGTTAAGGTTTGCTCGAGAAAGAAGGGGAAAACGAATGGGCCGAGTGAGGTAGAAATGATACTGTTGGGATACTATATAAAACTCAGACCAAGAAATCAGGAGTCACACGTATGTTTTGGAATAAACGATTGCGACATGGTGAAGAGGTAAATAGAAATTTTGGAATAAAATCATTTTTATCCCAAAATTGGGGGGCATGTGTTTACACCAAAATTTAGGAAAAAGAACGCGGGAACCTGAAGCTTCTAAGATTGTGTCATCAAGGAATCAATTGCATAAGGATCGATATCAGCTGGTTCAGATGCGGTACTAGGATCGGCTCTCTTCGGGTGACATCAGCAGATAATGTCAATAAACTATGGTTGGCATCGGGAGAAACATGTCGGACTCTACAAAAAGGGAAAGATTAGGGTCCAAGTTATCTTAAGTTGGGAATGTTTTCTTTTATTCCAAAGATTGTAATGAGTCATACTTGAGTAGGAGTCATGCTTAGGTTCCGGGTATAAATATTGGACCTCGGCTATTGTAAAATACATCCAATCAATCAATACCAATTACTTTTTTGGCTTCACGCCAACCCTTAGGAGTAGGAGTAGTGTAGATCTCGGCGAGTTCTTCAACAAGCAAGGCTGCATCGGTCCGGTCGACCTCCGGCTTGTTTGTAAGTACCATCATGGATTATACCTCTGTTTGTATGGCTACATCGGTCCGGCCGACCTCTTGCGAGCTCTAGTATAAGCTAGTTATCGATCCTTATCTAGTTCAAGTACGGCTACATTGATTAAGTTTGACCTCCACTACTCGAATTAGGTTAAGGTCAAGTTAACGGCTCTACCTAAGGGTGGCATCCTTTGGGTAGATTCATTAAGTTACCGATTTTGCGGATGTCCTTATTGTCACTAGTTTTAGCAATATCAACCTGCCTGATCGAGATCGAACTAGATCGGCCTCACATCCTTTTAGTCTCTCGTTTATCTTGTCACATTGTGATGGTTCTTACTTTAAACGATGGATTATGTTTCATCGGCTGTCCTACTTCGATCTTGATCGTGCATAGTACGCGGTTAAGGCATGTCTGATCTTGAGAAGGTTTACTAGCTAGTTGAATCTGGTCTGTAGCTCGCTATTATGGCAGTAACGATCTGGTCGATCCCCACTGTTAGCACTTTAGATCAGAGTATGCTAGCTGGTAGACTTACTTTCGCCTAGGCAAGACGTTGGTTGGTTGCTATGCCTGCATCGGCTAAATAGCCGATCGCCCATACTTTAACGCTTACAGTGTGCCTTCATGATTTTGTTAAATTTGAATACATCTGTTTACTTTAAAGGTTTAATCTGTTATCTTTATTATGGCTACCATCGATCCAGTCGAACCCCACTGTTAAGGATAACGGGTTAGATCTATGAGTTTATAGACCTATCCATGTTAAATAGTCGATTGTTCACATGATGTAATCCTTTTTCTTCCTGAATTGGCTATTTCAGCCGATTCGCCTGTGCTTTCACACATATAGCATGTCTTTCAAAAAACCTATCAATGTATAGATGGTTTCATGGATTCTTTGGCTTTAGTTTGTTGTTATCATCATAGCTGCATCGATCCGGTCGAACCTCACTATTGATGGTACCAAATTAGATTCAGAGCGTTTGTAGATCCATTTATACTAGACAGTTGATTTGGTTCGCATGTTGTATCCCTTCTTGTTAAACTTATCGGCTCAATGCTTTGCACCGGTTATATTTATCTAGCTGATGATGTTACTTATATTTGGCACGTTGCATTCGTTACTATAAAATCAATCATGACTCGCGAGCTTTACAGTCCTTAACAGTCGATTTTTCTCGTATCGGCTATTTAGTAGATTTTCCCATCTAGCTACTCCCGAAGCGGCACACTTGGAACTGTCTGGGCAAAACCGACATGTTCCACCTTAAATTACTGATAAACTCTTCTCCTTGTTAATTGCAGGTCAAATTGACTAGCATGCCTTCAGGAATTCATAGGGTCGGTTGGTCCTACGTTGAAGCTAAGCGGATCTCCGGGCTCATCCCAAGCAGATCCTTCTGGCTTGCTGCGTGTCGACACATTGTTATGACGACACCCCTGGGCCTACGGGGGAGTAGAATACTCCTTCAGAGGTTTTTCCAAATGGGAGGACTCTGAGGGCCTTGGCCTTCTTTTGTCACCCACGGCGTGACCTGAGGACGGTGATTCCCTTTCGTCGATATTGGACCCTTCGAGGGTATGGCCATGAGATTTGGTGGGTTCAGAAAAGGTCTTTCCTGATTTTGACCCCTACGGGGTCTGACGTTCTACAACCGTGCGTTTTGTCTTCATGCGAGTCCAAGTTTCCTTGAGCCCCCGTGCATAGTGGGTGTCTGGTCGAGGGTCGGCTCATCTTTGTGATCATCACCCCGTCCACGGTCTTCGTAACCAGAGGGGCTGAGCCGTGCCATGATTTTCCTCTATGAATGAATCATGGTGCTCAATGAGCTATTAATGGGCTAGTCCGAACGGGGCTTCGGCATCCCATTCATGGAGATCCAGCTTGGGTCAGCTGGTGACCGACTCCAGATTCTTAGTGGTCAATCCATATAGTTCTCGGGCCCGTTCGACCAGTCCCGAGGGCTCTTTGCCTTTCTTTGAGGAAAAACCATGGATTGTATCCAACCGAGAGTCGAACATGGGCCGGGATGCCCGTGGTGCTCATGCGCCTGGGTACTGGCCACTAGTGGGCCCATCCCTTTCCATCCTTTACTCTAAGGGTGCCCGAAGCGGTTGTCGAACCTATCGGTGGACTAACCTTTGAACTCCTGGGCCTAGAAGGGCCGTAGTAGCGTCTTTAGCTCTGTATTCCTCTTACTTATGACGAGTCATGGCCCATCCAGAGAAATGAAACATTCGGTGAGTTTTCTGAGTGAACAAATAGAGATTGTGTGCGCACATCCCATGATGAGAAGTTGTGGCAGATCGTGGTAGGCACGGAGATCTAGGAGGGCGGTTGGTTTCCTCGCACCCGTCGCCCCTATAAAACCAAAGGGTTTGCACCCCGGGTTTCATACCTTGCATCCTTGCCTCCGCAGCCACGACTGCCACTGTCAATCGCTTAGGTTTCCTGTCTCCGCATCTCCGCCGTCGTCGAGCCCGCATCCGTCTACCCCCACCTCCAATGGATCCATGGTGCCGCTTTGACATCACCTTCCAGCGCATGGAAGGCCTTGTCCGTCGCAGTCTTCTCCACGCGTGGACCTCGACCGAGGAGTGGCTGCTGCCTGGCGAGTTGGATCTGCCATCGCCGCCCAATGGCTATGTGGTGTCGTTTGCCCACTTCCATGAGTGTGGGTTCGTGACCCCCGCTTTCAAATTTCTTCAGGGGCTGTTGCACTACTACAAGATCGAGCTAGAGCATCTCAACCCCAATGGGATCCAGCACATGGCGACGTTTATCGCCCTATGTGAGGGGTTCCTAGGGATCAACCCCCACTTCAATCTGTGGAGGTACTTCTTCGCCATCACTCTCTAGAAAAAGAGGGAGAAGAGCAGCAGACAGGAGCTGCATATGCCGATGGGGTGCGCCGGCATCCAGCTCTAGAACAATCAGGTTGGCGAGTACCCGCCCATGTGGCTCTCGACATCCAACAAGGGGTGGCCCTCGCAGTGGTTCTACCTCAAGAATGACGTCGTTGCCCCTCTGCTAGAGTTCACCGGGCGCCTGATTGAAGAGGCCCTAGAGTCATGGAGGAATTGGGGCATCCCGAAGAAGGATAAGGAGAAGATCCGGGACCACATCATCGCCATCCACATCCTGAAGGAGAATGGCTTGAAGGAGTTAGGCATCATCGGGGCCTACCACACAAGGAGGGTGGCACCATTGATGACACATGTGCTACTGCTATATGCGATGGCGCCCAAGGCGTCGTTCGATAGAACGGCACTCGCTGAGGGGGCGCTCTCCAACTCCAAGATCGCGCAACGCATCAAGAAGGCAATGGAGCTCTCGTGGGATGACGCAGGTGCCCTCCTCGATTTCATCTACCCGCTACCGGGACATCCTCCGATGTGGCTGGATCTTGGCCACATCGTCTTCGTAAGTTTCCCCTTCTATTGCCTTCTCTTCAATTGATTTCCCAACCCCTTCATACTGACTTTGAGAGGGGTAGGGCCAGCTAAGGGATCTCGTCCTCATGGATCACCCGACGCCATTGTTGAGGGATTCGACCTTGAGGACAGCGAATCACGCCAAGGGTGAGCGGCTGAGGAAGGCTAAGGAGGACAGGAAGAGGAAGAAGTAGTAGAAGCTACAGGCATGGGAATGAGGGGAGGACACTAATAGTGATGATGATGATGATGATGACGCCGACGATGAGGTAGCCGACGACATTGAGTGGGATGACATAGAGAATGAAGATGAGCTGATAGGTATTGGTTCGTCCTTGCAGGCGTCAGGACCCATCTCATTCCATAGGGTACTTTCGAGGAGCCAACGGAGGCAGGCCGTACCATCGGCCTGCCCTAGGAGCCAACAGGGGTAGGTGGCTCTACCGCTACGCCCGAGGTGCCAGTGGAGGCGGGTGGCTCCACCATTGTGCCCCAAGAGCCAAGGGGAGAGATCCCCTCTGCCCAGGAGCAGGAGGCGGGCTCAAAATGGCCTCATTTCGATGAGACAGAGTAAAGGTCAGGGGGTTCGCCCCCCAAACGCATCGGTCGCCCGACAGCGCTGAGGTGAATTATCAGCTCCTCTATTTTTTCTGTTTTGGTCAGATTTCATCGTGGCTTATGCTTTTTGTCCCTTGTAGTGTCGGCAAGCAGCGCAATCCTTTGGCACTGGCGCTGAAGAAGAGTGTTGGCCTCCAATTGAGACGACAGTCGTCGGCTAGCATCGTGCCTATTTCGGGTGGGAGCTATGCTAGTGTGACCACATCGCCGGTCGGTCGGATGCTGCCCATGGTGGCACCCATGCCCTCGGCGGGATAGGCGGACGCGGGGGCTCAAGGGACACTTCGGAGGTTGTAGAGTAGCCGGTGATGGCTATGATATTGCTACTGACAGCAGGGTGGACGAGGCTGCTGACTGTGCTCATGGCACCAACCATGGTGGGCGTGATGTAGCTGGTCATGACCCCATCGACATAGGTGGAGGTCACGGTGACTGTGATAGACGGGTCACAGCCAGGCGCAACCGCAGTGGTGCCTAAGGCAGCGGCACAACCCACACCATCGGTGGCCCAAGCGATGGTGCCTGGCGTGGGCTGGACCAAGGGGGACATGGCCGAGGGGTTCCCGAGATTCGTGGTGCTAGGAGAGGGTTCGGCGTCCATACCGCTGACCCCTTCCATATTTGGAGGGGGCGTCCCAGCGGGGACATCGTGGTGAGGGGGAGTCAGTGGTGCTTAGAGCCGTCATGGAGTCGTCCCTAGCCCTGATGTCTGTGGGCAGCGGCTCACCTATGGGGGTTGAGCTCCTGCTCTAGTGGGCGGATCCTTAGGATCCAACGTTGATGCTTTTCACCCTCGATGACGCCATAGAGAGCATGGAGCAGGAAAGCCTCGACGTGGGGATCGTGTTCATGCTCAAAGCCCTAGACCTTGCCAGGGGTGCCTTATGCGACGTTGTCATTACCTCTGGCTGGGTATTTGCTTGATCCTACTTCTTGCCCTTTTCTTTCTTTATATACTTTTTGTATTCTAACCATCATCTCTCTATAGTCCCTCATAGATTGTAGCCCGAGGAAATCTTAGTTCCTTTGTCAGCAAAAGGAGGCCTAGGACTGCCTTGTCGAGGAGGTGCTGCTACACAGGGAGATAACGGCTCAGCTTGTTGCCACCCAGCAGAGGGTGGTCGAGCTGACTCCCCTTACCGAGGAGGCAAACAATCTTCGGTCGTGGGTGGCCGAGGCCCATTGGGATTCTGATGAGGCCAAGAAGGCATTTGAGGCCCTATCGGTGAGGTTGTGGAAGGACAATGAGGTGGCCACCAAGGTCAAGAAGGAGCAGGATGAGCTGCTCTAGAAGGACGCCAAGACCCACTAGTGGATCCTCGACCTTCTGGCCGAGGTTGAGAAGGAAAGGGAACTAAAGCTGGGGGTCGAGAAGAAGCTCGCGACCCTAGAGAAGAGGGCGAGCCTAGATGCCGCGGTGATCACTCGGTGGCGCAAGGAGCGAGATGAACTGCTCCAAACCATGGAGAGGCTTTACTCAAAATGTGGTGCAGCTCACGAGGAGTGTGACCAGGCCTACCAAGAGCATGACGATGCACAACAGAAGGTTGGCTCACTCCAGACCGAGCTCAAAAGCGCGACGACCCAGAAGCTGGAGGCCGAGAGCATTTCTGCTAGGCTAGCTATGGACCTTGCTGAGGCGAGGAGGAATCTTCAGGTGGAGAGCGATGAGCTTGGTATCCTAAGCGCCGGCCTCGATGTGGTGCGATCGGAGGGGACTAGCTCGCTCGTGGCCCATGCCATCGAGATCATGGCTCGGGTGTGCCAGCTCGAGAGGAATGCCCTTCATGCCGAGGTCAATCAATCCTTCGTGATTGCTCATTCTCATTATGGGGACAACATCGATCTAGAGACAATGAGCCACGGCTTCACGCCTGACTGTGAAGTCCACGAGCTGGAGGAGATGGAAGCGACAGTGGCTCCCCTTTTGTAGGACCTGGCGAACAGGATCGAAGGCATAGTTCTCCCCTAGAGGGCTTAGTTAGTTCAATAGGTTGGGCAGTCGTTCTTGTAATAAGCAAACAAGTTCCGACCCTTCTGTATCGTTTGAACAAACTTGTCATTTTGTTTCGTTTGATCAAATCTATTCTTTTGTTTTGAACAAATTTGTTTTTCTCCTTTTTATGTGTGAAAAGGGGTTAATGCATTCTGACCCTTCCATTTGTTAAGACCGTAGAGTTCGAGGTGTAGGAGGAAAACTCTGATCATGCTGGTAAGCAAGAGTGCCATAGCCGCTGGGGCATTGGTTTCTTGTAGTCTGACCAGCCTTACTCAGTCGTTCATTTCCATGGACCTTGCCACTAGGTTTTTTAATGTGAGGAAGGGGTTGGACGCGGTGACTATTTCAGAAAGGGTGTATATATACCCTTATCAGCCCCCGAGTGAGACCGGACCCCTTGCCATTGCTGGGGTCAGGTGTCACTAAAGATCGAGGAGAGGATAGCGAAACTAGTAGGAGAAAGCGTCTCTTGTTTTCGTACATACCCCCTCCCTAGGATCTGAGCCATCGTTATGCGACCGCGCATTCGGTCTCCTTGCGAGTCCAACTTTCCTCGAGCCGCCATGCATAGTAGGGGTCCAGTCGAGGGTCGGTTCATCTTTGATCATCACCCCGTCCGCGGTTTCCACAACCGGAGGGGTTGAGCTAACGTAACTTGCCTCGATGGCTCGAGTGACGCGCTCGGTGAGCTCGCTAACGGGCATGTTGGAGTGGAATCTAGGTCCATCATTCATGATGGGGTCAGCATAGCCCTCATGTGGCAATCCACTGCTCCTTAACTCACCTCCCGGCAGATGCCCAAGACATTTTGGAGAGCGACTTAGGTGGCCCGCTAGCCTCCCCTCAATGGGGATTCTGTGGGCTTAGCTCGAGGTTAGGATCAAATGAGAAGGTTGAGATGACCCTGTCCACTTCTAAGTAGGTTGGGCAAAGGCCATTGGGGCTCATCTATGTTTTCTCCCCTGGCTCTGTTCGACGTGAGGCGGCCTCGGGCCCTTCATGGGCCAGCCTTCGAACCCCGGTCAGTTGGATTCCCTATTTAGGGTCGGGCGACCTGAGCCCCTAAGCCCTGTTTGGCTTGGTAGGGGTTGGCCGAGTTTCATGCATCACCCTATCCATGGTTTCCATAACCGGAGGGGCTGAGCTAACGACACTTGCCTCGATGGCTTGAGTGTCACGCTCGGCGAGCTCGCTAACGGGCATGCCCGAGTGGAATCCAGGTCCGTCGTTTGCTGATGGGGTCAGCATAGCTCTCATGTGGCATTCTACTGCTCCTTAACCCACCTCCCGGCAGATGCCAATGTCGCTCTGGAGAGTGACTCAGGTGGCCCGCTGGCCTCTCCTCGATGGAGATTCTATGGGCTTGGCTCAAGGTTAGGATTGAACGAGAAAGGTCAAGATGTCCCTGTTCGCTTCTAAGCGGGGTCGAGCAAGGGCCGCTGGGCTCATCTCCATTTTTCTCCCCTAGCTCTATTTGATGCGAGGCGGCCTCGAGCCCTTTGTTGGCCGGCCTTCGAACCTCAGTCGGTCGCCGCTCATATCAAATGAGATGACTACCGCTTCGTGACGTGACACGAAGCGTTGTGATGCAGCATTTGCATATGCAATGCTTGGATGTATGGGATGAATGTATGGATGAATGTATGAATGAATGTATGAATGAATGGATGAATGAATGTTCATGCACTAGAAAAGAAAAGTGGGTTGGTAAAGTTATCTTGATGGCTTAAGTGATGGGTTTGGGGAGCTCTTACCAGATATGTCCGTGTGGGGTTCGGGTCCATCGTTCGTGATGGAGTTGGCGTAACCTGCATGGGGCATCCCAATGCTCCATACCCATCTCTCGGCCATGGCCCGAGCCATCCAATTAACTTTGGGCGACCCGCTGGCCTCTCCTCGATGGAGATTCCGTAGGTGGGCCCCTCCAAATCCTTCCTGGGAAGGCAGAGGCTAAAGCTCAAGGTGTGGGGACAAAAACTCTGATCACGCTGGTGAGCAAAAACGCCATAGCCGCTGGGGCATAGGTTTCTTGCAGTCCAACCAGTTTTACTTAGTGTTTGTTTCTGCACACCTTGCCTCTAGTTTTTGAACGTAATAAAGAGGTCGGGCGTAGAGAATGTCTACCGAATAGACACTCTTGCCAACCCCCGGGCGAGGCTCAACCCCTTGCCATTGCTGGGCCAGGGGCTCAATAGCTAATTTAATAAGGGAAATCGTGCATAAATTAAGGGTGACCGATCTCTTGGTAGCGGCTTTGAGCTGTCTGATCGACTAGGGTGACCCACTAGCATGGATTTACCTAGAAGGCTTGAGTGACGGGTTCGGGGAGCTCTTACCGGATGTGTCTAGGTGGAACTCGGGTCCGTCGTTCATAACGGGGTCGGCATAGCCCTCATGTGGCATTCCACTGCTCCCTTATCATCTCTCGGCAGCAGCCCAAGCCATTCGATCAGCTTGGGTGACCTATTGGCATAGGTCTTTCCTACGAAGATAGAGGATGAGATCATCCCCCAAGAAATTAGTTAGGCAGATAAGCCAAGCGGCGAACTTGTAATAAGTGGTCAAGCTCTTAAATTTCGTTATGGCCGAACAACATTTTAGCCCTTCTCCCCCTTTTGTATAAAAAGGCTAGTGCGTTCTCACCCTTTCCGTCTTTAAGGCCGTAAAGCTCGGGGTGTGGGTGAACGAACTCTGATCATGCTGGTGAGCAAAGGCACCATAGCTACTGAGGTGTAGGTTTCTTGTAGTCTGACTAGTTTTACTCAGAGTTTGTTTCCGCAACCCTTGCTTCTAGGTCTCAACGTGAGAGAGGGTCGGACACAGAGAATGTTCGCCAGGTGGATATACTCTTAGACGCGTATCGATTCTTTCCATAGCCAAGGCCAAAAAGCCCAAGGTGCGGAAAAAACTCTGATCATGCTGGTGAGCAAAGGCACCGTAGCCGTTGGGGCGTAGGTCTCTCGCAGTCCGACCAGTTTTACTCACAGTTCATTTCCGCATACCTCACCTCTGGGTCTTAACGTGAGAAAGAGTTGGGTGTAGAGAATGTCCATTGGATAGATATGCTCTTATTAGCCCCCTAGTGAGACCTGACCCCTTACTATTGCTAGGGTCGGGTGTCACTAAAGATCGGGAAGTCGATAGCGAAAATGATAAGAGAAAGTGTGCGTATATTAAGGGTAAAAGAGGTGTAGCTGCTTGATGTTCCAGGCATTGATGAAGACCTCGCCATTGATGGTCTTGAGCTTGTAGGTGCCTGGTCGAAGTACTTCCACGATGACGTACGGTCCCTCCCATGGTACAAAAAGCTTGTGGCGGTTCTTGTTGCTCTGGACAAGACAGAGCACCAGATCCCCAACGTTGAAGGCCCGACCCCACACTTGATGGCCATGGTACAGGCGTAACGCTTCCTGGTACTTGGCTGAGTAGAGGAGGGCGATGTCACGTGCTTCATCTAGCTGGTCCATGGCATCCTCGAGGGACGCTTTAGCTCCCTATTCATCATATGCCCTGACCTTTGGCGCTCCATAGTCGAGGTTGGTTGGGAGGATAGCCTTGGAACCACAGACCATACTGTATAATCATGCCATACTATAATTACTAGAGAGAATCATAAATTCATACAATAACATAGAGGCACAATAATTTATTTCCACAACATAACATCACCAATAGGTCCACTTATCATACTCGCAACATGTTTCATACATGCCAAAATTTTTTCTTGCTAATACAACTGGGAATTCATTAAAAAGTGCAATCACCACACGTATTACATGCATGGTTCCCATAACATCAAAGGGGTACATCATGAAATCGAAACCTACATTACAAGTTCATTACATAAGGGTTGAAGATAAAGAGCTAACGTATCTAGCTAGATATTATAGCTAAGCTACTCCTCAGGGTGGTCGCTGTCGATGTCGGACACACCACCACCATGGTCATCCTCAAAAGGCTCAATCTCATCCTCTTCAGGCTCATCCTTAGCATCTGCCTCCATGCCATCATCCTCAGCAATCAACATGTTGGGATCTTCTTCCGCCGCTGGAGCTGGAGGAAGAATTGGGTTCACCATGTTGTTGAGACGATGAACATCCAATTGAAGCTCCTCAATCTAGCGCATGAGTTCTTGCTCTCTGCAATCAAACTCTGTTGCTTGCCTAGCAGCCTAGAAAATAGTCTAGATCCTAGCTGCCTCCCTAGTCTCAGCAAGGCGAATGACCTCGTCCCTCTCAGCATGGATGTCCTGTAACTTAGCCCTAGCTACATCTCTTTCTACAACAGCATGGATAAACTACCCCCGATGAGCTTCCAAGGCTATCATATAATTAAGTATCTCATTCTGAGCTACTCTAACTGCCCTTCGGTGCTTATGCACAAGTCCTCGCATCCTACGCTTTGCAGCCTGTGCTCTTTGGAGCTCTTGCATACAACTGATGTAGCTATCCTGGCGAGAGTAAAACATCCTCATAACTGCATACATAGCACTCATGGTAGCATTACTACTTCCTGCTCTTTCATCCTAGTCTCTTACCAAAGCATTACCACCTGGCTAGGTCCAAGCGGTCTGTGATGCATCCACCCGAGGCAAAGATTCAACGGGCCCATTGACAAGCTCATCACCAAATTCCTAACAAATTTCGTTGAGAACTTGAAAAGCGGCCACTTGGGCACCCTCCCAAGGGGTCTGTTCATCTGACTCGATACTCCATCCTTGCCACTAAGGGTTGTCCACACGGGTGGGGACAGTGACCCGCACATCATACCACCGTTGTCCCTCAGTTACCACTTCGTTCCAAAAGTAGCGAGGCGGTTCAACATACCCGACAGAGTGCAGTACCCTCCACAGTAAAGTGGGAGTCCCAAACAATGCCAAAAAGGTGTTGCTTGCAACAGGGGCTCCTAGGGCTGCCATCTATAGCAAAATGTTACAATTTAGTGAGACAACAAGATTATAGAAAAGAGTTACTTAACAATAAGATCTTGCAAGGGGGAGGAACAATGCAATGACATGAATGAATGATGTATCATGATGTATGCTCGTTCCATACGTCCTCACAAACTTAGAAAAATAAATCCTAACGACATATGTGGTGGCATACATACGTTCTCTCAATATAATCATAACTAAACGAGCTACATGTTTCGTTGTTAGTGTACCTGCAGAAGATTCATTTCAGCCCAACCCAACAGTTATATGTACAGAAAGGTAAATCTAGGCTCTAAGTTGAATATCAAGGATAGCAAGATATATATGAAAGCAGCAAACTAAATACTTCCATATATATATATATATCCCATATATATACTTTTGTATCAAAGCTACCCGATGATCAATACACTACCCATAATTAAATACGCACCATATACACATGCAAGCATGAATATACAACCGTATCACAGCTAGCTGTCCCCGATCGCACGCTCACTTTTTGTGGTCATGCCACTCATCAACTTACCTTCTTACCTAGCGTAGAGGCATTTGATCCATACATTACCACTCAAGTGAGTGGCACCCATACAATAGCATGCCGTATGGATGACGAAAGTAAAAACCCCCATGTTAGTACTTAAATAGCCACCTAATAGTCCTTAACTGGGCATAAAGGAGATGACCACTGGCACACTATAGTTTTAAGTTCAATCTTCAACACTCTAAAATTATTACTACAATTGTAGAAATTAATTTTATAAAACAAAAACCTTTGTATTAATTACACATGTGACAAGTTTAGTGTTGAATCCTGCTCTGATGCCAGCTGTAACAGAACCGTCCAATTTATAAGAGCACAAGTATAATAGCAACCTCCAAGGCAGTCAAACCATCTCACTTGAGCCCATATAAATCTGGTAGTCCATCGAGTATCATGAAGGATCTTGAATCAACCAACATACAAGCCAAGATCGTACATGATTCACCATACAAGCCACATGTTACAACAAGTTCACAAATAGTTTGTCATACATCGAAGTTCCAACATAGTTATTACAACATCAGTTTAACAGTTGCGGAAGCAACATAATTCTGAACGACATCAACAGTAGTTTAGATACATAGCCAGTTTTCACAGTCATCTCCAACAAAAGCACAAGGGTGAGATGATATATAGAATGACCATGCCCATGGTCCTATTCCTCATCCACTGCAGGAGCAAAATAGTGCTTACAGTAGCCGTGGTACATCACGTTATCTACAACAATAGATAAATAAACCCTAAGTATGAGAAGGTACTCAGCTAGACTTACCCATCATAAACCAAAAATAAGAGACACCAAGGATTATGCAAGGCTTATAAGTGGAGCTGGTTGACATCCTTTGCCTACAAGCTAATATTTATCTAGTATCTTTTAACTTTTGAATAACAAGTTTATTATTCCTGTTCCACTCTAGATTAGCATCTATCATATGCCAAACATGTTGTGTACCATTTAATCATCACAATAGTAACCATATCAAGTTGAGCATTTCCATAATCCACATAACCAACACTTTCATCAATTACTATGATGAAGGAGCTCATGTCAAGTTCTCACTATTCGGGAGAGACGGTGATTCGAATTGATTCCTACCCAGCTGGGGAATTATTCCTAACACACACCCATACTCCCCCCATCGGGGTCGCATCAGGTCACGTTTGGTACAACTCAGGTCCAAATCGCGGGTAAGACCAGCGTCATACCCTCAAAGATACTACCAATCTGCTAGGAAGCTCGGGACTCGAACCCGCCCTTAGACTCACACCATTGGCTCTCCGCACATCCTTACTGCCTCAAGGGTGTGCAAATTTAATTGCTCATATTCCTGACCTAAGTTGAGCTACTCAGCTTCACGGTCGGAATGACTTATCCGCCCAACTATGTGAGAGGCATGAGTTCAACATGACAAGAGGACCTCCAACAGCTGGTCCTTAAATGACACAAATGGAATCACTACAAGTCACTACACCTAACATATAAGATTCCATCCGATCTCCACTTTTTCAACATCACCAGGTTATGTTCCATGATAGCACAATATAGCCAACCGTGATCAAGTCACCACCTATAGCTCGCAGGTGACAGGAAATCGCTCGACTTCTATCGGTCTAAGCATGGCTAAGCATAAAGGTCGATCCTAGACCTACATAGGATTCAAGATAGATATTTTTGGACAAGGAAAATATATGCAGCAAGTGGTTCCAATCAACTCTTATAACCTAATGCATCAAACATAAAGGATTCAAGTAATATTTTGTAAAACATGGGAGATTTAGAATGCTCCAGGGCTTGCCTTTCACGAACGTGGCCAGCTGGTGGTCAGGGCACTCTAGGAAATGATCAACTTTAGGCTCACCTTCACCTGGAGCTTCTTGGTCCTGAGCTTCCTAGTTCTCCTCTTGTTGATCGGCTTTGAGTTCCACCAACGTGATTTCTTCCGCTGCACCTATTGCATGCATATGCATAAAGTAAGTATCATGGATGCATAAGAAGGATTGTGAGTGATATGACATGAGAATGTGTATGATTCTATGCTAATGATTATATCAAGTTACTTAGATGATAACCAAGTTGAATTCTTATTTACTGAGTAGGTGCATAACTCTTCTCTAGAATTTCAAGAATCCACACTAAGTCCATTTCTAGACCACAACATAGCAGCTAAAAGTTTAGATTGTAACTGGAGTTTTACTCAATTGAATGTTGTGATCTAGGACTTTCTGGAAAGCTTATAAAATTGTCTACAACTTTCATTTAGTCATTGCAAGATGATTTAATATCTATCTAGGTTAAACAATTCAATCATCCAGATCTGTCCAGAAGACAAGCAAATCTTACAGTAGATTTCTAACAGCTATAACTCCCAAACCATTTAGTCTATTACTATTACAATTTGACACAAGCAAGATAAGTAAGTTATCTACAACTTTGTTAATAACAAGTTTCACAGGAAATGTAATTATCATCATGAATTTATCAATACTACAGAAACTACTCTTGCAGCCATCTAGCAGAATTATAAAGCAATAATTAAGTAGCTGCTTATAACCAATCAACTTAAAGCACAACTACCATTATCAAAAGATCATATGCATCACAAGGACCACAGAAAACATTAGGTTTATGCCAAACTAATGCATTTAGATACCTTTATAAATTTATTTATATAATAAGGTGATTTATGAGATAAATATTTTCATTATTCCATAAATTCTGAGAAAATTACAGTAGCAGACATATGACCCCAAAAGTCTACTGTACAAATTTCATGCCAATTGGATAAGTATAGCCCTCTATTAAAAAATGACAAGTTGCTAAGGTTTATTTTAGCAAAAATAGTTTAGCCTATTGAAAAGTGTCAAGCAATAGATTTCATATTTTTCTTAGCTTCCCTAAAACCCATTAACACTGTACAAAAAATTGCATGGCAATATGTTACTTATTTTTATCCTTATGAATTTCGTCAAAAACACTATTTATTAAAAGATAAATAGAAAGACCCTACTCCAATCAAGTTTATTGCAAGTTTAGTATTTTTCGTAGCTAGATCATGTCAATACAAACTCAACAAAATTGGAATCACAATTTTTGCACATACCAAGATCAAGTTATGCATTTTTCAAGATAGAAACCATTTAAAAAGCATTCATCTAGCTCCATTTTATTCTCCCAAAAAATACTAGAAATAGTGCATTTCATATTTTTATCAAATACTACACTTCATTATGAATCCAACAAAATTTGGTTCACCCAATTTGGACACTCCTAGCTTAAGATATGAATTTTGAAACATGCATTCAAATCTGTGAAAACAAATAAGAAAATCAATCACTACACAGACTGACAGATGGGGCCCGCTGGTTAGTAGGACCCACGCGTCAGTAACACAGAGCAGAGGAGGTGCTCCGGCCAGTGTTATCTCACTGGCGGCGAGATCACCGACGATGACAGTGACACCAACGTGTTCCCCGTGATCCCCGCACCCAGTGGTACCCTTCGTTGGACCAGCGGTGCACTGGTGCACCCTCGCTGGCGGCGATGGTGGCACGACGAAGCTATGCAGTGGCATGCTGGCCATCTCTAACTATGGCATGCACCGGTTAGGATGGCTACTCCATCCTAGTGACCTAGCGTAGCACTACGACGAGGATTAGGCCATGGTGACGTAGTGGAAAAGCTCGGTCGCGTGCATGGCCATGCGGCGACGCACGGTGTGCTGTGGCGGCACTCTCCATTTTGGCTTGCTGACGATGAGAGGGGAGTCTCCATCTAGCCTACAAGATCTAGGTCACAAGGCCATGCAGAGACAATAAAAGTGGGGACAGGAGGTACGGTGGAGTGGCGTGGCTACGGTGAGCCGAGAGCGCGGCGGTGCTCCGATGATGGCACGGTGGTGGCGAAGTGAAATGCACCCTTACTCTAGCTTGGCAAGTAGGGCTAGCGGGTCGGGGTGGAAGAGGTGATGATGGTGGAGCTGTTGGCAAGATAGATTGGGCGGTGGTGCAGCGATGGCGGCGAGCGGGCATGGCAGAGCGACGGCGATGGCGCGGTGGCACGCTTTGCTCTGGCGTGGGCGAAGGAAAGCGAGGTGTGAGAGCGAAATGATAGCTTAGAGGCTAATATGGTCCAAGTCATGAATACCAAAGTTGTTCCATGTGACATTCTAAAATTTTAAAGGTACTCCTAGGGTCCCACAAACATTTTATACATTGGTCACATGTAAACCCTAGCATATGTAAAGCATTTAGTAACAATCACATGTGATATAAGCAATCATAGAGATAAAATTTGAGATGCCCATGCTCATGATTGAACAATGATGCTTGTGCCCATGCAATGCCAATGCCAAATGCATGCTTAACACCTAGGGTGTTACAGTGCACCATGGTGGCCCAATCGACGCGGATGTGGTATTCATCGCAGAATTAGAGGAACTTCTTTTCGGTGAACTGCGTGCCGTTGTCCGTGATGATGGAGTTTAGGACCCCAAAGCGATGGATGATGTCGAGGAAGAATAGCGTAACTTACTCGAACTTGATCGCGGAGATCGGCCGAGCCTCTATCCACTTTGTAAACTTGTCTATGGTGACAAGCAAGTGGGTATAGCCTCTGAGCGCCCTTTTAAGAGGTTCGACCAGATTAAGCCCCCAGTCTACTAAGCGTAGTATTGACACCTGTCATAGGTGCGCACAATTTGTTCAGCATCGGCTGCTGTGGTCGGCCAGTAGAAGCCTTATTGGAATGCATTTTCGATGAGGGTTCTAGGCATGGCATGGTGACCGCAGACTCCACTGTGGATATCGCCCAGCAACCGCTTCCCCTATTCGATGGGGATGCAGCGCTGTAGGATCCCGATGTGGCTTCAACAAGGACAAAAGACTTGGTGCGATGCGCAAGCCGACGAGCCTCTATCTTGTCTGTCAGTAGCACCTCATGGAGGAGGTAGTCGAGGTAAGGCGTCCTCTAGTCGACCAGAGGGTCGGGCTCTATCGCGGGATCCTCATCAAGCTCCATGACCTTGGGTTCGGATGGAGCCATTGACTGGTTAGCCCCCAAGCCCAGGGCAGGGAGCCCATCACTAGCTTGTTTTGGCTCCTCATAGTGGACCGAGGGTTTGTGCTGATCACTGGAGAAGATGCCTGTCAGCACCAGCTCTCGGTAACACCGCTTTCGCCAGTGCGTCGGCCACCTGAAAGGGTCGAGATGGCGGACTAGAGGGGGGGGGGGTGAATAGTCTTTTCTAAAATTAATTGCGTCGGCTAACCGATATAAATGCGGAATTAAAACAATCGGTCTAGCCAAGACTACACCCCTCTATATATGTTCACTAGCACCTTGCAAAGATACTAATAAAGCAACTAAGGTGCCGGGCTAGCTACAACTCTTCTAAACAATTCTAGGAGCAAGGTCACACAAACCTATGCCACTAGTACTTTAAGTAACAAGGGAGCTCCTACACATGCTAGTAAGCAAAAGCACAAAGCTAACTAAGCTCACTAGCAATGCTCAATAACAAGGCAACCAACGCCTAATTAGAGAGCACAAATACTTAGTTATACAAACTAAGCAATGTGACTAACAAGGTTACTAAAACCAAATTAGCCACGCAAGGGAGCTTCTTCTATGCTACACAAGCAAGAAGGTAATTAGCTAGCTACGCAAGCTATCTAATTACAAGAGCAACTACACAAGCTTAAGATATATATATAAGTAATTGCAAGCTTGTGTAATGGGGATGCAAACCAACGTGAAGAACAAGGTTGACACGATGATTTTTCTCCCGAGGTTCACGTGTTTGCCAACACGCTAGTCCCCGTTGTGTCGACCGCTCACTTGGTGGTTCGGCGGCTAATTAGCATCACCCGCTAAGCCCGCACGTCGGGCACCGCAAGAACCTACCCCTTGAGTGAGGGTAGCTCAATGACACGCTTTACTAAAGTTGCTCTTCGCGACTCCCGCGGGGCGAGCACAAGTACCCCTCACAAGCACTTCTCCGGAGCGCCGCACAAGCTTCTTGCGGGCTTCGACGGAGACCACCACCAAGCCATCTAGGAGGTGGCAACCTCCAAGAGTAACAAGCACCACCGGCTTGCAACACGACCACCTAGTGCCACTAGATGCAACCTCACGATGCAATCGCACTAGAATCGCTCACTCACACAATCGAATGATCACTATCAAGTATATGTGTGATGGAGGGCTCCCAAGCACTCACAAGCATGGACACTAAGTCCCTTGAGGTGCTCAGCACCAGCCATGGCCGAGGGCCACTTCTATTTATAGCCCTAAGGGCTAAACTAGCCGTTACCCCTTCACTAGGCAACGGTCGGGCCGACCGGATGCTCCGGTCGTGTTGACCGGACGCTGGACCTCAGCGTCCGATCGCCCGCAGATAGCCACGTGTCCTGATTCCAATGGTCACTTGACTTGACCGGACGCAGCAGCTTTCAACTGACCGGACGCTGAACCCCCAGCGTCTCGGTCGTTTCCAGTAAGGTACCGACCTCGACCGGACGCGTCCGGTCACACTTGATCGGACGCAGCCAGCGTCCGATCACACTCCAGCTTCTGCGTCATCGTACGTCAGCCTAACCGAACACAGCCTGCCAGCGTCCGGTGCATTCAGATCCAGCGTCCGGTCAGTTGACCGACGCCAGCATCTTCGCGACTAACTCGTTCTCACTTCTAACTTCTTCATCCTTGCTCCAAAGAGCCAACCACCAAGAATTTGCATCCGGCGCAATAGAAAATAGGCATACCATTTTCCCGAAAGCGCCGAATCCCGCCTTGCAAGCTCGATGGGAGGGAGAGAGGGACCCAAACCCATCTCACCCCTGCAAACACCACCTCCTTTGTAAATGTGCCAACACCACCAAGTGTACACCACCATGTGTATGTGTGTTAGCATTTTCACAATCATTTCCCAAAGGATGTTAGCCACTCAACTTGCCACACCACTCGATCCTAGCGACAATGCAAAGTTAGATCACTCGAGTGGCACTAGATGACCGATATGCAAACAAGTTTGCCCCTCTTGATAGTACGGCCATCTATCCTAAACCCGGTCATAAACTTCTCTACACACCTATGACCGGTGAAATGAAATGCCCTAGGTTATACCTTTGCCTTGCACATTCCATTCCATCTCCTCCAATGTCGATGCAACACATGCACCAACACTATCAACAATGATATGATCCACTTCATATCATCACGTGATCATATTGGTTCATCGATCTTGACTTCACTTGCCCTTCACCGTTGCCATCGTCCATCGGCGCCAAGTCTTGCTCAAGCTTCACCGCCACGCGGTCCATCACTCCAAAGCCTTCGACTTGCCCTTCACGCTTGCAACCGGTCCATCAAGCCAAGTCTTGTCTTGATCTTCTCCACCTTGATCACATGACTCAATGTCATGTCTCATGTGCGTTAAGCTCCTTCATCATCATATGTGTGAGCTTTGCAACATCTCCAAGCCATTTTCACCTCCATGGCATATGTTGCTCATACACATGTACCTGTGGACTAATCACCTATGTATCTCACATAAACACAATTAGTCCACCTAGGTTGTCACTCAATTACCAAAACCAACAAGGACCTTTCACCACCTCGTTGAGACACCTCGGGGTGTGATTGAGCTCAAGGCCATCGAACTTGTCCTCTAGCTGGTGGACTTCTCGGTAGTATGTAGCCATCTTGGTGCTGTAGCAGCTTGACTCCATCATAACTTGGTCGATGACCAGCTAGGAGTCACCCCGGACATCGAGGCATCGGATACCCAACTCGATGGCGATGCGTAGGCCATTGATGGGCGCCTCATATTCAGCCACATTATTGGAGGAGGGGAAATGGATGCGAACCATGTACCTCATGCGTACCCTAAGGGGCGAAACGAAGACAAGCCCCACGTCGGCGCCTTTCTTCATCAGCGATCCATCAAAGTACATCATCCAGTACTCCTGGTTGATGATTGTTGGTGGCATTTGGACCTCGGTCCACTCTGCAGTGAAATCAGCCAGCACTTGGGACTTGATGGCCGTCTAGGAGGCATATGAAATGCCTTGACCCATCAGCTTGAGTGCCCACTTCGTGATTCTTCCTATGGCATCCTAGTTTTGGATGACCTCACCGAGGGGAAAGGACGTCACGACCATCATCGGATGTGACTCGAAGTAGTGGCACAACTTCCTCTTGGCGATGAGGATGGTGTAGAGGAGCTTATGGATTTGGGGGTAGCGGGTCTTGGAATCGGACAGGACCTCGCTAATGAAGTACATGGGGCTCTGTACTTTGAGGGCGTGCCCCTCTTCTTCTCGCTCCACCACTAGGGCGGTGCTGACCACCTACGTGGTGGCTGCAATGTAGAGCAGAAGCAGTTCTCTATCGGTTGGAGGAACTAGGATCGGGGCCTTCGTCAGAAGCTGCTTGACCATGTCAAGTGCCTCCTGGGCCTCAGGCGTCTATTCAAAGTGGTCGGCTTTCTTCAGAAGCTGATAGAGGGGGAGACCTCATTCGTCGAGGCACGAGATGAAGTGGCTGAGCAAGGCAAGGCACCCTATCACTCATGGTACCCCCTTTATGTTCTGAATCGGGCCCATCCTTGTGATGGCTGAGATCTTCTCTGGGTTGGCTTCGATGCCACGCTCGGAGACGATGAAACCACATGCATACCCCTTGGGACCCTGAAAACGCACTTCTTAGGGTTGAGCTTTGTAACACCCCAGGTGTTTGGCTTCCACATTTGCACTGCATTTCATGAGCATGAGCATCATGCATCCATTCGTGAACTTATATCACATGAAACATGATTTCGAAACATTGCAACATGTTGTATATTTCATGTGTGTTGTTTCTTTTATGAAATGTAAAGTGTGCAACACTTAAGTGCAACATGTGCCACTCACTTAGTGAAACAAGGTTAGTTAAAATCATGCAACATGATCATGAAACATGTGAAACATGACTAGGAAACAAGTGTAACATTTCATGTGTTTTTCATTGTTTCAGTACATACCTTGCTTGATTCTTGTGTGACCAATGTGAGGTGTGACTAATAATTCTCCTAAGAATCTTAGTCATACTTAGAATGTCATTTGGAACATTGTTCATGTTGATCATTTTGCCTAATTAGGTTTCCAAGTCATGGTTTGACCAATTTGGACCCCTAGAGCTCCTGTGTTTCACTGTTTAAAAAGTGTAGCTTAGGATGTTTGCATGTCTGAGCAACCTAAAGCAAAGTTGTAGCAAATTTTATAAGGAACAAAAGTTGTAAAGGTGCCAAGCTTTGAAAATGTGCAGAACATGCTCAAAATTGGATTACAACACGAAAGTTACCCCTGACTCCAGAGACAAAATTTTTCTAAGTGTTAACTCTGAAAAACAGTTTCATGTACTCGACTTGTCAGCCCTGTAGCTACCAAACCAAGCCGAACCAGCTTGAGCTCCAATTGATAAAGTTGAAGATCTCACTTGGTACTACAACTTTGTCAACTACACCTTAACCTGGATCATCACGGATTAGGAGATTTATCGTCATGAAGTTGTGCTATCAGGTTGTTCATCGACGCTGATGACTTAACTGAAACAAGCGAACAGTGCTGACCGGCGTCAGGATTCAAACGCCACATGGCGCCGCGCGTCGCCGGCCGCCTGCCTGCTCAGGCCACGTCGGGCTAGAGCACGCCAATTGAAGCACCAGCGCACGCCTGTGACTCCACCGCACTCACATTTCGTATTCCCGTTCTCCCGCCGCAGCCGCAGCGGACCACCGTCCTCGCCATTGCTCCACCGAGCTCGCGCAGGCTTGCCGCTGCACCACAGCCAGCAATATCCCGAATAGAGCTCGGTTAGCACCCCACGAACCTCGTCGACCTTTTCTCTAAGCCATACGAGCCTTAGGTGAGGGCCTTTGGCCACTTCCGCCGTCACAGCCATGAGCGCGTCCTCGCCAGAGCTGAGGCCGCCATGGTCGGGGTAGCTAGGAGCCAATTCATCCTCGATTATTGCTTCCTTGAGTTTCCCCGCGAGCCCATGGAGCTCGTACCAAGCTTAGTCGCACCCTACTCAGCAGGACGCTGTCGGAGCATCGCCGGACTCCTCCGCCGTCCGCCATTGCACGTCGCCGTCGGTGTTCGAGCTCGGTAGATGTTGCGGGTAGGACATGGTTAGATGCGTTTCGTCAAGGCGAGCATGCCGGTGCCTTCGGTTTCGCCGGAGTCCTTGCCGTCGGCGAGCAAGACCACCGCCACGCCATCAAATGCCGCCTCCTCTATTTTGTCTTGCTGACGGGTGGGGTCGGCTGACACCCGGGTCCCACGCGTCAGTGGCTATTTATTCAATAGGATAGCTCATTTATGCAGATTTTGATGCTATTTTGTAAAATCCATATCTGGAGTTTGGTAGATCCAAATTAGGTGGTTCCAATTTTGTTAGGATCTTGGTGAAGTGTAGTATTTAGGAAAAATATAATATGAGCACTTGTAGTAGAGTTTATGGAAGAATTAAATTGAAACTTTAAATGTGTTTTTGAATGCATGCAAACTTTAAATCTGGTGCTTGACACTTTTCACTAAGGTTTCCTAATTATGCCATTTTAAGCCATTCTGCCTTACCATTTTTGTGTAGGTTGTTATACTTACTCAAATGGTGTGAAATTTTTATGGTAGTCTACTTAGGGCATGTAGTGTCTACTGTAATTTTTGTAGATTTAATGGTATAGTTTTCATATATGTCTACTATTTCCTCTAATTAATTAAATAAATTAAGAAAGGTATTAAAAGAAATGTTTTGGTGATGAACACCCTACTTTCTGGTGTTCTTGTGATATGTGTGATATGTGAATAAAGTTAGTTTTGTCCAATTATTTGTTTACATCATAAGTTAATAATTATTTGTTTGCATTATGTCCTTCTGGACAGATCTGGGGACTTTGGAAAGTTCCCCATGATATTTTGGTTTTCTGTGATTGTGATGAATACAAGAGTTGTAGATAATTTATGTATCTAGCTCCTGTAAAAATTTTAGGGCATTTGGCCTAGTAGTTTAGAAACTACAGCTGTTTAAAGTTAGGTTCCAGTTTTGCTTACTCTCTGCCTTGTGAGGACAGAGTTCTGTTGATTTATGAATTCGACCTGGTAAAGGTTTGAATCATGCCTTGAGGTCTGAAAATGAATTGTAGACAATTTCATAAGCTTTCTAGATTGTCTTGTTGCAAGTCATTTGGATTTATAAATCTCCAGTTATGACTAGTCTGTACCGCTATATAGTCTTCATTTTGCTGAAATACAAATGCTTGAGTGTATGCTTGATGCAATGTTCTCGTTGATTGTTTAGGGGTTAGCCTAACTTGAGAATATGCTTAGGTGCAGGTGCTAGGTCATTAACTAAAGATGAGCAATTATACATTAGGTTGTATAAACTTGGTAAGTAAAGTGATTTGAATAGGGCTTAAGTTGGAATATGCAAACTACAGCGAACATGCGCATTCCCCGAGCATCCCTGACATTCGTTCATGTGCATCCATGATATTTATCTTGCGCATTCATGCAATAGGTGTGCTGGAGGGAGTGATGTTGCTGGAGTTTGAGGGAGCCAACCAGGAGGAGGAGTCCGAGGTGCAGGAAGCCGACGAAGCAGTCGTCGCGGAGGAATTGCCCGAGTGCCCTGACCACCAGCCTTCCTCGTTCCTGAAAGGCAAGCCCCGGAGCATATTAAGCCTCCCATGTTTTTACAAATACATTGAGTATCTTTTATTGTTGATGATGCATTAAGTATAGGAATTGGTTGGAACCAATTGCTGCATTATATATCCTTCCTTGTCCAGATATCGCACTGGAATCCTATTTAAGTTCAGGAACAGGTTAAATGCTTAGCCATGCTTAGTGCGGTAGAAGTCAGGTGATTTCCTATCACCTGCGAGCTTTAGGATGAGGTGGATCACGGTTGGCTATATTTGCTCTCGTGGAAAAGAACCATGTGAATAATGAATTAAGACCGGGCAGAGTCTTGTGTAGGTTTGAACATAGTGATTCCATCTGAGTCGATTAAGGAGAGATACGCTGTACGTCCTCATGTCATGTTGAACGCAGCCTAACACTTAGCTGGCCAGATAAGTCGTTTCGATCGGGAAGCCTAGTAGCTCGACTCAGGCCGAGGACGCGAGCAGTGGTGGCATTCTAGAGGTAGTAAGGATGTGCGGAGAGCCATTGGCATAAGTCCAAGGCAGGTTAGAGTCCCAAACAACCTTGGCAGAGTGGTTCTCTGAGAATGTCGATCTGATCGGACTCGTGACTCCTGAATCATACCAAATGTGACTTGTTTGCGACTCCAACGGGAGAAGTAGGGTTTGTGTTTAGGAATACCCCTCCAGCTGGATAGGAATCGATTCGAATCATCGTCTCTCCCAGATAGTGAGAACTTGACTGAGCAGCGGCAACATAGATTCAATTAATTTAACAATATGGTTAAATGGATGATGATGATAAGGTTGCCACAATGAATACCTGATATGGTTATTAATGTTTGCACCCTAATAAAATGATTGCTTAGTATAGGTGCTAATATAGATGACAGGTTAATGGCTAAAAAGTCACTGCTAGTTTAGGCTAAGAGTTGCTCATTATTACTTATGCTTTTCTACAAAAAGAAAGTGTCAGCCAGATCCACTACATTAAGCAATGCATAATCCTTGGTGTCATTTATTTTGGTTTTTGACGGGTAAGTCTAGCTGAGTACATTCCCGTACTCAGGGTTTATTCCCTCTTGTTGCAGATGACCTTCTGTATCAGGGATTCTGTAAGTATTGTCTCCACCCGGCGGGTGATGAAGACTAGATCATGGGCATGATCTCTGTTCTCTTATCTGAATGCTTTTGTGGGTTGTGATCAGCGAACCAGTATGTGTATTTGAACTCAGGTGTGTAAGTTAAACTATTTGCTTCCGCTTGTTTTACAAGACTTGTTTTGTAATAACGATGACTCTGTGATGATGTAATCTATTTGTGAACGTCTACGAAATGTTGTAACGTACGATATGTTATGTTGAATTACTGTGATCTTGGTTGTATGCAAGTTGGCTTGAAATCCTTTGAGATTTCAGTTGACTACCGGGTTTATATGGGCTCAAGTTCGAGAATTTGATCGTTTCGGCGATTATTTTTGTACTTGTGCTCTTATAAATTGGTCGGTTCTGTGACAGCTGGCATCAGAGCTAGATTCAACATTAAACATGTCTTACGGCTATTTAAAACAAAAGCTTTTGTTGTAAAAACGGTTTTCCAACTTATAGTTATATATAAGTGTTCAAAAATCAAAATTTTTATGGTATACTGGTGATCACATCCTTTATAGCCCACTTAAGGACTTCTAGGTGGCTTATATATAATTACTAACTTGGGGGAATTGATTGTTTCTATTTTGTCGTCCATGCGGCGTGATATTGCATGGATGCCATTCGTTTGAATGGTAATGTATGGATCAATTGCCTCTACGCTAAGGTAAGTGTGAGTTGTGAGAGCATGATCGTCCAACTATCGGTCTAGGGGAGAACTAGTTGTGGTTACTGGAGTATTTACATGTTGCATACATGTATATATGAAGGTACTTAATTGTGGGTACATTTGTCGGGTAGTTTGGATATCGAAGTATATATATCGGGGGATGTATATATGGAGAGTATCTTAGTTACTGCTTGTGTAATTAGCATTATATCTTGTTGGGTTGGGCTGCGATGAAGTTTTCTGCAAGTACACTAACAACGCACCATGTAGATCGACTAGTTACCGCTAATTGAGAGAACGTATGTATGCCACCGTATATCCCGCTAAAGCTTACTTTTTTCATAGGTTTGTGAGGACGTACGGAACGCGCATGCATCATATTCACTCATGTCATTCATATTGCATTACCCCTCCCTTATAATTGCTTATCCCAAGTGTAAAGTGCAATCTCTCAGCAAAATAATCCTCTCACGTGAATTGCATCCCTTTTTGATACAGATGGCCCGCGCCCGTGTTTCCTACTGGTAGCAGCACCTTTTTGGACCAGTTCGGTACTCCCACCTTGCTCTGGAGGGTGCTCAGTTCAGTTGGGTACCCCGAGGCACCCAGCTACACGTGGAGCAAGCGGTACCATTGGGATATGTACCATGGTACGTCGTGACCTTCATAGTGCCGCAAAACCCCACAAGACCATTGTGGCATGGGTGGAGCATTGAGACTGATGGGCAAAGCCCATGGGAAGCCACTTAGGTTGCTGCCCTTGATGTGCTGATGGATATAGCACAGAGCTTCGGGGATGAGTTAGTGGGTGGACCTGCTTCATCCATTCCCCGAGTGTCTCCTACTGAGGCTGAGTGGACTCAGGACGTTGGTCAGGCCTTGGTTCGAGGCCATGGCGAACAGGTGCAGAGCGACAACGCGAGAATGAGTGCTACGATGGCAGTCCTGAAGCTTTGTCGAGTCAGGCAAAACACCCTTTCCAGTGTGCTTGATGAAGCCGGCAAGGCAATGGAAGCTCAGCACCAGTTCAGGTTGCGTGCCCACAAGTATTGCCGTAAGGCGAATGCATGTGGGAGAGCTCAGCAAGAAGTTGATGAGATTTGTGGTATTGCAAATTATCACTTGCAACAGTGGGGTCAAACCGCACGTGAGAGAGACGAGCTTCATAACCAGCTGATGAACCTCACTATTGAGAGAGATGAGGCTGCACAAGAGTTGGATCGTGTGACACGTCACCGGGATGTAGCTTTAGAGTTAGCAGAAGAAAGACGTCGGGGTTGGATTTTGGCCAACCACAACGCCTTTCAAAGGGAGCAAGCACTACAAGAACAGCTTGAAGAGCTTCAGGTTGAGCACCATCGACTACACAACCGTCTGTTTCCTATTCCTCACCCCATACCAAGGTATCCAAATGTGGGTGGACCTCAAGTGATTGAGGCCGATGAGGAGGAAGAGGACGTGTAGATGGTTGACAATGCAGCTGAGCTGGCAGAAGAAGAAGAAGAAGAAGAAGAAGAAGAAGAGGAAGACCCAGAAGAAGTCCAAGGTGTCTCCGATGTGGATAGCGATCACTTCGATGAGTAGTTCGTTAGCAAGTCTCGCTAGTTTAAGCTTTTGCAGTCATTGATGTAATGGACTTAAGTACGATGACTGATGTTGGATGTACTCTTTGAATTCGAACTCGGCATGTAATGTACTTTAATTCGCTCCCTTCGGGATGCATATCGTAATGGTTAAGTTTAAAACTTGTCATGTTGGAATGCACTGCGTATGGCGCTAGTAATCTACTTGATGATGTGGTGATTGGAGAATGAATTATTGCCTCTGTTTATTGTATGAAGTTTTCATTCTCGTCAGTAAATTCAGTTTGGCACAATTATATTGTTCCTCTCCAATGTCTTGACATCATCAATAATTCTTGGTTACGCATTGTTGCGGATGCCTCAGACTTTTCGTTCAATGGTGCGGTGGTGATGATGACAATCTTCCACCGCCACCACCACCCACACCAATGTAATTGATAGCAATGCTTGCAGAAGGACAGCGCACTATGGCGAGGCCCTCCGTATGATTGCGAATCAGGATGGTCATGTTCCCGCCAAGGACCTAAACCAAATCAATACGGTGATTTCAAGGATTTCCTTGACACGAAACCCCGATCTTCAAGGAGGCCGAGGAGCCTCTACAAGTCGATGAGTGGTTGAATACTCTCGAAAGCGAAGTTCCGTCTGCTCCGCTTTGACCGAGGTGAGTCTTTGAAGATCGAGTACGCATCTCACCAACTGCATGGGCCATTGGCATTTGGTGGAGTCATCATCGGTCCACTATGCCCGCTAATGCCCAAATCACCTAGGATCAGTTCAAGTGCGCTTTCAGGGAAATTATATTCTCCCTGGTCTCATGGCGATCAAGCATACTGAGTTCATGAAGTTAACCCGGGGAACAAGAGCTTGAATGAATACCTGCGGGCTTTCAATAACCTTGCAAGGTATGCTCACGAGTTTGTTGACACCGATGCCAAAAGATCGCATGAAGTTTCAAGCGGGGACTTAGCCCCAAACTTATGAAGACCATGGGAAATTGCAAGTGTGCTCATTTTAATGAGTTTGTGAGTGATGCTTTATCGCAAGAGAACAACAATGCTGTGTATGCTGCTTCAAAAAGTCATAAGAGAGCCTATGAGGTGGGTGCCTCACAATCCAAGGCTCCCGTCACACAGAGGGCTCCATTCCATCCTCCAGCGTCAGCTGCTAAGTTTCGCCCACCGCAGAAGAAGAATCCCGCCAAGACTGGGTTTCGCAAGCCATTTACAGTTGCTCTTCCCAAGGGCACTACCAGTCAGGGCAGTTCCAGGGCTCCTCCAAGCAACATGCCGTGCTGGAACTGCAACAAGATAGGCCACTGGGCAAGGGAATGCCCTTACCCTAAGAAGAATAACTACCAAGGTGGTCGTCAGGGGCAGGTGAACCACACTAATATTACTGAGATTCCTTCAGGAGAGGTAGTGAGTGCTGGTAAGTTTCTGATTGATCAACACCCCACAGTTGTACTATTTGATTCAGGTGCTTCGCATTTTTTTATTAGTCCAGCATTTGCATCCAAGTTTATGTAGAAAACATATACTGTTGAGGGTGAGGGTTATTGTATTAGGGCTGCTAGTGGTATTATCCCAACCAAGCTGGTAGTTGGGGATGTACAATTTGAGATAGAGGGGCGAAGTTATCAGGTTGATCTGGTAGTTTTACCGGGGCTGAGTATCGATGTGATATTGGGAATGAATTGGATGAGCAGGCACGGGGTGCTTATTGATACATCGACTAGAGTAGTCATGCTTAGAGATCCTAGTAATCAGGAAGGTTTTCTGGTGCAACTACTCAGGGACATCAATCTTTCTTGTGCGGCTAATGCGGTGCAAGCAAAGGCTATTGCAGATATCCCTATAGTGTGTGACTTTCCGGATGTTTTTCCTGATGATTTGCCTTGATTACCCCCGGATCGGGAAGTGGAGTTCAAGATAGAGTTGCTTCTTGGCACAGCTCCTATCTCTAGAAGGCCATATAGAATGCCTCCCAATGAACTAGCTGAACTTAAGACCCAGTTGAATGAACTTCTAAAGAAAGGCCTTATCCGTCCTAGTTCATCTTCGTGGGGGTGCCCAGCAATCTTTGTGAAGAAGAAGGATCAATCCCTACGCATGTATGTAGATTATAGACCCTTGAATGCAGTTACAATCAAGAATAAGTACCCTCTGCCACGCATATATATCTTATTTGATCAGTTATCCAAAGCAAAAGTCTTTTCCAAGATTGATTTGAGATCTGGGTATCATCAAATCAAGATTTGGCCTAAGGATGTCCTAAAAACCGCATTCTCTATGAGATATGGTCTGTATGAGTACCTGGTTATGTGTTTTGGATTGACCAATGCCCCCGCACATTTTATGTATCTGATGAATTCCGTGTTTATGCCCGAGTTGGACAAATTTGTGGTGGTATTTATAGATGATATCCTGGTCTATTCTGAAAATGAAGAAGATCATGTTGAACATTTGCGGGTGGTTCTCACTAGATTACGAGAACACCAGCTGTATGCAAAGTTCAGCAAATGTGAATTTTGGCTTCGCGAGGTACCTTTTCTTGGACACGTATTGTCGGATGGTGGAATTATTGTTGATTCCACCAAGATGCAAGAAGTGTTGAACTGGAAGGCTCCAATCTTGGTAAATGAGGTTCGGAGTTTTCTGGGGTTGGCTGGCTATTATCATCGCTTCATCCCGGATTTCTCTAAAATAGCCAAGCCTATGACTCGATTGCTGCAAAAAGACATGAAGTTTGTCTGGACTCCTGAGTGTGATGCGGCTTTCCATACCCTGCGAACTCTTCTAACTTCGGCTCCGGTTTTGGCACAACCGAATATCGAGAAACCTTTTGATGTGTTCTGCGATGCATCAGGTATTGGGCTAGGAGGTGTTCTTATGCAAGAGGGTAGAGTCATTGCTTATACCTCTCGCCAACTTCGAAAGCATGAAGTGAATTATCCAACGCATGACTTAGAACTCATTGCAGTTGTTCATGCTTTGAAGGCCTGGAGACATTATTTACTTGGCAATGTGTGCAACATCTACACTGATCATAAAAGTCTCAAGTACATCTTCACTCAACCTGAGTTGAATATGCGTTAGAGAAGATGGCTCGAGTTGATGAAGGATTATAACCTCCAAGTGCACTATCACCCTGGCAAGGCAAATGTCGTAGCGGATGCCTTAAGCAGGAAGTCTCACTGCCACTCTTTGATTGAGAGTGATGTCCATTTATCGAAGCTCCTTCATCCTGCAGTCCTTCACAACATCACTGTCAGTTGTACTCTACAGAGTCAAATTATCGAGCTACAAAAGACAGATGCAGGTGTGTTTCACATCAAGCGCAAGATGAAAGAGCAAGAAACTAAACATTTTCGAGTGGATGAGAATGACGTGTTATGGTTCAAGGATAGGTTGGTAGTTCCGAAGGATAGAGAGCTTAGAAATCAAATCATATCCGAAGCTCATTCCTCTAAATTATCTATTCATCCTGGTAGTAGCAAAATGTATCATGATTTGAAGCCTCGGTTTTGGTGGACCAAAATGAAGAAAGAGATAGCCGCTTATGTGGCTAGGTGTGACACTTGTTGTCGAGTCAAGGCAGTGCACATGAAAGCTGGATTACTTCAGCCACTCTCTATTCCAGGTTGGAAATGAGAGGAGATAAGTATGGATTTTATTGTTGGACTCCCTACTACTCAGAGGAACTTTAACTCTATTTGGGTGATTGTAGACCGTTTGACCAAGTCAGCACACTTCATTCCTGTCCGCATAGACTTTCGTCCAACCAACTATGCGGAGTTGTACTTCAACCAGATAGTCCGACTTCATGGGATCCCTCGTACTATTGTCTCGGATAGAGGACCACAGTTCACTGCCCGCTTTTGGGAGCACTTACACGGATTATTAGGAACTAAGCTAGTAAGAAGTTCTGCTTATCATCCGCAAACCAATGGGCAAACTAAACGAGTGAATCAAATCTTAGAAGATATGTTGAGAGCATGTGTCATCTCGGCTAAGGGCTCATGGAAAAAATGGTTGCCCCTAGCTGAATTCTCGTACAATAACAGTTATCAAGAGAGTATCAAGATGGCACCGTTTGAAGCTTTGTATGGCCGAAAGTGTAGAACTCCGTTGAACTAGGTAGAAACCGATGAAAGGAGATATTATGGAATTGATTTTGTTCAAGAAGCCGAAGAACAAGTCCGTACTATCCAAACCCACATGGCCGCAGCTCAAGCTAGGCAGAAAAGTTATGCTGATCGACGTAGAAAACCTATTGAGTTCGAAGTTGGAGACTTCGTTTATCTGAAAGTCTCACCTATGAAGAGTGTCCAACGCTTTGGTGTGAAGCGAAAGCTTGCGCCGAGATATGTTGGTCCGTTTGAAATCATTGGACAAAGTGGTAAGGTGGCGTACAAGATTCAATTACCTCCAGAGATGAGTGCTATCTTCAATGTCTTTCATGTATCCCAATTGAAGAAATGTCTTCGCGTCGCTGAAGAGAGAGTTCCATTGGGGGATATCGAGTTAAAATCTGATTTGACCTTTGAAGAAAAGCTGGTTCGAGTGATTGACACTTGTGAGCGAGTGACTCAGAGTCAGGTGGTCATGTTTTACAAAGTCATGTGGAGTAATCAGGGTAGTGAACGCGATGCAACGTGGGAAAGGGAAGATTATTTGAGGGATGGTTATAAGGAATTCTATCAACAATGGTACGCTTTTCAAATCTCAGGACGAGATTTTTATAAGGGGGGAGGGCTGTAACACCCCAGGTGTTTGGCTTCCACATTTGCACTGCATTTCATGAACATCAGCATCATGCATCCATTCGTGAACTTATATCACATGCAACATGATTTCGAAACATTGCAACATGTTGTATATTTCATGTGTGTTGTTTCTTTTATGAAATGTAAAGTGTGCAACACTTAAGTGCAACATGTGCTACTCACTTAGTGAAACAAGGTTAGTTAAAATCATGCAACATGATCATGAAACATGTGAAACATGACTAGGAAACAAGTGTAACATTTCATGTATTTTTCATTGTTTCAGTACATACCTTGCTTGATTCTTGTGTGACCAATGTGAGGTGTGACTAATAATTCTCCTAAGAACCTTAGTTATACTTAGAATGTCATTTGGAACATTGTTCATGTTGATCATTTTGCCTAATTAGGTTTCCAAGTCATGGTTTGACCAATTTGGACCCCTAGAGCTCCTGTGTTTGACTGTTTAAAAAGTGTAGCTTAGGATGTTTGCATGTCTGAGCAACCTAAAGCAAAGTTGTAGAAAGTTTTATAAGGAACAAAAGTTGTAAAGGTGCCAAGCTTTGAAAATGTGCAGAACATGCTCAAAATTGGATTACAACACGAAAGTTACCCCTGACTCCAGAGACAAAATTTTTCTAAGTGTTAACTCTGAAAAATAGTTTCATGTACTCGACTTGTCAGCCCTGTATCTACCAAACCAAGCCGAACCTGATCGAGCTCCAATTGATAAAGTTGAAGATCTCACTTGGTACTACAACTTTGTCAACTACACCTTAACCTGGATCACCACGGATTAGGAGATTTATCGTCATGAACTTGCGTTGTCAGGTTGTTCATCGACGCTGATGACTTAACTGAAACAAGCGAACAGTGCCGACCGGCGTCAGGATTCAAACGCCGCGTGGCGCCGTGCGTCGCCGGCCGCCTGCCTACTCAGGCCACGTCGGGCCAGAGCGCGCCAATTGAAGCACCAGCGCACGCCTGTGACTCCACCGCACTCACATTTTGTTTTCCCGTTCTCCTTCGCTCTCCTACAGCAGCCGTAGCGGACCACCGTCCTCGCCATTGCTCCACCAAGCTCGCGCAGGCTTGCCGCTGCACCATAGCCAGCAATATCCCGAATAGAGCTCGGTTAGCACCCCACGAACCTAGTTGACCTTTTCTCTGAGCCATACAAGCCTTAGGTGAGGGCCTTTGGCCACTTCTGCCGTCACCGCCATGAGCTCGTCCTCACCGAAGCTGAGGCCACCGTGGTCGGGGTAGCTAGGAGCCAATTCATCCTCGATTATTGCTTCCTTGAGTTTCCCCGCGTGCCCGTGGAGCTTGTACCAAGCTTAGTCGTGCCCTACTCGACCGAACGCTGCCAGAGCGTCGCCGGACTCCTCCGTCGTCCGCCATTGCACGTCGCCGTCGGTGTTCGAGCTCGGTAGAGGTTGCGGGTAGGACATGGTTAGATGCGATTCGTCAAGGCGAGCATGCCGGTGCCTTTGGTTTTGCTGGAGTCCTCGCCGTCGGCGAGCAAGACCACCGCCCCGCCATCAAATGCCGCCTCCTCTATTTCATCTCGCTGACGGGTGGGGTCGGCTGACACCCGGGTCCCACGCGTCAGTGGCTATTTATTCAATAGGATAGCTCATTTATGCAGATTTTGATGCTATTTTGTAAAATCCATATCTGGAGTTTGGTAGATCCAAATTAGGTGGTTCCAATTTTGTTAGGATCTTGGTGAAGTGTAGTATTTAGGAAAAATATAATATGGTAGTAGAGTTTATGGAAGAATTAAATTGAAACTTTAAATGTGTTTTTGAATGCATGTAAACTTGTTTAAAACATATCTTGAGTTTCTGTGATCCAAAAATTATGAAACTTTGTGGGTAAGCTAGTCTTGTATAGTAGAAGCTCTGGTTAAAATTTGAGAGTCATTGCATGTGTAGTTTTTGAGTTATAAATTTTCCTTTTATCATTGGTAGATACTTGTGTGAATTTTTGTAAATTATCTAGGAATCCTATGGCCATGAAACATAGTAGGTAGTATCTTAGTACCTTAAGGATGCTAGGAAAAATATGAAATCTGGTGCTTGACACTTTTCACTAAGGTTTCCTAATTATGCCATTTTAAGCCATTCTACCTTACCATTTTTGTGTAGGTTGTTATACTTACTCAAATGGTGTGAAATTTTTATGGTAGTCTACTTAGGGCATGTAGTGTCTACCGTAATTTTTGTAGATTTAATGGTGTAGTTTTCATATATGTTTACTATTTCCTCTAATTAATTAAATAAATTAAGAAAGGTATTAAAAGAAATGTTTTGGTGATGAACACCCTACTTTCTGGTGTTCTTGTGATTTGTGTGATATGTGAGTAAAGTTAGTTTTGTCCAATTATTTGTTTACATCATAAGTTAATAATTATTTGTTTGCATTATGTCCTTCTGGACAGATCTGGGGACTTTGGAAAGTTCCCCATGATATTTTGGTTTTCTGTGATTGTGATGAATACAAGAGTTGTAGATAATTTATGTATCTAGCTCCTGTCAAAATTTCAGGGCATTTGGCCTAGTAGTTTAGAAACTACAGCTGTTTAAAGTTAGGTTCCAGTTTTGCTTACTCTCTGCCTTGTGAGGACAGAGTTCTGTTGATTTATGAATTCGACCTGGTAAAGGTTTGAATCATGCCTTGAGGTATGAAAATGAATTGTAGACAATTTCATAAGATTTCCAGATTGTCTTGTTTCAAGTCATTTGGATTTATAAATCTCCAGTTATGACTAGTTTACTGTACCGCTATATAGTCTTCATTTTGCTGAAATACAAATGCTTGAGTGTATGCTTGATGCAATGTTCTCGTCGATTGTTTAGGGGTTAGCCTAACTTGAGAATATGCTTAGGTGCAGGTGCTAGGTCATTAACTGAAGATGATCAATTATACATTAGGTTGTATAAACTTGGTAAGTAAAGTGATTTGAATAGGGCTTAAGTTGGAATATGCAAACTACAGCGAACATGCGCATTCCCCGAGCATCCCTGACATTCGTTCATGTGCATTCATGATATTTATCTTGCGCATTCATGCAATAGGTGTGCCGGAGGGAGTGACGTTGCTGGAGTTCAAGGGAGCCAACCAGGAGGAGGAACCCGAGTTGCAGGAAGCCGACGAAGCAGTCACCACGGAGGAATTGCCCGAGTGCCCTGACCACCAGCCTTCCTCGTTCCTGAAAGGCAAGCCCCGGAGCATATTAAGCCTCCCATGTTTTTACAAATACATTGAGTATCTTTTATTGTTGATGATGCATTAAGTATAGGAATTGGTTGGAACCAATTGCTGCATTATATATCCTTCCTTGTCCAGATATCGCACTGGAATCCTATTTAAGTTCAGGAATGGTTTAAATGCTTAGCCATGCTTAATGCGGTAGAAGTCAGGTGATTTCCTGTCACCTACGATCTTTAGGATGAGGTGGATCACGGTTGGCTATATTTGCTATCGTGGAAAAGAACCATGTGAATAATGAATTAAGACCGGGCGGAGTCTTGTGTAGGTTTGAACATAGTGATTCCGTCTGAGTCGTTTAAGGACCAATACGCTGTACATCCTTATGTCATGTTGAACGCAGCCTAACACTTAGCTGGCCGGATAAGTCGTTCCAACCGCGAAGCCTAGTAGCTCGACTCAGGTCGGGGACGCGAGTAGTGGCGGCATTCTGGAGGTAGTAAGGATGTGTGGAGAACCATTGGCATAAGTCCAAGGCGGGTTAGAGTCCCGAACAACCTTGGCAGAGTGGTTCTCTGAGAATGTCGATCTGATCGGACTCGCGACTCCTGAATCATACCAAAGGTGACTTGTTTGCGACTCCGACGGGAGAAGCAGGGTTTGTGTTTAGGAATATCCCTCTAGCTAGATAGGAATCGATTCGAATTGCCGTCTCTCCCGGATAGTGAGAACTTGACTGAGCAGTGGCAACGTAGATTCAATTAATTTAATGATATGGTTAAATGGATGATGATGATAAGGTTGCCACAATGAATACCTGATATGGTTATTAATGTTTGCACCCTAATAAAATGATTTCTTAGTATATGTGCTAATATAGATGACAGGTTAATGGCTAAAAAGTCACTGCTAGTTCAGGCTAAGAGTTGCTCATTATTACTTATGCTTTTCTACAAAAAGAAAGTGTCAGCCAGATCCACTACATTAAGCTATGCATAATCCTTGGTGTCATTTATTTTGGTTTTTGACAGGTAAGTCTAGCTGAGTACATTCCCGTACTCAGGGTTTATTCCCTCTTGTTGCAGATGACCTTCTATATCAGGGATTCTGTAAGTATTGTCTCCACCCGGCGGGTGATGAAGACTAGATCATGGGCATGATCTCTGTTCTCTTATTTGAATGCTTTTGCGGGCTGTGATCAGCGAACCAGTATGTGTATTTGAACTCAGGTGTGTAAGTTAAACTATTTGCTTCCGCATGTTTTACAAGACTTATTTTGTAATAACAATAACTCTATGATGATGTAATCTATTTGCGAATGTCTGCGAAATATTGTAACGTACGATATGTTATGTTGAATTACTGTGATCTTGGTTGTATGCAAGTTGGTTTGAAATCCTTTGAGATTTCAGTTGACTACTGGGTTTATATGGGCTCAAGTTCGAGAATTTGATCGTTTCGGTGATTGTTTTTGTACTTGTGCTCTTATAAATTGGTCGGTTCTATGACAAGCTTAATGCCATTTGCTTAGAGTTTTGTGAAGGTCTGCTCAAGGTCGGCTACGACCTGGTTAGACTGTTTGGACTTGACCATGATGTCGTCCATGTAGGCCTCAATGGTTCACCCAATGAGGTCTCCAAAACACTTGAGCATACAATGCTGGTATGTAGCCCTAGCATTCCTTAGACCAAACAACATTGTGACGTGGCAGAATAATCCTAATGGGGTGATGAAAGATGTCGTGAGCTGGTCGAACTCTTTCATCATGATTTGATGGTACTCGGAGTTCGCATCATGGAAGCAAAGGGTTTCGCACCCTGAGGTTGAGTCGACTACTTGGTCTATGCGTGGTAAAGAAAACGGATCCTTTCGCCATGCTTTGTTGAGAACTGTGTAGTCAACACACATTCTCCATTTCCCACTCTTCTTTCGTATAAGAACAGGATTGGCTAACCACTCGGGGTGGTATACCTCCTTGATGAACCCGGCCCTACGCTTCCCCTCATCAAAGTGATGTAGGCGCTACTTCACTGGCTTGGAGCATGGCCTGATCTTTAAGGCATGCTCGCCGACTTTCTCGGAATGCCTGGCATGTCCGAGGGTTTCCACACAAAGATGTCGACGAGCACGCTTTCCTATTCAGAGGAAAGCATGGTGCCAATGCGCACCACTTTGCCCTTAGAGCTGCTGGGGTCTATGAGGACCTCCTTGGCATCCTCTTTGGGCTCGAAAGACCTGACCGACCGCTTGGGGTTGGGTGCTTCTTCGGCGACCTCCTTCCTGATGGCCGCAAGCTCCTTAGAGGAGACGATTGCCATGGTGTGTTCGCAGCACTCGACCTCACACTCATAGGCGTGCTGGAAAGAGGTGTCGATGGTGATGAGCCTGCATGGTCCTAGCATCTTTAGCTTTAGATAGGTGTAGTTGGGGATGGCCATGAACTTCATGTAGCATAGACGTCCCATGATGGCATGGTAGGTTCTGTGGAACCTAACCACCTCGAAGGTAAGGGTCTCTATCCTATAATTGGATGGATCCTCGAAGGTGATGGGCAGATCGATCTGCCCAGGTGGCACAGAATGCTTCCTAGGCACAATGCCATGGAAAGGTGCTCCGGTCGGTCGGATGCGTGATCGGTCGATGCCCATGGCATCGATTGTTTCCACGTACATGATGTTGAGGCCGCTGCCTCCATCCATTAGTACCTTGGTGAGCCGCTTTGTGTCAATGATCGGGTCAACCATGAGCAGATATCTCCAAAGTTGCGGGATGCTCTCCAGGTGGTCAGTCCGATCAAAGGTTATGGTGGACTCCAACCATCGGAGGAAGGAAGGTGCGGCTAGCTTGGCCATATAGACCTCACGGCGCGCAAGCTTCTGGCGGTGCTTGGTGTCATATGCCGTTGTCCCTCCAAAGATCATGAGGCAGCCGTCTAGCGTTGGAAAGCCATCATCCTTCCCCTTGGCGTCGTCTGTGGCTGGGTCAAGGTCTACCCGATGCTCCCCCTTGATGGAGCCTCTAGACAAGAACCGCTTCATGAGGCCATAGTCCTTGTACCGATGCTTGACGGGGAAGGCATGGTTTGGGCATGGCCCCTCAAGCAGCTACTCAAAGTGGTTTGGGGTACCCTTCGCGGGCTTTCGACCCACTTGCGGTCGATAGCATCCATGAGCAAGCCTTCGCATCGCTGCTTGTTCTTCTTCTTGATGGGACAGTTGGAGGTGCCTTCACCGATGTCCTTGTCTCGTTTCGCCTTGCCCTTGAGGCGGTCGAAGATCACTCCAACTGCCTCCTCACCCAAGGCATGGCTAGTGGAAATGTTAAGGAGCTCCTTGTTGGTTCATAGGCCCTTACGTCCTAGCTTATGAACTAGGGACTCATAGGTGGTCCCAGATAGGAAGGTTCCTATGACATCGGTGTCAACGATGTTGGGTAGCTCGTTGCACTGTCGAGAGAAGCGCCAGATGTACCCACAAAGGGTTTCTCCGGCCTTCTATCGATAGTTTTTGAGATCCCATGGGTTCCCAGGATGCTTGTACGTGCCCTGGAAGTTCCCCATGAAGATCTCTTTTAGGTCTACACAACTTTGGATTCTGTTGGACGGAAGGTGTTCCAACCATGTTTGTGCCGAATTGGCTAGGAACAATGGAAGGTTGCGAATAATGAAATCATCATTATCTGCTCCCCTGGCTTGGCAAGTAAGTTGATAATCCTTAAGCCATAGTCTGGGGTTTGTTTCCCTAGAGTATTTTGGGATGTTGGTTGGTGGTTGGTACCGTGGTGGGAAGGCAGCATTAAGGATGTATCGATCAAAGGCCTGAGGTCCTAGCAGGCCAGGGTGATATCCGCGGCTAGCTCCCTCCCTCGGATCATTGCGGGCATGCCTGCGGGCTTCCAGGGTGTCACGCGCATCACGATTGTGGACGAGAAGCTCATGTATTGGGATTGTGGTGCACAGCCTGCCGCCTTGTGGCACCTGGTGGACTGATGCGTCCTTGTCAGGTTGCTCTGAGGGCATGCACTGGCTGGCATCGAGCTCGCGTCATTGAGACAACAAGCTCTCGGCCTATTGCACCACCGCACACTTGAGTAGCGTGAGAATCTCATGATGGGCTCGATGGCCCTCGGGCGTCGTGGGCCACAGAAGCCCCTGGAGCAAGGCCACCGTAGCAGCGATGTTCTAGCTTGCCCGAGCGAAGTGTGGGAGCGCTTCATCAACCTCGATGATCCTCTGGTTTATGTCATGGCCATGGCGTATGCGCCCACTATCTCCATGGTGCTCAATCTCTCGCTCGAGCTCCATGCGTTCCTAATCGAGCTAGAGTCACACTTCCTTGAGCTCTTGGTGCCAGTCCTTCAGCTGTTCCACCCGTAGGTGGGGTGGGGCCCCTATATCCCCCTTGACCTTATCATTGAGGTCATTCGTCGGGGTAGCCTCCTCCTTGTGGATGCTTTCGACATGTCCCTTGGGGGTACCCACCCTAAAACATTCACGAGAGGGGTGATGGCTAACTCTACTAGAGTCAGAGGTGGAGGGTGACTCCGTTTCTTCTGTGAGAAGGTCGTGGACAGTCACCATGATGTATTTGGTCATCTCCTCAAACTCATCGTTCATGGGGAATGGAGGCGTGTGTTGCACCATGAGGTGGCCAATGGTCTCTGCAGCGTTGTGGAGACCGAACAGGAGCGCTGTCGGGGCGCTCTAGATGAGGCATTTAGGGGAGAGGGGATCTTCCCTGGCAAGTTGCGTCATGACATTGGTGAACGAGAAGGCAAGGTGGTGTAGGTCATCTTGGGATGGTCAGGGTCCCAGGAAGGCACCGAGCTGGCGCTCTAACCTCTCGTAGTCGAAGCTGAGGAGCTGGTCGCTCCCGAGGGCACGGGGCCCCATTTCATGCAGCTGCAGCTCCTCAAGCGCCTCGGCGATTGCGTTGAGGCTAGAGAAGTGGAGAGGTTGGATGGTGGTGGGAGCCCGTACTAGCTCTCCCTCTATCGTGATAATGAAGTCCAGGTCCCTGAAGCGCACATGCGCGCCCGGGACCCAGCTGACATTATGACTAGCCATCTGAGGCCTAGTGTGGATGTCGAGACATGCAAAAGGCCCCAACCTAGCGCGCCAACTGTCAGTGTTTTGAGTCACCGATCGGGGCACCTTTCCAAGGCATCATGCCTAGAAAGTAGGCCATGCCACTCGGGCAGATCGATCTACCTATCACCATCGGGGATCCATCTAATTATAGGACGAAAACCCTGACCTTCGAGGTGGTTGGGTTCCATGGAAGCTACCACGCCATCCTGGGACGTCCATGCTATGCGAAGTTCATGGCCGTCCCCAACTACACCTACCTAAAGCTAAAGATGTCAGGTCCATGCGGGGTCATCACCATCAGCACCTCCTTCTAGCGCGCCTATGAGTGCGAAGTCGAGTGCTACGAACACGCCGCAGCAATTATCGCCTCCAAAGAGCTCACGGCCATCAGAAAGGAGGTCAGCGAAGAAGCACTCGACCCCAAGTGGTCGGCTGGGTCTTTTGAGCCTATAGAGGGCGCCAAGGAGGTCCTCATAGACCCCAATGGCTCCAAGGGCAAAGTGGTGCGCATAGGCACCACGCTTTCCTCCGAATAAGAAACCACGCTTGTCGGTGTTTCAAGTCACCACCAACAAGGAAATTTCTAATATTGTGCGTCTGGCTCGGATGGTGTGCTAAGAGGACACAAGGTTTATACTGGTTTGGGCAGAATGTCCCTACATCTAGTTCATCGTTGCTGCTCATGTTATTAGCACTAAAAGTTTGTAGTAGGGGTTACAAACGGGTGAGAGAGGGAAAGGATCCCAAGTCTCTGGTGAAAGGAGTAAACGGGTGCCAAGAGCTCGGTTGCTGCTCAGCCGTGTGTTCGTGTTGTGTTTTTGTGGTTCAGGGTGATTCGATTGGATCGTTAGTCAGATCCCCTTTATGGGACGCCCTGCTTTCCCTTTTATAGGCCTAGGGAAAGCATAGGTTATAGTGGAGGAAGAGAAGAGAATGAGAAGGCTAGGAAGTCCTTTAGGATCCCCAAGTCCTTCTCCTTCATACGGGTCCTGTCGACCCTATAGACGTCAACAGGGACAACTTCATGTCGCGGCCCTATCCGTCACTGGCACCATACGTAGGCGTCATCTACCGGTCATGGCTTTCCACTCTGTTCTGGCAGACATCGTGGTGAACTGACGCGCCTATTAGTGTTTGTACACGGGTTAGGCAGAATAGCACCAGTACGCCCGATGCTGTTCCTGATGTGAATCACCAGGTATGGCCTATCATGGCCATAGGTTATATCAAGGCATGTCGGTCTCTTCCCTGGTGTCAGAGCTTTGACCTAGGCCCATATGCCTAGACCTAGAGTGGTTGGCGCCGGTATGGGACCCCGTCGGTTGAGACGGAGCCCGCACCTGAGGGGTCAGGCAAGGCAGAGCACAAACCCAAGGGTCGGGTGAGGCGGAGCCCGCGACCTCAGGGTCGAGCGAGGCGGAGCCAGCCCTTAGAGGTCGGGCACGGTGGAGCCAGCCCTTAGAAGTCGGGCGCGGCAGAGCCTGCCCCCAGAGGTCCGCGAGGTGGAGCCCGTGGCCTTGGGGTTGGGCGAGATGGAGCGCGCGGCCTTGGTGTTGGGCGAGGCAGAGCCCGACCCCAGAGGTCAGGCGAGGTAGAGTTCACCCTCAGAGGTCGGGTGAGGCAGAGCTCGTGGCCTCAGGGTCAGGCAAGATGGAGCCCACGGCCTTGGTGTCAGGTGAGGTGGAGCCTGCCCCTAGAGGTCGGGCGAGGTGGAGCCTGCTCTCAGAGGTCAGGAGAGGCGGAGCTTGCGCACCTAGGGGTCGATTAGAGCCATAGTCGCGCTCTTGACCGCTTGGATGAATCAATGTTGATGGTTATTAGCTCCTCCTCTTCGGGTACCCTAGTATTGGTCCCCGACAGTGCTCGTCAACTTCCTCTGCGCCAACAGAGACATCTTTGTGTGGAAATCCTCGGACATGCCAGGCATTATGAGAGAAGTCGCTGAGCATGCCTCGAAGATCAGGCCAGGCTCCAAGCCGGTGAAGTAGTGCCTGCATCACTTCAATGAGGAGAAATGCACGGCTATCGATGAGGAGATTGCAAAGCTTTTGGTGACTGGGTTCATCAAGGAAGTATACCACCTCGAGTGGTTAGCCAATCCCATTCTTGTATGAAAAAGAGTAGGAAATGGAGAATGTGTGTTGACTACACGGGTCTCAACAAAGCGTGTCCAAAGGATACATTTCCTTTGCCATGCATAGACCAAGTAGTCGGCTCAACCTCAGGGTGTGAAACCCTTTGCTTCCTTGATGTGTACTTTAGGTACCATCAAATCACGATGAAAGAGTCCGACCAGCTCGCAACATCTTTCATCACCCCATTCAGATCATTCTGCTACGTCGCAATGCTGTTTGGTCTGAAAATTCAGGGGCTACATACCAGTGTTGTATGCTTAAGTGTTTCAGGGACCTCATCGGCCGAACCATTAAGGCCTATGTGGATGACATCATGGTCAACTCCAAACAAGCTAACCAGGTCATACCCGACCTAGAGCAGACCTTCACAAAACTTCGAGCAAACAGCATTAAGCTCAACCTTGAGAAGTGCGTTTTTGGGGTCCCAAGGGGTATGCTGCTGGGTTTCATTGTCTTCGAGCGTGACATCGAGGCCAACCCAGAGAAAATCTCGGCCATCACGAGGATGGGCCCAATTCAGAACATAAAGGGGGTACAGTGAGTTGTAGGGTGCCTCGCCATACTCAGCCGCTTTATCTCACGCCTCGGTGAATGAGTTCTCCCCCTCTATCCGCTTCTGAAGAAGGCCAACTGTTTTGAATGGATGCCCGAGGCCTAGGAGGCACTTGACACGGTCAAGCGGCTTCTGACGAAGGCCCTGATCCTGGTCCCTCTGACCGACGGGGAATAGCTTCTGCTCTACATCGCGGCCACCATGCAAGTGGTCAGCGCCGCCCTAGTGGTAGAGCAAGAAGAAGAGGCACACGCACTCAACGTGTAGTGCCCTATGTACTTCATTAGCGAGGTCCTGTCCAATTCTAAGACCCGCTATCCCCAAATCTAGAAGCTCCTATACGCCTTCCTTATCGCCAAGAGGAAGCTGTGCCACTACTTCAAGTCACATCCGGTGACAGTCGTGATGTCCTTCCCCCTCGGTGAGGTCATCCAAAACTAGGATGCCATGGGAAGAATCGCGAAGTGGGCACTCAAGCTAATGGGTCAAGGCATTTCGTATGCCTCTCGGGCAGCCATCAAGTCCCAAGTGCTAGCTGATTTCAATGCAGAGTGGACCTAGGTCCAAATGCCACCAGCGGTCATCGACCAAGAGTACTGGATGATGTACTTCAATGGATCGCTGATGAAGAAAGGCGCTAGCATGGGGCTGGTCTTCGTTTCACCCCTCGAGGTACGCATGAGGTACATGGTTTGCCTCCATTTCCCCTCCTCCAACAATGTGGCCAAGTATGAGGCACTCATCAATGGCCTACGCATCGCCATCGAGTTGGGTATCTAATGGCTTGACGTCTAGGGCGACTCCCAGCTGGTCATCGACCAAGTCATGAAGGAATCAAGCTACCACAATGCCAAGATGGTTGCGTATTGCCAAGAAGTCCACTAGCTAGAGGCCAAGTTTGATGGCCTCGAGCTCAATCACATCCCAAGGTGTCTCAACAAGGCTGTCGACACACTGGTGAAAGTGGCGTCCGGCCGAGAGTCGGTGCCAATGGGCATCTTTGCCAGCGATCAGCATAAGCCCTCGTTCTGCTATGAGGAGCCAAAACAAGCCAGTGATGGGCCGCCTGCCCTAGGCTCAGGGGCTAACTAGTCATCGGCTCCATCTGACCCCTAGGTCATAGAGCTTGACGAGGATCCAGCGACAGAGCCTGACCCTCTAGTCAACTAGAGGACGGCTTACCTCGACTACCTCCTCCATGAGGCACTGCCGATGGACAAAATGGAGACTCGACGGCTCACGCATCGTGCCAAGTCCTTTGTCCTTATTGAGGGCGAACTCTACAAGTGAAGCCACACCAGGATCCTGTAGTGCTGCATCCCCATCGAACAGGGGAACCGGTTGCTGAGCGATATCCATGGTGGGGTCTGCGGTCACCATGCCACGCCTAGAACCCTGGTCGGAAACATATTCCGACAAGGCTTCTACTGGCCGACCGCAGAAGCCAACGCCGAACAGATTGTGCACACCTATGAAGGGTGTCAATACTATGCTCGGTAGACCCACCTACCAGCCTAAGCACTCCGGATGATCCCCATCACGTGGCTGTTTGTGGTCTAGGGGCTCGAATTGGTCGGACCTCTCAAAAGGGCGCCTGGGGGCTATACGCACTTGCTTGTCAGCGTAGACAAGTTTATAAAGTGGATAGAGGCTCGATCGATCTCTGTGATCAAGTTCGAGCAAGCCGTGTTGTTCTTCCTTGACATTGTCCATCGCTTTGGGGTCCCGAACTCCATCATCACAGACAATGGCATGCAGTTTACCAAAAAGAAGTTCCTCTGATTCTACGATGAATACCACATCCACATCGATTGGGCCACTGTGGCACACCCTCGCATGAACGGGCAGGTCGAGCGCGCAAACAGCATGGTCCTAGAAGGCCTCAAGCCTAGGATCTTCAATTGGTTGAACAAGTTGGGTGGATGATGGGTCATGGAGCTTCCCACGGTGCTTTGCAGCCTGAGGACGACCCCCAACCAGGCCACCGGCTACACACCATTCTTCATGGTCTATGGTTTCGAGGCTATCCTCCTGACTGACCTCAACTATGGAGCGCCAAGGGTTAGGGCGTACAATGAATAGGGAGCCGAGGTGTCCCTCGAAGATGCCATGGACCAGCTAGATGAAGCACGCGACGTCGCCCTCCGCTCAGCCAAATACCAGCAAGTGTTGCGCCGATATCACAGCCGTCGAGTGTGGGGTCAGGCCTTCAATGTTGGGGACCTAGTGCTCCACCTCGTCTAGAGCAACAAGAACCGCCACAAGCTCTCTCCGCCATGGGAGGGACCGTACGTCATCATAGAGGTGCTCCGACCATGCGCCTACAAACTCAAGTCCATCGACGGCATAGTCCTCGTCAATGCCTGGAACATCGAGCAGCTACGTCGCTTTTACCCTTAATACATGCACACTTTCTCTTATCAGTTTCACTATCAACTCTTTGATCTTTAGTGACACCCGACCCCAGCAACGATAGGGGGTCGGGCCTCACTTGGGGGCTAATAAGAGTGTATCTATTCGGTAGACATTCTCTACGCTCGACCCTTTCTCACGTTAAGACCCAGAAGCGAGGTTTGCGGAAATGAACTATCGGCGCAAAAAAGTGTCAATGCGCCTAGCACACAGCAAGCCAGAAGGATCTGCTTGATGGAGCAAGGCTAGAGATCTGCTTGGCTTCAACGCAGGACCAGTCGACCCTGCGAATTCCTAAAGGCGTGCTAGTCAATTTGACCTACAATTGACAAGGAGAGAAAGTTTATCTGTAATTTAGGGTGGAACATGCCGGTTTTGCCCAGACAGTTCCAAGTGTGCCTCTTTGGGAGCAGCCAGACGGGGAAATCAACTAAATAGCCGATATGCGAAGAAATCGAACTGTTTATGGATTGTAAAGCACATGGGTTGCGATTGATTTTATGATGACAAGTACAATGCACGCAGAAATGAGTAATGCCGTCAACTAGGTGAATATTACCAGTGTAAAGCATTGAGCCGATGAATTGAATGAGAAAGGATATAGCATGCGAACAAATGGACTGTCTAGTACAAACGGATCTACAAACGCTCTGAATCTAATCTGTTACCATCAACAGTGAGGTCGACCGGATCGATGGCAGCTATGATGATAATAACAAACTAAAACCGAAGAATCCATAAAACCATCTATACATTGACAGGTTTTCTGAAAGACATACTATATGCGTGAAAGCACAAGCGAATCGGCTGAAATAGCCGATTCAGGTAGAAAAGGGACTACAGCATGTGAATAATCAATTATTTCACATGGACAGATCTATAAACTCATCAGACCTAACCTGTTATCTTTAACAGTGGGGTTCGACCGGATCGATGACAGCCATGATAAAGACAACAAATCACACCTTTAAAATAAACAGATCCATTCACATTTAACATAATCATGGAGACACACTGTAGGCGTTAAAGTATAGGCGAGCGGCTATTTAGCCGATGTAGGCATAGCAAACAGCCAGGGTCATGCCTGGTCAAAAGTAAATCTACCAACTAGCATCCTCCGATCTAAAGTACTAACAGTGGGGATCGACCGGATCGATACATCCATAATAGTGAGCTATAGACCAGATTCAACTAGCTAGTAAACCTTCTCAAGATCAGACATGCCTTGACCACGTACTATGCATGACCAAGATCAAAGTAGAACAACCGATGAAACATAACCCATCGTTTAGAGTAAGAACCGTCGCAATGTAACAAAATAAACGATGGATTAGCAGGAGTGTCACATAGGAGGAGCACAACTACGTTGTTTTGTTATGTAAGTCTATAGAGATCAGTAACTTTAGTTTGCAATCTATGTATCGCTATGTGTTAGGATATCAGTTGAGAAAGATATTATGGTAAGCATCCATTGTTATTGTAAGAACATGGTTTATGGATTCAATGATTATATCTGTATGGTTTGTATTCAATAAGCTATTAAGGGCCATTTATTGTTTTGTTATCACCATCGCCGTTGGTGGTGTAAACGTCCAACACCGTTGCTATACGTATTATGTGGCAGGGATAAAAGTGTATCACCGCCGAATCATTTAGTAACCCAACATCGACTAAATGAACATCAAAGGCGGACCATGGTGCAAGGCGACGGTGACCATGACCTTTGTACTGATGGTTCATACGCTAAAGCGATGGTGATGTTTACCTCTACAGATGTGTCAGCTGTCGAAGCGACAGTGAAGCTGCACCATAGATAGTCAGGTTGAAGTACAAAGCGATGGTGTTGGTGACCACTACACCAGTGGTTGATGTGCCCACATGACGGTGATGTTAACCTCCACATAGGTAGATCATTTGCAAATGCGGCGGTGTTAGTGTATGTAACGTCCCACCTCTTCAAGGCTGGGCCCGCTTACATCTGGCAGCTTAACAAAGATATAGACTACCCTCACAGACCAACACTTGTCTTTTCTGCGCACTTTGTCCTCACTTGTGTGCACCCGGGAAGAACTTCCTGGTCGGTCACCCATCGCTCCAGGCCAAGCATGCTTTACCTTGGAGTTATTTGCAGATGGGCTTTCGGAAAAGAAGTTGCAACTTATTGGTACGAGTATCCTATTAATCCTATTAAGCCCTAAGCCGGGGTGTTACATCCTCACCCCCTTAAGAGATCGACGTCCTCGTCGATCAATCCCAAGCCAGGAACATCCCCTCTTAGCCACGTCCGTCTGTCCAGTGCCAGTGCATGTGCCATGCTGTGTGACCACATCGGATCCACACCAGCCATGCGCACCATGCCTACGCAACTACGACACACGCGCCCATGAAACCGCGAGAGTCGGCTCTGATACCATTCTGTAATGTCCAACCTCTCTAAGGCTGGCCCCTCTTACATCTGGCAGCTTAACTAGGATATAGACTGCCCTCATAGACCAACACTTGTCTTTTCTACGCACTTTGTCCTCACTCGTGCGCACCCAGGAAGAACTTCCCGGTCGGTCACCCATCGCTTCAGGCCAAGCATGCTTAACCTCAGAGTTATTTGCAGATGGGCTTCCGGAAAAGAAGTTGCAACTTATTGGTACGAGTATCCTATTAATCCTATTAAGCCCTGAGCCGGGGTGTTACAGTGTATATCCATAGATGGGTCATGCTCCAATGCGACAGAAGTAAGGACCTTATCACGGATGGATCATAAGCCAATACAGCGGTGTAGTGTACACCGCAGTCGATCTTAGATTCGACGGTGATGGCTATTACCATCACCGCCGACAGCTTACTTCCTAGGCTGAAATGCGACTGCGATGGGGGTTATGATGTGGTTGTGAAAGGTCCGAGTGTAGTAGTGGAGGTATACGAGGGTTCCCAGTGTAACAAATGGTGGGGATGATGCTGGAAGTTGGGACATGTTGGCATTTCTTAGCGCAATCACCAAGTATGGAGATTGAGTCCATTCCTGGCAACGGCACTAGATTTGCCTGTTGGTATTTCTTAGCACCATCACTAAGATTTGGATAAATCTTAGCAATGCCACCAAGGAACACCAACACGATAGTTCTTAACGATTACAGAAAATATTCGCAAGCACATGGATCTATTGTTGTAGCATTTCACCCAGAAGTATTCAGGGTATCGTTATTTATATTTTCCCAAAGGAAGGCAAGGTGTAAGAGTCTAGCATGGATATGAACAAGATTACATACTTGAATAGTGAACCAAAGTTTATGACAAGGGTAAAAATGGTATTTTTAGGATAGCGGACACACATCTAGGCCAACCTCAAAGATAAAAGAAAAACAAAGAATAAAAGAATATTCCTAAGTGGAGCAGGCCTGTTCTAATATAGCCGTGCAAAGAACGGTTGATGATCATACAAATTACATGGCTAGAGCTAGAACTAAGTGCAAGATGGATGGGGAGATCTTCGGGCACTAGTCTGCTCGCAAGCCAGGGAGACTTTAAGACTCCTACACAATACCTGAACATGGGGGATTACAAAGGATGGACATGGCTATCACCACCTACCGCCTACCCCTCAACCGTGGAGTACCATCATATCCGAAGGCTCCCATGCACCCGGGCACCACGTCCGTGTACAAGAAAACTACCCACATCCCCCCAGGACTCTGACCCTATAGATCGACAACAATAGGACATGGGCAAACCCGAAGGAACGATGAACTGCCACCTCAACTTAGCTCTACTTCTAATCATACAAGTTATATGAATGATTAAGCATAAAGTTCTACATGTTAAGCTCATGGCATAGAAACTATATGCTAGTTCATATGTCATGATTATAACATGAAAACTATACTCTAGTTCTATAGCATAACTATGTTGAAGATATGAGAGCAAGACTTTGGAAGAATTCTTCATAGTATTCATACCAAGATGTTTCTCTTTCTTCCAAGGAGCCAATCCCTCCTTGATAGCTTTGCTAGCTCCAAATACTACTAAAAGGTAAAAGAGAACAATAGTGTGGTAGTGAATTAGAGCCCAAATGAGGTGTGTGTGAATGGTGAGCTCCACCCATCTACTTATACAAGTGTGAGGTCGGTTTGGCGTAGGTAAATTAGGAAACTAGCCTAAACCGACTATGCATGCCTCCATGCAACCGCCTGCAGAGGATGGGCCCGAGAGGCGATCGTGGGGGTGCGAGCGCACCCATAGTGTGGCCGCACTAGGGCTGGCCCCCCTCGCCACCGACTTCGTGCTGTGGGCTGCTGCTGGGGCCTAGATCATCCCCATGTCGGTGCTTGGCCCAAATTTGTAACTTTGCTTGGGCTTTTGCTTGTTCTGCATTTGTAGAGTCTGCTTTACGCTTTCTGGATTGCACACTTTTGCTTCATACTTGGTTGTTGATCAGGAGTTGCTACTATGCCGAATATAATTCACAAGTGACATGCCTGTAACAAAGTATTCTTCCACAATTCAAATGTTAGCATTTTTATCCACCCTTTACCTTGATCCCTGTGGGGCGTATAGCTTTTCCAAGTTCTTAGGCTATGGCTAGATAGAATGGTTATAACAGAATCACCAATGATTCATTCCTTGATCAATTGTCTATCCGGCGGTTTTTATGAATTTTACAAAATAAATGTAAGTTCCTCAAATGATTCTCTCGATCGCTCAATGTGTATGAAACCTCACCAAGGCATTTGATATTTGCCTTCTTTTCATCCTACCACTAAAGGCTTTTTGTGGAGTTATGGGTAGGTATAAAATTTGAGGCATACTTGCATCAGATATTTTGCTAAGTCAAAAACCGGACCTCAAGGAGATGCAAGTCATACACTTTGATCAAGACGTGCAAGTGTGTGGAATTTTTATAATGTCCCTAATTCTAAATATTTTTGGTACTCCTTGGAATCATGATTCTCTCTTTTTTTGGTGGAATGCCTTTTATATGAAAGTATGGGCTATCTTTATTTATTTCTTCTTCTTTTCTTTTCTTTTCTTCATGCTCTTTGGCATGTATTTTTTCTCTCATGCCTTTTGGCATGGATATTTTTCTTTTCTCTTTTTTTAGCATAGCCCAGACTATTCTTTTTAGCATATGAAAATTTTAGACAGAGATACTCATGATAAATGAATGGAGTAATTATTTGGTGGACAGAAAAATCATGTTTTTGGTGTACGTGTGTCTTGATCATGGCCGCATGATGAGAATCTCAACAAGGGTCACAAACAATTTGACAATGCACAATGTAATAACAAGTAGCATATGACTAAGGTTTCATATATTGAATATTGTCATATGGCCTTGGTAGGTATTCATAATCATTGAGGAACTTTGAATTTTAGCGTTTTTGAAATTGAAAACTCTAGATGTCTAGTCTTTCTTAGAATAAAATCATAGCAAATTCTATTTGTACCATATCATAACTCGCAACAACATGGAAAAGGAGCAAGCGTTTGCAACCCATAGGTTTTTAAGTTTTTAGGATGAGACATTTTTAGCCAACAAACTTAAATCCTAGAGAATACTAAGTTATAGGCACAGATGAATTATAGACATAGCAACTATTTATCATTTTAACAAAGGAGAAACTAAATATTCCTAAAACACATATGAGAGTGGAATTCATATTTTTGGTGTTTTTATCATATTTCATTTTTTGTATTTTTAATTTTTTGATTTTTTTAAATGCTAATAACTAAATAAATGCATAAAATAAATGTGAAAAATAAAAGATACAAGGTACCTCTATAGGGGTCCTCCCCCAAGCTAGTTCATGGCCTATGGTCCGGGATTGTATCCCATGGACTACCAATAGGCCACCTACGCGTCGTGTTGTTGCTTCAGTAGTGCGTTCATTTGCGCCATCTGTTGCTGCTACTGAAGCTGCCACTGAGTCATATCATGCACATGAGTGTTAAGTGTATTTTGTATTTCACCTGTACAGATCTCCAATCCTCCGAGGCGGGTGTTGACATCTTCCCATCCTTGACGGTCTCAAACAGACAGTCGTGGATGCACATGTGGTGGTAGCCCCTCATAGTCGGAGGAGTGAGCTTGGCTCCATGCCACGTCATCAGCCTCCTACCATCCCAACCCTCCTGCCTCGTGTTGTCGTGAGGTGTGATCCTAGCCCAGCTGGTACCTAGGTGTGAACCTAGGCACATGCATGGCCAAAAACCACTCCGTATGGTACGCCTAAGGCACAAGTGGTGTCGGTGTTGGCGGTGGCTATTGATAGCTGCCTGCTTCATTCCTAGTCCTGCTCTGTGTTGACCTATGAGAAACAGAACTCCTACGTGCTTCCTCTTGCTCAACAAGAGCGAAGGTTAGCTCCGAGGACTTATACAAAGCGAGTTCCGGGTTAGGTAACGGAATCTCATTTGTATATCCCGGGAAGAAAAATACAAGGTTCCCTACATCATCATACTTCAAATGGTGCCCTTGCATCAAGTAGTGCTCATTAATACTAATGCATTGAGTAGAGGTGTATGTCACATCTTGTCCATCCAATGCACCAATACTAGTGGCAATACGAGTCACAAGGGACATGCAAGAGATATATGTCAAAGCCTAGAGTGTTTCTAACCAATGTTTAAACATTTCTTTTATAGGAGCAACTTTAATGTTTTTAAGCATGGCATAGAGCAGTTGCATTTCAGCATGATAAACAAAGCGTATATCTTGTCTTGCAAACAAAGTCATGGCAATCCATCGATGCAAGAACCTCAAGGTAGGATAGTGAATATTCATATTTTGAGGTTGAAACTTGCCAACTACGTTTTGACCCGAAATTACTCTCCAAAATTCATGGTGATTAAAACCTTTGAGAGTATGATCTAAGTCAACTAAGCATTTTGTACTAAAACCTAGGTGAGAACTTTGATTTCTTCATGTGAGATAATATTCTTGTTCAAAAAGACGGAAAGTAATCCCATTCTCAACTTCTTGCAAAGAGCATAAAAACTAGATTGTTAGGAGGCGAGAACCTTGCTCGTCAACGGGAGCAACGTTCTCCCATCCAACGGCTTTCCAGATGGTGGTGAATTCGGTGTCCATACCTATCTTTTCGAGGAGGTCGGGGTGGTATGCCGGCGTGTGGATGAACTCACAGTTCTTGATGAGGTTGTACACCTGCATCTCCCGTTCTCCCTCCAATTCAAGGTGGGGATCGTCATTACCTTCCTCCATCGGTTGTTCTTGCTCTTCTTCTTTCGTTAGCACAGTTTCTTCATCTTCATGCATCGAGCTCTCCTTAGGCTCGGTGTAGCGCGCGCTTGAGCTTCCGCGGGGGCAACTTGAGCTCACCCACATGACCTTCTTGAGTGTGCTGGCTAGCTTCCTTCTGAACCTATTCATGGTGGAAACAAGAACAACACGAACAAACAAAATATTTCCTGGGCACGGAGAAGTTAGCACGAAAAAATCTTTGCACCTGAGAACTATCTTGACAAGTTTGAGATAAGAATTTCTCAAAGGTTTCTTGCACTAGAACTTTGTTAGAAAATGCTTGAAATAAATTTGGGAGCAAGTGATTGAGTGAGAGAGTGAAAAAATGGAGAGAGTGAGGGTGAACAGGGCCTCAACCCTGGCTCTCCCATTTATAGCCAGCCGAGCATTGACCCAAGGGGCATGGCCTCAATGGCTAGGAGCCATTGGAGGTGGTAGAGCATGCGTGGCACCAGGCGCGGTGCCTGGTGGGCCCACTGCTGCTACCCCTTGGCTGGTAGTGGCCAACGGCCATTTCAAACTCATGGCCATTGGGGATCGACTTAGATTCCCAACGGTCTGCTCGAAATTGATTTTCCAACAAAATTTTATTAAATTTTTAATTTTTATAATTATTGCAAAAATGATAACCGATAAAAGAAAATTATTCTTATTCAGAAAATGATTATTATTTTTTTTCTAAAGATTTTATTTTGAAGTAAAATTTTAAATTTTGAATTTTGAATTTTTTTTTGAAATTTTGAATTTTTAAAAGATAACTACCAATTTACCTTTGGCAAGGGCTCGACATTTATAGTCTGTCGGGCAGGATCTCTCCTCCTTCATTGGTTTGTAGCTGCATGAACAAACTCGAAGGAATTCTCGGGTTGCCCCAGGATTTACCCCGTGTTGTTGACATGAATAGCAGCAACTATTTGTGCTATTTGTGTTTCAATCATTTTATTAAAACTTAGTTGGTTTTTAACGGTGGATGATAAATTTTAAAGTTTAGAATTTATATTTTCAATCATTTTATCATTAAACATAAATTTTATAGTGATATTTTCATTGATTTTAGCCTAGCCTAAGATCAGGTCTTTCAAGGAAGGTTGATTCGAATTGAAATTTGAGTTGAAATTCGAATTACCTCCTTGTGAGCGGGATTGATTATTCCACCCATTATTGTTCTGCTATCGAAAGCCGTTGTTGATATATGATGCTTCTTCACGGGTCTCGGGGCAGTCGTTCCCCGAGTGTCTAACTTCTCCACAAACTTCACATGTCATATGTGAGTCCATGGCCTAGACAGTGCTTTTGATAGCTTCTTTGCCAGCAGCACGTTCATCCAGTCTTTTTAACAACAAATCAATTTTTGCGGTAAGCATATCCACCTCCTTCACAGTATGCATGCCTTTTATCTTCCCCTAGCTTTGATTAGACACCATTTTATCGATGAGAGCCGTAGCTTCATCGACGGTGAGGGAAAGAAACGTGCCTCTAGCATGGCATCAATGAGCCCCTTTGACATGGGCATCAGCCCATCGTAGAAGTTTTGGAGCATGATCCAATACTCTATCCCATGGTGCGGGCATGACTGGATGTAATCATGTAGCCTCTCCCACGCCTCGGGGATAGATTCCATGGAATTCTGCTAGAAGTTTGAAATTTTCCCCCTCAGGGTATTGGTTTTGCCCATGGGGAAATCTTTGCGAGGAACGCTGTGGAACATTTGTCACACTTGTTGCACTACTACACAAAATCTTTTGCGCAGTGTTTGCAATTAGGTCTCGGAGGTGGGCAGTCATTTCAAATGCCTCGGTTAATGCCTGGATTATCCGAGGCAGTTATTTTTTATTAACCGAGGCGGTTAAAAATCTCCTAAAATCTATTAACCGTGGCGGGCCTTATAAGAGGCCCTCCTAGGAAAATTGATTTTCCCAGGTGGGCCTCTTATAAGGCCTGTCTCGATTAATATGGCCAAGCCCACTCAGATTTTCCGCCAACTTTATCCCTTCGAGTATATATATGGGACTAGGGTTTGATTCACTCATTCTCACTCTCCTCCCTGCCTCCCTCTCCCTCAGCCCGTCAGCCACCAGCGCCCCTCCTCATCACACCGAGCAAGTATCGCATGACTGACACCTCCCTCTCACACACCGACGCCTCTCTTTCTCACACCAGTCGGCCTCTCTCTCTCCCCCCCCTCCCACAACACTAGCACCCCTCCTCGCTCCCACCATGGTGGTGCCCCTCATCCCCTACGGTGGATCCGGTCCCCTCCTCCTCCCTGGTGGTTGATCCGGCCCCCACCTACTCCCCAGTGGTGAATCCGGCTCCCACCTCATCCACGGTGGCAGATCTGGCCCGCACCTCATCCCCTGCGGTGGATCTAGTCCCCTCCTCATCCTCCACGTCAGATCTGGCATCCTCCAACTCCCTGATGGTGGATCCAGCCCCCACCTCCTCCCCCACAGTGGATACAGCACCCTCCTCCCTAACGGCGCTGTCGGTGCTCGGATCTGGTTGAGGCGGCGAGCGTCGTGGATCCAGCGGCGACAGATCCCAGCCGGCGAGATCCAGGGGCGTGGATGGGCTCGGCGGGCCCGTGGATAGGGTCACTAGGCTTGTCCACGGGTTTCTTATTTTTTTGTTTTTTTATTTTATTAACCAAGGCAAGCATTTGAACCGCCTCGGTTAAGGCCACGATTAACTGTGACCTTTCTACTGCGGCGGTTTGAAAAACCATGGTTAATTTTTTCTATTGTAGTGTTGACAGCTTCCTTCTCCTTGTAAAACCACTGTTTCACCTTCCCCGCGAGTGAGAAGGGAAACAGATGGACCCTGATGCTTGCTGGTGCGACGTCTTTTATCACGATGGTGTCGCACAGCTCAAGGAAGTGTTGCAAGTGTGCACTTGTGTCCTTACTAGGCAAACCACAAAACTGGTTTGCCTGTACCATTGTGATAGGCAAGTCTGGAGCTTGATGGAGGGGGCGGCGGTGGCGGCGCGAACCGGGCAGCAAGCACGTGTTCCGCTGAGTCTAGTGCCCTACAGTTAAAACAAAGGGACCGATGAGCATCACAACATCTCAGGAAAGCCAAACCAAGAGAGAGGAAGGAGGGCGATGTAGCAGGGTGAGCTGGCCACGGTGGAGGCGCATCTCGGTGGCTATGGAAACCACCGTGATGGCAAACGGCACTAATGGTAGTCGCGGCGGCGAGAGGCGAAGCGAGCGGGTCACGGAGGAGAGCACGGGTTACACAAAGCTGCAGGCATGGGCTATTGGGCAAAGGTGCTATGGCAGTGGTGAATTTTGGCCAATGGCAGGGCCGATCGGTGGTGAGTAGGAAAGGGAAAAGAGTAGGAGCGCCGGTGGCTTCATGTTTTATGGGCATGGCTGAGGCTTCTGGGCGAGCCAGCATCTGTTTGGGCTCACCACTGTGAAGCAACTGCGTGCCAAACGCGAGCGAAGCGGTAAACAAGGGTGGTGGCCGACAATGAGCAGCTGCGTGGCACCTGCTTGTGAGCCACTGTAGTAGACTGAAAGCCCCGTGCCGGTGCAGAAAGTGACCAACACATAAATATTTGTAGTTTTGTCGTACGTTGTGATCGGAGGTGGCCTAGCACTCAATGACACAGGGTTTATACTAGTTCAGGCAACGTGTCCTACGTCCAGTTTGAGTCGGTCGGTGACTTTATTCCTGAGCCCAGGTGCTCGAAGTTTGCAGTGGGGTTACAAACGAGAAGGAGGAAGATGGGGTGTACAAGAGGTCCAGGCGGACTCTGGTAAGAGGGACCGAGAGCGATGGAAGCTCTACTATATGCTAAGTGTTCGAGCGTGTGCTTGTGGTTTGAACCTAGTGGTTCTGCTATTGTGTACTAGTGAACTTGATCGATCTGAATCAACCTATCTGTTGGAAGAGAGCGTATCCCCTTTTATAGAAGAAGGGGATGGCTTTACAAGTTAGAGGGAGGGAGTACATTTGCCGCTAAGTCTTGCTGCCCACATCGGCGAGTACAAGACGATGGTAGGCTCCCACAATACTGTTGAATGTCAGATGCACGTGAGAGTTGCGTCATCTTCTTCAGGTATGGCAGGTGTCAGTACCTGCTATACTATTATTACCGAGAGGCATATAGGGGGTTTTACCATGTTTGCCTGGTACGGTAAATGCCAGCACCCACAATACTGTCGATGCCTCGGAGGCACATGGGGGAGCCTTACCATATTTGTCTGGTATGGGAGTTGATGGCGCCCACAACACTGTAGGGAAAATGTCGGCGCCTACAACACTGCTTGCGTTCTGTCATGTCAGGGAGGTCACAGGGTACTGTCTTGTAGGTGTACAGGGTATGGTCCTCGGTATTGCAGTTGACTTGAGTGCGCTGCCTCACTTTCCCTATCTGTCCTGGTCCTTACCGAACGGGTGTCCCCGGTCGGTTGGTCGTAGTCGGCATTGATTGCGCCAGTCAGAGAGGAGCCGTAGGTAGGGGTCCGGCTTTTTCCTAGTTAGAGAAGCGGGTGGGAGTCGGAAGTGGTGTTTTGGCCAGGCCTTCCGGTCGGAGAGACTGTCCGGAGGTGGGCTGGAGACTGAAGCGAGTGCTCTGGTTGAAGAGGTGGGCCGGAGTCAGAAGCGGGCACCGTTCCTCCTCGGCCAGGCCATTCGGTCGGAGAGACCGTCCAGAGGTGGGCTAGAGTCCAAAGCGAGCGCTCCGGTCGGGGAGGTGGGCCGGAATCAGAAGCGGGCGCCATTCGTCCTCAGCCAGGCCTTCTGGTCGGAGATTGGATCATCCTTCTGGCCTATTGTCTAGGTATTTGGGCCGGCCCATGAGTTGCGCGTTGCTCGCAACATTGTCTGTTGGGCCAAGTTTTTGTTGGGAAGCTGGTCCACGAGGGACCCTAGGTTTATGAACCCGACAGGAGCTCCCGAGCCCCCAGGTGATTCGGGTAGAATCGTCTGGGGGGTTTTTGTCTTGACGGTGGGTGCGCGCGAGCGCACCCTCAGGTGTAGCCCCCGAGCCCCCAAGCGATTCGGGCAGAATCATCTAGGGGATTTTCATGTTGCCTGCGAGGGAAGTTTTCGTTTTGTCAGCGGGTCCGCGCGAGCGCACCTGCGGGTGTAGCCCCCGAGCCCTCGGGCGATTCGGGCAGAATTGTCTGGGGGTTTTTCATTAGCGGGCGTGTGCGTGTGTTTTTTAGTTGAGATAGAGTCGGCGGTTAGTTTTGGGATCGGGCGAGGTGGAGCTCGTGGATCCTAGCGTCGGTGCCCGCCGTGGGCTCGGGCGAGGCAGTTAGTTTAGGGATCGAATGAGACAGAGCTCGCGGGTCCTGGCATCGGTGCGCGCCATGGGATCGGGTGAGTTAGAGTCATGGATCCTGCCCTCAGTGCCGCCCGCGCAGCTGTGGTAGTTTAGTTTAGGGATCAGACAAGACAGAGCTCGCAGGTCCTGGTGTCAGTGCGCGCCATGGGATCGGGTGAGCTAGAGTCATGGATCCTAGCCTCGGTGCAGCCCGCGCAGCCGAGGTAGTTTAGTTTAGGGATTGGACAAGACGGAGCTCGCGGGTCCTGGTGTCAGTGCGCGCCATGGGATTGGGCAAGTCAGAGTCGTGGATCCTGGCCTCGGTGTAGCCCACGCAGCCGAGGCAGTTTAGTTTAGGGATCGGACAAGACAGAACTCGTGGGTCCTGGCCTTGGTGCAGCCCGCGCAGCCGAGGTAGTTAGTCAGTTAGTTTAGGGATCGAACAAGGCGGAGGTCATAGGTCATGGCGTCGGTGCGCGCCGTGGGATCTGGCGAGTCAAAGTTGTGGATCCTGGCCTTGGTGTAGCCCACGCAGCCAAGGCAGTTAGTCAGTTAGTTTAGGGATCGGACGAGACGGAGCTTGCGGGTCCTGGTGTCGGTGCGCTCCATGGTATCGGGCGAGTCAGAGTCGTGGATCCTGGCCTTGGTGCAGCCTGCGCAACCGAGGCAGTTAGTCAGTTAGTTTAGGGATTGAATGAGATGGAGCTCGCGGGTCCTGGCGTCGGTGCCCACCGTGGGATTGGGTGAGTCAGAGTCGTGGATCCTAGCCTTGGTGTAGCCCGCGCAGCTAAGGTAGTTAGTCAGTTAGTTTTGGGATCGGGCGAGGCGGAGCTCGCGGATCCTGGTCATGGTGCAGCCCACGCAGCCCAGGCAGTTAGTTAGTTAGTTTAGGGATCTTGAGCCCCCGTACCCCATTGGGCTTGGTAGGGGTCGGTTTTGAGTTTTGTGCGTTACCCGTCCTTGGTTTCTCACAACCAGAGGAGCTGAGCTTTGTCGCTTGCCTCCATCACTCGGGCTCGAGTGACGCGCTCGGTGAGCTCACTAATGGGTATGATCGAGTGGAATCTGGGTCTGTCGTTCATGATGGGGTCGGCATAGCCCTCTTGTGACACTCCACTGCTCCTTTACCTACAACCTGGTAGATTCCTGGGTTGTTCTGGAGACCGACCCGGGTGGCCTGCTAGCCTCCCCTCGATGGAGATTCTGTGGGCTTGGCAAGAGGTTTAGGATTGAACAAGAAGGTTAAGATGACCCTATCTGCTTTAGGGCAGACTAGGCGAGGGCCGCACGGGGCTCATCTATGTTTTCTTCCCTGGCTCTATTTGACGTGGGGCGGCCTCGAGCCCTTCGTGGGTCGGCATTCGAACCTCGGTCGGTCGTTGCTCATGTTGAATGAGGCAATTGTCGCTTCGTGACGCAACACGGAGCATTGTGATGCATTTTGCCACATGTGCGATGCTTTAGTTCCTGAGCCCCCGGGTGATGCAGGGCCTGAATCGTCTGGGGGGTATGGGCGTATGGAATGAATGCGTGTATGAATGTATGAATGATTATATAAAGAAATAGCTGGGGTCGGTAGTGTTACCTTGATGACTCGAGTGATGGGGTTTGAAGAGCTCCAATAAAAAATGTCCGACCGGGACCCATGCTCGTCGTTCATGATGGAGTTGGCATGGCCTACAAGGGGCGTCCCTTTGCTCCTTACCTGTCTCTCGGTGTGTTTTTCTGAGCCGTTTGATCGACTTAGGAAGCCCGATGGTCTCTCCTGGCGGAGATCCCGTTGTTTGGGTTTTTCCAAGTCCCGCCTGGGGAGGCGGAGAGCCGCCTGCGCGTGGTGATGCTTTGGTTTCTGCACCCGGCGTGTGATAGTGGTGGGCCATACCTAGGCCACGTCCCATCTGATCAGGCACCGTTCCATCAGGCAGGGCGCGCCTCATCGGTCAGGGCGTGTCCCATCGTATCCCATCTGCACTAAATGGGGGAAGGGAGAGAGTTTTTTGCTCTGATCCTTTGCCCTTCTTCAGCTGTCGCATTTCCTCTTTAAATAGGGGAGGGAGAGGGCTTTTCGTCGCAGTCCTTTGCCTATTCTCCAACTATTGCCTCTCCTCCTTCCTCCTCACCGAGAGTGCCTGTATGCCGCGGTGGTTCCTAAGTGAGAGAGAGGGGAAGCAAGGGGGGACTTATAGATCCTTTCGTGAATCTGGAGCATGATGTTGAGCTGGAGGCTGCCCGAGGCTGTAACACCCTAGGTGTTTGTCACCAGTTAAGCAATGGGTTTAAGCTCAACCGTGACATGTTAAGTGGTGATGGTGATGTTAGGTCAAACATGTGAAAATGAGCCACCACTTAAACTTGGACCATGCACCATTGCTTACAAGGTTGCCCTTTCCAAAAAGTATGCTTGAGTAATGTTGGATGCACTTCTTTCATGTGTCTCACATCAATATCCATCTATATTGATCACTGGAAAAGTTTCATGAAGTTTGGAATAAAAAAGTCACATGAAATGATAAGTTATATCCTTGTTGGAATGGCTTTACTAAGTGTTGGAATTGCACCCTTAATTGAATGGAATTATAGATCATCAACCAAACCTTGCAACTTTGCCCAACTAGCTCTAGATGAACTCTACAACAAAAGTCATGAAAGGTCCATGCTGAGCAAATGCCCTGAAAATGCTCCAATAGGGCACAAAGACCATTTAAGCTTTAGCGTGATACTACTTTGGTCAAAGCAGAACTATAGGTTTTGTGCATGTTTTGGAGTTTGATCTTTAATAAAAGTTGTAGCTCAGTTTGAGTAGAACAAAGTTTGTTTAAAGGTCAAGACCTAGTTCAGTCTCTAACTTAGTCCAACCGAGCCCTCAAATTGGAATCCATTACTACTTTGGAGCTCGAAAAATTTGCTAAGTCCTCAATGGACTGAATGACTGTTTTCAGGTTTCATGTCTCTACATTGAGGAACTAATATCTTGCAAACCGATCCGATCCAGACCATGATCCTTTAAGAAAATTTGTAGTACTCATGTAGCTATAACACATGGTGCAATCAGTTGAACGAATAACGAATCGGTTTAGGAGATATAGGATGGGAAAGATGACATTTCAGTCGAATGTTTGAGGCGGTATTAGAAATTTGAATCCATGAGAGCAAGCAGGAATGGCCGAACGGCATCGGGCGCTCAATGCCCTGTGGCCTCTCATGCTCGCCTACATACATGCGTCTTGCCGCCTTGACTTGTTGATTTGGAGACCCGAGCACTCGCCCCTCTCCCATTCTTCCTCTTGCTCTCTGTCTCCTCTCTCATTCTCTGCCGGCGCCGAGCTGCGTAAGCCATGGCAAACGAAAGCGGAGCTCCCACCGCCGCCGCCGCTTTTTCTCTTCCTCCACCCCGACTCGCCATCCTCTCGCCGCCCCAAGCCAGGCGCCCGTCGGCTCCTCCTTGTTGCGCTATCGCAAGACAATCAGTGTCCGCCATGGACGCGAGCAAGCTGAAGCTCGGGCCGCCATCAGACGACGAAGCAGCGCTGCTGGCTGGCCGCGGCCGCCATGCGAAGCGAAGCGAGCCTGGGCCATGGGCGCTGGCTGTGGCCACCCGGTTTCGCGTGGCTCGTCCTCGCCACCCGTCGCACCCCACAGTGTCGCCGTCGTTAGTCTACGCGCCGCCAAGCCGCGGGCTCGCGTGGCCGGGCCAACTCGGGCCGCCTCGGGCCGAGCTGAGCTGTCCCTTGGGTGCGCATGACTCCCCTGATGCTCCACCACCACTCCACCGCCGCCGACAAGCCTCCTCCGGCCATCCGTGGCGAACTCCCGCGCCTCCCCTGCTGTGATTTGCGACCAGGGACCCCGTGCTAGAATTCGACAAAGGGAAGGGGTCTAACTGCAAAGTCTGTGACTCAAATGAATAGTACCAATAAGGACCTATTTGTAGGAAATTAGCTGAACTTTGGAAATTCATAGTAATTCATAAAAAAATCGTAAAATAGCAAATGAGGACTTTTTGGAATCCTTGTAAAATTCTCTATGCACTAGATCTATAATATGGCATGTTTTAGTTTAAATATTTTGCGGTAAAAATAGATTTGTGCAGTAAGGTTGTGATGCTAGTTGAATTTCTTATTTTCCATAACTACAGATCTAGGGCTCCAAATGAAGTGAAATTTTTGTGGCGTGCTACTCATGTGATAGTTGATGTGTGGTAAAAATTTCATGAGTATTGGATGAAGTATGAGTGAGTTATTGGTTTATCTCGCTCTCACATGATTTCTTGCAATAGCAAATTGTCTTTTTTGTAGAGGTAGCTATACTTATGCAAATAGTATTAAATTTGTATGGTAGACTATTGAGAGGATATGCGAGCTACTGTAATTTTTGTAGAATTTATTGTGCATTTTTGGTATATGTTCATTAAGTCACCTTGTTATCTAAAATAAATTAAGAAATGCATTAAAAGAATTTATTTGGTCATGGACACTAGGTTTTCTGATGTTCTTTAGTCATGTGTGACATGTTGGTAAAGTTGGTTTTGCCTAATTATGTGTTTGCAGCATAAGTTAATATTTATTTTCTTACAAATGTGGTTTATGGACAGATCTGGGAACCTAGCAAAGTTCTTCATGATAATGTGCTTTGTTGTGAAACTTGTTTATACAAAAGTTGTAGATAATTCATGTATCTAGCTGCTGTTAAAATTTGGTGGTATTTGGCCTTGTAGTTTGTGAGTTATGCCTGCTTAAAGTTGGGTTTCAGAAATGACTGCTCTTTGTCAATTGTGGACCAGTTTCTGTAAATGGGTATATTTGACTTAGTTAACTTGAGAATCATGCTAAGATGATTAAAGATGAATTGTAGAAAATTCCATAAGATTTCCAAAATGTCTTCTTGCAAGTCATTTGGATTTGTGTAACTCCAGTTATGGCTAAATCTTGTAGCTGCTGTTTACATGTCCAGAAATTAGCAGATTCCAATTATAGTGTTTGCTTGTATATTGTTAAGTATGACTTATGCCTTGAATGATGACTGAGTTAGAGCACCTGAGATCTTGGGAAACTTGTGTCATGCTTGGTGTTGTCGTCTTCTTTGCCATCTTAGCATGATAGATTGTGTGATGTTTGAGTTAAGCATCGCAAAGTACTTAAGTGTGTTAGTGTAAACTATGCTTGTCTTGCTTGCTATTTTGTGATGCGTCTCAGGGTACTATTCTTCATATTTATACACATGCATCTTGCATCTCATTTAGGTATGCTAGATGAACCACGTGAAGGATGTGAGATGGAGTCAAACTCGAAGATTTGGTTTGGTGGATATATCCCGAAGATGGAAGGACTAAGCAAGTGCTAGGACCGGAGATGTCACCAAGACGGTGCAAGCTAACTGAACTGACTTGTGTCAGATCCCAGGCAAGCCCCGAAGCATTCTAAGCCTCCCATGTTTTTACAAATATCTTGAGTATCTTTTATTGTTGATGATGCATTAAGTATAGGAATTAGTTGGAACCAATTGTTGCATTATATCCCCACCTTGTCCAGATAAAATCCTGTGAATCCTAATTAAGTGTAGGATCGAATGATGCTTAGCTATGCATAGACCGGTAGAAGTCGGGTGATTTCCTGTCACATGCATGATGTAGGATGAGCTCTGGTCATGGTTGGCTATATTTGCTATCGTGGGAAAAGAACCATGTGTTAATAATGAAAAAGAGACTAGATGGGATGATGGTAGTGCAGCAACAAGGCATGGAGATCTTGGGTGTGAATCTATCCCCGTCTATGTCGTTTAAGGACCGATACGCTGTACGTCCTCATGTCATGTTGAACGCAACCTAACACTTAGCTGGCCGGATAAGTCGTTCCGACCGCAAAGCCTAGTAGATCGACTCAGGCCGGGGACGGGAGCAGTGACGTGCATTCTGGAGGTAGTAAGGATGTGCGGAGAGCCATTGGCATAAGTCCAAGGTGGGTTAGAGTCCCGAACAACCTTGGCAGAGTGGTTCTCTGAGAATGTCGATCTGTTCGGACTCGTGACTCCTGAATCGTACCAAAGGTGACTCGTTTGCGACCCTGACGGGGGAAGCAGGGTTTGTGTTTAGGAATACCCCTCCAGCTGGATAGGAATCGATTCGAATCACCATCTCTCCCGGATAGTGAGAACTTGACTGAGCAGCGGCAACGTAGATTCACTAAATTTAAAGATATGGTTAAATGATGATGATGATGATTATTATGACAATGAGCCATGAAATACCTGATATGGTTATTATTGTTTGCAACTTAATCAAGTGATTGATTAGTATAGGTGCTAATATAGATGGTAGGTAATGGCTAAAAGTCACTGCTAGTACAGGTGAATAATGCTAATGGTTACTCAAGCTTTTATGCAAAAAGGTTGTCCAGCCAGATCCACTAAATTAAGCTATGCATGATCCTTGGTGTCATTTGTTTTGGTTTCCGTCGGGTAAGTCTGGCTGAGTACATTCGAGTACTTAGGGTTTATCCCACCATGTTGCAGGTGGAGTTCTAGGCCAGTTGAAGATGGTGGCTAACTGCCGATGGGCTTGGTGATTCTATAGTTACTTCTCATCTATATGCTTTTGTTGGATGATGTCACTTATGCTAGCAATATATTTGGAACTTATATTAATGTAATCATTTGAAAGCTATGTTGTTTTCACTAAGCGGTTTTGAAACCCAAACTTGTACTTTTATTTGTGAACCCATATGTAATATTATTTCCGCTGCAACCCTGTGTATGTGATGTGTATTTGCTTAATCACGCGATCTTGGTTGTGATGTTGATTTACCGAGGTCTTTCGGGACACTCGGCGGACTACCGGGTTTATATAAGTGAAAGTATGTGTGTGTCAACATGTTAGCGGGGACAGCCGTACTTGATCTTGTATAAATTGGATGGTTCTGTTATAGAGGCAGTGCTGGCCGTCTTTCCCTAAGAAGGGGCGGCTTCTACCGAAGGAGGTGGCACGCTGGATTCATCTGCGAGGCCTTTTTTGGGATGGATCCGTGTGTGGATTCTTTCTGGTGGATCTTCACTGGGTGAGCCTTGTCGGAGCGAAAGTTGCCCAGGATCATGCTGGTGGAGGATTCCATGGCTGCAGCTACTCAGGTTGGCCAGTTCATAAAGTTTGATGAGATCTCTTCCAGCCATGGTGGCCATACCTCGGTGGCAGCGTCCCTGCCCAGGAGCTACCTCGACTGCATGAGAAGGTCAAGGGCTCCATGCCCTTCTGCTGAGCATCTATGGGTGTGACGCCCTTGAGGTACCTGTTGCACTCGTCAAAGTTGAGGGAGCGGAACCAACCGAGTCCCTTGAGGTACCCGTTGTGCTCGCCGAAGTCGAGGGAGCAGAACCGAGCGGGGCCCTTGTGGCGGTGGTTATGTCCGATAGTGTGTGCCGTGGCCTCTCATTTGGTGTCAGGCGATGTCGTCGAGCGGACGTAGTAGTATTTGGAGTAGAAGTAGTTAGAAAATGTAATAGTTGAGTTCGTGGGTGAGTCCTCGTGAACAATTGTATCAATGAACACATCAGTTCTATTTTTGTGATAGAATCACTATCCGTTCCTTGTTTTTATCCTAGCATAGCTTTTGTTTTTGTCCTTTCTTTTTCGCACCTACCTGTTAGTTCTGTAGGCTGCAGCTTTTAAGAACCTAGGCATGGCCCGCGGGGCTCGGCTGCTCATAACTGTAGGTCATTGCGGGGTGCGTTCGGTTAGGACTAACAACAAAGTTACGTTGGGTAATCAAAGGAATGGAATGCGCTTCCGTTTGGGGACAAGGTTGTTACCATGTGATAGTAAAAAAGAGAGGTAGTATTTAGTATTGTACCTTCATGGAGCCCCTAAGCGACCCGGGCTGAAAGTGTTTGGGCTGTGGTGCTTTACAGGAGCAAGTGTTTGACTAAAAAATGGTAAGACCAAATTTAGGGGAAAACGACGTAGCTGTTCAATGTTGCAAGTGTTGGTGAGAACGTTGTCATTGTCGTCCTCCAGTCGGTAGGCACCCGGTCGGATCACTTCGGTTACCGTATAGGGTCCTTCCCATGGTGTAGAGAGTTTGTGTTTTTCTTTCGTTGACTGGGTCCTCCTGAGTACGAGATCACTGACTTTGAGGATCCTCCCCCTGATCTTCCTTTTATGGTACCTACGGAGAGTTTGCTGGTAGCGAGCGGAGCAGATGACGGTCGTCTCGCGGGCCTCCTCGAGCAGGTCGACTACATCTTGCTGAGCCTTCATGGCTCGGTCATGCTCAAAAGCCTTCACTCTTAGGGTGCCGTGGTCGAGGTCAGATGGCAGTACTGCTTCAGCTCCATAGGCCAGGAAGAAGGGTGTGAACACTATGGATTGGTTCGGGGTCGTTCTCAGGCTCTAGAGGATCGCTGGGACCTCTGCAACGCATCGCCCCGCGTACTTGTTGAGTCGGTTGAAGATGCGTGGCTTAAGTCCTTGGAGGACCATGCCATTGGCACGCTCGACCTGACCATTAGTACATGGGTGTCCGACCAAGGCCCAGTCGATCCTGATGTCGTATCCATTACTGAAGTCTAGGAACTTCTTTTCGGTGAAGTTAGTCCCGTGGTCAGTGACGATACGGTTTGGAACGCCGAATCGGTAGATGATGTCGAGGAAGAATTTGACCGCCTCTTCCGAGCGGATGTTAGTGATGGGCTTGGCCTCTATCCACTTGGTGAACTTGTCAACTGCTACGAGTAGGTGAGTGAAGCCACCCGGGCCCTTTTTGAGGGGTCCTACCATATCAAGGCCCTAGACCGCGAATGGCTAGGTGATGTGGATGGTTTGAAGTTCCTGTGCCGGCAAATGAGTTTGTCGAGCATAGAATTGGCATCCCTCACACCTGTAGACGACCTCCTCTACATCTCATAGTGCGGTGGGCCAGTAAAAACCTTGGTGAAAGGCTTTTTCGACCAGCGACCTCGGGGCTGCGTGATGTTCGTAGATCCCAGCATGGACCTTGAGGAGGAGCTGCTTCCCCTGGTTGGTGGGGATGCACTTCATGAGCACTCCCGATGGACTCCGTTTGTAGAGTTCATCACCGAGTGCGACGAAGGTCTTGGCGCGTCGAGCGATCCATCGGGCTTTAGTCCTTTTGGGTGGGAGAACCTCCTCGAGTTGTAGGCGAGTAGCGGCGCTCGCCAGTCAGTTTGATCGAGTGCCAATACGGTGACGTCAGCGGGTGATGTCGTCATAGAGGCACTGGGGTCAGAGCCCCCGAGTGCCGGCTTGGTGTCAGGGTCGAAGCCCCCGGGCGCTGGCTTGGCATCAGGGTGTGTCTAGATTGGACCTTCCAAGACACGGGTGGATAGCTCATGTAGATCGTTGATGAAGACCCTGCTCGGGGATGGATCCCTCCTGGCGGCCAATTTTGCGATAAAATCGGCGGCATCGTTGTCCTTTCGGAGGACATGATATAGCTCGATTCCCTAGAATTTGTCCTCGAGCTTGCACACCTCTTGGTAGTATGCCGCCATGAGGGGGCTTTCACAGGAGGACTCCTTCATGACCTGATCAATGACCAGCTCCAAGTTGCCATGAACGTAGAGTCGTGTAGCACCAAGTTCGATGGCGATGCATAGTCCGTAGATGAGGGCCTCATACTCCGCGTCATTGTTTGAGGCTAAAAAGTGGAGGCGAATGGCGTAGCGGAGCCTACTCTCACCTAGGGAGATCAGAACCACTCCAGCCCCTGATCCGGGTGCCATGACGGACCCATCGAAGTACATTGTCCAGCACTCGTGGGTGATGTCTGGGGTCGGTAGCTGGACCTCCGTCCATTCGGCAACAAAATCCATGAGAGCGGTACGGGGGATATACCTGATGTCGTGGCCTATGAGTTCGAGTGCCCACTTGGAGATCTATCTCGCGGCGTTGTGGTTGTGGATGATGTCTCTAAGCGGGTATGAAGTGATGACCGCAACTTCGTGGTCGGTGAAGTAGTGTAGGAGCTTTCGGGTCGCCATCAGCACGGCATATAGGAGCTTCTACACCTAGGGGTACCGGACCTTGGGGTCGGTGAGTACCTCCCCGATGAAGTATATAGACCACTCGACCTTAAGGTGGTGTCTCGGTTCCTCCCTTTCGACGACCAGGGCGGCGCTTACCACATGGTTGCTGGCCACGACGTAGAGGAGGAGCGGTTCTCCTCATTTGGGAGCGATGAGGATTGGGGCCAACATCAGGGATGCTTTGAGGCTCTCTAGAGTTTGCTAAGCTTCCTCAGTCCAGACGAAGGCGTCCGTCTTTTTTAGGAGCATGTAGAGTGGCATCCCTCGTTCGCTGAGCCGAGAGATGAACCGACTCAAAGCGGCCAGATAGTCGGTGAGCCTTTGTATGCCCTTGATGTTGTGTATAGGGCCCATGTTGGAAATGGCCGTGATTTTTTCAGGGTTGGCCTCGATGCCGCGCTCGGACACAATGTATCCTAGTAGCTTCCCCTTTGGAACCCTGAAAACACATTTCTCGGGATTCAATCTAATGTTGAACCTTCGGAGGTTCGTGAACATTGCGGCCAAGTTTGCGATCAGGTCACAAGCTTGAGCCGTTTTGAACACTATGTCATCAACATAGATGGCGATTGTTGGTCTCGGCCACTCGGCTTGATCAGGCTGATCGAGCGGGTCGATTTGGTCGGTGAAGCATTGCTGCATGCACCTTTGGTAGGTGGCGCTAGCGTTCTTCAAGCCAAAAGGCATGGTTATGTAGCAGTACGAATCATATAGGGTGATGAATGAGGTTGCGAGCTGATCGGGCTCTTTCATCGCGATCTGGTGATAGCCCGAGTAGGCATCCAGAAAGGAGAGGATCTCGCAACCCGAGGTGGAGCCGACTATTTGGTCTATGCACGACAAAGGAAAGTGATCCTTTGGACATGCTTTGTTGAGGCTAGTATAATCAATGCACATTCTCCATTTCCCGGTCTTCTTTTTAACAAGAATGGGATTGGCAAGCCAGTCAGAGTGGAATAGCTCTCTGATAAATTTGGCTGCTAGGAGCTTGGCGATTTCCTCGCCTATGGCCCTGCGCCTTTCATTGTTGAAATGGCACAAGCATTGCTTAGTGGGCTTTGAGCCTAGGATGAGGCGCAGTGTGTGCTCGGCGATGTCCCGTAGTATGTTCGGCATGTCGGATGGCTTCCATGCGAAGACATCGCGATTGGTGTGCAGGAAATCGATGAGCTCGCATTCCTATTTGGCCGGGAGCTGGGTCCCGATCCGCACCGTTTTGGTTGGGTTGGTGGGGTCGATTCCCATGGCCTTGGTTTCCTCGAGCGGGCAAAAGGTTGTCGAGGAGTTTGGTTTGTTGCAGTCTGGGACTGCTGGGGTCGATGACTCCCTGAGCCATTAGAGCTCGGACGAGTTGATGACTGTGGTGGCGAGCTCGAAATGCTCATGGTCGCATGTGAAGGTGTGCGGAAAGGCGCTGCTCATGGTGATGACGCCGTTCAGTCCCTTCATCTTTAGCTTGAGGTAGGTGTAGTTGGGGATTGCCATGAATTTGGCGTAGCATGGCCGCCCCAAGATGGCATGGTAGGACCCTAGAAAGTCCACCACTTCGAGTTGATCACTTCAAAGTTGGCTCAGTTGCCAAACATGATGGGTAGGTCGATCTGCCCAAGTGGGTATGCCTGCGCTCCTGGGGTCACCCCATGGAAGGGAGAGCCCACCATGGCATCGAGGGTGTTGACGTAGAGGATGTTGAGGCCACTGCCTCCGTCCATTAGCACCTTGGTGAGGTGCTTCCTGCAGATGATGGGGTCGATGATGAGCGGGTAACAACCTGGTCTAGCGACGTGGGAGGGATGGTCCATCTGATCGAAGGTGATCGGAGATTCCGACCAGCTGAGGAAGGAGGCGATGGCCGTCTCGGTGGCGCATGCCTCCCTATAGTGCACCTTGTGCTTGTGCTTGGACTAGATGGCATCGTATCCACCGAAGATCATGATGCATTCCTCAGGGTCAGGGAAGCTATCTTCATCCTTGCCCGCCATGCCTCCTTTCTTGGCTACCGCCTCTTTGTGTCTCCTTTTGGCCCGCTGGCCTATCGTAGGAAACGTTTGAGGAGCTCATAGTCCTTGTAGAGGTGTTTGATGGGGTAGGCATGGTTGGTGCATAGGCTGTCCATGAGCTTGTTGAAGTGGTCAGGCAGTCCCTGTTGGGGCTGCTTGCCTGTGCGATCAGCCACGATGACCAACGTGGTGTTGTCCGATCGGCGTCGATCCTTTTTGTTCTTCTTGCCCCTCTATGTGGAGGGGCCCTTGTCTTGGTCCATGCGCTTAGCCTTGCCTTTGTCCCAGCCTCCATTAAAGACCGCTCTAAACATCTCCTCGTTGGAGGAGTGGTTAGTGGCGACATCGAGCAGGTCACAGGTGGTACGGGGCTTCAAGTAGCCAAGCTTGTGGATCAGGGACTCGTAGGTCATCCCGGAGAGGAATGCACCTATGGATATAATCCTGCAGGGACTCGTTGGGCTCCTGCTGATAGCTCTTGAGGTCCTAGGAGTTTCTAGGGTGGACATACGTCTCCTAGAAATTTCCGACAAAGACCCTCTTGAGGTCCGCCCAGTCATGGATGCTGTCATGCGGGAGGAATTCAAGCCATGCCTAAACATGTTCCCCCACGTAGATGGGGAGATACTGAATGATGAAATAGTCATCATCCACCCCTCTGGCTCGGCAGGCGAGCCGGAAATCTTCAAGCCAAATACCGGGGTTTGTCTCCCCGGTGTACTTGGTGATGTTGGTGGGCGGTCGAAAGCGCTGTGGGAACGGTGCTCTCTGGATATGCCGGTCAAAGGCCCATGGTGCCGGGCCCTCAAGGCTGGGACTTTGGTCGTCTGGCCAGCGACTATGCCTGGGGCGCGTTTCACCGCTCCCCTCGATGGTTCGGCCAGGACCCATGTCGCCTGCCCTCATCGCCGCCCGGTGGACGTCATCATCATGCCGGGCCTGATGCCGGTTGCTGATGGCGCTGCGAGCATCTTGCTCTAGACCAGGCCGTTTGTGTACCGACGGTCGGTGTAGAGCAGGCAAAAGGTCGGACTGCGGCACGGTCGCTACCTCCCGAGCCGTACTTGGTAGCTGTAGCGGCGAGCGGACGGAGCGATTCGTATGGAGCATTCCCACTCCCCCGGTGGGGAGAGAGGACGCGTGTCAGAGTCGCGATGCAGAGCTTTCCGCCTATTGAATGGTGGTGGCTTCTACCAGCACCCAGAGGTTTCGGTAGACCGCCCGCTCCTGGGGGTCGACGGGCTCGGGAACGCCGCGCAGAAGCATTACTGCAGCAGCGATTTTCTAGCTAGCCCAAGCGAACTGTGGGGGATCGTTCCCCTCGTTCATGATGTTGTGTTGGACCTACCGGGCGTGACCCTAGGCGCCACCCGCCGGGTCATGCGCATGGGGCGCAACATGCCGCATCAAGCGCGCCGGCGTAGGCAACGGCTGGTTCTGCCACCGTTGTCGTAGTTCCTTGGCGTGCTCTTGCGCAAACACGAGGCCCCCCCGCACATGGGTCTGAAGGGGTGTGAGTCTACACAGACTCCGCAACCATAGGCGGCTATCCCAGAGCATCAGCCATAGCGCACTACCAAGATGGACGGTGGCTAGGTGCCATGTCGCTGATGCTAGAGCCGTCGCTCTCACCCTCATCATTCGGGAGTTCATGGAAAGTGGTAGGAGCATAGCTCGCCATTCCCACGAAGTTGGATGTGAGAGGGGATGGCGCCAGTGTCCTTCGGAGCCCCCGAGTGCACGCGTCCACGGGGGACACGAGGCCGTAGGGGAACCGATCGTACGGTGTTCATGGTGCGGTCAATACGGTCGCTCTAGATAATCAGTGGGAGATAGTAAATAGAGAGTAAATAACAGTATGCATATTACAAATAGTGGGGTTTGAGCAGAGAGTTTGCTCGAAATGAAGCACAGATGCCTCATCGTTGAAGTCATAATGCGTCCCGGAGCCGATGGAGGGTGCCGGAATGAGTGCCTCCTCACGGAGGTGTAGTATGCCGAGCCGGTCAGTGACGAAGTCCAGGCTTCCGAAGAGGAAGGCCCAGGATGGCTCGAAGACGGGTGGAACCCACATCCCAACAAGTGGGAGTGCAGGAAACTCCAGTGAGCTGAAGCAGGTAGTATCGCTTGAACCCGCCATGGTGAAGGTGGCGGAAAAGTGGGCCATCCGATGACCAAAAAGTGTTGAACATACATCGTCTTCCCCACGGATGGTGCCAACTGTCAGTGCAGAAAGTGACCAACATGTAAATATTTGTAGTTTTGTTGTACGTTGTGATCGGAGGTGGCCGAGCAATCAATGACACAGGGTTTGTACTGGTTCAGGGAATGTGCCCTACGTCCAGTTTGAGTCGGTCGGTGACTTTATTCCTGAGCCCAGGTGCTCGAAGTTTGTAGTGGGGTTACAAACGAGAAGGAGGAAGATGGGGGTACAAGAGGTCCAGTCAGACTCTGGTCAAAGGGACCGAGAGCGACGGAAGCTCCGCTATATGCTAAGTGTTCGAGCATGTGCTTGTGGTTTGAACCTAGTGGTTCTGCTATTGTGTAGTAGTGAACTTGATTGATCTAAATCAACCTATCTATTGGAAGAGAGCGCATCCCCTTTTATAGATGAAGGGGATGGCTTTACAAGCGAGAGGGAGGGAGTACGTTCGCCGCTAAGTCTTGCTGCCCACGCCGGTGGGTACAAGACGATGGTAGGCGCCCACAATACTATTGAATGTTAGATGCACGTGGGAGGTTGCGTCGTCTTCTTCAGGTATTACCATGTTATACTATTGTTACCGAGAGGCATGCAGGGGGTTTTACCATGTTTGCCTGGTACAGTAAATGCCAACGCCCACAATACTATCGATGCCTCAGAGGCACGTGGGGGGAGCCTTACCGTATTTGTCTAGTATGGAAGTTGATGGCGCCCACAACACTGTAGGGAAAATGTCGGTGCCTACAACACTGCTTGCTTTCTGTCATGTCAGGGAGGTCGTAGGGTACTGTCCTGCAAGTGTACAGGGTACGGTCCTCCGCATTGCGGTTGAGTTGAGTGCGCTGCCTTACTTTCCCTGTTTGTTTCCTGGTCCTTACCAAATGGGTGTCTCGGTCAGTTGGTCCCAGTCGGCTTTGATTGCGCCAGTCAGAGAGAAGTCGTACGCAGGGGTCCGGTGTTTTCCTGGTTAGAGTCAGAAGTGGCATTTTGGCCAGGCCTTCTGGTCGGAGAGACCGTCCGGAGGCGGGCTAGAGACCAAAGCGAGGGCTTCGGTCGGAGAGGTGGGCTGGAGTCGGAAGCAGGCATTGTTCCTCCTCGGCCAGGCCTTCCGATCAGAGAGACCATCCGGAGGCAGGCTAGAGTCCAAAGCGAGCGCTTCGGTCGAGGAGGTGGGCTGGAGTCAGAAGCGGGTGTCGTTCCTCCTCGCCTAGTCCTTCTGGTCGGAGATTGGATCGTCCTTCTGGCCTATTGTCTAGGTATTTGGGTCGGCCCATGAGTTGCGCGTTGCTCGCAACGTTGTCTGTTGGGCCAAGTTTTTGTTGGGAAGCCGGTCCATGAGGGACCCTGGGTTTATGAACCCGACACCCCGTCTTCCTCTCCTATTTTCTCCTAATTTTGCTCATAAACGTGATAATCGATCTTAAGCAAAGTTGCTCATCTACAGGAGATCTCCATCTTTGCTTGAAGAATCAACATCAAAAGGTTGACAAATTTTGAGATTTTGAGATTCAAACAGGGGTTCAATGAAACTAAAACTAAAGTTTTGAAGAACTGTTTGAATCAAACATTTTTGAGTAATTAATTAGTGACCAAACATCTATCAAGCTTATCAACCAATTACATATTATCAAAGCTGAAACATTCATCCAATCAATAGAGCAAAGGTTGACCAATTTTGATTTATGAAAATTCATCTAATAAATCTCCCAAATTTGAACTTAACACTGATTTCCATGACGGCCACAAAATGCTAAGCAAGGGAAAAACAACATTGAATTAAATCTTTAGAGTCCAATTTCAACATGTTTGACTTAGAAACACCATTATATGTTGATTCTATATGTAAGCATCCACTTTGCACTACAAAGTTAATATTAACAAAATTTTAATCGTTTAAGCAAATTATTACTCTATAAAATCACAAAGACCATAAGCACTATTATTGATATCATTTCATGCAACATATGAAACAATACATATGCAATATATGAATGCTATTCTTGAAACATAAATTGCATTTATGACTCAATGCTTGAGGTTTATGCTTGATGATGCTCATGATCAAAGTTTAATTGCTTTTTAACATTTGGGATGTTACAATCATACCCCCTTAAAGAAATCTCATCCTAAGATTATAGTGACAAATGCTTTGGGTTAAGTAATGGAAAAGGAAATGTGTCAAACACATTAGCTTGTAGGAAGTTCATAAAGCAACAAGGATTGGTTTGAGAATTACAGCCAAGATCAAAGGAAGGTTGTAATTAACAAGGGATTTAGGAAATTTAGGAGAAACACGAAATGAATTTCCAAAAGAGGTTCCAAGGAGAGCGATAGTACATTAATTTTGGGCAATAATGGATCATGACCGTAGACCTCGATAATAGTGAGCAACCAGCAGTATTCCCTTTTATGACCATGGTCAACAGGAGACCCCAGGTTTTGAAGCTGTATCGTGGTCACGGATCATGGTACCATCATAGGGGACAATTGCAATAACTTTCAACTAGCACATGTCGGCTATCAGAATCAAGGTATAGCATGTGTCATGGTAGAAGAAAGCAAGGGCTGACACATGCAGAGATTGAGAAGTCAAGGATCAACCAGGTTTTCATATTGAGTTGGCATAGTAAATAAGTGCATCCAGAAGTTCCCCAAGGATTAAGAACCTATGGAGCAAAGATTGTCAAAGGGTGGTTTAATTTGGCAAAACCTGGTATGTGACAAGATTTAATTGAAACGAAACAGGTATAAAGAAGAATAGTTGTCCTCGGAATAAAAGGAGGAAAATCTCAACATCTTTATATTTTAATCTTATGTGGAATGATATGATGCAAGCTTGTCCTATACGTCTTCACAACATAAGTCAGGATACTTCTTACTTATATAAGGCAATACTTTATATACTATCTTTACTTTGGTCTAGACAGAATGTTTCAAAGATACCCGACAGAGCATTATTGGAGAAGTTCGACTCTTCACTTGACTTGCTGAAGAAGAGTGAAAATCTTTTTGGCGTCTTCTACTTCAGTCACCAGAAAGTCTTCATGAAACTTTGGTAGCAAGCATAAGGAAGATCAAAGAACATTTTGAATTTGTTTCCTTCCAAAAACTTTTAAATTGTAAAATCATTTTGAAGTTTTCAAAGGTAATGTTGTAGTCGATCCATATATGAGCTCCGATAATAGCTGTGGCAGAACCACCCAAATTATATGGCCCACATGCACCTATCATTGTCCTAAAGACCTCCGACTGCTGCACATGAGAGCCAGATAATCCCGGTAGTCTATTGGGTGTCCTTGAGCAACCCTGAATCATCCACATTGTACAACTCATATAGGATCAACATGGAGTTACCACAACATTACAACATTTGCTACAAAAATAAATTACATCGGAGTGCGGAAGACTTATATATTAGATTACAAAACATGTTCAAGTAAAACCTAACTTAAGTTTCCAAAAGATGAGTAGGACTACGGAAGCAACTTAGGTGAAGCATCTAAGAAGAGATGGCCAGATCATGTCGAGCCCACCGACATACCTCAACTAGCAGCCCAAGTCAGATCCTACAACAAGGGTTAACAAACCCTGAGTACTTGAGGGTACTTAACAAGTCTTACCCGACCAAAAGAAAAGACTCCAAGGTGTTGGTATTTATTAACGCACATACATAAATCCACAAGCGCATGGATACCGATGTAGCTTTCACCCAGGAGTATTCCAGGGTATCATATTTATCCACAGGGAAGCAATGGTTAAAGAAGTTGATAGCTAACAATCATGTATCTACTAACTTAGTATACTGACTAAACTAAAATGGGGTAAGTGATATACGATAAGAATAGGGTGACACACACAAGAAGTTCTACTCTAGAAAGGATAAAGTGAAAGCATAGCTAAATGGGAGGTCAATGAGTAAGGGAGTTTCCTAAGTTCTTCTCTATATTCTAGAGTAGACCAGATAGGATAACTAGGAATGGGTAAGACAAAGTGATCACACACAATAACACTTTGGAGCAACAGTACCTTTCTGACCCTCGAATGAAGTGAGGAGAAGTGGTTGGGGGAAGGCTACCAAAAAGCTCTACGAACACCAATATGAACATCTTGAGAGTAGAGAGAGTTTCTCTTGTGGTGTGTGTTACAAGTGAGGGGTGAGGGTCCTATTTATAGCCTAAGGTGGAGTAGGGGCAACTCCAATGCCACATCATCGATCCAAGTGACACCTTCTCCTTGCCCTTGGATCAAACCACCACTGAAACCGACTTAACCGACGCTTGGGATGCCTTCCACTTGTGCTTCTTCGCATGCTATCCAAAGGAGAGGCGGTGGAGCCAAAGTGGGGCTCCGAGCGGCGCCCTTGTAGGGCTGGCCGACCCTCTATGATAGGTGGGGCCTCCCTTCTTTCTTCTAGAAGCTTGGCCCACATGTCATGAGTGGGTTTGGGTGGCTGAAGATGTTTGTCATGTTGGTATATTGCTACGACACATTAGCGATCCATGTGATGCTCCATTCGAGCCCTTGATGTTGAATCAACATTGAATCAATGCTTGTCAATGCTCTAGGCCACCTTCCCATGGATCAGTGACGTGGCAGGGCACTAGGTCGGGCCGAGCGCTGCCACCATGGCACCAGGCGGCGCCCTCTTGTGGACCCTGCCTCTCCTGGCCACGTGGATGGCTTCTAGAAGGCTTGGTTTTGCTCCTCTTTGACTATTTTGTCCCTACAAGCACAATTCTCCAAATAAACATGGAACCAAATAAAATCTAAACATAAAATGTTGCTGCTTGCTTGATTTTATACATTTTATGACCAAGTGTTGATGGCAAAAGAGGGTGTTAAGAGTCATCAACAAGCTCCCCCACACTAAACCTTTGCTCGTCTTGAGCAAAGTGAGAAAACAAAGATCTAGGTGTAACTTGATATGAAACAAAACTTCAAAAAGATGTGATGCTAACATAAAAGATATACCAAGTCATACCTCATACCTTGTGGATTTTGAAGTGTCTACCATGTTGCCTTGAGCGGTTGAAAAGTGGAACAATATTGACACCAAGTCATCACTATCCCCTATGAATCATACTTGGAGTTTTTATAACTTTTGCAATTGAGAACTTAGCTCATACTTCTCCTCAAATGGTACTCTCAAATCACTCAATGGTGTTTGTATCCTCACCAAGGCATTAGTGTTTTGCCTTATATCCTACTTCTAATAGGCTTATGTGGAGTTTTGGGTAGGATAAAAGTAAAGCACACTAGCATTGCATATATTGCTAAGTCAAACAAAGGATCCATGGAGAAAAATTTCATACCCTTAGATCAAGATGTGCATGTGTGTGGAAATGTGATGATCATGATTACTCCTTAGCATGATATGATTCTTTCTCCACCTTTTATTTGAGAGCATGGCTATGTTTCTCTCCTTTTTTTCTTTTTTTTCTATGGACCTTCTTGTGTCCACATTTTTTTTTCTTTTTCAATACGTTTTTATAGCCCATGCCTCATTTGCAAGGATTGTGGAGAAAGATCATGCTTGAAAACATAGAGTATTTATTTGGTGGAAATGGAAAGGCATGTTTTTGCTTTCTTCCAGTGTAGAAGTATAGCATACAATTGGAGTGTATGTGATTTTGATCTTGGGAGCATGACAAATTTCTCAACAAGGGTCAACAAAGTTTGACAAAGCTCAATACAAAGACAAGCAACATATGTGGAAGGTTTTCAACATATAGCATGGTATTTGGCTTTGGTAGGAAATCTCACCATTGAGGAGAAGTGAGGCTATTAATTTTGATGTTTTATCAAAATAGAAATCTCCAAGAGCTTACATAGACAGATAGGATTTCTTTAGTCTTTACCATATCTCACTTCACAACAACTTAGTTGACATGTTTTCCTAATATTGATATATCCACAAGTAACAAGTATATGCACCAGGAATAAAGTTTATGTCGGCCCGTCTTTATAAAGTCATGTTCATAGGTTGGCATGATTCACATAATTTTAGCATATGGCATGATATTTGATATGATTGAAAGATGATATATACTAAAATCAAACTTATAAGAACAAAGCAAGAGTGGGCAGAGGGAATGCAAACCAGCGTGCCAAAGTGGCAGAGGCCTGAGAGGCGGTAGAGACCTGAGAGGCGGCAGAGAAGAATCAGCAGCCTCTCCCACACTAGTACTTTTATGTCATTTGACATTAAAGCCTAGTGTAGATGTTGGGGCATCCCTCAGAGTGTACTCGTATGTTGAATGACATTTTGCACAAGTTGTTGCCACCTTGTTGTTTTGATCCTTGATCCTTTTTGTTTTCAACCTGAAAGGTTTAGCGACAAATACCCGAAGGCTACAAGTTCTACAAGATGCTTTTTGTTCTCACTTTACAAAGTTACTTCTTTTTTTTGGGTGAGAACAAAGAGAAGAGACTAAACATGATGTTTTTAGAAAGCAAGGCAAGGGGCAACATCTCTAGCTCAAAATAGAATTTAGCAATGATGGATCATGACAAGATGTGCTCCCCCACACTTGCACTTTTGTGCAATAAAAATCCAAGTGTAAGTGTTGGAGTATATCTTGAAGTATCTTTTATTGCCAAAAAGTATCAAGATGTTAGAGTTGATGCAAGAATCATGTTCTTGGACATAGTAGTCCTCTAGTTCTTTTTAATCCTAAAACAATTAGTGAACAAAGATATCCAAAGGGAACTTGTCCCAGAAGCATTTCCCTCATTGCTTTTTTAGAGAGGCTTTATTAAAGGTGTGGTTGCAAGCTTTGTAAAGAAACAATGCTAGTACATCTTTATTTTAAACCTAAGATAGATTGTTCTAATTTATTATGTATGAAAGAAAAGGGACTATAATTAAAGCTAAACAAGCAATAGTTTAAAATCTAAAAGTAATGCAAAAATTAAATATGGGATAAATACCGATTTACCTGTCGGCGAGGGCTCATTATTTCAGGTCAATTGATCATGACTTCTCCATTGAATTTAGCTTGAATATGCATCTTCCAATCCCAGAGATAAGGATATGGATTTTGGCCCAGCGGGACTGTTTTGGACTTGGAGTTGTATGCTTCACCTCCTTCTTGATCAAGTTTCATTTCTCAACCCTACAAAGGTTAGTGGACAACACATACGCGAAGGATTTCTTAAAGAAACAAGGGTGATTGTTGTCATTGGGGCCAAAGGTTTTCATTTATGCTAACAACAAGATGGCGGTTTAGTTTAGTTAGCAAAAATCCTTTTTCCCACAATAGCTAGTGGTAAACTAGATTAGTCGACATCAAGGTCAATATCAAAATCTTCACGCCAATTGCTTCCCCGGCAATGGTACCAGAAAGCTTGTTGGTATTTATTAACGCACATAGATCAATCCACAAGCGCATGGATACCGATGTAGCTTTCATCTAGGAGTATTCCAGGGTATCCATGGATAAATACGATACTAAAGTGGGGTAAGTGATATACGATAAGAATAGGGTGACACACACAAGAAGTTCTACTCTAGAAAGGATAAAGTGAAAGCATAACTAAATGGGAGGTCAACGAGTGAGGGAGTTTCCTAAGTTCTTCTCTCTATTCTAGAGCAGACCAGACGGGATAACTAGGAATGGGTAAGACATAGCAATCACACACAATAACACTTTGGAGCAACAATACCTTTCTACCCTCGAATGAAGTGAGGAGAAGGCTGCCAAAAAGCTCTATGAACACCAATCTAAACATGGTGGATTATAGAGGCCTAATAGAGCTATCACCTCTGGGGCTACCACAACTATCCGTAGGATTAGGCGCAAACTCAAGTAAACACTAGCCTAGACACCACGTCTACGCTAATGATACTACTCTAGTCAAGTACTATAACTAGAGCACCCGATGCGAGCGGAGATCCCATACTAAGGTGAGATACAACTATACTAACCATACTTAGCTAAACAACTAAGGCATGAACTAGATAAACAATAAAGAAGAAACTAGTATATTGCATAGAAAGTAATATACTGAAATAAGGAAAGTACTACAAGAGAGATACAAAGCTATACCAGACTCCTGAAGGCCGCTCCAGACTCTAGGAAGAGCTCCTCTTCACTCTAACTCCCACTAAAGCTCACACTAAGACTACATCTTGAGAGTAGAGAGAGAGTTTCTGTTGTGGTGTGTGTTACAAGTGAAGGGTGAGGGTCCTATTTATAGCCTAAGGTGGAGTACGGGCTACTCCAATGCCACATCATCGATTCAGGTGGCACCTTCTCCTTGCCCTTGGATCAAACTACCACTGAAACCAACTTAACCGACACTTGGGATGGCTTCCACTTGTGCTTCTTTGCATACTGTCCAAAGGAGAGGCGGTGGAGCCAAAGTGAGGCTCCGGGTGGTGCCCTTGTAGGGACGACTAGCCCCCTATGATAGATGGGGCCTCCCCCTTTCTTCTAGAAGCTTGGCCCACAAGTCATCAGTGGGTTTGGGTGGCTGAAGATGTTTGTCACATTGGTTATATTGCTATGACACGTTAGTGATCCATGTGATGCTCCATTCAAGCCCTTGATGTTGAACCGACATTGAGTCAACTCTTCTGAATGCTCTAGGCCACCTTCCCACGGATCAGTGATGTGGCAGGGCACCAGGTGGGGCTAGGCGGCACCACCATGGCACTAGGCAGCGCCCCCTTATGGGCCCTGCCTCTACTGGCCATGTGGATGGCTTCTAGAAGGCTTGGTTTTGCTCCTCTTTGACTATTTTGTCCCTGCCAGCACAATTCTCCAAATACATGTGGAACCAAGTAAAATCTAAACATAAAATGCTGCTTCTTGCTTGATTTTATACATTTTATGACTAAGTGTTGATGGCAAAATAGGGTGTTAAGAGCCGTCAACACAAGGGTATGAAGGCTTAAAGGTAAGTTTGAAGCAAGAAAAAAACTTTTGCAGAAAAGCTTACTACAGGTGGATCCTTACTTTCAATGTTTTAGCTTTTGTATTAAGTCATTATGGTATCCAGTTTGTACCTGATCTAAATCAATCACTTCTTTAATCAGCTCACCTCATCTTCAACTCTTATCCAGAAGTAACCATGTTCCATTGATTAACTACGATGCAGGGCAGAGGATCGAGTCTCCATAATCGAGGAGCACGACGATTTGAATCAATTATACCTAGCTGGGGTTTCCTTACCACACGACATATGCAGATCCCAGTCTCAGACTTACATATATCAACCTTCACTTGGATCCTCCAAAACGTGAACCGGTCTGCGCTTCCCAAGAGCACGGTACTCCACCTCCCTACACCACTCCTGGTGGATTCATAGGATGTGTACATGCTACTCTCACCACCTCCCACGCTCAGTGCGTAGTTGTCTTTTCACATAATGGAATAGCCGAGCTATCAGGCTTACCAGAGTATGTGGCCAGTACTGCAAGGTCTCGAACACATACAAGCCTACAATGAACAGTTCTTAATCGACACAGACAGGACGAGAACGACTAGGTGAACCTGTCTGCTCAAGAATAGTTACCCTAACAACAAGTCTTGTTCGGTCTCAATTTAACATTATTATATATCATGGTATTCTCAAGACCCATAACAGAGCTGAGAAGAACCAAGGTAAACCTACGTCTCACGAACGATGAAACCATCATTCGACTTCTATCAAAATCTAAGCACTATTAAGCATAAGAGGTATCGACCTATTCATGCTAGCAGGGTACAACTAAAGGTACCTGAATATCAAGGTAATCATGCAGCAACAATATTCGACCAACTCTTAATTACTTAATGCACATTTCACAAGACTTAAAGTATAATAAAGATTTGTAAATACTAAGAGAGGGTTTATGCTCTGGGGCTTGCCTGCATTGTAGAGAATGTTACATTCCACAGAAAGATCAAGTTAGTCAGACATGGCCCCAACACCACTGTGGATGGACCTCCTCCAAAACTTGATCATCATGAGCCTTTTCACTCTCGTTTGCACTAATGCTTTGCTGAATATGATGGACTACATGCCATGATGCATGATGAGAGACATAACAAGTGCATAAAAGAAGTTTAACAAAGTTAAGAAAGTTGAGTACAACTTTCCTTCATCATGAAACTACGGTTATTATTATAAAGGCATTTTTAGTTATTTAACAAACAAGTTAATTAGTTGTCTATCATAAAGGAATTATACTTACATGGACCAGCAAGTGATTAACATGAAAAGCATCTACATGACTTAATCACTTACTCAAGATATTTCTTACAAAAAGTAATCAAGACTTGCATACATGCATCCATGGGTTTGCTATTTAATTAAGCCATTTTAATTAGTAATCAAAAGTTGATTATGGGCACATCAAGAAAATAATTAAGTTGCCAAGGAACAACAGAGGTTTGGTGTTCCAAGGTCCAAAATCAACCCCAAAATCACATCAAAGTCATTTAAGGATTTATACAAATCATTTGTTATTTTTATTAATCCATAAAAGGCATTTAAACATACTTAAATTAATTAACCAAGTTACACATGTCAAAACAGTTCCAAACTTTTTGTAAAGGCAGGTATTAGCATGTAAAGCATACACAAAAAGTTTCATGATTAAAGGATTATTATTTTAGCCTATAAAAGTCATGCAAGGCCCATTTATTAATTAAAAGAGGTAATTTTTAAGCATGCCAAAACTACTAATCATGACGAACTAATATTTTTCCATAGTAAGGCTACACATAAAATTTCACATTTTTATCACACTCTAATAATTAGTTATGTATTTCACAAGAAACAACACATTTTAGCATTTTCTGAAAAACAACAAATCATTTTCCCACGTGCAAAATGTTTCTCACCCACCCCTGCCTTACCCACCGCGGCTGACATGCAGTGCTAGGGTCAAACAGACCCTGCCGGACGTTGACCGTGGGCACGCCAGTGGGTAAGCCGCGTATCTCACCGGCTGCAACTTCGCCAGCAATGAGGCTTAGACCTATGGACTCTCCCCTACCTCGCGCACCATTTGGTGCTACTAGTTGAACACCTAGAGCACAGCAGTGAGCACGGTGGCGTCTATGGTGGGCTAGTGGCGCTCCGGTGAGACGACGATGGACGACAGTGAGATACCGGCGACAGGGATGGCACCAACAGACTCCTAGCAACCCTACGCACCTATCTACGCTGCCAGTTGAATGAGTTAGGGGTCGCAGCGAGCTTGGCCGTGCCCATGGCGGCACGGCTGCGTAGGTGCAGTTTTGCCGCTATGATGTTATAATGGCCTCGACAACAGAACTCACCATGACTTGCGCAGCCCAAGGGTTGGAGCGGAGGTGAGTCGGAGCGTGATGCTGACGGAGGGGGCAATGGTGGCAGCGCGAACCAGGCAGCGAGCACGTGTTCCGGTGAGTCTGGTGCCCTATAGTTAAAATGGAGGAACCGATGAGCATCATGGCATCTTAGGGAAGCCAAAACAAGTGAAAGGTCCTTGTTTGGTTTTGGTAATTGAGTGACAACCTAGGTGGACTAATTGTGTTTATGTGAGATACACAGGTGATTAGTCCACAGGTACATGTGTGTGAGCAACATATGCCATGAAGGTGACAATGGCGTGGAGATGTTGCAAAGCTCAGACATGTGATGATGAAGGAGCTTATTGCAAATGAGACATGACATTGAGTCATGTGATCAAGGTGGAGAAGATCAAGACAATACTTGGCTTGATGGACCGGTTGCAAGCGTGAAGGGCAAGTCGGAGGCTTTGGAGTGATGGACTGCGTGGCGGTGAAGCTTGAGCAAGACTTGGCACCGATAGACGATGGCAATGGTGAAGAGCAAGTGAAGTCAAGATCGATGAACCAATATGATCATGTGATGATATGAAGTGGATCATATCATTGTTGATCGTGTTGGTGCATGTGTTGCATCGACGTTGGAGGAGATGGAATGGAATGCGCAAGGCAAAGGTATAACCTAGGGCATTTCATTTCACCAATCATAGGTGTGTAGAGAAGTTATGACCAGATTTAGGATAGATGGCCGTACTATCAAGAGGAGCAAACTTGTTTGCATATCGGTCATCTAGTGCCACTCGAGTGATCTAACTTTACATCGTTGCTAGGATCGAGTGGCATGGCAAGTTGAGTGGCTAATCCTTTGGAAAATGATTGTGAAAATGCTAACACACATACACATGGTGGTGTACACTTGGTGGGGTTGGCACATTTACAAAGGAGATGAAGTTGGAGTTGATGTGGATCAACTCGGTGAAGAAATGGAGGCGAAAGGAGAAACTCCACCGGCGGAGTGTCTGCCCGTAGAGTGTGGACAGTCCGACGATGCCACTGGCACCCTAGACAGAAAAGATGGAGGTCACTGGAAGTGACCGGACACTGGTCTCGGTTGGACCGGTGCATCCGGTCAGTGGTGGTAGGCAGCGTGTAGTGTCGGTCAATCGACCGGATGCTGTCTCTGGTAGTGACCGGACGCTGGCTGTGAGCTTCTAGTCAGAGCTGACGTATGGTGACGCAGGCAGAGCAAAAGCTGGAGAGTGACCGGACGCTTGTGCTGCGTCCGATCGCGATCGACCGGACGCGTCCGGTCGTGAAATGTCGTTTCTAGAACCTTACTAGAAATGACCGAACGCTGGAGGCTCAGCGTCCGGTCAGTTGAAGCTGCTACGTTCGGTCGATAGATGACTATTGAGATCCAGTGAACAACATTTGAAGGAGGGGACATGTGGTGTGCATCGCACGACCGGACGCTGAGGTCCAGCGTCCGGTCGATCGGACCGAAGCATCCGGTTGTCCCGACATTTGCCCAGTGAAGGGGTAACGGCTAGTTTAGCCCTTGGGGCTATAAATAGAAGTGGCCCTCGGCCATGGCGAGAGCTGAGCACCTGAGGGACTTAGTGTCCATGCTTGTGAGTGCTTGGGAGCCCTCCATCACACATATACTTGATAGTGATCATTCGATTGTGTGAGTGAGCGATTCTAGTGTGATTGCATCGTGAGGTTGCATCGAGTGGCACTAGGTGATCGAGTTGCAAGCTAGTGGTGCTTGTTACTCTTGGAGGTTGCCACCTCCTAGATGGCTTGGTGGTGGTCTCGGTCGAAGCCCGCAAGAAGCTTGTGCGGGGCTCCGGAGAAGAGCTTTGTGAGGGGCATTGTGCTCGCCCCGTGGGAGCCGCGAAGAGCAACTCTAGTAAAGCATGTCATTGAGCTACCCTCACTCAAGGGGTAGGTTCTTGCGGCGCCCGACGTGCGGGCTTAGCGGGTGATGCTAATTAGCCGCCGAACCACCAAGTGAGCGGTCGACACAACAGGGACTAGCGTGTTGGCAAACATGTGAACCTCGGGAGAAAAATCATCGTGTCAACCTTGTTCTTCCCGTTGGTTTGCATCCCCATTACACAAGCTTGCAATTACTTTTATACATATTAAGCTTGTGTAGTTGCTCTTGTAATTAGATAGCTTGTGTAGCTTGCTAATTACCTTCTTGCTTGTGTAGCATAGAAGTAGCTCCCTTGCATGGCTAATTTGGTTTTAGTAACCTTGTTAGTCACATTGCTTAGTTTGTGTAGCTAAGTTCTTGCGCTCTCTAATTAGGCATTGGTTGCCTTGTTATTGAGCATTGCTAGTGAGCATAGTTAGCTTTGTGCTTTTGCTTACTAGCATGTGTAGGAGCTCTCTTGTTGCTTAAAATACTAGTGGCATAGGTTTGTGTAACCTTGCTCTTAGAATTGTTTAGGAGAGCTCTAGATAGCCCGGCACCTTAATTGCTTAATTAGTATATTTGAAAGGTGCTAAAGAACATAGATAGAGGGGTGTAGTCTTGGCTAGACCGATAGTTTTAATTCCGCACTTATTTCGGTTAGCCGACGCGATTGAGTTTTAAAAAGGACTATTCACCCCCCCTCTAGTCGCCATCTCTACCCTTTCAACAAGACAGAGGAAGGAGGGAGATGCAGCGGGGCTAGCTGGCCATGGTGGAGGCGCATCTCGGTGGCTATGGCGACCACCGTGATGGCAAACGACGATGATGGCGGTTGCGACGGCGAGAGGTGAAGCGAGCGAGTCATGGAGGAGTGCACAGGTGAGGCGAAGCTACAGGCATGGGCTATTTGGCGGAGGTACTATGGTGGCGGTGAATTTTGGTCAGCAGCAGAGGCGACTGGTAGTGAGAAGGAAAGGGAAAAGAGCAGGAGCGCTGGTGGCTTCGGGTTTTATGGGCGCGGCCGGGGCTTCGGGGTGACCAATAGCTGTTTGGCCTCGCGACCATGAAGCTGTTGCATGCCAAGCTCGAGCGAAGTGGCAAGCGGGGGCAGTGGCCGGCTACGAGCAGCTGCGTGGCATCTGCTTGCCGACCACTGTAGTAGACTGAAAGCCCCGTCTTCCTCTTCTATTTTCCCCTGATTTTGTTCATAAACGTGATGATCAATCTTAAGCAAAGTTGCTCATCTACAGGAGATCTCCATCTTTTCTTAAAGAATCAACATCAAAAGGTTGACAGATTTTGAGATTTTGAGATTCAAACAGGGGTTCAGTGGTTTCAGTTTTAGGTTTTGAAGAACTATTTTAATCAAACATTTTTGAGTAATTAATTAGTGACCAAACATCTATCGAACCTATCAACCAATTACATATTATCAAAGCTCAAACATTAATCCAATCAATCGAGCATAGGTTGACCAATTTTTATTTATGAAAATTCATCTAATAAATCTCCCAAATTTGAACTTAACACTGATTTCCATGACTTAGCCACAAAATGCTAGGCAAGGGAAAAACAGCATTGAATTAAATGTTTGGAGTCCAATTTCAACATTTTTGACATAGAAACAACATTATATGTGGATTCTATATGTAAGCATCCACTTTGCACTACAAAGTTTATATTAACAAAATTTTACTTGTTTAAGCAAATTATTAATCTGTAAAATCACAAAGACCTTAAACACTATTAATGATATCATTTCATGCAACATATGAAACATTACATATGCAACATATGAATGCTATTCTTGAAACATAAATTGCATTTATGATTCAATGCTTGGTGTTTATGTTTGATGATGCTCAGGATCAAGTTTTAATTACTTTTTAACACCTGGCATGTTACACATAGGGAACCAAAGTTTATGGCAGTGGTAAAAATGGTATTTTTAGGATAGCAGACACACATCTAGGCCAACCTCAAAGATAAAAGGAAAACAAAGAATAAAAGAATATTCCTAAGTGGAGCAGGCCTATTCTAATATAGCCGTGCGAAGAACGGTGGACGATCATACAAATTACATGGCTAGAGCTAGAACTAAGTGCAAGATGGACGGGGAGATCTCCGGGCACTAGTCTGCTAGCAAGCCAGGGAGACTTTAAGACTCCTACACAATAACCGAACATGGGGGATTACAAAGGATGGATAGCGCTATCACTACCTGCCGCCTACCCCTCAACCATGGAGTACCTTCATATTCAAAGGCTCCCATGCACCTAGGCACCACGCCTGTGTACAAGGAAACTACCCACATCCCCTTGAGACTCCAATCCTATGGATCAACAAGCATAGGACACGGGCAAATCCGAAGGAACGACGAACCGCCACCTCAACTTAGCTCTACTTCTAATCATACAAGTTATATGAATGATTAAGCATAAATTTCTACATGTCAAGCTCATAGCATAGAAACTATATGCTAGTTCATATGTCATGATTATAACATGAAAACTATACTCTAGTTCTATAGCATAACTGTATTGAAGATATGAGAGCAAGACTTTGGAAGAATTCTTCATAGTATTCATACCAAGATGTTTCTATTTCTTCCAAGGAGCCAAGCCCTCCTTGATAGCTTTGCTAGCTCCAAATACTACTAAAAGGTAAAAGAGAACAAGAGTGTGGTAGTGAAGTAGAGCCCAAATGAGGTGTGTGTGAATGGTGAGCTCCACTCATCTACTTATACAAGTGTGAGGTCGGTTTGGCGCAGGTAAATTAGGAAACTAGCCTAAACCGACTATGCATGCCTCCATGCAACCGCCTATAGAGGATGGGCCTAAGAGGCGGTGGTGGAGGTGCGGGTGCACTCCTGGTGTGGCCGCACCAGGGCTGGCCCCCCTTGCCACCGACTTTGTGCTGTGGGCTGCTAGCTAGGCCTGGATCATCCCCATGTCGGTGCTTGGCCCAAATTTGTAAGTTTGCCTGGGCTTTTTCTTCTTGTGCTTTTGATTGCGCACTTTTGATCATAATCCCATGTATTTCATGAATAAGTACTGCAAAACACTAAGTCTCCAATACATGTGGAAATATGTCAACAGTAAAATCATGTGTCGAAAGTTTGTTTATTTCTCCCGTTTTGGATATGAATTGGTGGTCGGATATGATCATTAAGGACCGCCAACAAATCCCCCAAGCTTAGCCTTTGCTCATCCCGAGCAAATAGCTAAGTACTTGGTTGTTGATTAGGAGTTGTTACTATGCTGAATATAATTCACAAGTGCCATGCTTGTAACAAAGTATTCTTCCGCAATTCAAATAAGTCGGCATTTTTATCCACCCTTTACCTTGATCCCTGTGGGGCATATATCTTTTTCAAGTTCTTGGGCGGTTGCAAGATAGAATGGTTATAACAGAATCACCAATCATTCATTCCTTGATCAACTGTCTATCCAAAGGTTTTTATGAATTTTGCCAAATAAATGTAAGTTCCTCAAATGATTCTCTCGATCGCTCAATGTGTATGAAACATCACCAAGGCATTTGATATTTGCCTTCTTTTCATCCTACCACTAAAGGCTTTTTGTAGAGTTATGGGTAGGTATGAAATTTGAGGCATACTTGCATCACATATTTTGCTAAGTCAAAAACGGGACCTCAAGGAGATGCAAGTCATACACTTTGATCAAGACATGCAAGTGTGTGGAATTTTTATAATGTCCCTAATTCTAAATATTTTTGGTACTCCTTTGAATCATGAATCTCTCTTTTTTTTGGAGGAATGCCTTTTATTTGAAAGTATGGGCTATCTTTATTTTTTTTTTTTTTCTTTTCTTTTCTTTTCTTTTCTTTTCTTCATGCTCTTTGGCATGCATTTTTTGTCTCATGACTTTTGGCATGGATATTTTTCTTTTCTCTCTTTTTTAGCATAGCCCATACTATTATTTTTGGCATATGAAAATTTTAGAAAGAGAGACTCATGATAAATGAATGGAGTAATTATTTGGTGTACGGAAAAAGCATGTTTTTATGTAACTCTCAGTGTAAGAGTTAACAGTTTATTTGTGGGTGTACGTGTGTCTTGATCATGGGTGCATGACGAGAATCTCAACAAGGGTCACACAAAATTTGACAAAGCTCAATGCAATAACAAGTAGCATATGACTAAGGTTTTATATATTGAATATTGTCATATGGCCTTGGTAGGTATTCATAATCATTGAGGAACTTTGAATTTTAGTGTTTTTGAAATTGATAACTCCGGATGTCTAGTCTTTCTTAGAACAAAATCATAGCAAATTCCATTTGTACCATATCATAACTCGCAACAACAACTTAGAAAAGGAGCATGCATTTGCAACCCACAGGTTTTCAAGTTTTTAGGATGAGACATTTTTAGCCAACAAACTAAAATCTTGGAGAATACAAATTCACAGCCTAGGCACAAATGAGTTATAGATAGAGCAACTATTTATCATTTCAACATAGGAGAAACTAAACATCCCTAAAACACATATGAGAGTGGAATTCATATTTTTAGTGTTTTTATCATATTTCATTTTTGGTATTTTTAATTTTTTCAATACTAGGTACCTCTGCGGGGGTCCTCCCCCAAGCTAGCTCATGGCCTATGGTCTAGGATTGTATCCCAAGGACCACCAATAGGCCACCTACGTGTCGTATTGTTGCTTCAGCAGTGCATTCATTTGCGCCATCTATTGCTGCTGCTGAAGCTGTCATTGGGTCGTATCATGCACATGAGTGTTAAGTGTATTTTGTATTTCACCTATGCGGATCTCCAATCCTCCAAGGTGGGTGTTGACATCTTCCCATTCTTGATGGTCTGAAACAGACTGTCATGGGTGGACAAGTGGTGGTAGCCCCTCAGAATCGGAGGAGTGAGCTTGGTGCCATGCCACGTCGTCAGCCTACTATCATCCTAACCTCCAGCCTCATGTTGTTGTGGAGTGTGATCCCAGCCCGGCTGGTACCCAGGTGTGAACCTAGGCACTTGCATGGCCAGAAAACACTCCATATGGTACGCCTGAGGCACAAGTGGTGTCGGTGTTTGCGGTGGCTATTGAGAGATGCCTGCTTCCTTCCTAATCCTGCTCTGTGTTGAACTACGAGAAACAAAACTCCTGCGTGCTTCCTCTTGCTCAACAAGAGTGAAGGTTAGCTCCAAGGACTTATACAAAGAGAGTTTTGGGTTAGGTAACGGAATCTCATTTGTATATCCCGGGAAGAAAAATACAAGGTTTCTAGCATCATCATACTTCAAATGGTGCCCTTGCATCAAGTAGTGCTTATTAATATTGATGCGTGGAGTAGAGATGTATGTCACATCTTGTCCATCCAATGCACCAATACTAGTGGTAATATGAGTCACAAGGGACGTGCCAGAGATAGATGTCGAAGCCTTGAATGTTTCTAACCAATGTTTAAACATTTCTTTTACAGGAGCAACTTTAATCTTTTTAAGCATGGCATAGAGCAGTTGCATTTTAGCATGATAAACAAAGCGTATATCTTGTCTAGCAAATAAAGTCATGGCAATCCATTGATGCATGAACCTCAAGGTAGGATGGTGAATATTCATATTTCAAGGTTGAAACTTGCCAACTACGTTTTGACCCGAAATTACTCTAAAAATTTCATGGCGATTAAAACCTTTGAGAGCATGATCTAAGTCAACTGAGCATTTTGTACTGAAACCTAGGTGAGAACTGAGATTTCTCCATGTGAGATAATATTCTTGTTCAAAAAGACAGAAAGTAATCCCATTCTCAACTTCTTTCAAAGAGCATAAACACTGGATTATCAAGAGGCGAGAACCTTGCTTGTCAACGAGAGCAATGTTCTCCCATCCAATGGCTTTCTAGATGGTGGCGAATTCGGTGGCCATACCTATCTTTTTGAGGAGGTCAGGGTGGTATGCCGGCATGTGGACGAACTTGCGGTTCTTGATGAGGTTGTATGCCTGCATCTCTCGTTCTCCTTCCAAATCAAGGTGGGGATCATCGTCACCTTCCTCCATCGGTTGTTCTTGCTCTTGCTCTTCTTCTTCCATTGGCACCGTTTCTTCATCTTCATGCATCGGTGAAAGCTCTAGTTTGGTTTTGGTTAATTGATGAAACCCTAAGTGCTAACCTAGTTTATCAAAGTGATTATGAGATAAGTAGCACTACTTCAAGTGATGAAGCAATGGCGAAGATCATGACGACCATGATGGCATGGTGATGATCAAATGCTTAAATTTGGAAAAGAAGAAAGAGAAAAACAAAAGGCTCAAGGCAAAGGTATAAATTGTAGGAGCTATTTTGTTTTAGTGATCGAGACACTTAGCGAGTGTGATCACATTTAGGATTGATAGTCATACTATTAAGAGGGGTGAAACTCGTATCGAAATGCGGTTATCAAAGTGCCACTAGATGCTCTAACTCATTGCATATGCATTTAGGATCTAGTGGAATGCTAACACCCTTGAAAATGTTTGTGAAATATGCTAACACATGTGCACAAGGTGATACACTTGGTGGTTGGCACATTTAATCAAGGGTGTTGAAGTTTGGATGCAAGGGTAAGAAACTCTACCAGCGGAGTGTCCGTCCATAGAGTGCGGACAGTCCGACGGTGCCACCGGCGCCCTAGATAGAAAAGACAGAGGTCACTGAGAGTGACCGGACGCTGTCCTCGGTTGGACCGGCATGTTCGGTCGGATGTAACAGAGAAGACGCTAGCGTCGGTCAAACGACTGGACGCTGGGTCGCTCTGCGACCGGATGCTGGCAGGGTGCGTCCGGTCAGTGCTGACGTATGCTGACATGGGGCACATAGAGGAGACATTGAGTGACCGGACGCTGGGTAAGTCCGGTCGGGCATGACCGGACGCGTCTGGTCGTGGAAATTCGTGTTTGGAACCTTACTAGAAACGACCGGACGCTGAGCTCCAGCGTCCGGTCACTTTCTAACTGACGTGTCCGGTCAAGAGATGACCGTTGAAATCTGATGAACAACATTTGAAGCAGGGGACACGTGGCATGTATCACATGACCGGACACTGGCGGGGCATGTATCACGTGACCGGACGCTGAGGGCCAGTGTTCGGTTGATCGGACCAGAGCATCCGGTCACCCCGCATTGCGCCCAGTGAAGGGGTACAACGGTTCTATTTCATGGGGGCTTCTATTTAAGCCCCATGGCCGGCTCAAGCTCACTCTCTTAGCCATTTTCATTGACATAGCAACCTTGTGAGCTTAGCCAAAGCCCTCCCACTCATCTCCATCATTGATTCATCATCTTTGTGAGATTGGGAGATAATCCAAGTGCATTGCTTGAGTGTTTGCATCTAGATGCACTTGGTATTCATGTTTCGCTGCGGGTTTTGCTTGTTACTCTTGGTGGTTGCCACCACCTAGACGGCTTGGTGCAGCGGTGGAGGATCGGCATGAGTTGGTGATTGTTCATGGCTATCTCCGGTGATTGTGAGGGGAGTTGTACCTTCCCCGGTGGAGTGTTGAAAGGTAACTTTAGTAAATTACTCGTGTCATTGAGTTACCTCACTTGTGGGTAGGTTCTTGCGGTGTCCAATCATGTGGACGAGGTTTGTGAAACACCTCTTAGCCACCGAGCCACCAAGTGTTGGTCGACACAACGGGGACTAGCGTGTTGGCAAGCACGTGAACCTCGGGAGAAAATCGGTTGTCTCTTGCCATTTGTATTCTCCCGGTGATTGGTTTAATCTTCATCTTGTGATTGGTTCATTCCTCTACACGACGGTATAATCACCCTACTCATTCATTTACATTCTTGCAAACTAGTTGTAGCAAGCTCTTTAGTGTAATTAGAATTGAGAGCTTGCTTTGTTGTTTCAAGTTCATCTAGTGGAGCTCTTTAGTGTAGCAAGTGTGAGAGCTCTTAGTGAGTAGTAACTTAGCAAATTGTGTGGTTAGTGATCATAGCAACTAAAATTGTTGGATAGGTGGCTTGCAACCCTTGTAGAGCTAGAGTAAGTTTGCATTACGCTATTTGTTATACTAATCAAATTGCTCTAGTTGATTTATAGATTTTTAAATAGGCTATTCACCCCCCTCTAGCCATATTAGGATCTTTCAATCGGGCTCTCCTTGGGCTCGGTGTAGCGTGTGCTTGAACTTCCGCGGGAGCGACTTGAGCTCATCCACGTGACCTTCTTGAGTGCACCATCTAGCTTCCTTCTGAACCTATTCATGGTGGAAACAAGAACAACACAAACAAACAAAATATTTCTCAGGCGTGGAGAAGTTAGCATGAAAAAATCTTTGCACCAGAGAACTTTCTTGACATGCTTGAGCTAAGAATTTCTCAAAGGTTTCTTGCACTAGAACTTTGTTGGAAAATGCTTGAAACAAATTTGGGAGCAAGTGAGTGAGTGAGAGTGAAAAAATGGAGAGAGTGAGGGTGAAGAGGGCTTCAACCCTGGCTCTGCCATTTATAGTCGGCCGAGCACCAACCTAGGGGGCATGGCCTCAACGGCTAGGAGCCATTGGAGGTAGCAGAGCGCGCGTGGCGCCAGGCGTGGTGCTTGGTGGGCCCGCTACTGCTCCCCCTTGGCAGGTAGTGGCCAACGACCATTTCAAACTGATGACCATTGGGGATTGGCTCTGATTCCCAATGGTCTGCTCGAAATTGATTTTCCACCAAAATTTTATTAAATTTTTTATTTTTATAATTATTGCAAAAATGATAACTAGTAAAAGAAAATTATTCTTATTTAGAAAATGATTTTTATTTTATTTTTCTTAAGATTTTATTTTGAAGTAAAATTTTAAATTTTGAATTTTAATTTTTTTTTGAAATTTTGAAATTTTGAATTTTTAAAAGATAACTACCGAATTACCTTTGGCAAGGGCTCGACATTTATAGTCCGTTAGGCAAGACCTCTCCTCCTTCATTGGTCTGTAGCTGCATGAACAAACTCGGGGGAATTCTCGGGTTGCTCTGGGATTTTCCCCGTGTTGTTGATAGGAATAGCAGCAGCTATTTGTGCTATTTGTGTCTCAATCATTTTATTAAAACTTAGTTGGTTTTTAGCGGAGGAGGATAAACTTTCAAGTTTAGAATTTATATTTTCAATCATTTTATCATTAAACATTAATTTTTTAGTGATATTTTCATTGATTTTAGCCTAGCCTAAGACCAGGTCTTTCAAGAAAGGTTGATTCAAATTGAAATTTGAGTTGAAATTCGAATTGCCTCCTTGTGGGCGGGATTGATTATTCCACCCATTATTGTTCTACTATCGGAACCCGTTGTTGATACATGATGCTTCTTCATAGGTCTTGGGGCAGTCGTTCCCCAAGTGTCCAACTTCTCCACGGATTTCACATGTCATATGTGAGTCCATGGCCTGGACGGTGCTTTTCATTGTTTCTTTGTTAGCAGCACGTTCGTCCATTCTTTTCAACAACAAATCCATTTTTGCGGCAAGCATATCTGCCTCCTTCACAGTATGCATGCCTTTTTGTTGTTTTGTTTCTTCCCCCCAGCTTTGATTGGACACCATTTTGTCAATGAGAGTCGTAGCTTCATTGATGGTGAGGGAAAGAAACGCGCCTCTAGCAGCGGCATCAATGTGCCCCTTCGACTTGGGCTTTAGCCCATCATAGAAGTTTTGGAGCATGAGTCAATACTCTATCCTGTGGTGCGGGCATGCTTGGATGTAATCCTGCAGCCTCTCCCATGCCTCGGGGATAGATTCCATGGAATTATGCTGGAAGTTTGAAATTTTCCCCCTCAGGGTATTGGTTTTGCCCATTGGGAAAATTTCATGAGGAACACTGCGGAACATTTGTCCCATGTGTTGACAGCTTCCTTCTCCTTGTAAAACCACTGTTTTGCCTTCCCCACAAGGGAGAAGAGAAACAGATGGAGCCTGATGCTTGTTGGTGCGACGTCTTTTATGACGATGGTGTTGCACAGCTCAAGGAGGTGTTGCAAGTGTGCACTTGCGTCCTCGGTTGGCAAACCACAAAATTGGTTTGCCTGCACCATCGTGATCAGGCCCGTCCAGAGCTCAAAGTTTTCAGTGCCTGTGTTGACAGCGGGCCCAACAGGCATGTTGGCAATAGCAGGGGTGGAGTAGGCGCAAAGTGACTTTGCCATAGCCATAGTAGCGGATGGTGCGAGGGGTGACTGGTTCAACTGCTAGTGGAGTAGTGGAGGAAGAAGCGGTACGGGACTTGTTCTTCCTTAGGAGTGCCTCTGGATTATCAGTGTAATTTTCTAGCAAGACGAAACCGGTCATACACTATCCTATTTTCATCCACAATAGGAAGAAAACAAGCAGAGTTAGCCTACATAAACTTGCATGTGATCATGATCATGTCCTACTTAGATTCTTTTAAACCATGTCTTCCTTGGCAATGGTGCTAGAAATACTTGTTGGCATTTCTTAGTGCAATCACCAAGTATGGAGATGGAGTCCATTCCTGGCAATGGCACTAGAAATGCCTATTGGTATTTCTTAGCACCATCACTAAGATTTGGATAAATCTTAGCAACACCGCCAAGGAACACCAACATGATAGTTCTTAATGATTACAGAAAATATCCGCAAGCGCACAGATCTATTGTTGTAGCATTTCACCGAGAAGTATTTAGGGTATTGTTATTTGTATTTTCCCAAAGGAAGGCAAGGTGTAAGAGTCTAGCATGGATATGAACAAGATTACATACTTGCATAGTGAACCAAAGTTCATGACAGGGGTAAAAATGGTATTTTCATGATAGCAAACACACATATGGGCCAACCTCAAGGATAAAAGGAAAACAAAGAATAAAAGAATATTCCTAAGTGGAGCAGGCCTATTCTAATATAGACGTGCGAAGAACAGTTGATGATCATACAATTTACATGGTTAGAGCTAGAACTAAGTGCAAGATGGACAGGGAGATCTTCGGGCACTGGTTTGCCAGCAAGCCAGGTGTAACAGAACTGACCAAATCATAAGAACGTAAGTACAAAAACAATCACCGAAGTGATCAAATTCCTGTACTTAAGCTCCCATAATCCCGGTAGTCCAGAAATCACGAAGGATTTCAACCAACTTTCGACTTACAAACCAAGACCGTAGTGATTCAACACAACACATCATTCGTTACAACATTTCACCAGTAGCATTCGGATTACATCCATCAGAGTTCAAATAAAATATTACAAACCAAGTTCAAATCTACGGAAGCAACATAGTTTAGTACATAACTTCATAGTTTTCAAATACATTGCCAGATCTTAGTCATGTCCCACAAAAGCATTATCAGGTACGAGAACTAGGAGAGACCGCGCCCAACGGTCTAGTCTTCATCCCCAGCCGAGAAAAGGCAATACTTGCAGCAACTAAAGTAGAACTAGTCACCTGCAACAGGTGGGAGATAAACCCTGAGTACGAGAAGGTACTCAGCTAGACTTACCCGACAAAACCAGAAATAAAAGACACTAAGGATCATGCAAGGCTTATGAGGTGGGCTAGCTTGACACATTTGCATAAAAGAGCTTATGAATATAGTGACCAATTTAAACTTAGCATCAAGCTTATCATCATTTACATGTCCACTAGATTAGCACCTGTACTAGAACACTCACTTATTAGGAGCAATCAATATTAACCATAGTAGGTATAATAAGGTTGTCATCATCATATCATCATTTCAGAACCATTATGTTATTTAGTGTGTCTACTTTGGAGATAAGCCCGTCAAGTTCTCACTAACCGGGAGAGACGGCAACTCGAATCGAATTACAACGCAGCTGAGGGGGTATTCCTAACTCTCACCCTGGCATACTTTGCAAGGGTAGTCGTGGGTCACCTTTGGGACAACTCAGGAACCAAATTTGTGGGTTCAATCAGCGCTAGCAATCTCAGGGATTACCCTTCTGCCAGGATGATCAGGACTTTTAAATCACCTACCCTTGGACTCATGCCTACGGCTCCCTTCCGAGGCGCACTTTATACTTATCGACTCCCGGCCTGAGGTGAGCTACTCGGCTTCGTGGTTGGTCTCTAGACCCGGCCAACTAAGAGAGAGGCATGCGTTCAACATGAATAGGAAAGGCACCAAGATTCAGTCCTTAAGCGACACAGACGGAGTCACTACAAACCGGCAAGCCTCCGCCCGATCTTCAATTCAAATTAAGACAGGTTCTTTTCCACGATAGCAAATATAGCCAACCGTGCCATATGTATATCCCTATAGCTCGCAGGTGATAGGAAATCACCTGACTTCTACCACGTTTAAGCAGGGCTAAGCACTACACGAGCCTGAGCTACATAGGATTCAGGGTATCAATATCTGGACAAGGATTGGATAACCAATGCAGCAAGTGTTTGCATCCAACACCTAAACTTAATGCAACAATATATATATGTAACAATAATACTTTAACTGCATTTTAGAAATTAGGAGGCTTAATATGCTCTGGGGCTTGCCTTTCACAAAGTTGCATGGACGGTAATCCGGGCACTCAACGGCGGCCTCGTTTGGCACTTCTCCTGAGGGCTGCACCTCCTGAACCTCCGGTGTTGGCTGCTGCTGCTCCTCGCTCGGTTCCTCGAATTCCAGCAGTGTCACACCTTCCGGTACACCTATTGCATGCTAATGCACAAGATAAATATCATGGATGCATAAGGAATGACATGATGCTCATGATGAATGGATCACAGTAAGTGTTTAACAAAAACATCACTGGACACTCGTTTACCGATTAAGAATAGTTCTATTCAAATTACTTTAAGACATGTATCTATCTTAACTTGAAGAACAAGATCAACTTACCTAACTTGCATAACCTAAGATAAAGATGCTCATCTTCAGTTAAAGGCCTAACACCTAGGAACATTACCACAAGCTTAGGAATAGTAAAGGCATAATTAAATCAACAGTTAAGGTTTCATATGCAAACGAGCAGTTCCTTAATTCAATCACAACAAGAGTTCTATAAATTCAAATGACTTGAAAGAAGACATTCTAGAAAGCTTATGAAATTCTCTACAAATCATTTGTAAACATCAAAGCATGATTCTTACGTTAACCCAATCGAATTCAAGTAAACATAGAATCTATCCAGAAATGACAGGTTTACTAAATTAATTATTTAGTGATGATGCAAAAGCATAATTGGACCAAACCAAGTTTACCAACTTGTTGTACATACTAGAGGAACATCAGAAAGTATAGTGCCAACTTCTAAATAAATTATTTAATGTCCTTTTCTAATTTATTTAGTTAATTAGGTGATTAAAGCAACATATAGTAAAACTATACAAAACAATCTACAAAAATTACAGTAGCTACCTCATGCTTCACATAGACTACCATAAAAATTTCAAAGCAACTGGGCAAGCAGAACTTGCTGTATCAAAACTAACAGATGGTAGGGCTATTTCTAGCATAATTAGGAAACCCTATTGAAAAGTGTCAAGCAACAGATTTCACATTTTTCCTAGCATCATTATAGCATAAGAATAGCACTCACCAAATTTTACCTTTACTGGATCTATAGAAAAATTATGAAAATTCACACAAGATCCATCCATGCAAACAAGAGAATTTTCTATCTCCTACATACAGTGTCCAAAATATATGAAAATTTAACTACAAGCTATTCATGATATGAGCAGTACACTATAAAAATTTCATGCCATTTGGAGCTACATAGAAAAATATATAATTACCCCTATTTCATTCATGATTAAAAGAGATAATTAGCAACTCCATTTTTCATAACAGAACATGGCATAAATTATATTTTTGATATAAACTAGACATTATCATGAACTCAACAAAATTGGAACCACATCATTTGGATCTACCAACTAGGAGATACATATTTTTGAAAATGTACACAAATCTGTGAAAAAGGATAAACAAACAAAAAATGGAAAACCTAATGATCTACTGGGCCGGCCCGGACAGACTCGGCGGCCCATGACGCACGCGCAAGCGTAGCCCAGACACGACGCGGCCCAGGACTTGCTCCCTCCTCCGCTTCAGCGACTGACAAAGGGGCCCCGCGAGACAGAGAGACAGGCAGGGGAGGAAGAAAAGACGGCGGCGCAACTCATCGCCGGTGGCAGCTCCAGTGAGGCCATCGGTGCTACGGTGTTCACCTCACCCGTGCGCATCTAGTGGAACCATCTATTGAAGCTATTGTCGCGGCTAAAGGCAATGGCGATGGCCATGGCCGCGCACGGCCACGGCTTGGCCGGCTCCGGCGAGGCGATGACGTCATGGCTCTAGTGGGTGACCCTACGAGCATCAGTAGCACTCATAGGACCTAGCACAAGGGATAGAGGGGACTGTAAGAGGCTCGAGCAGCACGGCCACGTGTGAGCTCGGCCGGCGGCGGTCATGGCGACCCGGTGGAGCCGTGCTCACGGTGAGCTCTACCTGAGGCGAAAACACGATGACGGTGTGGTCACGGATGTGGAGGAGCTCACGGTGGTGCTGTGGCTGGGATGAATCGGACCCAGGCACTCGGTTGAGGTGGATTTTGGCTCGGCGGCTGCCGCTGCTTCCCGGTCGCCGCGCTCGCGTGGAAGAGAACGGCAGAGGGGGAAATGGCGAGAGGAAGAGGGAGTGAGAGAGGTGTTGGCTTGGCTTTCATCTGGAGCATGAACACACGATGTGGAGGCACTAACAGAGCATGCGTGCCACGCGGTGATTAGCCTCTGAATCGGTCGGCCACGACGTTCACTGAACGTTTTCTGAAACGACTAAATCGAGGTCCAGTGGCACGACTGACAGCGCCATTTCATCGCCTCATAGCTCGTAATCTAGCCTGAGTTAGCGGTAGGTAGTAACATCAAATTTGTAGATCTACAGTAGTACTACAACATTGTCAATTGGGGCTTGGACTAATTCGGTCTGGATTGGGAGATACAAGGTCGCAAAGAGGGGCTCATGAAACTGTAAGTCAGGACTTGACTGAAGAATTTTTCTAAGTCCGAAATCAGCATGGAATTATGACTTGTGGGCCTTGTTTGATCATGTTCTAGCCATTTTCATGAGATGGTCATATTGAGACTTTTGTTCCTTCACAAATTGGCTACAACTTTAGTAAAGAGTGCACAGCCATGCAAGATCTCTAAGTTGGTCTTTTGAATCAGTCAAACAGTGGCACTCTATAGGTCATTCTAAGTCAAACCTTCACTAGAGGGCATTTTAGTCAATTTGATCCACATCAACAATGTCCCATCAATTACCCTAAGTGTAGTTAAGGTGTATTAGACCATAATCAACCACTTTACACAAGTGCTACACCAACTTCTAATGATCACATGTGATGAAGCAACAAAACAATCAATTTCACTCTAATGTTGCAATTCCATGTTTCACATGTTTCATGCCTTTGTTGCAATTTTAACTTGCCACATTCCTACCATGTTGCCATGTTTCAAGGTATGAGAAACTCATGTTGCATTCACATGTTGCACTACTACCATTCATAAGCAATCAAGTATGAAACAAACAGAATTTGCGAATGTTGCATATGTATGTTTCAGTGACAATGGCATGATGACATAGATGATGCATATGTTTATGAAATGAAATGCAATTTTGTAGGAGCCAAACACCTAGGGTGTTACAGCCCTCCCCCTTAGAAAAATCTCATCCCAAGATTTGGAAAGCGTACCAATCAGTATAGAAAGCCTGATAATTTTCCTTTAAATAATCTTCCCGCTCCCATGTTGCATCCCGATCACTATGATTACTCCAAACTACCTTGTACATCTTAACTACTCGCCTACGAGTCACTCTTTCTTGAGTATCCAGAACTTGCATGGGCTTCTCCTCATAAGAAAGATCAGACTTCAAGTTGATTCTCCTCATTGCTACTCTTTCCTCGGGAATACGGAGACACTTCTTCAGCTGAGACACATGGAATACCGGGAATATAGCTCCCATTTCACGTGGTAGATCGAGTTTATAGGCTACTCTTCCACTTTTCTCGATAATTTGGTAAGGTCCAACATATCGAGGCTCAAGCTTCCTTTTAATTCCAAAACATTTTACTCCTTTCAGAGGGGATACCTTCAGATAAACATGGCCACCTACTTCAAACTCAATAGGTTTTCTTCTCTTATCAGCATAGCTCTTTTGTCTAGCCTGAGCGGCAGTCATATTCTTCTATATAGTTTAGACTTGCTCTTTGGCTTCTTTTACAAAATCAATACCATAGAATCTTCTTTCTCCGGGTTCCACCTAGTTTAAAGGAGTCCTACACTTGCGGCCATAAAGTGCTTCGAAAGGAGCCATTTTGATACTCTCTTAATAACTATTGTTATAAGAGAATTCAGCGAGAGGCAACCATTCCTCCCAAGAGCCTTTGCAAGAGATAAGACAAGCTCTAAGCATGTCTTCAAGAATTTGATTAACACGCTCAGTCTGTCCTGATTTGCAAGAGATAAGACAAGCTCTAAGCATGTCTTCAAGAATTTGATTAACACGCTCAGTCTGTCCTAATGTTTGCGGATGATAGGCAGAACTGCGGATTAGATGAGTGCCAAGATTCTGATGTAAGCATTCCCAAAAGCGAGCCATGAATTGCGGTCCTCTATCTGAAACAATGGATTTGGGTACACCATGGAGACGTACCACTTGTTGAAAGTAAATCTCAGCATAATTGTGAGGGTGATAGGTAGACTTGACCGGAATAAAGTTAGCAGATTTGGTTAGACGATCTACGATGACCAGATGGAATCACAACCCTTTTTGGTAGTGGGTAACTCAACAATGAAATCCATAACAATTTCTTCCCACTTCCAGCCAGGAATAGAGAGTGGCTGCAATAACCCGGGCCTCATGTGAATAGCCTTGACTCTGCAACAGTTATCACACCTTGCCACGTAGGCTGCGATTTCTTTCTTCATCTTGGTCCACCAATAATACAGCTTGAGATCTTGATACAATTTACTGCTACCAGGATGGATGGACAACTTAGAAGAATGGGCTTCAGCCATAATTTGATTTCTAAGTTATTTGTCTTTGGGTACTACAAGCCTATCATTAAACCAGAGAATTCCTTTGTCATCGACCCTAAAGTGCTTGGTCTCCTAATCTTTCATTTTCCGCTTGATATGAAACACACCCACATCAGTCTTCTGGAGTTTGATAATTCGACTTCTAAGAGAGCAATCCACAGTGATATTGTAGAGTACTGTAGGATGAAGGAGGTGTGCCAGATGAAAGTCTTCACTAACTAAGGAATTGCAATGGGCCTTTCTGCCTAAGGCATCAGCAACCACATTGGCCTTGCCAGGATGGTAGTGCACTTGAAGGTTGTAGTCTTTGATCAATTCTAACCATCGTCGTTGACGCATGTTCAACTCGGGTTGAGTAAAGATGTACTTGAGACTTTTATGGTCAGTATAGATGTTGCACACTAGCAAATAATGTCTCCAAATCTTCAGGGCATGAACAACCGCGGCTAGCTCTAAGTCATGGGTAGGATAATTGACTTCATGTTTTTGAAGCTGGCGCGAAGCATAAGCAATTACTCGGCCCTCCTGCATGAAAACACACCCCAAACCGGTGCCACATGCATCACAGTAGACATCAAAAGGCTTCTCGATGTCAGGTTGTGCCAATACAGGAGCAGAAGTTAGTAAGGTCCGCAAAGTGTGGAAAGCCTCTTCACACTTCGGAGTCCACACAAACTTCTCATCCTTTTGAAGTAGTCAAGTCATGGGCTTGGCGATTTTAGAGAAATCTGGGATAAATCGACGATAATAGCTAGCCAAACCCAGGAAACTTTGGACTTCTGTGACTATAGTAGGTGCCTTCCAATCTAGGACTTCTTGCACCTTAGTAGGGTCAACCGAAATTCCATCTCCAGATAACACATGACCTAGAAAAGGTACCTTGTTCAACCCAAAATTTGCACTTGCTGAACTTGGCATAAAGCTAGTTGTCACGTAATCGAGTTAAAACAATTCTCAGATGTTCAGCATGCTCTTCAGCATTTGTGGAAAAGATCAAGATGTCATCAATGAAGACAACTACTAACTTGTCCAACTTTTAAATATTGTGTAGCCTTCTGATCCAATAGGGACGACATAAGTTGCTCCCTAGCTGACCGATGTCATTATATGGACAGTCACATAGAGTCACTTGTCTACCACCTCTTGTAGTCTGCCAATGTTCATGTCGGAGACCTGCTCTTCAAAGGTTATCTTCTTTGCAATTTTAGAAGGAAACTCTACTATGTTAGGTCAGATATAAGTATCTTTAGAGTAGATATGGAGAGATAATTAAGGAAGAGCTCACGTGAAAATAACACATCGGTGTAGTTCTATAAGGGATCATAACTAGAAACCTCGATACCAGCGCATGCCGAGCAGCACAACCTTGTGTCGCGCGCCACAGGAGGCTCTCGGTTTCATCGCGGCACCGTAGTTGCTACTCATAACACCATTACTGATCACACACCCAAGTGAAATTTCAAGTGCATAGATTGAGTCATAAGAACAAGCACTATGCAAGGAGGGATAGTAAGTAAAGGTAGTCACAAGGTTAGGAGTCAACGAGGAGGCGATCTGAAGATCAGAACACAACGCAAGAGAACAGAGCCTAATTGCCAAAGACAACTGAGTAGGGGACTCTTGCATTATTTCCATACATGCCTTGTGTCCACCCAGGTGATTACCAGGTAAAAATTGACAAGAGATTTGGTCTCATAGAGCAGCAACATGAGATCAAGACTGATAAACACCCAGAGATTACATCCAAGCCATAGGGGTTCCAAACTGACATCACGGATCACATAGGGTTCGATATTAGCTCCCAACGATTAACTTATTACAAGCTACTCGTTCATGCATGAGGATCAACAAAAGACTAGCTCTAGCGCATTAGCTAAGTAGTAAGGTAACTACGCATCGTACTCGGAGTCAGTGTCGAAGATCTCTCCTCCATCTTCATCACTAGCAGGTTCTAGCTCCTCACTTCCTCCTCATCAGGTGGAACGTCCTCAGGTCCATTAATCTCAATGTCATCATCATCTTCAGCCATGATGACACCAGAGCCCATCTCATCCTCATGGAGATGGTCATTGTACTCTTCTGCAACTGCCAACTGCTGCTCCAGCTCAACCTGTCGTGCTCTCAGCGCATTCTCTTCGTTCCAGGCTTCATTCCGCTGGTTCAGCATGTAAATCAACATACGTTCACAGTTGCGGTGAGCAACTGTCAACCTCTGAACCTCTAGGGTCTCTTGATCTCGTTTGTGTGTTACTTGCTCCAAACGGTGCTAAGCCACACTCCTCTCAGCAGTCACCCGGGCTAGCTCTACCCTCAGTCTTTCCTCCTCAGTAGGCTCCGGATGGGGCTCACGAGGAGCTAACCGATGACGAGGCGCCCTGCCTTCGGCGGACTTGCGAGCGGTGCGTTTCGTGCGCGCCATCTGTAGCAAAAAGTTGCAATGTAAGGGGAGAATCATTTAAGGGATACAAAATTTAATTAGTCGAGACCATCAATTTTAAAGGAGGGAGTAATGCAAAATGCTATGTATGCCTGAACACGATGCATGCACGATCCGTACGTCCTCACAAACCTAGAAAAATTTAAAGGCTAGCGAAATATACGGTGGCATACATACGTTCTCTCGTATACGATAGCTAGTCGATCTACAACGATATGTTGTTAGTGTACCTGCAGAAAATTTCATTTCAGCCCAATAATTTCCCAAAAAGACATGCAAAGTAAGCAGTAAACTAAATACTTTCGTACATACATCCCCCGATGCATATACTCTAGTATCACAGCTACCCGACAGAGATACCCACACTTAAGTACTCTCATAGATACATGATCGAACATGTAAGTATGCGAGCAACCACAACTACTCTCCCCTAGACCGATAGTTGGACGGTCATGCTCTCACAACTCCCACTTACCAGAGCGTAGAGGTATTTGATCCATACATTACCACCCAAGCGGATGGCATCCATACAATAGCACGCCGTATGGACAACGAAACAGAAACAAGTAGGAACCCCCAAGTTAGTACTTTAATAAGCCACCTACGAGTCCTTATTTGGGCATAAGGGATATGACCACTGGCAATACTTAGTATTTAATTTAGAATTTTCACAAATACTTTTGTTTTAAATACACAAATGACATGTTTAGTGTTGAATCTTGCTCTGATGCCAGCTGTAACAGAACCGACCAAATCATAAGAACGTAAGTACAAAAACAATCACCGAAGTGATCAAATTCCTATACTTAAGCTCCCATAATCCCGGTAGTCCGCAAATCACGAAGGATTTCAACCAACTTTCGACATACAAACCAAGACCGTAGTGAATCAACACAACACATCATTCGTTACAACATTTCACCAGTAGCATTCGGATTACATCCATCAGAGTTCAAATAAAATATTACAAACCAAGTTCAAATCTGCGGAAGCAACATAGTTTAGTACATAACTTCATAGTTTTCAAATACATTGCCAGATCTTAGTCTTGTCCCACAAAAGCATTATCAGGTACGAGAACTAGGAGAGACCGCGCCCAACGGTCTAGTCTTCATCCCCAGCCGAGAAAAGGCAATACTTGCAGCAACCAAAGTAGAACTGGTCACCTGCAACAGGTGGGAGATAAACCCTGAGTACGAGAAGGTACTCAGCTAGACTTACCCGACAAAACCAGAAATAAAAGACACTAAGGATCATGCAAGGCTTATGAGGTGGGCTAGCTTGACACATTTGCATAAAAGAGCTTATGAATATAGTGACCAATTTAAACTTAGCATCAAGCTTATCATCATTTACCTGTCCACTAGATTAGCACCTGTACTAGAGCACTCACTTATTAGGAGCAATCAATATTAACCACAGCAGGTATAATAAGGCTGTCATCATCATATCATCATTTCAGAACCATTATGTTATTTAGTGTGTCTACTTTGGAGATAAGCCCGTCAAGTTCTCACTAACTGGGAGAGACGGCGACTCGAATCGAATTACAACTCAGCTGAGGGGGTATTCCTAACTCACACCCTGGCATACTTTGCAAGCACTACACGAGCCTGAGCTACATAGGATTCAGGGTATCAATATCTGGACAAGGATTGGATAACCAATGCAGCAAGCGTTTGCATCCAACACCTAAACTTAATGCAACAATATATATATGTAACAATAATACTTTAACTGTATTTTGGAAATTAGGAGGCTTAATATGCTCCGGGGCTTGCCTTTCACAAAGTTGCACGAACGGTGATCCGGGCACTCAACGGCAGCCTCGTCTGGCACTTCTCCTGAGGGCTGCACCTCCTGAACCTCCGGTGTTGGCTGCTGCTGCTCCTCGCTCGGTTCCTCGAATTCCAGCAGTGTCACACCTTCCGGTACACCTATTGCATGCCGATGCACAAAATAAATATCATGGATGCATAAGGAATGACATGATGCTCATGATGAATGGATCACAGTAAGTGTTTAACGAAAACATCACTGGACACTCGTTTACTGATTAAGAATAGCTCTATTCAAATCACTTTAAGACATGTATCTAACTTAACTTGAAGAACAAGATCAACTTACCTAACTTGCATAACCTAAGATAAAGATGCTCATCTTCAGTTAAAGTCCTAACACCTAGGAACATTACCACAAGCTTAGGAATAGTAAAGGCATAATTAAATCAACAGTTAAGGTTTCATATGCAAACGAGCAGTTCCTTAATTCAATCACAACAAGAGTTCTATAAATTCAAATGACTTGCAAGAGGACATTCTGGAAAGCTGATGAAATTCTCTACAAATCATTTGTAAACATCAAAGCATGATTCTTACGTTAACCCAATCGAATTCAAGTAAACATAGAATCTGTCCAGAAATGACAGGTTTACTAAATTAATTATTTAGTGATAATGCAAAAGCATAATTAGACCAAACCAAGTTTACCATCTTGTTGTACATACCAGAGGAACATCAGAAAGTATAGTGCCAACTTCTAAATAAATTATTTAATGTCCTTTTCTAATTTATTTAGTTAATTAGGTGATTAAAGCAACATATAGTAAAACTGTACAGAAAAATCTACAAAAATTACAGTAGCTACCTCATGCTTCACATAGACTACCATAAAAATTTCAAAGCAACTGGGCAAGCAGAACTTGCTGTATCAAAACTAACAGATGGCAGGGCTATTTCTAGCATAATTAGGAAACCCTATTGAAAAGTGTCAAGCAACAGATTTTACATTTTTACTAGCATAATTCTAGCATAAGAATAGCACTCACCAAATTTTACCTTTACTGGATCTATAGAAAAATTATGAAAATTCACACAAGATCCATCCATGCAAACAAGAGAATTTTCTATCTCCTACATGTAGTGTCCAAAATATATGAAAATTTAACTACAAGCTACTCATGATATGAGCAGTACACTATAAAAATTTCATGCCATTTGGAGCTACATAGAAAAAGATATAATTACCCCTATTTCATTCATGATTAAAAGAGATAATTAGCAACTCCATTTTTCATAATAGAACATGGCATAAATTATATTTTTGATATAAACTAGACATTATCATGAACTCAACAAAATTGGAACCATATTATTTGGATCTACCAACTAGGAGATACATATTTTTGAAAATGTACACAAATCTGTGAAAAAGGATAAACAAACAAAAAATGGAAAACCTAATGATCTACTGGGTCGGCCCAGACAGACTCGGCGGCCCACGATGCACGCGCAAGCGCAGCCCAGACACGACGTGGCCTAGGACTCACTCCCACCTCCGCTTCAGCGACTGACAAAGGGGCCCCGCGAGACAGAGAGACAGGCAGGGGAGGAAGAAAAGACGGTGGCGCAACTCGTCGCCGGTGGTAGCTCTGGCGAGGCCATCGGTGCTATGGTGTTCACCTCACCCATGCGCATCTAGTGGAACCATCTATTGAAGCTATTGCCGCGGCTAAGGGCAATGGCGATGGCGATGGCCGCGCACGGCCACGGCTTGGCCAGCTCAGGCGAGACGACGACGTCACGGCTCTAGTGGGTGACCCTACGAGCATCAGTAGCACTCATAGGACCTAGTGCAAGGGATAGAGGGGACGGTAAGAGGCTCGAGCAGCACGGCCACGTGTGAGCTCGGCCGGCGGCGGTCATGGCGACCCGGTGGAGCCGCGCTCATGGTGAGCTCTACCTGAGGCGAAAACGCGATGACGGTGTGGTCGCGGACGTGGAGGAGCTCACGGTGGTGCTGTGGCTGGGATGAATCGGACCAAGGCGCTCGGTTGAGGTGGATTTTGGCTCGGTGGCTGCCGCTACTTCCCGGTTGCCGCGCTCGCGTGGAAGAGAACAACAGAGGGGGAAATGGCGAGAGGAAGAGGGAGTGAGCGAGGCGCTGGCTTGGCTTTCATCTGGAGCACGGACACGCGACGTGGAGGCACTGACGGAGCATGCGCGCCACGCGGTGATCAGCCTCTAAATCGGTCGGCCACGACGTTCACTGAACGTTTTCTAAAACGACTGAATCGAGGTCCAGTGGCACGACTGACAGCGCCATTTCATCGCCTCATAGCTCATAATCTAGCCTGAGTTAGCGGTAGGTAGTAACAGCAAATTTGTAGATCTACAGTAGTACTACAACATTGTCAATTGGGGCTTGGACTAATTCAGTCTAGATTGGGAGATACAAGGTCACAAAGAGGGGCTCATGAAACTGTAAGTCAGGACTTGACTGAAGAATTTTTCTAAGTCTGAAATCAGCATGGAATTATGACTTGTAGGCCTTGTTTGATCATGTTCTAGCCATTTTCATGAGATGGTCATATTGAGACTTTTGTTCCTTCACAAATTGGCTACAACTTTGGTAAAGAGTGCACAGCCATGCAAGATCTCTAAGTTGGTCTTTTGAATCAGTCAAATAGTGGCACTCTATAGGTCATTCTAAGTCAAACCTCCACTAGAGGGCATTTTAGTCAATTTGATCCACATCAACAATGTCCCATCAATTACCCTAAGTGTAGTTAAGGTGTATTAGACCATAATCAACCACTTTACACAAGTGCTACACCAACTTATAATGATCACATGTGATGAAGCAATAAAACAATCAATTTCACTCTAATGTTGCAATTCCATGTTTCACATGTTTCTTGCCTTTGTTGCAATTTTAACTTGCCACATTCCTACCATGTTGCCATGTTTCAAGGTATGAGAAACTCATGTTGCATTCACATGTTGCACTACTACCATTCATAAGCAATCAAGTATGAAACAAACAGAATTTGCGAATGTTGCATATGTATGTTTCAGTGATAATGGCATGATGACATAGATGATGCATATGTTTATAAAATGAAATGCAATTTTGTAGGATCCAAACACCTAGGTTGTTACACCAGGGAGACTTTAAGACTCCTACACAATACCCAAATGTGGGGGAGTACAAAGGACGAATAGGGCTGTCACCGCCTGCCGCCTACCCCTCAACCGCGGATTACCATCATATCGAAAGGCTCCCATGCACCTGGGCACCACGCTCGTGTACAAGGAAACTACCCACATCCTCCTAGGACTCTGACCCTATGGATCGACAAGCATAGGACATGGGCAAACCTGAAGGAACGACGAACCGCCACCTCAACTTAGCTCTACTTCTAATCATACAAGTTATATGAATAATTAAGCATAAAGTTCTACATGTTAAGCTCATAGCATAGAAACTATATTCTAGTTCATATGTCATGATTATAACATGAAAACTATAGTTCTATAGCATAACTATATTGAAGATATGAGAGCAAGACTTTGGAAGAATTCTTCATAGTATCCATACCAAGATATTTCTCTTTCTTCCAAGGACCCAAGCCCTCCTTGATAGCTTTGCTAGCTCCAAATACTATTAAAAGGTAAAAGAGAACAAGTGTGTGGTAGTGAAGTAGATTCCAAATGAGGTGTGTGTGAATGGTGAGCTCCACCCATCTACTTATACAAGTGTGAGGTTGATTTGGCATAGATAAATTAGGAAACTAGCCTAAACTGACTATGCATGCCGCCATTTAACCGCCTGCAGAGGATGGGCCTAGGAGGCGGTGGGGGGGTGAGGGCGCACCCCTGGTGTGGCCAAACAAAGGCTAGCCCCCTCGCCACCAACTTCATGCCGTGGGCTGTTGGCAAGGCCCAGATCATGCCTATGTCAGTGCTTGGCCCAAATTTGTAAGTTTGCTTGGGCTTTTGCTTGTTGTGCTTTTGTAAAGTCTACTTTACGCTTTCTTATTTGCGCACTTTTGATCATATTCCCATGTATTTCATGAATCAATCCTGCAAAACACTAAGTCTCCAATACATGTAAAAGTATCTCAATAGTAAAAGGCTATGTGTCAAAAATTTGTTTATTTCTCCTGTCTTGGATATGAATTGGTGGTCGGATATGGTTGTTAAGGACCACCAATAGGACATTCAATACTCACCTTGAAGATGCACCCAGACTCAGTGCAGTTAAGATGCGTGATCTAGGGAGCACGACAAGGTATACGACGGTTCCTGGCGTAATAAGTGGTGGGGATAGTGTTGGAATTTGGGACGACATTCAACACTCACGCACGCTTTCCTAAGTTTTGGGCTTCCTATTGTCAGAGATATGGGCCCGGGGTACCCTCACTGACCATATATCTGGCCCATCAATGGAGGATGACCGAGGAGGAAGCTCGCGAGGACTAGGCGCAACTACCAACTTGGAGATCACGACGTATCAAGGATATCTGCCGCCGTCATAGCTATGGTAGGATAGAATTGATTTGTTGTAACAAACTCATAATCCAATCTATAGCACTGCTTGCCCTCAAAATAACCCTACCCCTCTGCCTATATAAAGAGGGGTTAGGACTCTGCGATCATCACGTCCACCATGACACCATCGCCTCATTCCAACCTACCTCGTAGTTAGGTGCAATAGCCCCTGTAACCGAGCATACGAATACAAGAAGTAGCAACTGGACGTACGGTTTTACTCTCTTCCTGGGGGCCCAAACCAGTATAAATCTCTGTGTCTCATGTGCAACTATCTGGATTAATCTATGCGATCACGTTGCTAGGAATTGCTGGAGCTAAATAATCCGATAGTTGGTGCACCAGGTAGGGGCCTTTCGTGTTCAGATTAATCTATCATGCTTCAGATGGGAATCATCATCAACATCGATGACACCGCGGAAAGGATGCAGTTAGGCTAGAAGATCACCTTTGGTAGCCTCGACTTCATCGCTGACCAGTTCAGGGACTTGCATCTACAAGAACTTGAACTTTCCATGGAGGAAGAGGAGTAGCCTCCCCTGATCTACAGTTAGGCTAGAAGATCACCAGATTGGACGAAGCTGTGAATCTTGGGCCCAACATCTCAACCGCTATGGACGTGACATCTTCACCAAGCTTGGTTGAGAGAGTGATCTCGAGGCGCCCTCTAACTATGGGTAGATCCAAACTGGACCCCCTGATCGGAGCTACAATTGCCACCCGATTACTTCCTTCCTAGCTTTCTGGCTAGGTTAAGGAAAGCGGCGGCAACCTACTCTAGCTAGCTTCAATAAGCCCTAGCAAAACCCACCAAAAGATTGGGAACATGCAAGGGATGATGAGCTAATCTTGGATCTCAATCTTGATGAGTATGATCAGTTCCTCCTCAACAATCCAGAGCTAGAGGAGGGACTACCCAAAGAGGGAGGCACGAAGTCCAAAGAGCAACCCGAGTGTTATATGAATCTACAAGACCCCAAGCCACCTCAGGAAGCACTCGAGAAGCTCGCGCTTGAAAGCACCACAATGCCGTCGAGAGATGCTACCATCTCAGATGCTCCATATGAGACCAGCGACAAAGCGCGCCTGCGTCTCCTTCATCATAACAATGATATCGAAGCGGAGAACAATCACCTTCTCCAATAACTCAACAAATCTCCTGACACTCAGTAGATTCAAATTGAGCGCACCCATCCTGTGGGTAGCCAAAACTTGGCTAATCATCCCTACAGGACCGTCAAGTTGCTTCAATCGACTCCCAAGGCCGAACGAAGGACGCACCCGATGACTCAAAAGTCGTGGTTTAGTCGAGAGACTCTCGAGGCATGCCATGGGCCTGCCCTGCACGATCACTGTTAATGCCTTCTAGGGACCAGGGGCCGACCAAAGGGAGGACCTAGAGCATATTGCCCCCCGACCCAATCTACAGTCGACCATAGGATGGGCAAGATGCTCGCTTGTTGATCGACGCATGGAAATAGGAGCGCAATACCCGCAGCCCTGCCCAACATTCAATAGCTCCTAGAAAGCAGGTTCAGCCGCTGATCATGCTCGAGTATTCCATCCCAAAAATAGCCTCGATCCCTCGCATGAGGCAGGCTTATCGAGACATGTTTGAAAGGCTCATGAATAGCCCATGTTAGAATCACGGCTTCATTGTGACCCACCTTGCCAAAGACTGCGTCGCTTATCATAAGCGTGTTGTTCTGGAAGCCAAGAGGTAGATAGATCAAGATGGGTAGTTGGGAGACCATGACAATGATCAAGGCCATGATGTAGCCACCAGAATTTCCATGCTCATCTTCGGTGGCCCTCAAGCCTACCAGGATCGAAGGCTGCAGAAGTTAACTCACAGATGGATCTATGCGACCGCACCGGCCGCCCCACTATACCTACACTAGTCAGAACGGCCAATTACTTATGATCGAACCAATCATCTAGACTGGGTGGTTGAGGCAGGTCGATTCCCTCTAGTGGTAACTGCGGTCATCGAGAACATGAGGGTGGCGAAGATCCTCATGGACGAAGGAAGTGGTATCAACATCCTTTACAAGGATGCCTTCGACAAGTTCAACATGGACATAGGGAAGCTGCATGCATCGCAGTCCCCCTTCCACAGCATCATCCCTGGGTAGCGCGTTATGCCCCTGAGCATGATAGATCTCTCTGTGACATTTAGCGATGCGGTACACTACTAAAAGGAGACACTCTCCTTCGAAGTTGTCGACTTCTAGGGACCTTACAGTGCCATATTCAGGAGGCCGTGCTATGCCAAGTTCATGGCTGTCCTGAACTATGCCTACCTCAAGCTAAAGATGCTGGGACCGTGTGGCTTAATCACGATATTGGGAAGCTTCCAGAGTGCCTACCAATGCGAGAGGGATGACGTCAAGTACGCGGAGGCCAACAACCTAGACTCAGGGGCTCTGAGCTTCCCCTGCTCGAGGCCGGGGAAGAAGCTCTTATCAACAGCTCTGGGACAACAACCCACCGCCATCCTCGACCCATCATCCTTGACTTCGCCACTGGCTGCAACCAAGGCAGCCCTCGCCATCGGATCTTGAGAAGGCAGCCAACGACCCACGGTTACATCGGCCCCTTTATTTTTGCTTAAATTTTGGTTATCAATTACATCTTGCAAAGAGTATTTATTTGTAACATGAATAAATTGTGATCTTTCGAGTACCTTATGAAGAACCTCTCTGAGTTGCTTATGGGCTAACCTTTGTAGCTGTTGTGTTCCTATCTAGCACGTTCACATGTTATACTAACCTATCAATGTGCTCGGGGCTACAATGATAACCATACATGTCGCCCACTCATACATTTTCTTGATCGATCAATGTCTCATAGGCCTTGAAATGGTATAAGTGACTTAACAAGACCTCGCATGGACTTGATCAAAGTGTTTCATTTTGGCCAAATAATCCCCAGGTAGTTGGTCCAAAGCTTAAACCAGCATAAAAAACTAAAGACACTGAAAGATAGAACATAAAAAGTTGGGTGTAGCAAATTATAGGACGGCCTCAAGCGCTGCCCAAATCCTTTGATGAATCAGGCATACTGCCCTACACTATCATGTAGGGATCAACATCACGAATGATGGCCTTGGAAGGTTCTATGGCCTATTGCTTAATTTGACTATACACCAAGGGATCCGTGTCAATGGATTTCCCTTGGATGGAGCTGATGTTTAGGTCAGTGTAGATTGTCCCAACGGTCACCAACGCCATATGCGCTCCGGTGGACAAACCATATTGGGCAATCTCCTCCAGGCGGCTAGGGATCCCCCTCAGCTGGGAAGCCACCTCTAACAAAGAGGAAGGCCCTCCTGGCTAGGCATAGGCTGCCTAGCAGGCAGCGTGGCTAGCTGTGACTATGCTCCAGAGCTCATCCTCAAGGGATGACATCTGTGACACATACTTCACCTCCATGGCCAAAAGGGTCCCTGCGTGCAGCCAATCAGCTTCAGTAGCCATGGACTCTAGGTTCGCATACTTAGACTTACACTCAACAAGTTTGTCCTTGAGGCGCCTCGCCTTAGTAGACTCTACAGCGAACAAAGTGTATCAGTCCAAAAATCCGCATACAATTGTAACACGATTCATTGCCGAAAACAAGACATGCCTTGGAACTGCTTTCGGAGCATCTCTATCTCTTCCTGAGCAAGCGCCCACTTCTGCCTCTCCCTCCAGTACGTGGAGCCTGAGGTGCAAAAAGTGGCCATCTCCTGGGATAGCTCAACAACAGCCTTGGCAGCAGCTGAAAAGATAATAAAGGTTTTACAAGCCTCATCAAACATTATGGAGAAAGATCTCGGCAGAAACTCCACCTTGGGTCTCGTCCTAATGGCACTTTAGGGCCACGACCTCTCTTTCTAGCTTAGCTATCCATGCCTTTGCTTCATTACCCGGTTGAGAGAACCTCTCCTAGATGAACACGGACTTGGCTGAAGAATTCTTCTAAAGATACTACAAGAACAAGACAGCATAGGTCATAGCTTCATTCAGAATGAATCAACCAAAGACTCAGGGGCTAGACCCATCGGGTCCACTGCGTGGCCTCGAGTATAAACCAAGGGCACCCGATGCTCGGGGGTTAGGGCACCCGATGTGAATTGTACCTCTAATGTAGCACTAAGCGAATCCCTAGCAAGACACTCATGGTCTTCATGGCGTCGGCAAGGGCTCGTAGCGCAGCGGACAAACTATCCGTGTGTTTCGCCATCCCGTCCAGCTCTCCGAAGCCAAAGATGAGACGATGCCGCTCCTTGACATCATCGAACAAGCTCTCACCTATAGCATCGAAAGCTTGCAGCGACAGACCTCACCCTCCTTGTTCGGCCCAAAACCCAAGAGGTACCAGGCAAACATCATCCACCTATGCAGGAGAGTCAATCCGCAGCAACACCCTCTTGAGGTCGTCCTCTGGAATAACTTCTATGGATGGCTCCAATGGTCCAGGCCCATGGACTGCCTTAGTGATAGGCTCTTTCCCTTGAGCACCCACGCTGGGAACCCGAGTAGGTTCACCCTGCATAGGCCCTGCCCGGATTACCAAAGAAACATCTTCCCAAGCATCCTCCAAAGGCGGTGCACCTGTGTCAAAACTAGCCGTGAAGTCATTATGGGTATGAGCGACCCAAATCCTCTCTAAAATACTCAAATCCTCACTCTCATTAGGGTGAACTCCTAGATCTATGGTATCGCTAGCGCTACCTAGCGTGATCGCTATGGGGAACCTCTCGGTTGACAAGGCCTTTAACCGAGAACTGCGCCCAAACAATAAGCATCAGAAACTCATCACCCGATAAGACAGTGAGATAAAGGAATTGAACTTACATGTTCTCATTAGTGGGAACATCTAGCAGTGTAGGCTTCTTCATCCACCTGTGTGAGGTTCCTAAACCTTGCTTGAAGGGGACAGACTCCACCTTCGGGCCAAAGTTGCCAATGACTAAGACCGTCATAGCTGACGGCTTGTCATCGGTGGGCCTGAGCGACCCTAGAGCCCTCGTCTCTGCAAACAACTCGTGGTAAGCTAAATTCACACATGCCAAGGCCATAACTGGCCAAGGATAACCGACGTACCTAGCACTACCAATGCCTATGCTCGGCGTTGCCTCTTCTTCTTCCTCTCGAAGGCTTCACCTCCCTCATCGGTGCTTGTAGACTCTGCCATAGCCCTACACCTCCTCGTCTGCACACTCAAACCCGGCATGCTACGACAAGCATGGCCAGAGCTAGGAGTGGGGACAATGGCACTCAACTCCTCTCAAAGTGTGAACGTCCCGCCATTTCTGGTGGATGTCTCTGCACCATCGGTCCTCCACTCCTAGACCTTGTCTAAAGGGGCCTTAAAGCAGTACTTCTAGTGATCCTACAAAATGGAGCAAGTTACACGAGGAAATCGGAATGGGTCATTAGCTGATAACCAAACAGCTGACACCTTACCGAGTTTTCATCGTCTCTTGGCTTCAACCTCAGGGGCTCCACCAGACGGTATCTACCTATGAGCTAGGATTTATGACCCATCATCTTGTTGGTAACAACCAGCACCTAAAGCGTGGTCATCAGTTCGATGGGCTCCCCTGATGGATTGACAGAGTCAGGAAAGTCGCACATCAGGGACGCACGTTCCCTCAGGTGCTGGATCCACCTCTGAAAGAAGGCCGCAAGGCAAGCCTGACCGGTAACCCCTCTCCTCCGGTGATAATCGTATAGGTCACTCTAGAGTTCATTTGCTTCTTCCTACTTCGACTCGGGAACCTCCTCATTCTCTGCTAGAGGCAGAGGGGGTGGGAGCTTGTGGGAGAAGGCCAGGGTTGAGCAGTCATAAACATAAAACCACTTCTTCGCCCAATTTAGGACGTTGGAAGGGAGATCAATGTGAAAGAAGGGAGATTTGTTGGCTGCCTGGATCCAAAGGCTATCGGAGACCTTTTGATCAGATTGAGGAAGAATGTCGATGCAATGATAGAACAATGCCCAGTGGGGTTCAATCCCCACGAAGTCCTCATAATAGGAAATAAACATCGCCAGAAGCATGATCTCGTTCGGGGTCAGGTGGTGTACCTACACATCGTGGTATCGGAGGAGATCTTGGACAAACCAGTGGATGGGCACCCTGAATCCATGGTGGAAGAAGTCAACGAAGGCTACAATCTCACTGAAATCGGGGGCGGGCACATCCTGGCCAAGGGCACACCAGTAACCCGAAAGCTCCCTTGGCGCCAGGAACCCCCCAACCACAAGATTCTTGATGTCCTCCTCCATCGCCTTCAACACCTCCCATGGAGAACTAGGGATGGGACTCCATCCCCCTTTGCTCTTTGAGCTCATATCTTCTTCACTTACTAAACTAATGGTTTTGGTTTTCTTGGCCAGGGTCTTTCTCGGCGCCATGACTACGACTGCCGGGAGTGAGATCTAGATGTGGCGATGTCTGCTAGGTCAAGGTAAGCAGAGGAGTGAGCACTACTGCTTTTGTCGACGGCGACAAAGGGACGGACCGTCTCCACCCTTGGCTAACCTATAAGGGCAACTAATAATAGTCAAAGACACTTATGGACCCTGGGCTTGAGTGTAACATCCTAGATATTAAAAGCTAATTAGAATTATGATCATGAGCATCATCAAGCATAATCACTAAGTATCATGTCATTTGTGCATTTAAAGTTCTAATTGTTGCATTCACATGTTGCATGTCATGTTTTATATGTTGCATGAAATGTTATCCTTGTTATCAATTATGAAACATTGTGAATTTATGTAGGAGAATTTTCTTAAATAATTAAAATCTTGTTAAAATAAACTTTGTAGTGCATAGTGTGTACATTAATGTGGGATCATAGGTTGATGATGATTTCATATCAAATATGTTTAAATTTGACCTCAAAGATTGAATTTGGTGCTGAATTTCACATAGTCATTTTGACTAAGTCCCTGAATTTTAGTGTTAAATTCAAACTTTGGTGAATTAATAAATCAATTTTTGTAAATAAAAGTTGGGCAAACTTTGTTCCATTGTTTGGAAGTGTGTTTGAGCTATGATAATATGTAATTAATTTTGTTGTCAGATCAGTGTTTAGTCTTTAATGGATTGCTCAAAAGTGCTTAGTAATAATGTGTGATTTAGTGAAATTGAAAGCAAAATAAAAGGCGTGTCTAGTTTGCTTTAATTTGTTTTTAAGAGCTGAATAAAATAAAGATGACTCAGAATAATATCTTAAAATGGAAATGATGAATAGTTGCTATGTTGTAATTCCTTTCAAGTACCTAGTTTTCAGCCTTGAATTCTCCCAAGTTTTGGATAAGATTGTTTTGATATAAGGATTTACTCTAAACTTGAAACTTATGGGTAGCATATGCTTGATCTAAGTCTAGGTAATTGACGGATATGATATGAGAAGGTCTGAGCTGCTGTTTATCTTGTTCCAAGTGGCACTAAAGTTCTGGAGATTTATCTTTTTGAAAAACACAAAAATGCTACATAATTAGTTCCTGTATGACAAAGCTTGAATTCCGACCAGAGTCATACATGTTATTTAGGCTAGGAAAACTTTCATATATATGCTGCTTGCTTTTGCATTAAGTTTTATCAAGCTTTGTTGACCCTTATGAGAGGTTTGTCATGCTTTTAAAATCAAGATCACGTCCACACCACCCAAAAACGCACTACTCCTACACTGGGGGTAGGCGCAAAATCATGCTTTCCATCTAGATCCACCCAAAAATGTTCTACTTCTATACTGAGGGTGAACACAAAAACATGCCTGATAGGTTTTCTATCCACCAAATAAATGCTCCAAATTCTTGTTACTATCTCTCTCAAAGTTTTGTTGCAGAAAAGAGTTAGGGAACTATGCAAAAGTTATTCATGAAAAAAATGAGTTGAGAAAAAAAATGGACAAGTGTCCAAGATATCTAAAACAATGGGTACTTAGATGCACACCTGAAAAAAAGAGAGAGTCGAATAAGATAGCCCCTGCTCTCTAGCAAGTGTTTCCAAGTTTCAAAAGAGAGATAAGTTTTTAAGGAGCAAAGTACAATTAGTATTAGCCACCATATATATCCACCATATATTCCACACACATGCACATCTTGATTTGATTGTATGACTCAACTCCCTTTGGATCCATTGTTTGACTTTACAATATATGCATTGCAAGTATGCTCTAGCTTTCTCCCTACCTATGAACTCCACATAAGCCTTAGTGGTAGGAAGAGAAAAAGGCATAACATCTTTATTGCCTTGGTGAGGATCCACAAATACCACATATATTGAGAGACTTAAGAGTGTCATACAATGGAATCTCTGAGTTTTATTTTGAAAACTTATAAAAACTCCGCAACAATGGTGAAACAAAGAACTTGAGACATAGTGCTGGACTTGATCATTCTGTCTTTCAATTGCTCAAGACCCAAGTGAAGGCTAAGAAGCCTCATGGTTGAAGGTAATATGGGTAAGTTTGAAAGTCAGATCAGTTTATTCTAATCCAGAGGAGAATTCTTGATTGAACGCATGTGTACTTTTGAGGTGTGAAGCATTGTAGCAACTCCTGATCCATTGCTGAGTTTAGCTTTGCTCAGGGACAGGCAAAGGTTAAGCTTGGGGGAGCTTGTTGACGGTCACTAACATCAATTATAAACCATCAGCATAACCTACATATATACTCAATTCCATCACCAAACATAGGACTAGGGGTTTAAACTAATAAATTCCACGGGTTTTGGTGAATCTGTGTTTTCAGCAGGGTTTATCCTAAAAACCGCCAAGGAGGACCTAATCATCAAAGGAAATCATGTAATTCCGTAGCGAAACCAATGTGGGAAGTCTCTAAAAGACTCTAGGAGGCTCTCCACCAAAGCAGACCCTAATGGGCTGCCATGTGGGGCTGGGTGGCCCCACCCCCAGGCCACCCAGCCTGTGGGGTCCACCGGTCAGCCTCCGCTTTGAAAGTTGGTTCCCCACTGCCTCCTAGATTGCATCTACACCATCCTTTCAAGTCGGTTTGATCCTAGGGTCCAGAATTGACACTCCGGCCTATATAAACAGCCATGTACCCCCCTCGCTCAGTAGATCTTAGAAACCCTAATTCATATCATGAGGATCAGAGCCAGCTATCAAGAGAAGATTAGTCCTCCATAGGATCTAGTCTTGTAAACAATGAGTGAGATAGAGAGTGAGGGGAGAGTTTGGAGGAGGTGTCGGCCTATCGGTGCTCTCTCTACATCTTGTACCTTGGTGGATCCAAGTTCTACTTGAGCTTGCCTTCGAGATTTCTCTGGTAATCAACTTCTGATTCAAGTAAGTAATTGTTTATATTGTTCATCAGGATCACGACTCTCTTTTGAGTGCTTTAATCTATAGACGCTCTAGGTTAAAGTATAATCATAAGTGTAAGCGTGGTGTGTAGACTTGGGTTAATCGTGGATGCCCCCTGCATTCCGGAAGGTGGTAGATCGCGTGTGTGACATAAGTTCTATATAGCCTGTACTATATAGCTTCATTGATCCTTTGTAGTCCACCTCCCATCTATAGGCGCAAGTAGGACGCGGTTGCGATGGAAAGCATCCTCTGCTGGTGTCTTTCCCTAGTAATGTCCCTAGTTGAATAGTAAAAGGCATAGCTTATCCAAGTTAGAAGTAGAGAACCTCAGTTATCCTCTCTATGCTTCTATTTATCCTAACTTTGTTGCTACCCCTAGTTAATTTAGACTGTAGCTAGTCTCACACGTTTCCTTGAGGATACGATACTTGGAATACCTCCAGGTCAAAGCTACAGCGGTATCCATGTGCTTGTGGATTTATCTGTGTGTGTTAATTTATACCAACAACGATCGCTGCCTCATGATCTTCAAGGGCTCTTGGGCATATGAGTCCTACCAGCAGCGCCACATCATTGAGTAGGAGGTGAACGCTGTCCACACCCTCGCTGCACCGACATGGCTCCGATGGTCCTAGATGGCCATCACCTTCGACCAAGGAGACCACTCCGATCGTGTTCCTCACCCAGGACGCTACCCGCTCATGGTTAGCCAGATTGTGGGCACCACGCACCTCACCAAGGTGCTAATGGATGGGGGAATTAGCCTCAACATACTCTACACCATCACCCTAGATAGGACGGGCATCCCTCAGAGCAGCCTATGCCCAGCAAGGCGCCATTCTACGGGATCATCCTAGCGAAGAAGACGGTGCCCCTCGGGCGCATCCAGCTCAACATCACAGCCAACCAGACAACTTCTGGAAGGGAACAACTCACCTTCGAGGTGGTGGACTTCCCTAGTGTCTTCCATGCCCTCCATAATCAGCCATGATTCGCTAAGTTCATGGTCGTCCCTAACTACACCTACCTGAAGCTGAAGATGCCTGGGCCCAATGGCGTCATCATCATCGAGGGCAGCTTTGAGCAGGCCTACTACTGCGAGCAGGACTGCATCACCCAAGCGACCACACTATCTACCCCTTATGGTTCCTATGGCTCTGACCATGACACAGGAAAGGCCTCGACGAAGGAAGGAACCAAGGCAGCGATGGCGGTTGACCGACCAAGCATCGGCGAGACACCCGAGGGCACTGGCGGTAGCGGTGGCTTGGATGGCCTCTCCATCTAGGCGCTCGGCCCCCAAAAGGGCTAACCCAATTGAAGTGAGTTTTGACCTTTCCACCTAAGGGAAGGCCATCACCGAGCCATCTGCCTAGTAGCCCAGCCTCCCGAGCCACAACGCGCCTGCCGACCTCCTTCGTCGGCCTACCTCTTCAACAACAAAAATCAAGATAAGTCTCACTCTCCCAACCCTTCTGCTCCCCCTACTTCGTTACTACTTTCCTCTTCCCGAGTGACTTTAGCAGATGCTTGGCTACATCGAAGGAACAGCTGACTAATCGAACTGTTGCTCCTTTTCCCTAAAGGAAGGCCACGACTAGAAGCCCTCGGGCGAACGAGGTCAGGACGAATTGTAACACCCCTGTGTTAAGCTTTGCATTTGGCACTTGCATTTCATGAGCACAAGCATCATCCAAGCATTCATGAACATGAGCATATGAAATTTCATCACATTCTTATACATTGTCACATGAAATGTTGATTTATATATATGCTTATGCTTGCAATCATGTATGACCAATGTATGAGATGGTTGTGAGGTCATGAAAACACCTTAGACACATCTAGGATGGTGAATAGAACAATGTTTATATTCATGACATAGACCAATTTTGCTTCTAAGTGTTGGTTTCATTTGAAATGCCATTTTCATTATCCTAGTTTGACTAAAGTTGAACAATAGCTTAGACTATTTGCATGGCTGTGTGACCTAAATAAAAGTTGTAGTTCTTATCATGGGTAACAAACTTCATTTTAGGGTCATGAGATAATTCAGTGTCTAACATGGTCAAATAGAGCTCACAAGTATCAACAAAATGTTGTTTTGTGACTTAAGAAATTTTCTAAGTGTTGAAACTATTTTCAGTTTCAAAGTACCTCACTTTGGAGCAAAGTAGTTTGTAAACTAGTGAGAATTAGATGATGGTTCCTAAAGCAAAGTTAGAGATCTCACATAGCTCTACAATTGTTATTAAGCAAGTTTTCAAAAATTCACCATGGACTAGGACTTACATGTACACGAACTTGCTCTGTCAGTCGTCTGTTGCTAGTCTAAAACTGGCCGGGGCAGCGCGTGTCATGGCCGATCAGCCACAGGCCATGGCCGCCATGTGGCGGCAGCACACCAGTGTCGGCCTAGCTGGTTGGGCCAACAAGGGGAGATAAGAGAGGCCAAGCCGCTGTGCTCACTCACTCTTGCTCTCTCGCCCTCTCTCTGCCTCGCCTTCGCCGCGCCTAAGCGGAACCGCACCTCCACCGAGCTCGCATGCAACCGACACTGCACCACTATCCAATCCATCTTGCTCATAGCTTCGCCACCACCTCCTCCACCTTGCCGACCCGCTAGCACCACCATTTGAGCAAGGGTAAGGCCGCATTTTACGTCGTCGTTGCTGCCATGTTCACATAGCACCGTCGAGCTCCAAGCACGCCGTGGCCAGCCCTATCCAACACTCCTCCCATCTCTCTCTCTCTCTCTTGTGCTACATCATCATCGTAGGTCTTAGAAGCTATAGCCATAGCTCGTTGAGCCGCTACCATGTCGTAGGTGCTGAAACGCGAGCCACACCGCTGTGAGCCGAGAGCGCCGCCGCCATGCACGCCGTCGTGGCTGTGCATGCCCGGTTTTCTTCCTCGTGCGCTTCTAGATGTTGGGGTTAGGTTAGAGCTAGGTCTAACTCAAGGCAAGAGCCTAAGGCCAATGTCAGCCTCGTTAGAGCGGAACTCCGCCGTGCCGACCTTGCGCTCGCGCCGCCGTGCCGCCATGCACGTGGCCAAGCTTCGCTGCCGCTTCACCATGACTCGATCCACGCCGTAGAACTTCGCTAAGATTCGTAGATGCCGTAGCCATGCTCGCCTGGTGATGCCGTTGATGGAGATGGTCGGAGCACCACCGCATGTCGCCGCATGAGCCGCCATGCTCGCCGGTGAGCTAGCTCCGGTGATCCTCCGAGCAAACCGAGGGTACCAGTAGGTGTGGCCTGAGTTGGGGAACATGTCGGTGGTGACGCTACCACCGGTGACCTCGCCGTCGGTGAGCTTTTTGCCAGTCAAGCCACGCATCTACTCTATCTCTCTGTCGCATGGGACCGAGTTGACCTCAGGACCCAGTCGTCAGTCACAGCGGGGTGTATGCACCGGGTGCACCTAGCTGTAGCGCCCGATTTGAAATTTGTTTTTCTAGAATTATTTTCACAGATTTGAATGCAAACTTCAAAAATTCAAATCTAGAGCTAGGACTGTCCAAATGGGGTGAACCAAATTTTATTCGTTTCATCTTGAAGTGTACTATTTGATAAAAATATGAAATCTACTGTTTAGGGTATTTTTCTAGGTGAATTAAATTGATCTGGATAAGTGCTTTTAAAGTAGTTTATATCTTGTAAAATGCATAACTTGACCTAGGAAGGTGATAAAATTGTGATTCTAGTTTTGTTGGTCTTGTGCTGACATGCACTAGATAGGAAAAATACTAAACCTACAATAAGCATACTTGAAATATGGTCTTCATATTTAATCCTAATTAATTGCTAGTTTCTAGTGAAATTAATTGGGGTAAAAATACATAACATATGATCATGCAAATACACAGTATTGTTATGCTAGGGGGAAAGTAAGAAAAATATTAAATCTGTTGTTTGGCACTTTTCACTATGCTAAACTATTTTTGCTAAAATAAGCCTATATAACTTGTCATTTTTGTAGAGGTAGCTACACTTATCCAAATGGCATGACATTTGTATAGTAGACTACTAGGGTCATTTGTAGGTTACTGTAATTTTTTAAGAATTTATTAAGCACTGGAAATATTTATCCTTTAGATCACCTTATTATCTAAGGAAATTAGTAAATGAATATAAATAATTTAGTTATATTTAACCAAGATGTTTTCTGTGGTGCTTGTGATGCATATGATATGTTGATGTTATTAGTTAAGCTTAGAAGTAATTGGTTGTATGCAACTAGTTCATTATCGCTTTATAATTCAAATAGATGGCTGCAAGTATAGTTTCTATTATGGTGATGATTTTATGATGATAATAATCTTTTCTGTAAAGATGGTTAATAACAAAGTTGTAGATAACTTACTTATCTACCTTGTGTTAAATTTTCATAGTCATAGGACTTATGGTTGTCAACACAGAATTTTCGTCCCGTGCCGAGGACACACGTAGCAAGTCGGAAGGGTCTGCTCGATGGAGCTATAGATCCGCCTAGCTTCAGTGCAGGGATGGTCGATCCTGCGCACTCCTCCCGAGACATGCCAGTCAATTTGACCCTGTAATTGACAAGAAGAGAAAGTTTATCAGTAATTAAGGGTGGAACATGCTGGTGTTGCCAGATAGTCCCGAATGTGTGGCTCTGAGAGCCGATATGAAAGAAGATCGACTAAACAGTCGATTCCAGCATATTTGTGAGAATAAATCGGTTAAAGCTCATTGGGTTGTATAAGAAGAATTGGTTATCATTCAAGATAAATGTCATTATTGGAACACATATTAGTCAATGGCAATAAGATGTCAACAATGATTGGTTTATTCTAAGCCAATGATTACAAGTAACCGAACCCCTTTTTATATAAAGAAATAATTCAACACCACTTCACCGTTTAATAAAGATAAATCTAATGAACATGTTAGATCTTATCTATCGCTATGACTAGTGGGGCATGAGGTAGAATCATGCAGGCCGTAGAAATAATAATAGACTCGACGACCCTAACTCATTACTAATATCAGTGGGGCATGAAGTAGAATCATATAGGCCGTAATACAATAATAAGATCATGGGGCTAACACATCTTTCAACCTATCTTTACTTCAACGGTCTCGTGATGCGAATCGTTTGTGAAAGCACTCGATATCGGCTAAAATAGTCGATTCAGGCATAGCGCACAATTAAAGTCATGCCTTATCAGGAATAGATCTACCAAATAATGATCCCCACTCCACGGTGCTAACAGTGGGGTGTGAGGCAGAATCACACAGGCCATGATAACGGGCCATAGAACGGTTTTCACTAGCTAATAAATCTACTCAAGATGCAACATGCTTTAACCGCATGCTATGCACGATAAAGATTAATGTATAACAGCCGATAAAGCATAACTCATCATTTAATGTGTAGATTAGACCAGTTTCAGATTAACAAACGATGGACTAAAAAAGATATAAGGCCAATCTAGATCAATCCCAATCGAGCAGAGTGATATTGCTGTAATTAGATAAATAATGAAAGCAATAAGCAACATCGGTAACTTAATGAAGCTACTAAAGACTGCCATTCTAAGGTAGAGATGATAACATGACCTTGATCTAGTTCATGCAGTGGGGGTCGACCAGATCGATGCAGCCATACTTGAACTAGGCAAGAATCGGTAACTAACTTATACCAGAGTCACAGTGGAGGTCGACCGGATCGATGCAGCCGTACGAATAGAGGTATAAGCCATAACGGTACTTACAACAAGCAGTGGAGGTTGACCAGATCAATGCAGCCATACTTGCTGAAGAACTCGCCGAGATCTACTCTACTCCTACTCCTAAGGGTGGCCGGAGCTAAAACAGTAAATGACTTGTTTATTGGATTGATTGTGTGTTTTACAATATCCGGGGTTTGATATTTATACCCGGGCCCTATGCATGACTCCTATCTAAGCATGACACATTACAATTTTTGACCATAGAGAAAACATTCCTAATTTAAGATAACTTGGACTCTAATCTTTCCCTTTTTGTAGAGTCTAGCATGTCTTGTCCTGGCGCCGATCATAACCTGTGTCATTATCCGCTGGCGCTATCTGAAGAAAGCCGATTCTAGTTTTGAGTTCGAATCAGCTGGTTCCGATCTGCACGCAATTGATTCCTTGACGACATGATCTCAGGAGCTTTTGAGTCCCTATGACCATTCTTCCAAATTTTGGTGTAAACACATGCCCCCCAATTTATTCCAAAATTATCATGTCTGTGCCCCCGATAGGTCCACAGTCATGGGCAAAGAATCGTGATCTGGGGTCTACTATTTGTTGCCATCCATGCCAGCTCATGAGCCCATGCTTCAAAACTTTTATGAGAGCATCATTGCTTCACGGGCACTTGGATTCATCCTTCTAGGGCAACTATAAAATGTCTATCCGACCCTGGTGAGAGCAACTCAACAATTCAGCCATGTTTCTCTTCTATCTGCCTCCTCGAGTGCTCCCGACTCCGCTAGACCCTCCATGGTCTATCCTTTTGCTATAAAGATCTCGAGCGGTTAGAAGAATTCTTGTGCATAGGGTGATTACGCTCATCTTAGCATCTTGTCAAGCAAGAGAATTAGTTGCTGCGGTTAGAAGAACCCTTGTGACATCACCTGGGTCTTCTGTCCATGCTCGCAGAGCTGTTCTAGTGTTTGCAAGGGCTAAAATATATGGACACCTTCCCCTTGTTTGCTCGATCAAATGCCCATTGGGAAAGCCACAAGCTTCTTTCCAGCGGTTTCCCAGTCACCAAGAAATCAGTCGGGTATCTGTTGGGTAGGCGGCTTTTCCATCATAATTTTCCTAATAGGCCGATGTGACTCGTTTCACCATAACTTTTGGCCCTGTGGAGATTCGAACTTCCTTTAATCCAAAGTAATCTTGGGCTAATCACTGGTCAATGCAGATCTTCTGTATCCACCCCACGATATTCTACAACTTGGGGACACAATAGCCTGAATTCGCTACGTCTACGTTATCTGTCCCCTGAATTTTCAGAGCGTTGATCCGTTTCCGTATCTGGCGCCATTTCCACATCCTTGGTGAAATCTATCTCCTCGCCTTCCTGGGCTATATATACGGGCACGGCTGGGGATCGAAAAATAGCTCACTTCGTTTCAAACCTTCCGTGTGTTCAGCAAAGTTCCTACTTTTCCATAGGTTTTGAGATTATGGAGAATAGCAAGAGGTTTGCTGAGAAGACCCTCAACGGACCTGTACCATCATGTCAGCACCTTCATCATCAGGAGGGTATAACTCGTGATGCCCCCACTGCTTCAGGGGATAGGGCCGACTCCGTTCGACCTTTAGGGTCCTTTTCGTCGACAGCTTGTTGTCAGCTCCCTTGTTACCAAAGGAGGCGGATTAACAACAATGATCTGCTTGCCTCCATTGATCAGCATGGCCAGAGTCTTGCTGAGTGCCTCTCTCTTGCAGAATCGACTCTGGCCACGGTTCGATGTCCACCACCTCCTGAGGCCAATTCAGTGGAGGATAGGTTGGCCAAGACTGAGGCTAGAATTACGGGTGAGATATCTGTCATAACCTTTGCTTCCTTTCAATTTCCATCCTCAAGAATCTGATCATCTCCCCTTTGAATCTTTTTAGATTTATCTATCCAACTGGAGAGCCTTCGATTGGTTGCGGAGCATGCGGCGGGATTTGTCAACGCCAGAGGCGCCGTCCTGGTGGTTCGCCTACATGACGTCCCGAATCGCGTCAGGGAGGTCACTTTGCATGGCATCCACCATGGTGCTGCCATGGCATTGGCTTCTGTGCAAGCCCATTCTAGCCACGAACTTTGGCTCCTTCCTCATGGTTTTCCAGCCGCAACGCACCCTGAGGATTGCGAACGCCTGATCGAGGATTTCTTTAGTGCTGCTAATTCCGTAGCCCTTATCTCCAAGGCCAATGATATAGTAGCCATAGTGTATTCTGGCCCGTAGTTTGTAATAGGTGATATTAGCAAACAATTTCGCCGTCTTCAGTGATTTTTCTTTTATTTCATACTTTATACCATATGCATCACCTTGTCCGTGTTTGCTTTTACTTCTACGAGCGATACACATTGTATTGGCTTTTATCCCTTTGGGTTTATTTTCATACCAGAAGTGATACCCTTCTGATATCGACTATTAGAGCCGACAACCGAGCAAATTGGTTGCCAAGTATTGATCCAAACATTAGGGCAATATTCCTTCAAATATTCCCTATTTGATTGCTCTGCCGAATTCCTTTTCCTCTCTCAGCGTTTCCAAAAATATAAGTGTTACCAGGTGCGCATCATTTGATCCTATCGGCAATTTCACTTTCCAGACCAAGTCTCCTTCAGAGAATTGCTTAATCTTGACCTTTTTATTGTAATATTTTGCAACCCTCAGTTTATTGGCTTCAATGTTTTTCAAGAGCACGCAGCCGAAGGCAACTCAAGTCTTTTAAGTCATCCATCACAAAATTCTGGTAGACTTTGGCTGATAAACCATTCTGCAACATAACACGCCTTGATCCAGTTTGAACTTCCCAAGGAAAGACTGCATCGTGTCTATGCACAAGTTCATAAGGCGATCACATCAGCTCCTTTGCTCTTGGTCATCAAGGGCAACCCATTCTCAGCCTTCCCCAGAGTCTTGTCTCCCTTTTACATTTTTGAAGATCAGGTCCTGAAGGTGAAACAGGCTTAGAGGAGTTTGTTTGATCGTGAAACCCTTTTGGCCAAGGGAAACTCGAACAGGCAAGAGGCTTAAAGAACCAATTCTAGACTCCCGATCTTAATCCCACTTAGGTCTGAAAACATAGCCTTTATTAAGAGAGCCCTTTGATCTTCTATCCTCAGTCATCTGGCGCCATATTCTCTTCAACATTGGTGAAGCGGCGTTTCGCCTTCTATTAACTGCGGTTGCCTTTTGCATGTCCCGAGGCGTCCGTCTCTTCGCTTCGTGTCTTCAAATACCAGCTGAGGGCTTCGGCCTCAAACACATCTCTATCCACCACTATTCCTTTGCTCTCTCCTGCCTGTTGAAACCCTGTAGTGGTTTTCTTTCTTCCCTCCATAGATCCAACCATCTCTCATGGCCGGCGAGGCCAACTGAGGCAAGCGCATGGCGGAGGAGATCCTGGAAGAAGACATGCCGGTGAACCAGCGTCTCCGACGCATGAGGTGAGATTGGCAACCTCTGTTCATGATGATGATCTATTCTGACTCGCCTATAGGTTCATTGTGAATGATGGCCTTCATCCTTTCCCCAGGACTGGCAAACCCGCTGATGCTACATCTTCTGCGCCGGCTTCATCATCGGGTTCTTCCAACTCGTACGATGGTGATGATGCCCGGCGCTTCTTCTGAGAATGGAGGGCAGCTAAGGACCGCTATTCCAAGGTGATTCGGAACAACTGCCAGCTTGAGATTCCTCTAGGGGTCTTCCAAGCGGCCCTTAATGCAGTTGAGGAGGAGGCCAGCGCCGTTTGAGCGTGGCTGGCTGAGTCTGACGCCATGGTAGCAGGTAAGATGAGTTCCATGAATGTTTATTTTCTGGTTTCCACTACCTTTGCCTTGATAGTCTTTTGTAATCGCCAGCCCAAATGGTGTAGTTGGAGTCTCTCCAACTGGCAGTGAACGTGGCCACAGACACCGTCAATGCTCGGGGTTCCCTCATTGATGCTCATCTCCAAGACATCCTGACCTACATTCAGGAGATTGCCCTCCATGGCGTGCATCATGGTGCATCGGTGGCGCTAACTACGGCGCAGGTCCAGACTGGGCATGACCTCCACGCCTGGAGGTTGGCTTCTCGATTGGCCATGGCCCTGAGGGACATGAGGACTTGATAGAAGATTTCACCGCAGCGGCGGAGGCCATCGTGGACATCACATCTGCTCAGGATGTGGTAAACAAAGTCTTCGACAAGATTGTACTTAGGGGAACCAATGAACAAAGACTCCTCTTTCATGAATGCACCCCAGTGTAATGCCCTTGTGTATGACTGTTTTTTATCTTTTTGTTTTTGTTCTATAGGCGATACATATCGTATCGGCTTTTATTGTCTTTGAAGATTTTTAGTTTTTGAACTAGAGACAATACCCTCCTAGTACCGGCTATTAGAGCCGAGAACGAATCGGCCATCAAATATTGACCAGATGTTAGGATAACATCCCGCAGAACTTTTCATATCAAAGGTCAGATGAGTAATCAACCTAGGTCAAGTTTCCTATTAAGCAAAACATAACTTCTTTAAGAAATCCATTAACTCTAAATCGCACTTACACTTTGACTCAGCATTCACATACGTCGGCCTAAATCCATCTCCAAGACTCAATGCTTATTTTTCCTTTGATCCAACGGCCGATGTGAAGTCGTGACTTTTCACTAAAACAAACTCTCAGAGCCGATCGCTTGCATCGACTGTTGGCTTTCATTGCTGATCTTAATGAAGCCTCCATCCCATGACTTGCCAGAAAAACATTCGAAATCTCCTAGTTCCCAAAAGACTGGATCGGTTGTCGCGATGCTCACGGACTCATCAGCGCGAACCAGTTCAACATCATCTCCATGCCATTGAATCAAACATTGATGTAGGGTCGATGGTATACAGCAGTTCGCATGAATCCAATCACGACCGAGGAGCAAACTGTACGACCCTTTTCCATCGATGATGAAGAATGTGGTGAGCAGAGTCTTACTCCCGATTATCAATTCGACATTTATTGCCCCCTAGGTCTTAGACGTATTACCTCCGAAGTCCTTAAGCATCATGTCAGTCTCCATCAGATCTCCTGGTCCTTTGCCAAGTTTACGAAAAGTGGTGTAGGGCATAAGATTCACAGAAGCACCTCCGTCCACCAACATCTTGTTCATCGGCTTTCCATCAACAAGACCTTTCATATATAAAGCTTTTAAGTGTCGATGTTTGACTGGTTTGTCAAATATTGCTTGCTGTACAACCATCAACTTGGCAACTATCTCCTCATACTCCGATTCATCAAAATCTAAATAAACTTCTTGATCTGCTGGAGCTCTGAATTCTGATGGCAACAGAAAAGCCATTTAGATATTAGCTGATGGTTGCTTTCTATTGGCTATTTGCTTGGTATGCCATACTTGAGTTTTATCAGATGCTCGAGCCTATTCCATCTCTTTATTCCTTAGGCGTTGCACCCTTCTCTTCTGGCTTCTTGTCAAACCTCCTGGACACCATTGGCCTTCCTGCCAAGCATATCTTCTTTCGTTGCCTTCTTCATAATTAGCCCAGTCTTGGTCAACAACTCTTTTTCCAAGCCGATCATGAACACTTTTATTTTTTAAGCACCGATCCATGTTATTATGATGATATGCATCTTGAGCATGGATAGACCGGCGGCTGGTTTGAGACTATCTATACTCTCGATATTGATTGCTACATTCTGGACAGTCATGTCTGGTAGGCAACTTCAAACCTTCATTCCAGCAATGTCTGAAGAAAGGACAATTCCAATGTAATTTGGCTTGTTGCCTTTCATACCTCTCTTCTTTCAGTTGATGCTGGTACGCTTGATCTTTTAACCAATGCTGATAATCCTTTTCCTCGGCATTTATTCAATAGAATCTGAGATGTAACTCGCGGCTTTGTTATCTCTGCTTTTGATGTCTCCCCCTGCTCGTATCGGCTCTTTTGCTCGGCACGATGTCTTCTAATCTCTCTGTACTCGTCAGCCGATATTTGCATCTTGGGATCAACTGTTCTAGCTTCTTTTGATTTGGTTGATGTTAGGACCTTAGTTTTTCCTTTGAATAGACCAGCATCAACCATGTTTTGATCTCCTGGGAAAGGATTATCATCAACTTTTATTTTCCGAGGCGTATCAAATTTGAGCCTCGCCTACTGAATAGCCCTCTGTATATGCTATCGGAAAATTCTACATTCGTTGGTGGAATGAGAAGTAGCATTATGGAATTTGTAGAACTTCTTATTCTTTAATTGATCAGGGGGCAACATGACATGACCATCGGGCAACTTGATCTGCCTTTCTCAAGTAAGAAATCGAAGAGCTTATCTGATTTGGTGACATCAAAGTCATAGCTCTCCTCGACTCCTCTTCCCCAAGGATTTGGCACCATTACTATCTTCTTGCCCCATTCAGCTACAGCAACCTCTTTTTCTTCATCTTCATAGCCATCATCGACTGAGTATGGATCATAAGCATCGGCTACTGTGGTACTCTTCTGGAATCGGGTATCTCTACGCATACTCTGGAATTGGCTATTGAGCGCTGCTACTCGTTGAGCCAATTGACCCAAGTTGTCAAATTCTTTTCCCAGCAGCTTTTTTTCCACATCGGCAGCATTCCTTGAACAGCTAAAGCAGCTAGTTGATCATCGGCCAAGTTTAAGGAGAAGCACAAGTTCCTGGTTTCTCGGAACCTCTGAAGAAATTCAGTGCCTGATTCATTAGTCTTCTGTCTTATAGTTGTCAGATCAGTAATCTTCTTTTCTCTAGTCCCAGTGTAAAAATATGTATGAAACTTCTTCTCTAGGTCAGCCCAATTGGTAATGGAATTGACTGGCAATGATGAAAACCAAGTGAAGGCTGGCCCTGATAAGGACAGAGAGAAGAAACGAACTCGATGGGCATCCTCAATTGATGCTTCGCCCAATTATGTAAGATACCGAATGATATGTTCTATCATGCTTGTACTATCTTGGCCAGTGAACTTAGCGAATTTTGGGAGCCTATAATTTGTGGGAAGAGCAACCAAATTATACCATTCTGGATATGGGCGTTTGTACGAAAAGGTCAGCCCTTTTGGCTTTAGACCGAACTGATTCTTCATCATCTCGGTCACCCTCAACAATAATTCATCAGCTTACAGATTTGGATTCCTCTGCACCTGCTGACCCATCTGTGGATTGAAATCCCACGTACCTTGATATCCTGGATTTGACATCATGTGGAGGGTGTTATAATCTGTGCTATAGTGATACCCTTGTGGAATCTCAATCTGCTGGGCCCTTTGCTGGCATGCTGCTTGAAGTCTCTAATTGTAGACATAAGGATCTATATCTCTATAGATCCTTTGAATTGATGGTGCTATTTTTTGAGTCGACGACGGTATGTGGCCTGATGTGCCAAAATTGATCACCTAGATCTGACTTTGCCCCGCCGGCTGTTGCACATGTTGTACTGATAGTCCAGGATTGTACTGTATCTGATTTGCAGTAGTCCCTTGAGTTTGTTCAGATGAACCCTGAACTGCTTGGACATCACCATTACCAGCTGGTGCTGCTTCTTGATGGCTAGTACCAACTTGATTAGTCCCTTGGGTCGACGGATCTGGAATATTGTAATAAGCCAGTCCGCCTTGACCAACTGGAAATCCATGAATCGCCTCTCTCATGGCGTTGTGGAATATGTCCATGAAAGCTTCGTGATGGCTTGATATGGCATCATGAATAGATTTGTCTACAACTTCCTTAAAGAAATGCATTTCTTCATCTTCAGTTGTATTTGTTTGCCCGTGTGGGGGGTACAACCCCGGATACCCATGGCAGACCATAAGGGTTGTACCCCTAGGGGCGGCCCAGCCCACAAGATGAAGCCTTGCGGGGCACGATTCTGCTCGGCACCTTCCGCAAGACATAGGGAAGATATCCTGAAGATGCTATGAGATCTGTTAGGATACATATGATCCCATGATTCTTGTAATCTGTTATTACTTTTTGGTTATCTCTCAGATCTAACTGACTTGTAACCCTGCCCTCGGGCTATATAAGGCGGGTAGGGACCCCCTCCAAAATCACAGCATATCATACGATAGCTAATACAAACCAACAGACCACAGGAGTAAGGTATTACGTCATACTGACGGCCTGAACCTGTATAACTCATGTGTCTTTGTTGCCTTCTTGTTCTTGATCACGCGCTCCTCTGCCGATCAATCTACCTTCGTGAGATACGCCTCGGAGGACTGCCGATGATATTCCGTCGACAGTTGACACGCTAGGTAGGGGGTGCGTGCTATTTCCTTGTCGAACAAGATGGCTTTTTCCATAGGCTCTTCATCCCTCCCATAGCCTAGCCAGATCTTCACGGTCGGATCCATCTCATGGGTCATCAACGCTGATGGAGTCAGAGAGCACCTCAAGCCGGTGCAGATCCGTTCTACGCCGACCACCCCCGTACCTACGACTGTAGACCCGATCTTGGAACCACTTCCGAGGTCGTCTTCATCAACGACTCGCCGCTCGCTTCCTCGTTACTAGAGGAGGCACATCAACAATGACGATCTGATCGAATCCATCGATCGGGTCGGTCTGAAGCTCGTTGATTGCCTCTTCATCGCCGAGTCGGCTCTGGACACTTTTGTTCAGCGCCGATCACCCTCCGATCTGGATCTATCGGAAGCTGCTCGGCAAACTCCGGGGGTTACGGCCCTGCCCTTCGGGCTCGCCAACACCGCCTCTACATACCAAGACGCCCTGAGGGGCAAATTCACCGACCAGGTGGGGGATATCCATCCTCTCGCCGACCAGATCACCGATCAGCTTTTGCCGACGGTCAACATGCTACACGCCAGCCGAGGCCCCGGAGCATCCTTCCAAACCATCCTAGATGAAAATCCAGACTCTGAATCCTAGGGCTCCATGGAGACCCTCGTCGAAACCTTCACCGAGAAACCCCCTCTCCCGCCTTTCTGGGGTGGCACGATCTTCAACGTCAGCATCGACAGTCCCCCTCGGAACGACGAAACCGATGAGGAACGCGCCGCTCGTGAAAACAGGAACGTCAACCGCGCACAACGCAGTGAAAACGAGCGTGCCCTTGCGATGGCCGAGGCCGCTCGTGACAACCAATTCGACTCGCAAGGAAGGCCGCTCCATCGCAACCTTGATGAAGATTTTCTCCACGTTGATGGCCACGACGTCTTCAAGACTCCAAGCGCCAATCTCACGGTGGCCGCCAACGAGCTCGCCTGCCTCCCGCAGATGCCCGAGCTTACCAAGGTCGCCGCTATGCTTAAAGCGGCACACTGTCAAGTCAATGAGATCCGAGAGGATCAGAGACCTTCGTGCTCCACGAGCACGATTCGCCGATCAGCTGTGCCTAGATCCAATCGCCGCCCCAGTCAAAGTCAGTTTGCCGACCAGTCACTACTTCTCTAGGGGGGAGCCGGGGACCACCACGCCGAGCATCATCGCTAGCACGACCAGGAGGTCGAACAGGATGCTTGAGTGCACCTCAGTAACTTTCGGGATGCACGACGGCGTATCGAGCAATGTCGCTTCGGTCGCCATGAAGAAGAAGTACGCCGCCGCTAGGAGTATGAGCAAGAGTACGGTAATCTAGACTCAGCTCTGGAGCCGATCGCCGTCGGCAATGCTATGGACAACGGCGCCGACAACCTGGAAGGGCCCCTAGCTTTCACCAGGGCGCTCCGAACACTCCAGTGGCCTCGTGGTTTTAAAATCACCGGGGTTGAGCCCTATGAAGCAAGGATGAACCCAACTCAGTGGCTGTAGGCTTACGCCACTGCTGTCCGCACCGTCAGAGGAGACACCAACGTCATGGCAAATTATCTCCCCGTCATGCTCACGCCAGCCGCCATGAGATGGTTCACAAGCCTTGCCTCGAAAACCATCGAATCTTGGGAAGAGCTGAAGAATGTCTTCACTGACAGCTACATGGCTACAAGTACGTGGCCAGGCACCAAGCATGATCTCAACCGCATCACCCAAAAGCCGTCCGAGCTCCTCCGTGGCTACATTAGATGCTTTTCCGAGATGAGGAATTCTATTCCCAACATCACGGAAGCTGAGATCATCACCGCCTTTGTCCGAGGACTTCATCACCGCAAGCTCTGTACCATGTTCAACCGCAAGCCACCTATAGGCATCGGCGAGATGATCATGACCGCCAACCAGTACACTGACACGGAGGAAGCTGAGGTGCGTTTCAACGAAGATACGGGCACAAATTGCCCACCTCACCGCTACGACGACCGCCCCGACAACCGACGCCACAACGACCACCGCTATGACGACCGCAGTTTCCACTGGGACAACGGCCGTGATCGGCCAGAAGGATCCAAGCCTAGTCAGAATCGCCGCCATCGGCCAGACCACTTTGTCGCTACCGTCAATGAGCCGTGCGCTAAGCACAACTATGACAAGCAGTACAAGAAGATCCTCGATGGCCCGTGCCCCCTCCACAAGAATGCCAAACACAAGATGAAAGACTACCTCGGTTTGACCAAGGAGTTCTAGGACAAAAAGTTGGATGACGACGCCAACGGCAGGAACGGAGGCCGCCGACCACCTGGGGGCAATAACAATGCCTTCCGGGACCATGACAAGGTGGTCACCACCATCTTCGGGGGCCTTGCCTCCACCGAGAGCAGAAGAGAACGGAAGCTCGCCATCCGACGAGTGCTCGCCGTCACTTTAGAGGAAACCACCGCCAACCCCAGCTATCGCCCATGGTCTAAGGTCCCCATCTCCTTCAGCAGGGCCGACCAGTGGGTGGGCATACCCTACACAGGGCATTTTCCCCTCGTCCTTGATGCAACCATAGAGAAGGTGCTCTTCAGAAAAGTCCTTGTCGATGGTGGCAGTGCTTTGAACCTACTCTTCGTTGGGGCCCTAAGGGAGTTGGGCCTCGCGATAACAGATCTCACACCCTTGGACTCCTCCTTCTGGGGTGTGGTACCTGGCAGGGCATCCAGACCACTTGGAGAAATCACCCTACCAGTATAGTTTGGCACGGCAAGCAACTACCGCGTCGAGCATATCAACTTCTACGTCGCCGACTTCGACACCGCCAACCATGCCATACTTGGTCAGCCAGCTCTAGCCAAGTTCATGGTCGTACCGCACTACGCATATCTAGTGATGAAGATGCCTTTGCCTATAGGAGTCCTAGCTCTACAGGCCAACCTCTCCGTTGCCTATGCCTACGAGACAGAGAGTCTCGCTCTCGCCGAAGCCACTGACCTCGCCATCCAGATGGCTAGCGTGGTCGCCGAAGCCAAGGCATCTCCCACTGATGACATGGAGATCCCAGAGCTGGAGCTTCCTCGCGCCTCCGCCAAGTCCAAGGAAGTCAAGGAGGTCGGCCTCGGCCTCGATGATCCCTCCAAGACCATGAAGATCGGGGCTCACCTTGACCCCAAATAGGAAAGCGTGCTCGTCTCCTTCCTACGTGCCAACACCAATGTGTTTGCCTGGAAACCTGCGGACATGCCGGGGGTACCATGGGAGAAGATCGGGAACTCCTTGAATGTCTCGCCGACCGCCAAACCAATCAAGCAGAAACTCCGCCGATTCGCGCCGGACAAGAAGGAGGCTATTAGGGCAGAAATAAAATGGCTCTTAGCTGCCGGATTCATAAAAGAAGTGTATCATCCATATTGGTTAGCAAACCCTGTTCTCGTTCAAAAAAAGAATAAAGAATGGAGAATGTGTGTTGATTATATTGATCTTAACAAACACTGCCCTAAAGACCCCTTCGGCCTGCCTCGGATAGACAAGGTTGTAGACTCCACCACCGGCTACGAACTGCTCTCCTTCCTTGACTGTTACTCCGGCTATCATCAGATCTCTCTCAAGGAAGAAGACCAGATCAAGACGTCGTTCATCATGCCTTTCGGTGCATACTGCTACACAACTATGTCCTTCAAACTCAAGAACGCTGGGGCGACCTATCAAAGGGCAATCCAGATGTGCCTCAACCAACAGATTGGCCACAACGTCGAAGCCTACATCGATAACATTGTTGTCAAGACCAAGACCATCGACAACCTTATCGCCGACCTTGAAGAAACTTTCTCCAACCTGAACAAGTACCGATGGAAGCTGAACCCTTCAAAGTGCATCTTTGGAGTTCCATCTGGTATACTACTGGGCTACATCGTCAGTGCTCGAGGCATCGAACATAACCCTGACAAGGTCTCCGCTATCACCAACATGAAATGGCCAACATGCGTTAAGGATATACAGAAGCTTACAGGCTGCATGGCTACTTTAAGCCGCTTCATATCATGCCTCGGCGATAAAGGGCTACCTTTCTTCAAGTTCCTCAAGGCCTCCGAGCGTTTTTCCTGGTCGGAGGAGGTAGACACAGCTTTTGAGGAGCTTAAATTGTTCATAACAAAGCCTTCGATCATGACGGCGCCACAACTAGATGAAACTCTTCTCATCTACATCGCCGCTACTTCTCGCGTCGTCAGCACTGCTATCGTCGTCGAACGCGAGGAAGCTGGGCATGCCTATAAGGTGCAACGTCCGGTCTACTTCATCAGCGAGGTACTTAATGAGCCCAAAACACGTTATCCTCAGGTACAAAAGCTGTTATACGCAATTCTGATTACGTCGCGCAAGCTCTGACACTACTTCGAGTACCACTTCATCAGCTTGTAACATTTATACATATACATAAATGTTTTTCGCACTTTTGCACGTTCTAACTATCCCATCAAGATGTTGCAGATGATACCCTCTGAACAGATCACTGAGCATCACCATCGCCATCCGTATCGCCAAACAGGTCGATGTCGCCGGCCAGTTTTTTTGCCGTGTTCTCCACCTCGTCCTCCAGCTGCTCGATCTCCGCCTCGCCCAACCCTTCGGCGAATCCTTCCCCTATTGCCTGAAGGTTAGTGGATGGATAGTGGGACCTAATCACAGTAAGGGCGTGGGTAGCGGCGGAAACAACGGCATCACGGTTGAAGGTCTTGAAGCTCTCCCACGCCGTCTTGCATCTTTTGATGATGATGTCCAGGCGCGGTGGCCTGTCGTCGGGCTGAGGAGCCTCCTCTGGTTCAACGCAATCGAGCACTGGTTTGATTCCAGCAACTACGGCATCAAATTTCTCCCTTTGGGCCCGGGCATCCTGCTCCAGCACATCGAACTGCGCTTTGACCCTCCGACGGTAGTCTGCAAGCATTTCAAAGTTTCATCAGGCAAAGAAGTTACTTCAGCAGTAACCCCGACCAGGGCGTACTCACCGTCTAGCTCCTCAGCCAGTTTGTTCGATCGCCCTATCTCCTTCGCTTTCTCCTCTCGGAGTTGCTCGAGGGCCTGGCGCAGCTGGCCGAGCTCCACATCTTGCTCTACAAGCACAATAGTCATCACCGACAATAAGCATGTCCAACTATGCAAAACGCTTTCGCCGTTCACACGTACCATTCTTCTGCTCGGAGATCTTCTGTAGCTGCTCCAACTACTCAGAACCATCCTTCATTTGCGTGGAGGCAGTGGCCAGCTACTCGGTCTTTCTCCGTAGCTGTTCTTTCGTGGTCGCTAGCTGCTCGGATAGGACTCCCCTCTGGTGTTCTAGGTCCCGCGTGTTGGACTCAGCAAGGTCTTGCTCACGCTAGGCCCTCTGTGTGTTTCTCTCCGAGAGGTTCATCGCCTCCTTGAGTTTTTGGTTCTCCTCGGTGAGGAGCTCCATCCTCTTCATCAACTGGTGCCGGTGCTCGGCAGTCTGGGTTATCCCTTGAAAATTCACAATGACAATGATGGAATTCGATCTCCAACGTCAGAGACGAATACTCCAGATTCAGTATTAACCTCAATTTGTTTTATTACTCTAGCAAGGGTGGATTTTAGCCACCTCGTCTCCTTGGGGGTGTCCTCCTCCTTGACAACTACCACTTCGTCACCTTGCTTGCGGAAGATTCAGATGGATTGGGTTCGAGGCTCTACACGAACGATCTCCTCCACCACGTCCTCTTCTTCCGTAGCAGCTGGAGGCACCACCAGGGGGCTCTGTGGTTGGATAGCGGGTCTGACCATGCCTTGCATCGCCTTAGGGGGCACCGTTAGCCCCTCAGGCGCCACTGGTTTCATCGACCCAAACCCTGGTGCATCGCTGGCAACTTCAGTTTTAGCTCCCGAGGGTCCGGCAGTACCCCCCGTTGTCTCGAGTATTGTCACCAACCGGTCCTCCAATGGTGCCAACCTCTCGCCGTCTCCAAGTCCACCCGCAGCTGTGGTTGACTCTTCTGCCAGCTGCCGAGCATCCGGGGACTCCGATACTGGAGCTGCCGACGTTGCCTCTGCCCCGAGATCAGTTTGAGGTTGCTGATCAGTCTAGTCGGGCGAGTATGAACCCTCTGTACGCCTTGCGCTGCATCAGATCATTTTGTCAATCACCAGACAAGCCAAGATAGGACAGCAAATTAACTCCAGCACAAGGATACTTACCGTTTGGTCTGCCATAACACTCTTTTGAATCGGCGATGCCTTCTGGAGCCGCTAGGCACGGTTATGGCATCGACTGCCGTATTTTGGGGTGGAGGTCTAGCCTCCCCCACAGTCGGCCCTTGCTCCACATGCCATTCTAGGACTTCCTCCGCCCGTGGATCCGGGTTTACCTACGCCTGTTGCTCGGGGGCTCCTGTCACTTGCCCTGCAAGGACTCCCGTCGTCTGTTGTGCGGGAACTTCCCTCGCCCGCTGCCCAGGGGCATCCCTTGTCTGCGGCTCAGGGACTTCTCCACCTCCACCTGATTGGTCCTCCGTGTGCATGCTGCGTGGAGGTGCCTGCATGATCAGAGGACTAACAACTGGATCTTCGTCATCGTCAGACCACTCGAGTACCGCGGTCCTTCGTGTTCAAGCGGTCTGGTCTCCACCGAGCAAGATGCCACCCAGTTTGAGGGGAGCGGTAGCCGCCGTCTTTCTCTTCTTCTAGGTCGGCTCGTCTGCCGCTGCCCTCTTCCCCGGGTTTTCTCTGACATTGGGGGGGACTCTCCGTCTGACCAGCATCCACACCTCCAGACTCCAAAGAAACGCCGACAGAACTTCCTTCAGGCTGAGCTAGTGGTCGTGCATCCACCGCTGGTGGCCAATCGCATGTCGGCATGTCCAAGAAGTACACTGCCCTATCCTACGAGTGGATCTTCGAATGTGTCAGTCAATCCCCTGCTCAGTAACTATCAGGGGTGCAAGGCAACATGAGTAAAGCAAATTGAGATGGTTACCTGAGGAGGCGGGTTAGTACAGTTGAAGGCTTTCGTTTCCTTTGGCCAGCTGAATGAGACATTAGAGGTGAATAGTTCTCTGGCCCGGTCTATTACTTCCTTCTTTGTTAGCGGTTTTGTACTCTCCTGGGTCCTGTCGTCATCACCCCTAAAGTCAAAGCCTGGGTGGGCCCTCTAATTGCAAGGCTGGACGCGGCGCACTATGAACCTTGCCGCAACTAGTTCACCTCTAAGCTCCAGACCCTTAATCAAGTCAAGGAGCTCCTTCACTTGTTCCATGTCAGCGCTATTTCGTCTCTCCGACCAACTACTCTGGCTCTCCAGGATGTGATGGATGTCGCATCGGATTACCGGGTGGCTCTGTTTAATGTAGAACCACCTGGCATTCCATCCTTTCAGAAAAGTGTTCAGCGGTACATTAATGTACTCGCTAGCCATCCCATCCCTGAGCTAAAGATATACGCCGCCGACCACCTTGGAACTGTCGCCGCCTTTCTTCTTCAACCAGAACAGGTGCCTGAAGAGGTTGAAGTGTGGAAGAATCCCAAGAAATGCCTCACAGAAATAGATAAAGACCAAGATGTGTAGTATGGTATTTGGGTGTAGATTGCACAGGCTAATCACCCAAAATTCCAGCAGATCCCTCAGGAAAGGGTGAACAGGAAACCCCAACCCTCGCTAGAAGTAATCTTCAAATACTATAGCTTCATCAGTGTGGGGTGTCGGATAGGGCTCACCGCTGGCTGGCCGCCATCCGGAGGTGACACGGTCTGGAAGAACGCCCGATGTTACCATCCTATTGAGCTCCACCTCCCCCATCTTCGATGGCACCCATTCCTCATCGCGGCGGGCTCCGACGGTCACTTTCCTCGGCTTCGCGGCTCCCTTTTTCGGTGCCATTCTCTCAGGTCTGGATTAAGATTGGAGGCGAATGCGCGCGTCGGTGCGGATTGGGAAGCGGAAGGGCTAAGAAGGAAGATGATAGGGTGAAATGGCAAAGGTCCGGCGTGGGGTGCGGTGGCGCAGTTATAAAGCACACCGTCAACTGTTTCACAATCAAGGGTTTTTGGGAACCATTCCCGCGATCTGCGTCGCTCTGAATTCTCTGGCGCGGTATATGGGCCGTTACCTAGGCTTCCACGCAACCCCAGCTCACATCGCTTATTAATCGCCGCCGCCAGTTGTTATCCGCTGAATAATCGCCGACTTCTCCGCCATTTGTTGAGGTTCAGTGGCAGTTACTGTACATCCATTGTTCTAGTTTTTTCGTCACGGTTTGATTACTCAGATATCTCCGCTTGCAACTCGGGGACTAGCTGCCTGCTCGGCTGGTCTTTCATTATTTCTCTATTTCTGACCCTGGCACCATGTGACAAAGTCACCTACTGTCAGGCTCGGGGACTAAGTGGGCACACTTCACCTTGCGGCGAATGTGCTTTATCTTGTTTTCGAGCTACGCCCGGGGACTGGCTACCTGCTCGGCTGGTCTTCCATTATTTTTTCTACTTTGAACCCTGGCACCACATGACTACGTCATCTGCTGTCAGGCTCGGGGACTAAGTGGGCACACTTCACCTCGCAGTGAATGTGCTTGCTTTTTTCTGGAAGACTCCGTGACTCTTGAAATAGAAGAAGACTATCTCCTTTCCTCGTGGTCGGACTCTAAGTGGGCACACTTGGTCCACTCCGAAGAAATTTTTGATTCTGGACTTGAGCTCCTTACACCCTTATGGCAAGTCATACTTGGGATATGCTGCTCAGCTGTGGTACACGCTGCTCGGCAATGGTGCACGTTGCTCGGCAACTGCTCACAACTGCTCGGCGACTCATCACGGTGGTCAGACCATGAGTTGGACTACTCGGCTTTGGTTTGCACTTGCTCGGACATGGTCAAGACAGTGTTGCATAATGGATGCAAGGCGCTTGGGGACTAGCTATGGGGGGTACAACCCCGGATACCCATGGCAGACCACATGGGCTGCGCCCCCAGGGGTGGCCCAGCCCACAAGATGAAGCCTTGCGGGGCACGATTCTGCTCGGCGCCTTCTGCAAGACATAGGGAAGATATCCTGAAGATGCTACGAGATCTGTTAGGATACGTATGATCCCATGATTTTTGTAATTTGTTATTACTTTCCGATTATCTCTCAGATCTAACCGACTTGTAACCCTGCCCCCCAGGCTATATAAGGCGGGCAGGGACCCCCTCCAAAATCATGACATATCATACGATAGATAATACAAACCAACAGACCACAGGAGTAAGGTATTACGTCATATTGATGGCCTAAACCTGTATAACTCATGTGTCTTTGTTGCCTTCTTGTTCTTGATCATGTGCTCCTCTGTCGATCAATCTACCTTCATGGGATACACCTCGAAGGACTGCCGACGATATTCCATCGACAACCCGTGTAGTAGAACTCTTGGTAGTAGAAATTTCTGAACAATTGTGTTGTCACGTGTTTTGGTGTAGGACAACAAACATTTGTTCTAAAACTCTTCTATAGCTTTGCTGATGATACCCTTATCCCCATCAGGTAGATCTTCATAATACAGCATAAGGATGTCATTGTTGTTTTGAACCGCCATGACGATTGTGGGGTCCCACCGGGCGTGCCAATATTTGTGTGTTGACATAGAATTTTCATCCTGTGGCGAGGACACACGTAGCAAGCCAGAAGGGTCTGCTTGATGGAGCTATAGATCCGCTTAGCTTTAGCGTAGGAATGATCGATCCTGCGCACTCCTCCCAAGATGTGCCATTCAATTTGACCTTGTAATTGACAAGGAGAGAAAGTTTATCAGTAATTAAGGGTGGAACGTGCTGGTGTTGCCAGACAGTCCCGAATGTGCGGCTCTGAGAGCCGATATAAAAGGAGATCGACTAAACAGTCTATTCCAGCATATTCGTGAGAATAAATCGGTTAAAGCTCATTGGGTTGTATAAGAAGAATCGGTTATCATTCAAGATAAATGTCGTTATTTGAACACATATTAGTCAATGGCAATAAGATGTCAACAATGATTGGTTTATGCTAAGCCAATGATTACAAGTAACCGAACCCTTTTATATAAAGAAACAATTCAACACCACTTAACCGTTTAACAAAGATAAATCTAATGAACATGTTAGATCTTATCTATCACTATGACTAGTGGGGCATGAGGCAGAATCATGTAGACCGTAGAAATAACAATAGACTCAACGACCCTAACTCATTACTAATATTAGTGGGGCATGAGGCAAAATCATGCAAGCCGTAATACAATAATAAGATCATGGGGCTAACACATCTTTCAACCTATCTTTACTTCAACGGTCTCGTGATGCGAATCGTTCGTGGAAGCACTCGATATCGGCTAAAACAGCTGATTCAGGCATAGCGCACAATTAAAGTCATGCCTTATCAGGAATAGATCTATCAAATAATGATCTTCACTCCACGGTGCTAACAGTGGGGTGTGAGGCAGAATCACACAGGCCGTGATAACGGGCCATGGAATGGTTTTCACTAGCTAATAAATCTACTCAAGACGCAACTTGCTTTAACCGCACGCTATGCACGATCAAGATTGATGTAGAACAGCCGATAAAGCGTAACTCATCATTTAATGTGCAGATTAGACCAGTTTCATATTAACAAACGATGGGCTAAAAAAGATATAAGGCCGATCTAGATCAATCCCAATCGGGCAGAGTGATATTGCTGTAATTAGATAAATAATGAAAGCAATAAACAACATCGGTAACTTAATGAATCTACCAAAGACTGCCATTCTAAGGTAGAGCCAATAACTTGACCTTGATCTTGTTCATGCAGTGGGGGTCGATCGGATCAATGCAGCCATACTTGAACAAGGCAAGAATCGATAACTAAATTATACCAGAGTCGCAGTGGAGGTCGACCGGATCGATGCAGCCGTACGAACAGAGGTATAAGCCATGATGGTACTTACAACAAGCAGTGGAGGTCGACCAGATCGATGCAGCCATACTTGCTAAAGAACTCACCGAGATCTACTCTACTCCTACTCCTAAGGGTGGGTGAGCCAAAAAAGTAAATGATTTGTATATTGGATTGATTGTGTGTTTTACAATAGCCAGGGTTTGATATTTATACCCAGGCCCTGTGCATGACTCCTGTCTAAGCATGACTCATTACAATTTTTGACCCTAGAGAAAACATTCCTAATTTAAGATAATTTGGACTCTAATCTTTCCCTTTTTGTAGAGTCCAGCATGTCTTGTCCTGGCGCCGATCATAACCTTTGTCATTATCCGCTGGGGCTATCTGAAGAAAGCCGATTCCAGTTTTGCGTTCGAATCAGCTAGTTCTGATCTGCACGCAATTGATTCCTTGACGACATGATCTCGGGAGCTTTCGAGTCCCTATGACCCTTCTTTCAAATTTTGGTGTAAACAATGGTTTAAGAATTTTAGCTGTTAGAATTCTGCTACCATAAATGCTTGCTCTCTGGACAGATCTGAAACATTGATTTGTTTGACCTAGATAACTGCTAAATCACATTAAGATTATTAAAATAAAGTTGTACACAATTTCATAAGCTTTCCAGAGAGTCCACAACCATATTATTTTTATGAGTATAACTCCAGTTATGATCAAAACAATTGGCTGTTGTCTTGCAGTCTAGAAAATTGCTTAGATGAGAATTTGTTTAGTTACTAGAGAAGAGATATGCACCTACTCAGTAAAAAAAATGTAACTTGTTATCCCTTAATGTAATGCTGTTGAAAACACTTATGAGGATGCATTCATCACATCATATCATATTATCCATGTCATCATATATGCATTCGTGATATCTTATTTCATGCTCATGCATATAGGATCGTCTGAAGAGATAACACTTTTGGAGTTCAATGAGGAAGAAGAGGAGGATCAGTAGGAGACGCCTTAGGCCGTAGCTCTAGGAGAAGAGGAGAAACCTCTCAAGGACCTCCCTGAGTGCCTAGATCACCGGCCAACCTCTTTCCTCAAAGGCAAGCCCTAGAGCATTCTAAGTCTCCAATGTTTTACAAAATATCACTTGAGTTCTTTATGTTTGATGCATTAGGTTATAAGAGTTGATTGAAAACACTTGATGCATAGAACTACCTTGTCCATATACATATACCTTTAACCCTATGTAGGTCCAGGATCGAATATATGCTTAGCCATGCTTAGACCGGTAGAAGTCGGATGATTTCCTGTCACTTGAGAGATATAGGTGGATATCGAAGCATGGTTGGCTATATTTGCTATCGTGGAAAAAAACCATGGGGTAATGTAAATGGAGGCTGGGCGGAGTCTATGTGTAGGTTGACTCACGTGATTCAGTCTGTGCTGATTAAGGACCGTACCATTATTGGTGCTTTTGTTGAGATTGAACGCATGCCTCTCACTTAGCTGGCCAGATAACTCGTTTCGACCGCGAAGCCGAGTAGCTCAACTCAGGCCAGGCCCTATTCTAATAAAGTGTGCACTCTAGATGGTAGTAAGGATGTGCGGGGAGCCAGACGTGAGCCCAAGGGCAGGCGGGGCATGAACGTCCTGGCAGCTGGTTGTCCCTGATTGTGCGACGCTAGGCAAACCCGTGAAATGTGGACCTAAGTTGTACCAAAGGTGACCTAAGGTGACCATTGATCTGGTCTGCCTAGGTTTGTGTTAGGAATAAATTCCCAGCTGGTTGAAATCAATTCGAATCACCGTCTCTCCCGGACAGTGAGAAACTTGGCTAGTCCCAACATCGTAGTAACTGTGTTATGAAATGATGGTTATGATGAACATGGAAATACTACACAGGCTATGGTTACTATTGTATGCTACTAAATAATATACCACATGTTTGGCATAGGTTAGTTGCTAATCTAGAGATGAATAGCTATAATTAACTTGATGACCAAATTACAATTGTATACTTTAATTGGTAAGCTTTTTATGCAAAATGTTGTCAAGCTAACTCCACTTATAAAACCTTGCATAATCCATGGAGTCATTCTATTTTTGGTTTATGATGGGTAAGTCTAGATGAGTACCTTCTCGTACTCAGGGTTTTATTCCCATTGTTGCAGATGTTACAGTTTATCATGGCTATTGCAAGAACTGCTTCTATCCCACTGTGAATGAGGAGTGAGCCCTGGGCAGGCATCTCTTATTAATCCTTCTCATATGCTTTTATGGGTGTGATCATGAGCTGGCACTGTATTTGAACTTTGTTGCAGATGTTGGTTTTCAAACTTTTAATTTGCTTCCGCTACTATTTTACTTAAACTTGGTTTGTAATAACCTAAATTCGTACTCTAATGGATGAACTGTATTTGTGAACCTTATGTAACGTGTGACATGTATGTTGAATCATGTATGATCTTGGTTGTATGTTGATGGTTAATCGAGCCCCTTTGTGGTACTTGACGGACTATTGGGTTTATATGGGCTCAAGTATGACAGTGCGACCGCTTCTGGGCTGCCATTGTACTTGTGCTCTTATAAATTGGTCGGTTCTGCTACCGGATGGAGCAAGCCAGACGACTGTCAGACCCCAAAAATTCCTATTTTTTGGAATGTGACTAGAAAACACTAAACAAAACAAAAGATTTTTGTCATTTTCTAAAATTTCCCAACTTTAGTTAAGTTGATGACAATTTAGACAGTGTAAAAAATGCAAGTTTCTAAAATTTTTGCAATTCAATATAATTATTTGTTGCATTCATACCTCTACATTGTATTTATGTATGTAAAATGAATTCTAATGTTTTCATATGCGCCTAGGTTTTGAACCAAATCTTATATCCCGACAACCGAAGTCAATAATCTCAAATCTTTAGTTCCAAAAAAAAACTTGACCAATCTATGGAAATTCTTAAAACCTTTAATGAATCTCCGCTAAAAGCCTATTTATCCTAGCCAAACCATGTTTCACCATTCTCTTCCTTTCTTTCTTTTTCTCAGCTCTATATCATTATCAGTTTGGGCCATGCCTTTTCCTTCATTCTTTCGGTCTAATCAAAATACATCTTGATTTGGGTTGATCCTAACCCAATCCACACTCTTTTCCATCTTGAATAGCAGCACAACATGTATCGTTTTCACTAATGGATCAAGTCGAGACCCTTCTTTTGCTTTGGGCCAAGTCCAAACCAGCCCACTCATTCTTTCTGAACTCCTAGATGATCCCCTACTCCTCTTTTACCTAAAAAATAGAAGCCCTTTCCCCCCTCACGCATCTCTGTGTTGCCCTCCCCTTGTGCAGTGCCTCCTCCCCACTAGTGGATGCACCTGGACACCTCATCCCCTCCCCACATGCACAAACTGCATCATCTAATTGCTCCTTAATGCCTCATTTTCAATTCCACATTATTTATCTTCACTACATGTGGAAAAGACCATGGCCCTCAAACTTGTGCTGCTCCCACGCCTCTTCCCTCTCTTCCTCATGCAAACATAATTCCTCACTTAATTTCCATGACTCCATCAATATATTTCACCTCTAAACAAGTGCATGCACTGGCAGCCGTGCCTCTCCCTCTCTCTTTCCCCTTCCTCAACCTCCATTCTCTCATGCAGAAATAAAAGCAGCACTAATGCATCCTCCTTTAACCCCTTTGACCTATCTCAATAAGCACCACAATTCCTCCACCTAATTCCCCTTCTCTAACTCTCTCTTGATGTACAGAATAAAGAATGGAACATTCCAATGGCCAGCCACATCCACCTGAAGCTCTCATGCTCCTCCTTGTCCCCCTCATGCAAATAACAGCAGCACTTAATCCATTGGTTCCCTCCTTTGCATGCCCCTCCATAATCTCTCCATCAAATTGTCTCCTCTATTCAATTGCATGCATGCACAAAATAGCAGCCATATCTCCTCCTCTCTCCTTCCCTCACACACAAACCAGATGGATGCCTCCTCTCCACTATTCCTCTCTTCCCCATGGTGCCGCCTCTCTCCCTCATCCAGAATAATAGCAAAACATAATGCACACTTGATTCCATTTACAAGCCCCTCTTTATTTCCCCTTACTAATGCCTAATTTCATTCCCTCCCTCTCTCTTCCATTCTTGTATGCAAGCACTAGTGAAGGAGCATCGTCATCTCCTCCCCTTCCTCCTCCATCTGCCATGGATGCCCTCTTCTTTTTCTCTACATCCCTCTCCCTCTTCTCCATTAAATTGGAGAGCCGCCGTTGCGACGAATCCATTTGTTGTTGCATGCCTCTCCCCATCGCTGGAATCCTGGAATCCTTCGCATCATGCTGCAATAAGGGTCATGAACTTCTTTGATCTTCAATATCAAACTCATGTTCATCATGTCCCTCTCTATTGTGACCTCTCAAGGAAAGCCATGGTGCTACAGCGCTTCACGAAGGTCACCCCACGAAGGTCACCCCAATGTGTGTTGTCGTCTCCCTAAACCTGCAGCAGAACCCCGTCGACCACCATCGCTGTTGCTTCTGTATAGGCCATGGTGAGGTCATCCCTCCCTCACCCTTCTCTGATCTTGCTTATTATTTCCCAACTCATGCATCTCTTTGATCTATCACGAGGCTTGGATGATCCCCAAAGTGGATTTGGCGCTGCTATGTTGATCGCCAGCTTTATCGTCACCCCTCATCGACGTCGACTGCCATCACCTTCATCTCCAACTATTCCTAACCCCAATGTGAGAACAACACATTCCCCTCTATCTTATATCTTGATCTATATTAGAGTTTTGTCATCTTAATTCAAGTGGGATAGATCTGCGGCGCAGTTTTTGCCGCGAACGTATTGTTGTCTTTCGCAGGCAGCAACGTTGCTACTGGTTGTCAAGTATGTTCCTAGCAATCTGCATCTCCATTTCGCAATTCCTTTGATCCACATGTGTATCATATACTTGCACACATCCTTGAAAATTTATTTGGCTAGAGGAGCCACGACGCTGAAGATTTTGATACAATCGTGCTTGCTGCTCCTGCATCCTTTCAGCATCACCGTTGTTGATTGGCATGCATGTTCCTTGAGTTTCTACCCTCCGATCATCGAGCCCTTTGATCATGATTGTAACACCTCGGTGTTAAGCATGCACTTAACCTTGACATTTCATGATCACAATTATCATGGAGCATTCATGAACATGAAAATCATTCATTCATTCACAAGCTTATATCTTATGAAACATGTTTTTGAAACATTGCAACGTATCGTTATGTTTCATGTGTGTTGTTTCCTTTATAAAATGAAAAGTGTGCAACACTTAAGTGCAACATGTGCTACTCACTTTAGTGAAACATGGTTAGTTAGCTATGCAATAAGATCATGAAACATGTGAAATAGGACTATGAAACATTTGTAACATTTCATGTGTTTTTCATTGTTTCAGTACATACCTGGCTTGATTCTTGTGTGACCAGTGTTTGGTGTGGCTAAAAATTCTTTTAAGTAACTTAGTTACATTTAGAATGTCATTTGGGACATTGTTCATGTTGATCACTTTGACTAATTAGGTTCCCAAGTCATGGTTTGACCCTTTTTGACCCCTTAACACTTTGGTTTGACTGTTTAAAAAGTGTAGCTTAGGATGTTTGCATGTCTGAGCAACCTAAAGCAAAGTTGTAGAAAATTTGATAAGGAACAAATTTTGTTTAGAAGCCAAGTCATGAAAATGTGCATAACATGTTCAAAAATGGCCCACCAGTCAGGATTGAAAGCTGTTTCAACAATTGAAAATTTTTCTAAGTGTTATACTGGATTTTAGTTTCATGAACTCGACTTTGGCTTGTTATAACTTGTAATCCTTTGTGAATTAGACTTTGATCCTTGAATAGAAGTTGTAGATGGAAGGTAGCTCTACAACTTTCATGTTTATTGCTTCCACTAATACGCCACGGTTTAGGAGTTAATCACTGTCTAAATAGCGCTGTCAGTCGGCTCATTTGGTAACTGAAACGAAAAATTCTGACTACTACAGTGCACTGCCGGTTCAGAGCTCGTTGGCCGCGTGGCGCCGTGCGTCGCCGGACGCCTGACCACGTGAGCCACGTGCTGTGGCCGTCCTGGCACCGCTGTCGCTGTCCACTGCAAAAGCCACGCTCCTCTGCCCTCCCATTCACTCTCATTCATCCTCCGCTCGTCCGAAGCGCCGCAGCACTCCCAGCAGCAGCACAGCGGCTCCGCCGTCGCCATTGACGGCACGAGCTCGCGCCTTGCCACTCTAACACCACCACAGGATCTCCATTGTGCTTCCACCATCACCTCGCGCCCTCGTTTGCTCATTGGCAGCGCCTGGTAAGCCGTTGTGCCGAGCGCATTCCTCACCGGTGTTTCACCGCCGCACCCCGTCACCATGGCCGGCTCATCTCCGACCACCGTGAGTCCTGTTAGTGTGTGCGCTAGAGTTGCTTTGGGATGGTGAACCTCGGCGTAACCTTTGATTTCGTTGTCTTAGTCGCCGTTGATGGCTCGCCGTCGATCCGCACCACCGGGTCGCCATGGACGCCGCCGTCTTCCTTAGCTCCGGCGATAGACCTAGCTAGATGGCTCGGTAGATGCGCAATGTCATGAGTAAGCTTGTAGCGCCAGTGTTGTCGCCGAAAAAGTCACCGCCGGCGAACTCCGGCCGATTCCACGCCGTCCCGCGCGGTGCTCTGTTTTCGGTCACTACAGTAACCCAGTTCAAATAAAGCTAGTTCATTTGTCCAGATTTGATGCAAACTTTGAAAAATGATAAGTGGAGTTCTAGAGGTCCAATTTTTGTGAACCAAATTTTGTTGTGTTCCTTATTAAGTGTAGTTGTTTATAAAAATATATAATCTGTTGTTTGACACTTTTCTATAGGATTTACTATTTTTGCTAAAATAGACCTTGTTGGCTTGTCATTTTTGTAAAGAAGGTTATACATGTTAAAATGGTATGAAACTTTTATAGTAGTATATTGAGGGAATTTGTAAGCCACTATAATTTTCTGAGAATTTATTATGCACATTTGGTATAGGTTTATTATTTAACCTAATTATCTAAATAAATTAATAAAAGCAATTAAATCAATAGTTTGGGCTTTGCCATTAGGTTTTCTTGAGTGTATTTGATGTCCCTAAACTGTTGGTGTACTTGGTGGTGCCAAATTTTGAATGCTTACATGTAGTAGAAATATTATCGCTTTATAATTCGATTTAACATGTTTTCGGACCGATTTTGTTGCTTGTTATGTTGCATAGTCGAAATGATGTTTTCTGTAGAAATGGTTAATAACAAAGTTGTAGGTAACTTCTTCATCTATCTTGTGTTAAAAATTTCAGGTAAATAGGCCAAAGGGTTTAGGAGTTCTATCGGTTTAAAGTTAGTTTTTCCGAATTGCTTGTTCTCTGGAATTTCTGGACAGCACTGCATAGATTTCCTATTTTGTCTAGGATAGATTGTGATTCAGCTTTTGGTGAGTAAATAAGAGTTGTAGACAATTTTATAAGCTTTCCAGAAAGTCTAAGATCACAACATTTGGATATGTGTAACTTCAGTTATGATATAAACTTATAACTGTCATGTGTAACATAGATATTGCTTGGTGTGAAATTTGTAAATAACTAGAGAAGAGATATGCACCTACTAGGCAAATAAGGAGTTAGCATTGTTATCATTTTGCTACTTAATATCATTGTCACAGCATGTACATTCTGTTATCACATCCTCCGTGAACCATCTTATGCATTCATGGCACTTATTTATGCATATGCATGCAATAGGTGCAACCGAGGAGATCACGCTAGTGGAGCTCGACGTCGACCCGCAGGAGGAGAATCAGGAAGTTCAGCACCTAGAGGTTCCTGGTGAAGGAGAGCCTGAAGCCGATCACCTTCCCGAGTGCCCCGATCACCAGCCTTCGATGTTTGTGAAAGGCAAGCCCCAGAGCATTATAAGTCTCCCTATTTTATTAATGTCACTTAAAGTTATTCGTATTGCTGCATTACGTGATAGGAGTTGTTTGTAAACACTTGCTGCATACTACCATTCCTTGACCAGATATATCTACCATGAATCCTATTTAAATCTAGGAACGTTTATCATGCTTAGCTCTGCTTAGACCGGTAGAAGTCGGGTGAGTCCCTGCCACCTACGAGCTATAGGTGATAACTTAATCACGGTTGGCTATATTGTGCTATCGTGGAACATAACCTGGTATTGTTGAATAAATGGAGACCGGGTGGAGTCTTATATGTGGTATTGTAGTGACTCCACCTATGTCGTTTAAGGACCGGACGTTGGAGGTCATCATGTCATGTTGAACGCAGCCTCTCACATAGTTGGTTGGATAAGTCGTTCCGACCGCGAAGCCGAGTAGCTCATCTCAGGCCGGGACCACGAGCAGTTCAAGTGCGCACTCTGGATGGTAGTAGGGATGTGCGGAGAGCCATTGGCGTAAGCCCAAAGGCGGGTTAGAGTCCTGATCACCCTTGGCAGAGTGGTTCTCTGATTGTGCGGCGCTGGTCGTACCCACGAATTTGGTTCCTGATTTGTACCAAAGGTGACCTAAGGCTACCTTCGCGAGGCATGCCTAGGTGTGTGTTAGGAATATTTCCCCAGCTGGGTAGGAATCGATTCGAATCGCCGTCTCTCCCGGATAGTGAGAACTTGACTTGAGTTCCTTTCATCGTAGTAAGTTATGGAAAGGATGAAAATGATGGTTATGAGATTATGCAAGAACTCAACTGGATATGGTTATTATTGTGATGAATTAATGGTATCAACATGTTTGGCATAGGATAGTTGCTAATCTAGTATGAGACAGGATTAATAACTGGTGATTTCCAATTAAAGAGATGTTGGATAACTTATGCTTTTTCTGCAAATAATGTCTACCAGCTCTACTTATAAAGCCTTGCATACTCCTTGGTGTCTTAGTATATTAGTTGGACAGGTAAGTCTCGCTGAGTACCTTCTCGTACTCAGGGTTTTATTCCCTTTGTTGCAGATAACGTTATGTTTCATGGCTACTGCAAGAATTGTCTTGCTCCTACTGTGGATGAGAACTAGGACCATGGGCAATGGTCATTCTGTATTTCTTCTCACCTTTGTGCTTTTGGTTGGAGATGACTATGACACTGGCTTTGTATTAAACTACATGTGATGTTTATGTTAAACTACTTTGCTTCCGCTACTTTCCAACTTGGTTTGTAATAATTATTCGAACTCTGATGTATGAGACATAATTGTGAACTATGATGTAACATGTGACTGGTTGTGTTGAATCTCTATGATCTTGGTTTGTATGTTGGTTGTTTGAGATCTTTCGCGATTTTGTTGGACTACCGGGTTTATATGGGCTCAAGTACGATGGTTTGATCACTTCGGTGATTGCTATTGTACTTGTGCTCTTATAAATTGGACGGTTCTATGACAATGATGTTGTTCATTAACTTACACACGCCTCTACAAAAATTCATGGCCAGAGAATCCATGACAAAAGAGATATCATCAGCCTTGTGCTTGCTGTCCCTGTTGCCTCGCAGCCACGCTGCTGCTGGTTTGCTTGCATGTTCTTGTTGTTTCATTGCTCCAGTGCCCATGTCCATCAACCACAATGTGTGTCATATCCTTCCACATGCCTCTGTAAAATGCCTTTGCTATAAGAGTTTGGATGCCGGAGAAATCATCGTCTCCCCGTTCCCTGCTCTGCTGCCGTGGCTGCTACACTCCTATGCATGGCATTGGCGTTCCCCACTAATCCATTGTCCAAACCACCAAACCCTTCATCCAACATATCCATCATATGCTTGCACATATCTCAACAAGTTGACTTGGCCATAGATTCCACAATGGCCGAGATATTGAGGCCATAGTGTCCGCTACTCCTGTTGTCCAGTAATTAGCTATGCAGCCCGTTTTGATCTCGCATTCCCCTATGAACCGTTGCTCTAAAAATCATGACCCTAGACAAAAACCTCTGTATCATAGTGCCTAGCAATCCTCCAAAAGGTATCACCAATTAGTGTAGTAAAGACCCTATTTTGCGATGGTCGAAGTGCCCGCTGTCCACCGACGTGCATGTCCTAGAAACACCGATGTGCAATAGTTGGCCGACCAAAGGATAGCAAGGTAGTTCTATCATAATCACATATTCGATCTACATTCCATTTGACCGTATCATACCTCGATATGTGTTGATGTTTTACCACCGATAGCCTACCACGGGGGTACTCGGGGCAGTATGTTCGGGCTTCAGCGTATGCGGAACTTAACGGTGAACGCAAGAGACAGTCGATTTATCCTGGTTCGGGCCCTCGATCGTTGATCGAGTAATAGCCCTACTTCTAGTCGGCGTTAGCCTTTGCATTGTATTGATTGTGTGTTGTTGCGTTGTAGAAGTCGTGATCTCCCGTCTCTAGGAACCCTGCCCTCCTTTATATAGTCAGGAGGTCAGAATCCTAGTCGGTTTACAATGAGAGTTCCTAGTAGGATTACAGAATACTACTACTACTAAGATTACATGGGGAGAATCCTAGTTAGACTAGATCTTCTACCGAGTAGAAATTTGGGACACGTAGTCATTCCAGAGCCTAGCTGTGTCCGGGTTCCTCTTTGCTACCTTGATTGTCGTAGTATCGAGTTCGTTGGGTCTTGTAAGATGTGTAATCTTTTATTTTTTGAAGCCACTTGTAATGGAAAGAATCTTGTCTTCTGAGTTATCATTCATTTTTCTGCTGTAGTCATGGTTGTTCATGAGATTCCCGAGTTCTTTCTGTAAGAACCGGGTTCTTATGTTCCTTGTGAGGTAGCTCTTCGTTTCTTCATGGTTGATGGGTTGTTCTTGTAGTAATCTAATAACTCTACCATGGTGCTAGATGGATAAGTCTGAAATCTACCCATTGAACTGTACCGTTGTGTGGATTTGTGCCGTCCGTCATTTTAGCTGTGTCAGTAAATGGACCATTGCATTCCCACATCGTGTTTTAACGGGACTGGTGGGCCATTTTTATCGCTGTAAAATCTATTTAAAGGCCTTTCATCTTCTTTTCCTTTGCTGCCATGCTCTTGCCTTGAAACCCTAGTTTTCAGAAATCCACCGCCACCATTGTCATCATCACCTTAGCGCCGCCGTCTGAGCCTCATCTTTCCCTATTGCCTTCTTGCTTTCGTTAGCATATGGGCAAGAAGAAAGCCGTGAGCAAGTCCTAGGCAGCCTTCGTGGACGAGGAGTCATCCCTTTCTTTGATCGAGAACCAAGAGTTCGTGGCCATGAGGGCTGCCCAAAAGGTTTGGCCGGCTCCAACAACAACCGAAGACCAGCTTCGTGAGCTTGTCAGCGATGGCTTGATCCAGAGCAAGGACATTGCTAAATGGAGAGCTCCAAGCGAGCATCAGGTCCCTGCTCCAGGTCCTGGTGAGATCGTCCTCTTTGTCTCCTTTGTCCATGCTGGACTCTGCCTTCCCGCTTCTGCCTTCCTCCATCAATTCCTTATTTATTTTGGGGTTACTTTGAACCATCTTACCCCCCCAATGCTATCCTTCATCTTTCTGTCTTTGTTCATCTTTGCGAAACCTTTCTTGGAATTCCTCCTTCTCTTTCCCTCTTCCGTTTCTTCTTTCGTCTGAAACCACAACCCCGCTGTGATGACACTTCTGTTCTTGGTGGGTGTGGGATTCAGTTTCGTCAGGGTCTCAAAATTAAATTCTTCGATTATGACTTAGTTGACTCTATGAGGGATTGGCGTTCCGAGTGGTTTTACTCCACCAACATGATTCCTCCTCTTTCTGTTCATTCTTCTTCTGGTCCCACGGTTAACGATCGATGGGAAAAGAAACTCTTGACGGAGCATGAGAATCAGGCGATCAAGTTGCTTGTTGAGAGGATAAGTACTCTGAAACAGCAAGGTTTGACCGGCCTTGGTATTATTTCCAGTTTTCTTCGCCGTCGAGTCCAACCTCTTAAGGAGAGAGAAAACTTTGGTTTTGAGTACTCTGGGGCGGAGGATCCTTCTCGTATGGTCCCTACCCTTGAGTTGACCTACGAGGAGGTGCTCGAGCGCCTTCGGAGGATGCTGAAAGGAGTGAACGTCGTTCCTCACGCTGTTGTTGAGTATTGCGCTAAGAACCCTCCTCCTGTTGTGAGTTATTTTTCTTTATTCGAGTACTTTTTGAATTTCCTTTGTTGTCTCCACCTTTGGTTAATCTTTCTCGTCTGGTTGTTTTACTCTTTTTTGTAGGAATTGGGGCGCAACTTTGTTGACCCGATCCCCTTTGATGTCCTCCCTGTCGTGGTGAATACCAGGGAGAATCTTGCTAGGGCTTCTGTAATCAGTAAGTTCCAAATCACCACAGCGTTTCCTAAAGTTTCTTCCGGAGTTGTTGATGTATATGAAGAATATGTTCCTCATCTAGTCCCCCGAGGTCCTCATAGTGTCTCGAAGAGGGGGCGGGCGGATGGCTCTTCATCTGGTTTACTTGTTTTCAAGAAGCCTCGCCAGTTGAGTACTCATCCAGGTACTCCAGTTATAGGTAGCATGCTCTTAGGTGAGCATATTAATATGTTCGGTCTTTCTGTTATTTATTTGTGCCTTTGACCGAGTTCTTTTCTCTCTTTTTTCAGATGGCACTGTAGCTGTCTTGCTGGAGACTGAGGAAGATGGGGACGATGATATGCCCCTCATTATGCGTCGGTGAGTTGTTTACTTGTCTTTCTTTTGTTGAGCACTTCTTCTTATTCTGACTTCGTCCTAGCTCTTTTTTGTAGCAAGTGGTCATTGGGCTCGAGTTCTTCTGGGGTTCCAGTATCGACGACGCCACCCCCATCGCAAGGTGGTGGTGATGTTTTTGCTACCATTGTTCCCCCTGTGAGGTCTTCTTTTTGTTTTACGAAGAAGAAGATAGCTGGGTTAGTGAATTCTGGTTTCATCTCTTTGCTTTTGTTCTCCTTTTCTCTTGTTCTCCTTGGTGAGTTTCTTTATCAACTTTCAGGCCTTCATCTTCTCTCGACCCTCCGTCGACTTCTTTCTAGCCCTCTAGAGTGCCACCGAGTACTGAGCCTTAGGTTTCAGAGCGCACGGTCGTTGAAGTGGTTGTGGGGGAGACAAGGTTTTCTGGTGATGATGATGCTGCTGACTTGGTTGCCCCGGAGGTGACTGTGGCCATGGTGGTGGATTCATCTAGGGAAGTAGCCGGGACTTCCCATGATGTGTCCCTGATCTTGCCTTCTCCGCATCGGCCGTCTTCTCCCTCCGCTCCTCTTTGTACTGAAGATGTGGTTCATCAATTTGATGCCACTCATCAGTTGTCAGAGTTGACCGCTTCTTGGGGAGACTTTGCGACCTTTGCAACTTCTTTTGGAGAAAACTCCAAGTAAGTTTTCTGAAGTTCTTTCTTTGGATGTTCATTTTTCTCCTGTTCTTATGCCTTTTTTCTTTCTTTCTTCTTGTTCAGTCCTTCTCTCGGGACCATACTGGCTTCTTTTTCTTGTCGAAAACCAAGAAGAAGTTGTCTTCTGAGTTGAGTGCCCTGAAGACAGATCTTGACCTCTGCCAGGCCGAGATGGAGGCTGAGCATCAAACGCATCAGAAGGAGGAAAAAGCTCTTTGTGCCTGGGTTGTTGAGGCCGAGAAGCAGAGGGATGCTGCTATCCAGGACGCTTTAAAGAATTCGGAGGCCATGAAGAACTTGGAGGCCGTGAAGAAAGGGTGCAATGGTATTGCGGGTTCTTTTTGTTTCCTTCTATATTCAAACTCTCCTTTCTGTTGACTTGTTGTTTGGTGCCTTGTCCAGCTCTCTGAGTTGAAAAGCAGAAGCTCTCGGAGGGTTTTGATGAAATGAAGACTCTTGTTCATTCTAGTCGCAACAAGGCTGAGGAGGTAATTACTCATGCTGAGGAAGAACTCACGCTTGCTAAGTTGATTAGGCGTGGAGCTGATAGAGATCTTGTGTCGGCCCAAAAAACTATTGAAGACTTGTCTGGCAAGTTGGCGATGGCTACTAAAAACTGGAAAGCTTTGTGGAAATCCTTTCGTTCAGTAGCCGATGTTCTCCAAACTCCAGCGGATGATGGGCAATCTTGGGCTCAGATATTTCCCCGAATTCCGACTCATTTCCAAGAGTTCATGAAGAGGTGCGCCCAACTGTGTACCAAGAATGTCCTGGCCTAGGTCCGGGTTCTTGCTCTAGAGGCGCCTTTATCCAAGATAGCAGAGGAAGCCGATAGTCAAGAATACATTGATGCCGTTGAGAGGATGGAGCCTGAGGTCGAAGACTTAGCCAGTAGAGTTGTAGATAATCTTAATATTGTTATCTTTTCTCCTGATGATGACACTTGATGTAATTGACCTTTATGCTCGCGCCTCGTAATATGACATTATACTTCTTTTTGAATGAAGATTTTTTTGTTGATGTCTTCTTTGCCTGGATGCCTTGTTTATTCTTTGGATGAGTTGTCCAAGTGATCAGAGTCATTTGACTTGCCGAGTACTTTGTCTTACTTTCGTCTTTGCCACGTAAACAACTCTGCGTGTTATCTTGACAAACTTTCTTGATTTATCGAGTACTTTTCTATCCTTCTTTTGTGCCATGTAAACAACTCGTTATATGTAGACCTTTGTGTTGACAACCTTTCTTGATCTATCGAGTGCTTGTCTGGCCTTCTTCTGTGCCATGTAAACAACTCGTTGTCTTTTCCATGTAAACAACTCTGTATAGATTGTTGTTTTGGCAGACTTTGTGTTCTTGTTAGTACTGAAAAGACTTAGGACCGGCGACCTTGAGATTGATAAGTCCCCAAGCACTTCATGGTGGAGCTCTGGAAGCTTCTTGTTCCTTCAGGTCTTGCCGAGCAGGAATAAGCGTCGTTCGAGTATTTTCCTGTGCGAAACCGTGTAGTGCTTCTTGGGTCTATCTAAGTGTAGCCCCCGAGCCTCTTGCTTCTTGGCACAAGGAGCTGGAGGGTCTTGTCTTAAAATTGCTCTGATTTATGCTTCATGCTTAATTTCAATCGCTTTGCTTTTTGTTTCGGGTTTAGCTTGTTAGCTACCCTCATCGGTGGGCTCAAGCATCTTTTCAGCTATTTTGCTCTCGGTCGGCAGGCTCAGGCATGTTTCAGCCATTTTGCACTTTGGTTCGGGTGTTAGCTTGTTAGCTACCCTCATCGGCGGGCTCAAGCGTCTTTTTAGCTATTTTACTCTTGGCCGGGATGCTCAGGCGTATTTTCAGCCATTTTGCTTTTTATTTCGGGTGTTAGCTTGTTAGCTACCCTCATCGGCGGGCTCAAGCGTCTTTTCAGCTATTTTGCTCTCGGTCGGGATGCTCAGGCGTATTTTTAGCCATTTTGTTTTTTATTTCGGGTTTTAGCTTGTTAGCTACCCTCATCGGCGGGCTCAAGCGTCTTTTCAGCTATTTTGCTCTTGGCCAGGATGCTCAGGCGTATTTTAGCCATTTTGCTTTTTATTTCGGGTTTTAGCTTGTTAGCTATCCTCATCGGCGGGCTCAAGCGTCTTTTCAGCTATTTTGCTCTCGGCTGGGATGCTTAGGCGTATTTTCAGCCAATTTGCTTTTTATTTCGAGTTTTAGCTTGTTAGCTACCCTCATCGGCGGGCTCAAGCATCTTTTCAGCTATTTTACTCTCGGCCGGGATGCCCAGGCGTATTTTTAGCCATTTTGCTTTTTGTAAACAACTCGGGGATAGCCATCATAAGACATATGTTGCCGAAAAATCATCTTTATTGATCATGATCGTTTGACAAGCCATAATACATATGTTGTCGAAGAACACCATCTTTATTGGCCGTGAACATTGATCTCTTATGGTTTGTACATGTATTCTTCCTTGAGTTGTTTTCATGCGTAGAATCTTCTTAGTTGGCTGATGTGCCATGTATTGCTGACTTCTTTCCCATCTTCAGTTATTAACTTGTACGTGCCTAGTCCAGTGACTTTTGAGACAATAAAAGGACCTTCCCATGGACTGAGTAGTTTATGGCGTCCGTCAGTTTTTTATATTCTTCTTAGCACTAGGTCTCTGACTTGTAGTGATCAAGGCTGGGTATTCTTGTTGTAGTGGCGTCTTAATCCTTGGAGGTATCTTGCTGATTGAAGGGTAGCGTTTACTCTGACTTCTTCTGTACTATCAAGTTCTAATCTTCTGATGTGTTCTGCTTCTCCTTCGTCATACTGTTCTATCCTTGGTGACGTCCAAATCAAGTCGGCAGGTAGTACAGCTTCTAATCCGTAAACTAGGAAGAAAGACGAGTATCCGGTGGCTCTGCTTATTTGAGTTTGTAGCCCCCATACTACTTTGGGTAATTCTTCAATCCATTTTGATCCATAGTCTGCTAGCTCTTCATACAGTCTTGGTTTCAATCCAGCTAGTATGAGTCCGTTGGCCCTTTCTACCTGTCCATTAGCTTCTGGATGTGCGACTGATACGTAATCTATGCCGAAGCCACAATCCTGTACCCAACTTTTGAACTCTGTGGCTGTGAATGGAGAGCCTAAATCTATGATGATTCGATTAGGCATGCTAAAGCGGTGCATAATGTCTTGGATGAACTTGACTGCTTTGGCTGCACTATATTTTGCGAGTGGTTTGTATTCGATCCACTTGGTGAACTTGTCAATTGCTACGAAGATGTACTCGAAACCGCCCTTTGCTTTCTTGAGAGGTCCTACTTGATCCAGCCCCCAGCAGGAGAAAGGCCAAGCGGGTGGAATGCAGATGAGATTGTGAGTTGGCACATGAGCTTGTCTTACGAACATTTGACAACCTTTGCATTTTCTGACAAGTTCTTCTACGTCTTTCAGAGCTGTTGGCCAGTAGAATCCAGTGCGGAAAGCTTTGCCGACTAGTGTTCTTGAAGCGGCATGATTTTCGCAGCAACCTGAGTGTATTTCGTCTAAGATCTCTTTGCCTTCTTCAAATGAGACACATTTTAGGAGTACTCCTGACGATGCAGCTCTTCTATAGAGCTTGTCCCCCACTAGGACGTAGTTTTTGCTTCTACGAACAACTCAGGTAGCTTCCTCTTTATCTGCTGGCAACTTATTCTCTTTGATATAATCAATAAAAGCCTGTGTCCATGAAGTGTTGATTACCAGAATCTGGTTGCCTTTGGTTGTGAGTTCTGGGGTTGTCTCACCGGGTTGTTTGATAGAAGGAGCTGATAACTCCTCTATGAATACGCCTGGTGGGACCTTTGCCCTATCTGATCCGAGCTTGGCGAGGACATCTGCTGCAATGTTGGAGTCACGCAGGACATGTAGAATTTCTAATCCTTGGAAATGTTTTTTGAGTTTTTGGATTTCAGCGCAGTAAGCACCCATGTTTTCTTTGGTGCAGTCCCAATCTTTGTTGACTTGGTTGATGACTACTGTCGAATCGCCGTATACGAGTAATCGCTTGATTCCGAGGGTAATTGCCACTCGTAGCCCATGGATGAGACCTTCGTACTCTGCCTCATTGTTGGTAGCTTGCCATAATATCTGAAGGACATACTTGAGTTGTTTTCCGTCTGGAGAAATTAGGAGAATGCCCGCACCGGCTCCGCCTAGCTTGAGTGATCCATCAAAGTACATCTTCCAGTGGTCAAGGATTGTATTTGACATAGGTTGTTGAATCTCTGTCCACTCGACAACAAAATTGGCAATGGCTTGAGATTTGATTGCTTTCCGCGGGGTGAAATCAATGTTGAGAGCACCGAGTTCAACTGCCCACTTTGATATGCGCCCTGTTGCATCTCTGTTGTGTAAGATGTCTCCGAGTGGGAAATCTGTCACCACGATAATCTTGTGGCTTTCAAAATAGTGCCGAAGCTTGCGTGAAGTGATCAATAAGGCGTAGAGTAGTTTTTGCACATGCAGGTACCGGATTTTTGATTCTGACAGTACTTCACTAATGAAGTATATGGGTCGTTGTACTTTATACACGTGCCCTTCTTCTTCGCTTTCTACGACTATCGCCGTGCTGACCACAGTAGAAGTTGCTGAAATGTATAGCATCCTGTCTTCGTCTTTCTTTGGAGGTGTGAGAACTGGTGAGGAGCTGAGGTATGGCTTAAGTTTCTTGAAAGCTTCATTGGCTTCTTCCGTCCACTCGAACTTATCTGTCTTCTTTAGTAGTTTAAAGAAAGGTAACCCTTTTTCGCCGAGCCTTGAAATGAAACGATTGAGTGCCGCCATGCAGCCTGTTAGCTTTTGCACATCTTTGACGCTTCGAGGTGGGTCCATCTCTGTTATGGCTCGGATTTGCTTGGCGCTTGCTTCGATTCCGCTATGACTGACCAAGAATCCGAGTAGTTGTCCTAAAGGAACTCCTAATACACACTTGTTTTGGTTCAATTTTCACCTCCACCTTTTCAGGTTCTCGAAGGTTTATTTTAAGTCTTCAATCAGTCTATCTGGGTTCTTTGTTTTTACAACCATGTCATCCACGTATGCTTCTACGTTTTCACCGATCTGTTCACCAAGGCACGTTTGGATAGCTCTTTGGTAAGTGGCTCCAGCATTCTTGAGTCCAAATGACATGGTCTTGTAGCAGTAGGCACCGAATGGAGTGATGAAAGATGTCTTGCTCTAGTCTTGTTCTTTTAATGCAATCTGGTGATACCCTGAATAGCAATCAAGAAAGGATAATAGGGCGGATCCTGCTGTTGAGTCAACTATCTGATCAATGCGTGATAGCCCGAATGGATCTTTCGGGCAGTGCTTGTTGAGATCTGTGTAGTCGACACACATGCGTCATTCGTTCGTGTTCTTTTTCTATACTAGAACTGGGTTTGCTAGCCAATTTGGATGAAGGATTTCTCTGATGAATCCGGCTGCCATTAGCTTTGTAATTTCTTTTTTAATCGCTGCCTTCTTGTTAGGTGAGAATCATCGTCGCTGTTGCTTTACAGGCTTGGAGCCTTCATTGATATCAATTCTGTGCTCAACCAACTCTCTTGGGACACCTGGCATGTCGGCCGGCTTCCAAGCGAATATATCTTTGTTGTCCCAAAGAAAGTTGGTGAGCGCGAGTTCCTATTTTGCCGAGAGGTGGGCGCTGATGGTTGCTGTCTTGGAGGGATCGCCAGTGCCCAGGTCGATTTGCTTGACGTTGGCTTCTTTTGGTGGTGCGAGGATGCTGGGCTTTTTAGCCGGTATCTCTAGTTCTTCTTGGCTTATTTCTGCGGCAATAGTGGCTATTTCTTTTCTACCATTGTTGGCTTGTGCTTTGGCTGCGATTTGGATTGCCTGAACATCGCAGTCAAAAGCGTGCTTCAAATCACTTCGAAGAGAAAGGACACTGTTAGGTCCTGGCATCTTAAGCAGTAGGTACGGATAATGCGGTATTGCCATGAATTTTGCTAGCGCTGGACACCCGAGGATTGCATGGTATGATGAATAGAAGTCTGCAACCTCAAACTTGATGAACTCTGTACGGTAGTTCGAGGGAGTTCAAAAAGTAACTGGTAGAGTAATTTGTCCAAGTGGTATGGCTGCCTTACCGAGCACTATGCCATAAAAAGGTGTACTTGTTGGTGTAATCATCCCGGCAAGTTGTAGTCCCATCTTCCTTAGCGTTTCTGAAAAGATGATGTTGAGTCCAACTCCCCCGTCGATTAGTACTTTGGTGACAGTCATACCGGCAATAGTTTGATCTAGAACCAGTGGGTAATGGCCTGCGTTTCCTATGCTAGTCCATTGGTCTTCTCTTGAAAATTGGATTGGATACTGTGACCAATTGAGATATCTTGGAGTAGTCGGTTCTGCTGCCATGATAGTTCGTAGTGCTAATTTTTCTTGATGTTTGCTTCTGGAATCTGGGGTCCCGGATGATAAGGACATCAACCCCGACATGGAAATGGCTACTCCAACTGAACCAGCACAGGCGCCACCAGGACCACTCACTCGAGCTCGTGCACGTGAATTAAACTTCGTGATGATTTTGAAGAATGAAGGACCAGAAGTTTCCTAAGTGCATGCGCCATCTATGCTCATGATGAACCTGCCCAGAATAATGTCTAGGTGCTACGCCACCTATGTGTTTTTAGTTTTGTCAAGAAATAACCAGGAAGGTGCTGCGCCACCTAAATCAGGAAAGGGGATCAAGGAGATGGTGTGTGGCTGTTTGGGCACCTATTCCCTGCCTTGTGGGCAGGCTGGGCGTCCTCCTTCCTCCCTCCCCCCCTATTTAGCCAGGGGCTGCGCCCCCTCTTTGGCTTGGGTTTTGTTTTGCTTAAGTTAGCCATTGCTACTTCCGAAGCTTCGTCTTCGTGTAATTCGGAACCCCACCTTCGAATAATATTTAGGGTTGCTCGCCTCAAATTCTTGCTTGTTCTTTGATTGCCAGCAGGAGTTGATCTTCGTGATCAGGTTGATCTAGCACCAGCAAGGTCAATAACCATCGGGAGTTGGTTCAGCGATTGCTAAGGCGCCACGGACTTGTTCGTCGTAGTCGGATCGCGAGGGTAGACACCCACCAAATCGTAGTTATCCTCCACTCACCGAAGGATCGGGCACTCTAGCTCTATCACCAGAGAAGATCACTGCTACCATCCCCCTAGATTTTTGGAATCCCTTGTCTTCGTGGTTGTCCTCATCTTTTTTCTGATCGTCTTCTTTGGTGCTCTCCTTACTATCTTTTCTTGTGTATCGATCTTTGAAGGTGTAGCAATTTCCGATGGTGTGCTTTCCATTAGGGTGAAAGATGCAATGCATATTTTCAATGTTGTCATATCTTCTGGGTTTGTAAAACTTCTTTGATTTGTCAGCCATTGCTACGGTGTTGTCTGGTCTACGTTTTCTTTCTTGATGTCTGCTATTTCAATGATTTTGCTTGTCCGGGTTGTCTCGGTTGCTTCTATCCGGGAACCTTTCTCGTGTCTTCTCTTCTGCAGTAATCATCTTTTCTACTGTTCGTCTAAATTCTTCATTGTTTCTCGGATTTTCTTTATAGAAGTCTTGAAATTGCCACCTAGCCATGATTCCATGAGAGAAAGCTTTAATTACTTCTTGTTCGGTGATGTCATGTACTTGAGCTCATAGTTTGCCGAATCGTCGATAGTAATCTCTGAGACTTTCACCTCCCTTCTGCTTGAGTCCTTTTAACTCTGCGTGGGTGATTGGGTGTGTAATGATCCCTACGAAATTTTCACAGAAAGCTCTTTGCAAGTCTTCCCAATTTCTGATTGATCCTGGATTCAATTTGTCGAACCATTGGAGAGGCATGGTTTCCAGGGCCATGGGAAAGAACAGGGTCTTGATATCGTTGTCTCCTCCGGCTAGTTCAATCGATTGCGAATATATCCTGAGCCACTGCCTTGGTTCAGTCTTGCCATCATATTTAGAGTGATTGTGTGGCAGAACCTCCTAAATTATAGGGCCCACATGCACCTGTCACTGTCCAACGACCTTTGACATTTATGCATATGTTACCGATAACTTAAGAAGACTGTCGGGTGTCCTCGGAGAACCCCGAATCATCCACGATTTCCGCGGGATCACATTCTGAGTCATTGCGGTATTACAACATTTATCCAAATATCAACACAGAGTAAATCAATGAAGTCTTACAATAACTTAGTTTACAAAACATTTATTTCAAACCTTACAAACTAAGTTCGATTATTAATACAAAGCGTAGTAGTGGAGTGGCATTATAATATATACAAAACACACAAATATCATCGCCTCGCCTAAGGGCCACACATTACTTATCATCATCGTGATGAACAACGGTCATGCAAAGACGATCCAAAACAGATCGCTCATGAGCCTCACTCGCAACAAGGGTCAACAAACCCACGAGTACGAAAGTACTCAACAAGACTTAACCGAAATAAAAGCGATAAGACTCGGGAATGCGGGCTCGAGGATTCAAGGTATGGCTTTAGCAATAATCAAAGTTCTTTTGCTTAAAAGCATTTTAACAAAATTCTTTGTATCAATATTTAAAATCTCATCGGATCATATACAAAGGCGACACGATCCGTATTAAGATCATGAAACTTCATATCCAACACTTTCTCGAACCATTCTCGAGTTCCGGTTATTAATACTACGATGATGAGCAGAGAAGCGAGTCTCCATAACCGAGGAGCAACGACGATTGAATCGATTATTAACCCAATTTGGGACTTCAGACCACACGACATATGTAGGTCCACGACCTACATATACCAACCTACCCTTGGATCCTCTAAACAAGAACGGGTCCGCGCCACCCGAGAGCACAAAGACACACCTCAAATCCGCCACATTCCAGCCCACGAGGGTACACGCTACTCCGCCATCTCTCCACTCCCGGTCTGTGAGTAGCCATTCTCGTAATAGAATAGCCAAGTTAAGGCTTACCGGTATGTGGTTAGTACTACAAAGTCTCACCATAAGCGGTTCACCAACGAGTACGGACCTTAATCGACACAAAGCGGAAAGAACCGCTCACAAGACATTACCAGTCTTGTGGCTCACACACACCGAGTCCGCCTTGGTCTAGATTTATTACTCCACATTGCCATATCACATGATAACATAAGTAACCAAAGTTCCATTTAAAACTCGCGGGTGACGGTAATCACCCAACTCGATCGGTCTAGCAGAGCTAAGCATAACTAGGCATATACGATTTTAAGCGGGTAACAAGGTAGATATGGAACAACAAGGTTGATAATGCAACAATTAGGTTTCCACTTGACTTCTACTCACTTAATGCAGTATTGAAAAGCAAAAGCGAAATCAATTTGTAAAATACAAGGTAGGGTTATATGCATCCGGGGCTTGCCTTCGTTGACGAAAAAATCGGCTCTGCGACGTTTCACAAGTCTTCGATCCGACCTCAAGCAGACAGATCAACCTCCTCCGCAACTTGATTAACTACCACGTGCTCACCTTCGTTTACTACACGTAGTAACATTGCCATGCTTAACATGATGTGGAATATGAAACATGATGCTCGATGATGGATACAAAAATAAATAAATTGGATACAATTTTTTTTCTTGTGATCTGATTACAAACCAAATTAACCAAACCATATTCAGAATCGGTGAGATCACGCTAGCACCGATCACTTTGGTGAACTCTCCGACCACTATGGTGAACTATCCGACCACTATGGTGAACTATCCGACCACTATGGTGAACTATCCGACCACTACGGTGAACTATCCGACCACCACTACGGTGAACTATCCGACCACTACGGTGAACTATCCGACCACTACGGTGAACTATCCGACCACTATGGTGAACTATCCGACCACTATGGTGAACTATGCGAAGCAAAGATCGTCGGTAAAGGAGAACCGCGATCGCAGCGATCAAAATGAGTAAACAACAAGCGGCATTTAAAGACTACAAAGATCGTAAACGAAACCGTAAGTACTGCGATTCTGAGACAACGGCTCACCAAAAAACTCGCCACGATGACACGCCCGCGGCGGTGAAGTTCTTGACCTCGAGGAAGAAAAACGTGGATGGCGAGTTCTCGGCAATTTCGAGGCGATCAAGGCTGGTCATTTGGATTCGCAAAGAAAAGACGGAACTAGGACGACCTTTCTAGAGATGGCAAGCAGCGCTAGGGAGGCGATGCGAGCTTGTTGGAGCGATGACAATGACGGTGGTGAAAACAAAGGAAGAAAAAGCGAGCGATGACGACGTCTTGGTACTTATAGCGTAGCGCAGAAGCTCAAGGAAGCCACGACGGAGCTATTTCCGTGCTGTAGCGACATCAAAAGACGGCCACGACACGCTGGAACACCGAAGAAGGAACGACGGCAATGTAGCTTAGGCGGCGAACAACATTCACAAAAATTACAAAATTGCCATACGCCAAAAATTCACAATTTACTCTGAAATTTTTCATAACAACTCAAAATCTCCAAAAACAAAAGTTGTTCAAAATTGAAAGTTCTACCACTTTGCTTCTATAACCATCTCCTAATTACATCTAGATTTTGAAATGGATTTTCGTGGTAGGATTTAAATCTTTGAAAAGCGGGGTTTTCTCGAAAAATTCAAAATCCACACAAACTTTGAATTTAAGTCAAACAATACAATTCAACACATACCACATGAATATAAACTTGTTTTAGTGTATGCATCTCAAAGTTTTCACCAAATGTCAAATGCTTTGCAATGCATATGATGATATGTCGGGTTTTAGTATTTTAAACACCGAGGTGTTACAATCCTTCCTCCTAAAAGAAATCTACCGAGATTCAAAGCCATAGAGTAAGTAATGGAAAAGGAAATGTGTTAATCCAAAAACATCCGAACTCTTCCATAAAACAAGTGAGGTTTCTTTACAAAACACTATTTGTAGTAACCGAGCTCAACTAACATTATCTATTCTATATTGACGCTTAGAAACTCCGGAAATTTTTCTAACAAGTAATCTTTCGATTCCCGGTAGCTTCCTCTTGAATGTTGATTCCATTGTATTTTATAGAACTTTATTGTCCTCCTTCGAGTAGTAACACGATCTTTTCGAGCCAACACTCGGATAGGATATTCGAATAAGACAAATCTGATTCAAGTCCTACCCCTTCAATCTCAACATTTTGCTCAGGCACTCGGAGACACTTCTTCAATTGAGAAACATGGAATACATCATGCTTTGGCGATAGATGTTACGGTAATTTCAAGCGATAGGCCACTTTTCCATACCTCTCCAAAATTTGAAATGGTCCAATATATCGAGGTGCTAACTTGCCTTTAACACCAAAACGAGTAACTCCCTTCATTGGTGATACTTTAAGATACACAAAGTCCCTTTGTTAAACGTCAATGGTCGACGCCGTTTATCCGCATAACTCTTTTGTCGGGATGAGCTATCTTCAAATTACTTTGTATTTGCCTAACCTTGTCTTCTGTTTTTTTCACAAGATCAACTCCAAAGAATCTTCTTTCTCGGGCTCGAGACCAACTCAACGATGTTCGCATCTACGACCATAGAGTGCTTCAAATGGAGCCATTCTAATGCTTTCCGATAACTATTGTTATATGAGAACTCAGCCAAAGGCAAACACTCATCCCACTTCTTGGAATAGTTAAGGACACAACACCTTAACATATCTTCAAGTACTTGATTGACTCTTTTCATCCATCCATCACATGGGTGATAGGTTTGTACTAAATGAAGCTTGGTTCCCAACGAAGAATGTAATTGTTTCCAAAAGCGGAGACAAACTGTGTACCCCTATCGACACTATGGTCTTTGGTACTCCATGTAGGCTCATAATTCTTGCTAAATATATCTTGGCATATTGGACGAAGAGAATATGTATTCCGGATAGGAATAAAATGTCTTGACTTGGTTAGTCGATCCACAATCACCCATCTTGAGTCAAATCCCTTTGATGTCTCTTGGGTAGACCAACAATAAAGTCCATACTTATATCCTCCCACTTCCAAGTCTGGAATAGGTAATGGTTGTAATTCTCCAAAGAGACCTCGGATGTATAGCTTTCACTTTCGACAAGTATCACACTTTGCTATATACCTTGCAATTTCTATCTTCATTTTGGTCCACCAAAACCTTTGTTTTAAGTCATGGTACATCTTGTTGCTTCCCGGATGGATAGATAACCTAGTAGCATGTGCCTCATCTAGAATTGACTGCCGTAACTCAGGAACTTTTGGTACCACCAGCGATCCTTGAACCATAACACATCTTCATCATCTATGTTAAAGAATTCCGCTTTTCCATTCTTGACTTTTTCCTTGATATGGGCTATACCCTTATTTTCCTTACGAAAGCAATAACTTGATCTCGAATAGTGGCTTCAACAATTATGTTGGTCAAATTGCCCTGTTGAATTACATCTACATTCAACTTCTCCATCTCTTGACATAAGGTCAAACCCATTGTTCTTACTTTCAGGCAATTGCAATAACTTTTGCGACTTAGAGCATCTGCAACCACATTTGCTTTTCCAGGATGATAATGCACTTCTAAGTTATAATCTTTAATCAGCTCTAACCATCTTCTTTGTCGCATATTCAATTCTGACTGAGTAAAGATATACTTTAAGCTCTTATGGTTCATATATATGGCATGTATTACCAAGTAGGTAATGCCGCCAAATCTTCAAAGAATGGACCACAGCTGCTAACTCCAAATCATGAGTCGGATAGTGCTCTTCATGTTGCTTAAGTTGCCTAGATGCATAAGCAATAACTCGGCCTTCTTGCATCAACACACATCCAATACCAATACCCGACGCATCACAATAGACGTCAAATGACTTCTCGATGTCAAGTTGGGCTAATACTGGGGCAGTGGTCAACAATCTCTTCAAAGTCTGAAAAGCCTTTTCACAGTCAGACGACCAAACAAACTTGACTTGGTTCTTCAACAACTCAGTAATGGACTTTGACACTTTAGAGAAATCTGGAATAAACCGACGGTAATACCCCGCCAATCCCAGAAAACTCCTAACTTCATGAACTGTGGTTGGCGGTTTCCAATCAAGAACATCCTTCACTTTGCTTGGATCAATGAAACTCCTTCCACCGACAAGACATGTCCAAGAAATTGTACTTCCTTAAGCCAAAACTCACACTTGTTGAACTTTGCATATAGTTGATGTTCTCTCAAACGAGTCGAACAATTTCGAGATGTTCGCATGTTCTCCTTGCTCTTGGAATATACTAGAATGTCATCAATAAACACCACAACGAATTTGTCTAGCTCGGGCATGAATCTTGAATTCATCAAATACATGAAATGATTTGGAGCATTGGTCAAACCAAAAGACATGACCAAATATTCATATAATCCATATCTTGTGGTAAATGCCGTTTTTGGGAATATCTTGAGCTTTATCTTGATTTGGTGATATCGACCTCAAATCTATCTTGAGAAAACTTTGGCTCCTGCCATTGATCAAAAAGCAAATCTATCCGAGGTAATGGATACTTATTCTTGATGGTCACTTCATTCAAGCGGACGGTGAGTCGACACATAACCTCAAGGTCTCATCTTTCTTTTTCACAAAAATTGCGGACATCCCCAAGGTGATGAACTAGGTTGGATAAATCCTTATCAATCAATTCTTGCAACCGAGTCTTCAACTCGGCTAACTCCTTAGGTGGCATCCTATAAGCTCTCCGAGAAATAGGAGCTGTTCAGTTTCAATTCTATGTTAAGCTGGACATCCCTATCTGTGGTAGACCGGGTAATTCTTTAGGAAACACATCGGGAAATTCACATACTACCGGGATATCTCTAATCTCTTTGCATTGACAGTTGCACAAACTTTGCCCACTAATCTTCTTAAGGTTGGAAGTTGGATAAGAAGTTGAGAAGCACTAGTGGCAAACTTACCCTTATAGTTCTATTCAAAGCATTTATAATGACTTTTATCTTTGATACATCCAATTCATTCCCAAAATTACATCTATATATCCGGTCCTTTAGGATAATCATGGTAGTGGGAAAATATGCCCACCGAGGTTTATGGGTACCTGGTATACCATTTCCTTAGTACACGAGGCGTCCCCAGGCATCATCAGAGTAAAGAAATTTTCCTTTGTTGTCCCAATTGAAATTTCATACTTCACAACAAATGCTCTATTGATGAAGGAATGCGATGCGCCGTAATCAAAAAGTATAATCTATGAGGATGATTGGCAACAGGAAACATACCCATCATCATGGCTCTCCTTGAGAATTTCCCGGCTTGAATATAGAAAACCCTTCCTGTCTTCCTCTCATCTTTGCCCCCTTGAGCATTACGATTGTGGTTCTTGTTTGGTGCTTGACCCTGTTGTTGATTGGCAGGGGCCTTCTGATAATTTTGATTAGCCTGCCTAGGATATGGACATTCCCTAGAGAAATGACCAGTCCTCCCACAATTGTAACACGGATAGTTGTGACCCTGTGATGTTGGAGCATTACCACTAGGAACATTGGTTGACTGTGAGTTCGGATAGGTTATAGCAGGACGGACATTTGATCTGTTGTTCATTTGGGAGCTGCGCAAGGGACGATAAGGAGGACGATAATGGTTTCTTGGATGATAAATCACTCTCTGCCTCTTTTGGGTTCCACCAAAAGGTCCAGACGGCACATTCTTTTTTCTTCTTGAGCTCCTTATCTTGCCGATATTTTGCCTCTGAAGCAAGTGCAATATTTATTGCCTCATGATAAGTGATATTGGTACAATTTGTCATCATTGTCTGCAGATTTGGTATTCGGACCTCTCATGAACCATTTCTTTTTCTTGGCATCCGTATTGACATGTTCGGTGCATATTGTGACGGTGATTGAATCTTCCTACATCTTTGCATCACAGTTTGATCTCCTTGCTTCAAGGCAAGGAACTCTTCTAACTTCATAGCCATCACTCCTTGAGGATATAATAGGCTCTAAAAGCGAGACGAAACTCTATCCAAGTTAATGGAACACTGCGGGTTGCATGGCCATAAGGTTTGCATACCAAGCACCTACCGCACTCTCTAAGTTGTTGGGCGGCAAACAACGCTTCGAAACTCCGTGCAATGAATAAGATCAAATTTACATTCCATGGTCCTAAGCCGGTCATCGACCTCTAATGGTTCATCACCCTTAGTGAACTTTCGGGGTTTTGTATCGTGAAGTCAACATATGTAGCCTCATGCCCGTTAGGATTCGTCCCACGATTTCTATGCATCCGATTTTGATTACTTTGAGCCATCTCATGAAGCAAACGAGAATTTTCCACAGTACCACATTGACTAATGCAAATGATAGCATCAGCCAAATTAATTCGGCATTGGTGGCGGGTTGGGGATATCATCATCATCTTGTGAAGTACCGAGAATATGCGATCCTCACAGCATCTGACGCATCTGCTCATAACAAACCAAACTTTATTCACAAGCCTTTATTCAAAGATCCTAAAGCTTACTACAACGCATTACATCGGTGCCACTTATTTAAACACAAGACCACCTCTAAACAAGACTACTTAACTTAACTAGAAGTAATTATTTCACAACTCTACTCCTTTTTGCGATTACATCAAACTTCAGGCTCGGTATCCATTCCGGAATTATTACCGCCTTCATTATCACTTTCATCAATCATTACTAATTCTTGGGATCTTCTTCTTCTTCTCGATTCACTTTCATCGGCAAGGATGACACCGGGATCCAATGCATCAACTTGGGGTTCATGATTTGGATCTAGGAGATTGCTTAGCCTATGAACTTCCTCATCTTGAGATATGTATTATGCTCTTCTAAGTCTTCTACATAAAATTCTAACTCATGAGTTCTAACTCTAGCTACATTTTCCCTATGCCAAGCTTCATTCCTTCCTTCCTTCTGTCACGAACTAACATACGTTCGCAGTTCGTGAGTTGTGGTAAGACGCCTTAATTGTTCCTGTAATCGCTTTTTGAATGGCGTCCATAGCCCTATCTCTAGTAGCTTGGGCTAACTCTGCAGAAATCCTCTGTATCTCTGCTTGGGAGGATCGGGCCTATATTGCCATCGCTAGCACCATCATTCCTAGGGGCAAGTTGGTGACGAGGAACTCCTTTGGGTCCAGTGGACTTACAGGCGTCATCTTGGCACGAGCCATCTTGAAGGAAACCAATTTAATCCAAGTAAGACCACTTGATCAAAGACTAAAGAGCAGCTATGATGGATTACATTCCTCAAATCGGACTCATTACTCAACTCCGGACTAAGAGGTGAAGGAAGTAACGAGTGAATTATTCATGATGCATGAATCGTTCATTGAACAACATCAAAGTTTATAATGCACATAAACAACATTTATTTTTATATAGGGCATAGTAAGATTACTACTCCACCACACCAGACCCTTTTAAACAAATAAGGAATGGTGAGAAAGAAATAAGATAAGTCAGAAGCAATTTGGACCAAACTATCAAGTTAAATTTAGTCATCCAAATCATTTTGAAGTTTTTGTAAAACAATACAACAAAAACCTTGTAACGATCGCTCCGATACCATTACGTGGCGAGAACCTCCTAAATTATAGGGCCCACATGCACCATCAACATCCAACGACCTTTGACATTTATGCATATGTTACCGATAACTTAAGAAGGCTGTCGGGTGTCCTCGGAGAACCCCGAATCATCCACGATTTCGAAAGCGGGATCACATTCTGAGTCATTGCAAGATTACAACATTTATCCAAATATCAACACGAGTAAATCAATGGAAGTCTTACAATAACTTAGTTTATAAAACATTTATTTCAAACCTTACAAACTAAGTTCGATTATTAATACAAAACGTAGTAGTGGAGTGGCATTATAATATATACAAAACACACAAATATCAACGCTTACCTTAAGGGCCACACATTACTTATCATCATCATGATCGAACAACGGTCATGCAAAGACGATCCAAAACAGATCCGCTCATGAGCCTCACACCGCAACAAGGGTCAACAAACCACGAGTACGAAAGTACTCAACAAGACTTAACGAAATAAAAACCGATAAGACTCGGGAATGCGAGGCTCGAGGATTCAAGGTATGGCTTTAGCAATAATCAAAGTTCTTTTGCTTAAAAGCATTTTAACAAAATTCTTTGTATCAATATTTAAAATCTCATCGGATCATATACAAAGTCGACACGATCCGTATTAAGATCATGAAACTTCATATCCAACACTTTCTCGAACCATTCTCGAGTTCCGAGTTATTAATACTACGATGATGAAGCAGAGAAGCGAGTCTCCATAACCGAGGAGCAACGGCGATTGAATCGATTATTAACCCAATTGGGACTTCAGACCACACGACATATGTAGGTCCACGACCTACATATACCAACCTACCCTTGGATCCTCTAAACAAGAACGGGTCCGCGCCACCCGAGAGCACAAACACACCTCAAATCCGCCACATTCCAGCCCCACGAGGGTACACGCTACTCCCGCCATCTCTCCACTCCGGTCTTGTGAGTAGCCATTCTCGTAATAGAATAGCCAAGTTAAGGCTTACGGAGTATGTGGTTAGTACTACAAAGTCTCACCATAAGCAGTTCACCAACAGTACGGACCTTAATCGACATTAAAGGAAAGAACCCGCTCACAAGACATTACCTGGTCTTGTGGCTCACACACACCGAGTCCGCCGGTCTAGATTTATTACTCCACATTGCCATATCACATGATAACATAAGTAACCAAAGTTCCATTTAAAACTCGCAGTGATGGTAATCACCCAACTCGATCGGTCTAAGCGAGAGCTAAGCATAACTAGGCATATACGATTTTAAGCGGGTAACAAGGTAGATATGGAACAACAAGGTTGATAATGCAACAATTAGGTTTCCACTTGACTTCTACTCACTTAATGCGGTATTGAAAAGCAAAAGCGAAATCAATTTGTAAAATACAAGGTAGGGTTATATGCATCATCAGGGGCTTGCCTTCGTTGACGGAAAAGTCGGCTCTGCGACGTTTCACAAGTCTTCGATCCGACCTCAACAGATGAGATCAACCTCCTCGCAACTTGATTAACTACCACGTGCTCACCTTCGTTTACTACACGTAGTAACATTGCCATGCTTAACATGATGTGGAATATGAAACATGATGCTCGATGATGGATACAAAATAAATAAATTGGATACAATTTTTCTTTGAGCGATGATTACAAACCAAATTAACCAAACCATATTCGTAACTGATGAGATCACGCTAGCACCGATCACTTTGGTGAACTCTCCGACCACTATGGTGAACTATCCGACCACTATGGTGAACTATCCGACCACTATGGTGAACTATCCGACCACTACGGTGAACTATCCGACCACTACGGTGAACTATCCGACCACTACGGTGAACTATCCGACCACTATGGTGAACTATCCGACCACTATGGTGAACTATCCAACCACTACGGTGAACTATGCGAAGCAAAGATCGTCGGTAAAGGAGAACCCGCGATCGCAGCGATCAAAATGAGTAAACAACAAGCGGCGAAAGACTACAAAGATCGAAAGCGAAACCGTAAGTACTGCGATTGAACAACGGCTCACCGAAAAACTCGCCACGATGACGCGCTCATGGCGGTGAAGTTCGACCTCGAGGAAGAAAAACGTGGACGGCGAGTTCTCGGCAATTTCAAAGCGATCAAGGCTAGTGGCTGGATTCGCAAGGAAAAGACGGAACTAGGGACGGCCTTTGAGAGATGGCAACAGCGCTAGGGAGGCGATGCGAGCTTGTTGGAGCGATGACAACGACGGTGGTGAAAACAAAGGAAGAAAAACAGCGATGACGACGTCTTGGTACTTATAGCGCGCAGCGCAGAAGCTCAAGGAAGCCACGACGGAGCTATTTCGTGCCGGTAGCGACATCAAAGACGGCCACGACACGCGCTGGAACCGAAGAAGAAGGAACGACGGCAATGTAGCTTAGGCGGCGAACTTTGTTCACAAAATTACAAAATTGCCATACGCCAAAAATTCACAATTTACTCTGAAATTTTTCATAACAACTCAAAAATCTCCAAAAACAAAAGTTGTTCAAAATTGAAAGTTCTACCACTTTGCTTCTATAACCATCTCCTAATTTGTCTAGATTTTGAAATGGATTTGTGGTAGGATTTAAATCTTTGAAAAGCGGGGTTTTCTCGAAAAATTCAAAATCCACACAAACTTTGAATTTAAGTCAAACAATACAATTCAACACATACCACATGAATATAAACTTGTTTTAGTGTATGCATCTCAAAGTTTTCACCAAATGCCAAATGCTTTGCAATGCATATGATGATATGTCAGGTTTTAGTATTTTAAACACCCGAGGTGTTACAGATTGGATGATTTGAACTTGTGAGGTAGTCGTATTAACGCAAGTCTGTTTGCAAAATAGGGGAATATATCGTGCGTTCCGGCTTCTTTGAATTCCAATTCGGCACCTCCTTCTGGCAAACTGTTGTTTTGGTGAGAGTAATCCTACGAGGCTGTTTGAGCAGGTGCCCTGCTTCTAGTCTTTCTTGGTTGTTCAACTCAGTGGCTCTAACTATGGTCCCTTCTACTTTCTCTGTTATGACTTCCACTTGGTCCAAGTCTCTCGAAAGCGGACTTTCTTTGATTTTGATCTTCTTGCCTATGGGTCGTTGATCTGGCGGGTAGTCTTGAGTGGGTCCTTTCTTCGTGCGTCCTTAGGGTTGTTGACCGGAGAAAATCCCGGAGCTGTTCTTGTTTTTCACTGGGATGTGAGGTCGCTCTGAGTTCTTCTAATGCTTCTCGGATCTTATCGTAGGGTGTATTTGCCATGCGTCTTTCTTCGACTTCTCATTGTGATTTTATTCTATCGTACTCGGCCAACTCTGACTCATATCTGATCCAAGCTTCCTTACGCTGCCTAGCACGATGTTGGCGTCCTTGCTTCAACTTGTTTTTTCTTTCTCTGGCTTGTTTCTGGTTCTCGATCTCGCCATCGTAGCCCTGGGCAAAGGGTGATATATTGGATTCTGATTCATCCGATGACCTGACCTCGAGCGCTTCTAGGGGGACAAATGGTGATCGAGGACGGCGAACCTTGAGTACTTCCCGTGTGTGAACTGTTCTGTTATTGGCGTTAGTTTACACACTGTCAGAGTTGCTGATAACTTTAGTAGAGGCCTCGAGGTCACAGATCAAGTCTCCTTCTTGGTAGGGCAGAATTGCCGTGGTCATCGTGTCGACCAGTCGGGTACTGCTATCCTCAGGAATAGAGCCTGGCCAGTGGACGATGCAGTCTTGAGATATTATAGTTAGTACGAGACCTTCCTGAGCTCCCTTCAGTGGCATTCTAAGCACCGGATCGAGGAATCCTTCAGGCCATGTCTGATAAGATGTTGCCATGTTGTGGAGTCCGAACGGAAAAGGATCCGGCTTCTTGAAAAGATTCTGCGTGTACTCCGAGTTGTATTCTTGATAGGTTAGGCCTGCATTCTTAAGCCCCATCGGAAAAGAACTCGGTTTCCCAAAAGAACTCGGATAAGACTCTATCTCGGATGTGGAGCCTGAGTTCGAGTCGGATATGCAAAGCCACAAAACCTGGGTGGAATCGGACATCACGAGCTGCGTGAATCTTCTGGTGATTTGATCTGTCGTAGTCGCCGAAATAGAATAGTCTTCATGGTGATTCGAATCTTCAAGGAGACGGCTTTGGAGCTTGCCATTGTCGTTCGCCTCGTAGATCCATGAGCCAAAGATGAAAGTTGATCCCGTCGAGAAGATCATGCTATCGAGGTCCATCGAGCTCTCAGATGCAAATTCACCGAAAGCCCCTACCTGGCACGCCAGCTGTCGATGTTTTACCACCGATAGCCTACCACGGGGGTACCCGGGGTAGTATGTTCGAGCTTCAGCGTATGCGAAACTCGACGGTGAACGCAAGAGACAGTCGATTTATCCTGGTTCGGGCCCTCGATCGTTGATTGAGTAATAGCCCTACGTCCAGTCGGCGTTAGCCTTTGCGTTGTATTGATTGTGTGTTGTTGCGTTGTAGAAGTCATGATCTCCCATCTCTAGGAACCCTGCCCTCCTTTATATAGTCCGGAGGTCAGAATCCTAGTTGGTTTACAATGAGAGTTCCTAGTAGGATTACAGAATAATACTACTACTAAGATTACATGGGGAGAATCCTAGTTAGACTAGATCTTCTCTCTTCCTTGCGGGGTATCCTGTGGGTCCCGCACCGACAGTATGTTGCACACATCTTCACTAAATCATTTTGTCATCAGATGCTTGATCTGATCGAATAATGGGTTACATGCTAGCTACCCCTATTTGGTATGACAATCTTTCATGAATTAATCATCAATCTATCCACTTCTCCTATGCAAGCTATGTAATATCAACTCACCATCACCACCTTGATTGTTCTAGTTATGAACCTTGACCATTCACCCCGGCATGGTCATGAGCACATCATCTCACTCATGTCCATCAACACATACATGCTCTTCTCCACCAAGCCTAGCATTGTCATCCCCTAAAATGTGATCTAGCCTCACTTATCTTCACTTCATCCTTCTCAATGTCCTGTCCATCTTATACAAACCATTGATCATCTACATTTTCATCTATAGATCCTTGTGCTCTACAAATCTTCAAACTTAGACCATACCCATCATGTTTATTCCATTCCTATCATTTACCAAACCTTCTAGCTTCTACCTTTGATCTTTCATGCCCTTTATTTTGTAGCTATGTTTAGTTGTTTTTGCGCTGAACAATCATAGTTATAGGACCTAAGTGTTTTAAACCTTTATGTCTTGTTTTTGTAATGATTGGTGTATTGTTTCTAGGTTGTTTATGATGCTTGTTTTCGTTGCTGCTGACGTTAGAGTGGAGCTACATGAGGAGCAGATCTTTGAGAAGCGAAACCTTCAACAAGTGTTTGGAAGGCAAGTGTAACAAAGGTTTCCTTGTACCTATGAACAATGTTTAATTCATACATATGCATGCGTCAATTTTGAATGCCTATAAGGACATTACCTAGATGATTCTTGTACCACATATCCTTGTTTCCTATGGGTTGGTATGCATGTTGGATAGTTGCTGCTACGCAGAACCAAAGCTAATAATTTAACTTGATTAATGATATATTCAATGTGATAAAATGGTGCAATTTAGCAACATGGACCAGGAGGCTAGAGCACGAGTTTTGAGTGCTCTAGATTTCTCTCCCTATGGACTTAATCATGAAGCGGCCACCCAGGAGGTACCGTACAACCACGAGTATCACATGCCTCTGATCTTAATCAAGTAACTAGTACGTCTCTAGCTTGTTAGTGCTTACTGAAAGGCGCAAGAGGGGGTGCCTCGTGGTGTATAGTTGTTTTCCTGTCTTTGTGTGTACAGTGTCATGGCCACATGTGCCTCTTGGAGGACATGTATGCACACTTGCCGCTGAAACATCGTGGCTACTAACTAGTTAGGGTGTCTAGTGAAAGGTTACTTAGTGAAAACGCTGCCGCACATCCTTGGTAGATGTGATATGGGGTCGATGGGCCCCTAGCATATGGGAATCACGGCTTAGGGGTAAAGTTGTACCAATTCTGCATAATTCTTTGAACTGATATATTAGCCGTGCTCACAGACAAGAGCACCCTGGATCCTTCTTGATTAGTGGTTACTTGGATGGTTTGGGTACGATCAAATATTGACTAATATTACTTTCACTTGGGTTGGTTTATCACTAAAGTAGTGACTCAGGTTTAAAAAAATATGACCAACTAAAATTGCTAACCGTAGTCAAATAGTGTCAAGCCTTTTAGCCTTCATGAACCCCTTTGTTATACTTGTTGAGTATGGTGCGCTCACACTTGCTTTACAATCAAAAAAATCCTGGATGGGTAACAAATGGTGGTTCAAGTGATGAGTTACCCTAGAGGTTCCATGAGTACTAGGCGAGTGCTCCCCTAGTCAACTGTCCCTATGGAGTATGGAGACCCAAAGAGAATATATAGAATAGTTTCCGCTATGCTTTGTAATAGATGTAAGTCTTGTTGTACCTATATTTCGATATATAATAAAGCATTGTTCTTGATATTCTCCATATTTGTCGCTATATGTGTCGTGTGGACATCCTGGGCACACATATATTTAATGCTTGGTATTCTTTAGAAAACCGGGTGCGACAGAATGATTCAGAGCTATATTGACTGTAGGCGCTCAACCTAGTTTGAAATGGTCGTTTATAAAGTTATTTTTGGTAAAAAATGATCTTGTCTTCTGCCTCCTTGATGTTTGTAAAAGAAAAATAAAACATTTTACTGAAAGCCCCTCACTTCTCCAAGATCCAAGAAGATGTCTGGGAAGATGAAGTTTCTACATCGAGAAGAAGAGCAACACCTCCAAGGCTCAAGAGTTGAAGCTCGTCCACCCTAATGCCCTTTAGGAAGTTGTTATTCTTGAGCACTTTTATGATAGCAACGATGCTAACTTGAGTGCTAGTGTGCTTTCATAAGGACCCCTATCATGTTAGTGTGCTCTTTCATGGTTCATTGTTTTGTTATTATGTCTATGTGCGATTTGGCTCTTTGTAATGAGTGTAGCTTCAGCGAATCTCGAGACGAGATTCCTGTTAAGGGGGGTAGTTTGTCACACCCCAAAAAATTCTGTTTTGCAATGTGACTAGAAAACACTAAACAAAACAAAAGATTTTTATCATTTTCTAAAATTTCCCAACTTTAGTTAAGTTGTTGACAATTTAGACAGTGTAAAAAATGCAAGTTTCTAAAATTTTTGCAATTCAATATAATTGTTTGTTGCATTCATGTCTCTACATAGTATTTATGTATGTAAAATGAATTCAAATGTTTTCAAATGCGCTGAGGTTTTGAACCAAATCTTATATCCCGATAATCGAAGTCAATAATCTCAAATCTTTAGTTCCAAAAAAACTTGACCAATCTATGGAAATTCATAAAACCTTTAATGAATCTCCGCAAAAAGCCTATTTATCCTAGCCAAACCATGTTTCACCATTCTCTTCCTTTCTTTATTTTTCTCAGCTCTATATCATTATCAATTTGGACCATGCCTTTTCCTTCATTCTTTCCATCTAATCAAAATCCATCTTGATTTGGGTTGATCCTAACCCAATCCACTCTCTTTTCCATCTTGAATAGCAGCACAATATGTATCGTTTTCGCTAATGGATCAAGTCGAGACCCTTCTCTTGCTTTGGGCCAAGTCTAAACCAGTCCACTCTTTCTTTCCCACCTCCTAGACGATCCTCTACTCTTTTACTTAAAAAACAGAAGCCCACTCCTCCCTCACGCATCTGTGTGTTACCCTCCCCTTATGCAGCGCCTCCGCCCATTTAGTGGATGCACCTAGACACCTCATCCCATCCCCACATGCACAAACTGCATCATCTAATTCCTCATTAATGCCTTATTTTCAATTCCACATTATTTATCTTCACTACATGTGGAAAAGACCATGGCCAACAAACTTGTGCTGCTCCCATGCCTCTTCCCTCTCATCCTCAAGCAAACATAATTCCTCACTTAATTTCCATGACTCCATCAATATATTTCACCTCTAAACAAGTGCATGCAATGGCAGCCGTGCCTCTCCCTCTCTCTTTCCCCTTGCTCAACCACCATTGTCTCATGCAGAAATAAAAGCAACACTAATGCATCTTCCTTTAACCCCTTGGACCTATCTCAACAAGCACCATAATTCCTACAACTAATTCCCCTTCTCTAACTCTCTCTTGATGTATAAAATAAAGAATGGAACATTCCCATGGCCAGCCAGATCCACCTGATGCTCTCATGCTCCTCCTCTTCCCCCTCATGCAAATAACAGCAACACTTAATCAATTGGTTCACCTCCTTTGCATGCCCCTCCATAATCTCTCCATCAAATTGCCTCCTCTATTCAATTGCATGCATGCACATAATAGCAGCCATATCTCCTCCTCTCTCCTTCCCTCACACACAAACCAGATGGATGCATCCTCTCCACTATTCCTCTCTTCCCCATGGCGCCTCCTCTCTCCCTCATCCAGAATAACAGCAGCCCATAATGCACACTTGATTCCATTTACAAGCCCCTCTTTATTTCCCCTTACTATTGCCTAATTGCTTTCCCTCCCTCTCTCTTCCATTCTTGTACGCAAGCACCTATGAAGGAGCATTGTCATCTCCTCCCCTTCCTCCTCCATCTATCATGGACGCCCTCTTCTTTTCCTCTACATCCCTCTCCCTCTTCTCCATTAAATTGAAGAGCCCTCGCTACGACGAATCCGTTTGCTGCTGGACGTCTCACCCCATCGCTGGAATCCTAGAATCCTTCACATCATGCTGCAGTAAGGGTCATGAACTTCTCTGATCTTCACTATCAAACTCATGTTCATCATGTCCCTCTCTATTGTGACCTCTCAAGGAAAGCCACGGTGCTACAACGCTTCACGAAGGTCACCCAATGTGTGTTGCCACCTCCCTGAACCTGTAGTAGAACCCCATCGACCGCCATCGCTGCTGCTTCCATTGTGAGGTCATCCCTCCCTCACCCCCTCTGATCTTGCTTCCTATTTCCCAACTCATGCATCTCTTTGATCTATCATGAGGCATGAATGATCCCCAAAGTGGATTTGGCGCTGCTATGTTGATCCCAGCTTTATCATCATCCCTCCTCGACCCGGCTGCCATCACCTTCATCTCCAACTATTCCTAACCCCAATGTGAGAACCACACATTCCCCTCGATCTTATATGTTGATCTATATCAGAGTTTTGTCATCTTAATTCAAGTGGGATAGATCTGCGGCGCAGTTTTCACCATGAACGTATTGGTGTCCTTCGTGGGCAGCAGCGTTGCTGCTGGTTGTCAACTACATTCCTGACAATCTACATCTCCATTTCACAATTCCTTTGATCTACATGTGTATCATATATTTGCCCACATCTTTGAAAATTTATTTGGCTAGAGGAGCCACGACGCTGATGATTTTGATGCAATCGTGCTTGCTGCTCCTGCATCCTTTCAGCAGCACCATTGCCGATTGGCATGCACGTTCCTTGAGTTCCTAACCTCTGGTCCTTGAGCCCTTTGATCATGATGTTGTTCATTAACTTGCACATGCCTCTGCTATGCAAGCTGTGTAATACCAACTCACCATCACCACCACAAATGACTGTTCTAGTTATGAACCTTGATCATTCACCCCAGCATGGTCATGAGCACATCATCTCACACTTGTCCATCAACACATATATGCTCTTTTCCACCAAGCCTAGCATTGTCATCCGCTCAAATGTGATCTAGACTCACTTATCTTCATTTCATCCTTCTCAATGTCATGTCCATCTTATACAAACCATTAATCATCTACATTTTCATCAATAGATCCTTGTGCTCTATAAATCTTCAAACTTAGATCGTACCCATCATGTTTATTCTATTCCTATCATTTACCGAACCTTCTAGCTTCTACCTTTGATCTTTCATGCCCTTTATTTTGTAGCTATGTTTAGTTGTTTTTGCGCTGAACAATCATAGTTACAGGCCCTAAGTGTTTTAAAACTTTGTCTTGTTTTTGTAATGATTGGTGTACTATTTCTAGGTTGTTTATGATGCTTGTTTTGGTTGCTGTTGACGTTAGAGTGGAGGTACATGAGGAGCAGATCTTTGAGAAGCGGAACCTTTAGCAAGTGTTTGGAAGGCTAGTGTAACAAAGGCTTCCTTGTACCTATGAACAATGTTTAATTCATACATATGCATGTGTCAATTTTGAATGCCTATAAGGACTTTACCTCGATGATTCTTGTACCACATATTCTTGTTTCCTATGGGTTGGTATGCATGTTGGATTGTTGCTGCCGCGTAGAACCAAAGCTAATAATTTAACTTGATCAATGATATATGCAATGTGATAAAATGGTGCTTTCCAGCAACATGGACCTAGGGGCTGGAGCATGGGTTTTGAGTACTCTAGATTTCTCTCCCTAAGGACTTAATCATGAATCGTCTACCCAGGAGGTACCGTACAACCACGAGTATCACATGGCTCTGATCTTAATCAAGTAACTAGTATGTCTCTAGCTTGTTAGTGGTTACCAATAAGGGCCAGACGGAGGTGCCTCATGGTGTATAGCTATTTTCTAGCCTTGGTGTGTACTGTGCCGCGACCACATGTGCCTCTCGGAGGAGGACATCTATGCACACTTGCTGCTGAAACCTTGCGGCTACTAACTAGTTAGGGTGTCTAGTGAAAGGTTACGTAGTGAAAACCCTCCTGCACATCCTTGGTAGATGTGATATGGTGTCGACGGGCCCTTAGCATATGGGAATCACGGCTCGGGGGTAAAGTTGTACAAATTTTGTAGAATTCTTTGAACCGATATATCAGCCGTGCTCACGGACAAGAGCGGCCTAGATCCTTCTTGATTAGTGGTTACTTGGATGGTTTGGGTATGATCAAATATTGACTAATATTATTTTCACTTGGGTTGGTTTATCACTAAAGTAGTGACTCAGGTTTAATAAAATATGACCAACTAAAATTGCTAACCGCGGTCAAACAGTGTCAAGCCTTTCAGCCTTCATGAACCCCTTTATTATACTTGTTGAGTATGGTGCGCTCACACTTGCTTTACAATGAAAAAAATCCTAGATGGGTAACTGATGGTGGTTCAAGTGATGAGTTACCCGAGAGGTTCCATGAGTACTAGGCGAGTGCTCCCCGAGTCAACCGTCCCTGTGGAGTATGGAGACCCAAAGAGAATATATAGAATAGTTTCCGTTATGCTTTGTAATAGATGTAAGTCTTGTTGTAACTATGTTTTGATATATAATAAAGCATTGTTCTTGATATTCTCCACATTTGTCGCTATATGTGTCGTGTGGACATCCTGGGCACACATATAGTTAGCGCTTGGCATTCTTTAGAAAACCGGGTGCGACAACGATGAAGGGACCGAGTGAAGGATTGGCGAGTGCTAACAGGATGGCCTCGACAGTCGCGTTACCAGCTACGTCATCTTTCCCTCCTCTTGTGTACATTTTGTTTCTTTTCTATCTGTCTCAGCCGATCCTTAGACGGATCGCGTCTCCTAGCCGCATGATGGCAAGGGACCCCCCAAAAGGTGCATCGCTGAGGGTTCTAAGGATGGCCCACCGGGTTTCCAGGCCACCCGAGGCACCTAAAGGTGCGAGGGATGCTCATGGTCGGGCACTAGAGGCCTTAGCTGGGCGCTTAGAAGCGAAACCAGCCGACCATCGAGCGATGTCCGAGTATCGACCTTGAGCCGCTTGTGGTGACCCATCGAGGGAGGCAACGATCCCCCGAGCACCGAAAACGGGCTCGGTAACTATATGAGTGGCTCGGTCGGGAAGCCGAGGATCTCCCCTCTGGGGGACATGACTAGGGCACGGAACGACCGTAAACCTAGGGTTCTGAAAGACTCACCCGCTAGCAGCACGGGCACGGCAATCTTGGCCACCGAGGCCATTGTCGTAATAGCCCATCCCAACGAGGGATCTAAGTCTCCGAGCATGACTCGAGAGCAATGAGATTATAGATGAAAGTAATTTTATTTCATTAATTAGGAACGACCTGATTACAATATATGGCAGCAAAAACTGCTACAAACACCGCCACCGCGCCAACCAGTGCCGCGATCACTCGGTCGGGACTCCCGACCAAGCTTCCGTGGCACACAGACAGACACAGTGAAGGCTAGACCGGCCTCCCTCTCCACCGGTGCTCGGGAACACACCGAGGTCAGGGGTGCCACCTAACGGCCTTCACCCCAAGCCGGTGGCTCTCGGCCGGGCTCATCGGCGCAAAGACCCGGCGAGTCCCCGGGCCACTGGCTCTTCCACTGATAAAACAAAAGGACCCCAGCGACCCACGTCGCTAGGATCCTTCCATTTCCTAGGGAAGGACAGTGGGATAGGGACTCGGTGGGCCTCGATGCAGGGAAAGCACCAGCGCTGGCAGCGTGCGAGGAGAAGATCACGTCCGCTCGAGCCACCAGCAGTGTTGGAGGCGCCGGTTCCCCGCACAACGCAATAGTTCTGCATCCTTCTTGATGCCATGCCACTGGGTTCCCTCTGCTAGAATCCTTCCACTCTCACGGGAGTGATTGCCCAGCGGAGCGAGGCAAGACTCACTTGGAGGGAGACGTCGCACCCCATCGCCGCCATGGTCACTAGAAGTTGGATCTGAGAGGAAGAAGAGAAGAAGCCAGAGAAGGGATAGAAGGCGTCGTGCCCTCAGGGCTCCCCTTTATAGCCCCAATCGAAGCGCTGTGGGCGGCTCTAGGCCCTCCGATCAGCCATCGACGGCTAAAGGGGCTACGAGGGACCAACCAAGCGCCCTTTCAATCCCCGCAACGTGCCTTGAGCGGTTGCGTGATGGCAACCGCGCAGTAAAGGCAGAGTCAGGAGGGCATTGACAATGAGTCAAGTCCTCGCTCCACTTTCCACCAAGCGCGCTGCCTACTACGCGCATGCCTTCTCATGGGACTTGAGGGGATCCAACTCCCCTTGGGCCCACCGGTCGCCTTCAACGACCTAGATCCACGCACACCAAGTGTCGTGGCCTCTCCTCTGCCAGATCTGCTCCACGTGGCCCGATGTCCCATCTCCTAGACGAGGTGGGACGGTGTGGGAGTGCACGCCATAACTCCACCAGCAGGCGCGGTGGCCCAGGCGCCATCAACGGTCTGTGCAAGACGGGGCATGCTCAGAAGCCGCCTCACCCGTTGACAAGGTGGCCCCGCAATAGCCTTGGGGGCTATGCCAACTCCCCAGATGGAGAGCCTAGCCCCTCGATCGACGGGCGCCCGGACGGCACGCTCCCAAAACAAACCAACTCTTCGAAGTTGGGTCGGGAGCCACTGAGTGGTGGACCCAACGAGGGCTCCCAACAAGCTTGATGCGCCCCCCGCACCCTGGCCTATGGCTGCAAGGGTCGGCCCGAGAAGGTCAGGACTAGCTACCGAAGCCCTCAGAAGGGCGTGGCGCGCCGGGTGATCAGGCGGCCCTGAGCCAGAGCTCAGACGCTCTCGATCACCCGACCCATGGCAGGCCCAGACCAAAAGGAGAGGGTGCCCCCAGGCCCTAGGTCGGCAACTCCTAGACAAGTTCACCAAACCCTCGCTCGGGCCATAGACGCCTGCGACATAGGCCGAAAGAAGGGTTAGCACCATCATCGCTCGGCCCTAATGGCCGAGCACCCGCCGTCATACTAGGAAAGGGCCCCACACAAGGCATTACGATCTAGTCAGAGGAGGACATCCCCTCCATGGCTAAGTTTGGTCACTAGAAGATCGAATTCAACCCTTCGTCGCCATCACGAATCTGATCGAGTGAGGCCACGAAGGGCTCGGGGGCTCCTGACGAGATCCTAACATATGGGTATGTTAAGCCTCGGGATCATGGGTTCCCGACCAAGAGACCCCCCGACCGACCCTTCTAGGATCGCTCGAGGGCTATACCCATCGGGTACGTTCGTGCGCACCCTTAGGTCTGAAGGTCGGGCCGAGCCCAAGTAAGCCTGTTGCCTCTGCTCAACGCTCGGGGGCTTGCCCGAGCCTAGGGCTCTCGATCGACAGTAGCCTAGACCCGATCCTTGGCCAACCTCGGGCCTTGGGCACCGCCCAAGGCCCAGGCACAAGAAGCCAAGAAGCTTGGGGCTCCCGGGCGCTGCCTCGCGAGCGTGGCACTGTCAACCACTCCTCCGACAGGGTAACGCACGAGGCATGACACAAGAACACAAACTCCTCCGCGGCCTCCAGGGGCTCGGGGCCTCCTGGGCCCGCATGTCAGCCCCTCGAGCCGGCCTCCTTCGCCGCTAAGAAGTCTTCAGAAGGCACACCTGGGGGAGCCCGGTCCAAGCCGACACAGCCTGACACTCAGAGTGTCAGGACAGAGCAGTGGACGCCGCCTAGAGCGTCTTCGGCTCCACGACATCGCCACGGTCCACAGAGCGCCGCTGCAAGACCCTCCTGGACTCCGGCGCATGTAGACCATAGGCTCATTCTCCAAACCACTATGTACCCGACCTATCTCGGTATATAAGGGATAGGTTGGATTCTAGAGAGGGGGAGGACGATCCAAAACAGATCAATCCGTTCCTCACCGATCCGCTCCCACTCGGCACCGAGATCAGAGCAACCTAGAGATGGGCACTGAGAGCTCCTCCACCACACCCGTCATATTCCTCCTCTCTGACGAGGGGAAGGCTCCACCGACGGCGAGGCAGACCTCAGGATTAGCACCGAGCTAGCCCCTACCAAATCTCTCTCTTCCTCCTGTACACTCTGTTGTAACCCTCGATTTTGGGTGCTCTTGATTAGAAGATCATCAACTGCTGGACGTAGGGCATCGATTGGCCCGAACAAGGATAAACCATTGTGTCATCTCTGTGATTCTTGTGTTCTTGAGTCCACTCGAGCCACCGGAGACACGTACTCTGACACCACCTCGAACAAAAATGCTTGCCGTGGTTCTGACCCCGTAACACCACCCGAGTGACTAACTAATCGGTGTCTTAAGATACCCGGGGTATCATAACCTCGACACGTTATTTCAGCAACGACTCCTTTGATTGCTGTCTTTAATAAACACTATTAATTGTCCTAAGTGGCAAAACCAGTCAGGCCCGTACATGCCACACCATGGCTCAGCGCAAGCGCTCGTGGCACGCTTTTCACCTCTCTCAACTTTACAACACGTACACACATATATATTAGCCACCTATTATTGAGTCAATCTTTTATCAAAATATTAATACGTGCCTTCAGATTTATTTGATTTTAAATTAAAATTGGCCAAGTTCAATTAATTTCTAACACTTGCAACTTAGCATCAATGTTTCGGTGGACTTGATCGGAATGACACTATAAAAGATGTATTCGATGGACGTTGCTTGCAACATGATGCTAATGTTTGGTAATTTTTTTTTGGCTTCTATGCAGCTACTTGGACTGCCATTAATTTCATGCCTCCATGGAAGACTTGTTTGCCCGAGCTCTAGAGAGATGTCAGTACCTGTTGTCTTAGCCGAGCACATACATCGATCGCTACATGCTGTCTTAACTGCTGCTTTTGTGCTGGGATCCTCCGTATACAGCTGCATGAGGTAACGTCCGTCCGTCCAACGCTAGTGCTCTGGTGAATGTCGAGTGTTGCAATTCTCCATACCAATGGCACGTTCGTTTAGCTGATAAGTTATAATATTATTGGCTGATTTGATGTGAGAAAAAAATACTGTTCATTAGCTGAAAAAATACGACTTATAAGCCAAACGAATAGGATATAAGATTACGGTGAGACTGAGGCGCGGCAAGGACTGGGGCGTGTCGTGGGACGAATGCGTGGCATCGCGCCCCATGCTCCTGTTGCAGGAGGAAGTCACATGGAAGACCCCTCATTGCAAATGGACAGTCCGAAGTAGCGTGGCCGGAGGTTCAGGCGCTAGCTGTGCCGTTCTGGAAAATAAAAAATCAGCTGGAATTAGTTTTAAAAATTCTTTTATAAAACGATTAATAAAAATAAAAATAAAAATAAAAATAAAAATTCCTGTTCTTTGTTTGTGAACGTTAAAAAAAAACCGGAAAGGAGCGGTCGCCCACCGAATTGGATTTGGGACGTGGCGCACCCCAAGCTGCGGCACGTTCTCGCTTCCACGGTTCCACCAGAGGCAGCCCCACCTCAAGAGCCCTCCCCCCTCGCTCCGTGCCCGTGCCTCCCCGCGCGATCCCCACGTTCCTTCGCCGGCTCCGCGCTCTGCTCTTGTTGAGATCGTTAGTACAGGTGCGGTGGCGATGAGGTCGGCCGTGGCCCGCCTGATTGGCTCCTCCTCTGCCTCGCCCTCCCGTCTCAGGTGAGAGCTCCCGCCCACCGCCCCTCGTGTCATGCGCGTCTGCAGTTGTCTCGGCGGACATGTTCCTGGAAGGAAAGGTTAAGTTTCCAGCAAGATTTGACATTGCGATGGGTGGGCTATCGTGGCAATCAGGCGCGAAGGGAATTTATTCTACTTAGAGCAAATCGATTGGAGAACAAACTGCCATTTGATAACAGTTCCGGCTAGGGCCGGTCCTGATATTTGGTAGGCCTGGGGCGAAATAGAAGGATGAGACGCTTAGTCCCTTTTATTACATTTATGTAATTTTTTCTCCTGTTTACATTTTCACATTTATTACAAAAATGTGAAATGTGGACTGTGGTTCCGAAGTACTACTACATATTGATTATTAATTAATTTATTATTCGTGTCAAAATTTGATACAAAATTTGAGTTTGATGTTATGCAACGCTTACTCAAATTTTGAGATGTTTACAGCTGATATATACTATGGATACTAACTATAATTTTCATTTTGATCATCGCTAAAATAAGAATAATAAAACATTTTATATAATAAAAGAATTCAAATGTTTGCTTCCTTGTAGACCTCGCTACATGTCTTATGCTATATTAAGACATTTTTGTACGATATGACTAGTTTATTTTTTCTAAACCAAAGTGGAAATGTAGATTGACGTGCTTGAACCGTGACTAGGGGCTCTTGTTGGGTTTCAACTCTAGCCTACCCTAACTTGCTTGGGACTGAAAGGCTTTTTTTTGTTGTTGTTGTAAAGTGGAAATGTAGATATTGATATGTTCTAGATAGCAGAACCATTGTGTGAAATTTGAGATGGCCCAATGTATTGCCTTTTCAATCTATTATGGCAATAGCTTTACAGCCTGTTCGGTTGGCTGGTTCGTTTCGTTGCTGGTTCGTGAAGAAGTACTGCTGGCTGATTTGTGTGAGAGAAAAATACTGTTCTGGCTGGAAATTTACGATCGTTTACGACAAGCCACAGCCAAACGAACAGGCTGTTAATCGTTGTCATTGCACATAGCACAATAACCGCTTGCCTGCTAACCATAGCAAGAATGACTCACCGGTGTACCTAGTTATCAGTGAACCACCTCAAAATTGAAGAACCACCAAAATGCTTGTTAGTTGTTACAGAGTGAACAAGCAGAAAATGAGAAATTACTGAAACACAAGCGAGAATGCTGGTGCTCAATTAATAGGATGGTCGCACATCACTACCTAGGCAAGGAGCAGATATCCAGGAGCTAGCTATGAGTACTTCAAGTTATACTTGACTGTGAGTAACAAGGGTGCTTTACTTGAATTAGTAGGCATACAAATACGACCGTTAGTCCTAAACCAATCAGACAGGGACAGTCCTGTACCATGGGTTCCAGGGTGGTTTCTCCATTCGCGATGCCCAGGGGCCCAGGGCTGGGCCTGTTTCCGGCATATTCTTAGATCGCTACCTTGCTTCTATGCACTGTGGCTTCTGCTTTGTGGGATTGCTAATTCTCCTGTGTATTGGGGTGCCAGCAGCTCGTCGTCAATCTTGCTGAAAAGTGGCAATGCATTCTTCAGCAATGCCACACCCAGTGATCAGAAGCACATTGAGGAGCCTTTTAATGCCACACCCAGTGATCGGAAGCACATTGAGGAACCTTTTAAGGTGAAGGAGGCAGAACCTGTGAATGCGACAAAATCTTCTCCAGAGAAGGTAATGGTGCATTGGAAGATAAGAGATTCTAGTATATTCTAGTTTACCTCTGGCATGGTGGAAATGTGTTTTCCATGTCGAATCTAGTTTGATGTTGAAGCTTGTACAGCTTCGTATGTTCACCCTGTCCCGACCCATATGCTGCTAAACCAATTTATCCATGCATACAAATCAGAAAACACAGTTTTTTTTATAGTGCAGAGGGGTCAATTTAGGGAACATGGTCTGAATATTGATATTCTGAGCATCTAGTTTATTGTAACACGACTGCTATATTTCAGAGGCATGAGAATAAAGATATATACTTTTCATGGAATGCTTTTTTACATGTGATAGTTATCTTATATGTTAATCAATTAATTTGCAATGATGGAAGGAATTATTGCTTTTATAGCTAACAAATGTATGGGATTTTCAGCTCAAGATATGCTTGCTGTCATTCTTTTCTTAATTTTTTGAATTCATGTTTATGAAAATTACTGAGCTGCTTCTGACATCTATCTTGATATAGCTACTGGTTCTAGGAGGAAGTGGTTTTGTTGGATCGCATGTTTGCAAAGAGGCTTTGGACAAAGGATTAGTTGTCTCTAGTCTTAATAGGTAACTCCGTCAGCTAATTTATTCTCTTATTTTCGTACTTTACTATCGGTTCGGATTTTCTATTCTATTAAGACTTGCTAGATTTGTTTATATGATGCTAAAACTATTGTAGAATAGGCTAAAAACATTGAAATGACAATAAATTTCTACTTAACTAGGGTGTCAACTAATTCATCACATAGCTTTGTTCAGATATACATGGAAAACTATAACGGACTCTGATCCTCAAATAATTTGTATTCGATCAAGTTTCTATTGATTTCTTTTGGGGCCTTAGCATTAGTGATAACCTCTCATCCTTTTGTCTTTGGTTGTGCTGTTCTAGCCACCATTTACTGCTGTGAGGACTATTTGTTATGTGGATCAACCTAAAGAAACTGATGGTCCATGATCTTGTTCCCACTTTCTTGTTCAAACAGCAAAATTAGGAGCAAACGGCTTCAGATTATTAGTATGAACAGCAATCAGTACAAAACTAGAGTCCAGAACTAGGACAATTTGCAGACCCAGTATAGAATTGGAAAGCAGAATCAAATAACACAAACTGAGGATGGGGCAATTTAGTATGCTTCGAGAATTTTTGTTAGTCCAAATTAAAGAATGTAGTTTCTGTTCCTGAATACATAGACATTTCAAACGAAAAGTTCCAATTTTCTACCCTGAACAATTCACTCTGTTTGACCCCCTATGCAAAACGTTGACTTGATTTACTGCCCCAAATTATGGAATTTATCTTTTCTGTTTCTCCCTGTTCAAGTTATACTTGGTTTCAAATTTTGTGAGATAATACAGGACATCACTGTTCTAGAAACTTTGATAACTTTTATGGTTATTTTCATTGATTATCTCAAAGGTTAATGTGAAAAGATCTGAATTGTTTTTGTAACATAGTGTGCAATGCCAACTGTTACCCCACAAAAATTGAATCCAAGAAACCAACACACTTGTATGAGGACTTGAGCAGAGTTAAAAAATCAAATTTCTTCTGGGGATGATTTTATCCAGTTTGAAAAGTTTGGGGGAGTAAATCGAATCAGCGTTTTATACGATGGGTTAAACGAATAGTTAATAGTACTAAAATGAACCTTTTTGTACTTAAAATTCACTTTCTCCTTTTTATGCATTCTGTGTTTCTTATTCTTACCAATGTTATTCTTTTGTCATTAGATCTGGAAAGCCATCCTTAAATGAACCTTGGGCTGACAAAGTTATATGGAACCAAGGTTGCTTGCTACTGAGGTTAACTTTGTTCTGTCAATGGTAATGTAGTTAATATCTACCTTCTATTGGACAGGCAACCTCCTTGAACCGGCTTCATTGAAGGATGCTATGGATAATGTTTCTGCAGTGGTAAACTTACCGAATCCATTTGAGCTAAATATGTTTCTGTACTTAGTGTTTGACACATTTCTTTTATTATAGTTTGATTTCGTTTTTGTTTGAGTATCAGTAATGTTATACAGAGTAGTTTATGGTGTGGTGATGTAATACCAAAATACCAAGAGTTTTCCACTCCGAATGCAAGGTAAGCTGAAAGATTTTTTTTTGAAGTAAAGATGACAGGGGCCCAGGGAGTTCACCGTTTACGTAGTGCAGGCCTTGTGCGCCTGTGGTAGACGATCCCATGAGGAAAATGGCTTGCCTCTATCTCGGGTCGATGTGCATCGCTGCACACCCTTAGCATTGTCTTCAACCAGCACGGCTGATGTGGCCCTCGTGGTTGCAGCTGCAGTCATGGTAGCCAAGCCAAGTGGTGAGGCCACTGAGTGTGAAGTGGTGAGTGGGAAGCAAGGGAAGCAGTAAAAGTGGATATGAGGCAACACTGCTTGTAGTGTTGGAGGTTGGGGAAGCAGTAAAAGTGGATATGAGGTAACACTGCTCGTAGCGTTGGAGGTTGGGGAAGCAAGGAATTTGATCTGGACCCTTTTACTTGTACCAGAACCGGCGTGGGATGCGGCAGTAGGAGCGGGAAACGACAAGCCAACAGACATCGAGGATGGTCCCATGATGATGGATTTGAGGCGCAACCTCAATGTCGAGCAGTGTGGAAGTTGTGGGCCACCGCCGCACGGAAATAGGATCTGGGAGCATGACATAACACGTTTTGGGGCTAGGGAGGGTGGAGATTGTAGATTGGTGGGGGCCTTAGGTGCTGGGGCATGAATTCGTCGGGTTGCTGGAGGATGGTGGTATTGTGGCCACCGGCGCGGACGGGGTGGGGATGCTTTGTCGCACTCGGTCACCCATTGGTCCCCCTCACTACTGCTGAAAGATTTTGTCCTATGTTATGTTATGTTCGTAAACTTTGCCTGTTCAACACCATATATCTATCTATACCTAATATTAAAGGGCCAAAATTTCTGCCACTATTTGTCCAGCCCAATGTTATGTAGTTTTGATTAGAAATGGAACTTATTCTTATTAGAACCTAGATCAACTGACAGTCTAATTAATCAAGCTGTATACTGAAATCTTGACCAGTTTGTTATCCAATATATATCTATACCTTTATCCATATTTATACTCTACACCTATTTACCTAATATTAAAGAGTGAAGGGATTATTCCAACCGTCTTTTTTTTTTACTTCCCAGAATACCCTCGCACTTCTCTCTGCCCCGTCCGTGATTTGGACTCACGACCCAACACCTGTCCAACAACGGTACGGAATCTCCCTGTCCCGCATGTGATCGGTACTCACGGTCCATGTTCACACGAGTTAGAATAACGCGCATCAAATGACGGTACAAAGTCTAACTCTAAGACACATCAGGCAATGGTTGGAATCGGACTCCAATATGTATTGGAATAGATGACGAGACTGTTGAACAAATCTCTTAAGTTGCTATTTGTCCAGGCGATCACGCCACAAGCTATCTGTTCCATTGCAACACATGGGCACAATTACTAGTGACCATAATTTGATCTTCCAAATTTCTTGTGATTTCAAATGGGGTTCATTTTTTTACTAACAATTGCTACATGTTTTTGTGACACATGCCGCAATCTAGCGAAGTAAATGTCTGTCCAGCGGATATCCATCGATGGGCAAGGATGTTTTTGGTCAAAGGACAATCTAGCCACAACATGAATGCCATGACGTCTTTTATTATCAATTAGACAACTTCTTAGTAATACACTCGTGAAGGAATAATACCTGGCCATGACGGTTTTACAGGTTGTTTCTATCAAATGTGTTGGTCTCTTATAAAAAAAGACATCATGGCTGCAGTCTCTGCAGCTTGGGGTAGACGCTTCAGGAACTTTGAGCCTTTATCACCCTCCTGCCTAAAAGAGATGAAGCGCTCCATGTCAAGGACTTCGGACCGATAAGTTTGGTGCATAGCTTCGCCAAACTTGCAACAAAAATTTTCGCTACTAGATTGGCAGGTCAGCTTCATGGGTTAGTCTCACACAATCAAAGTGCTTTCATCAAAGAAAGGTTCATACAAGACAATTTTATGCTGGTACAGCAGACTGAAAGATGTTTACAACGACAAGGACAGTCCTGTTTACTGCTCAAGCTAGATATATCAAAAGCTTTTGATCTGGTTTCCTGTAGTTTTCTATTGAAAATGCTGCAAAAACTGGGTTTTGGACCTCTTCTGGCATGACATTCTTAGTGATCTCCTTGCTTCCTCTTCTTCGCATGTCCTCCTCAATGGTGTTCCTGGTGCAACCATCTTTAATCAGAGAGGGCTGCAACAGAGTGATCCGTTATCACCGATGCTCTTTATCTTATTGATGGACGTGCTGAGCCACATGATTTCTAATGCCGGAGAGAACGGCTTGCTGCAGCCCCCTATGTTCCAGAGCACTGCAGCACCGAATCTCCATTTATGCGGATGATGTTGCTCTTTTCCTCCGGCCGCTTGCGAGTGATATTGACCTTTCTCTTGACGTCCTCAATTTATTTGGCGAAGCTTCTGGTCTGAAAACAAATGTGCAAAAAAGTAACGTGTTCCCTGTTCAAGGCTCAGAGAATGACATGACATTTGTTCAGGATCATTTGCCTTGCGAGCTCTTGAACTTTCCTTGTCAATACCTCAGATTCCTGCTTTCTTTGAGGAAATTGACAAAGGCACAGCTGCAGCCCATTAATTAAAGAAGGGCGGCATATACTGGTGCAGCATGTTCTTACATCCATGGTGGTCTATATTGCTATGGCCATTGATATTCCTCCCTTGGCCATCAAGGCTATTGACAGATTAAGAAGAGGTTTTTTGTGGAGAGGAAGGAAAGAGGCCTAGGGGGGCCACTGTCTAGTGGCCTGGACCAAAGTGTGCCTCCCTATAGAGCTTGGTGGTCTTGGAATTTCTAATCTCCAAAACCTTGCTGGTCTCTTCGGTTCCGATGGCTGGGGTTGAAGAAAACAGATTCTACTCGTCCTTGGACAAATTTTCATGTGCCGGTCCATTAGTGTGTCCAAGCATTCTTCTCTACTGTGGTCTCAGAAATTGGTAATGGTGCTGCAACTTTGTTTTAACTGACAGGTGGATTTATGGCCAGGGCATAGCTGATCTCGCTCTTCAAGTTTTGGCATCAGTTCCCAAAAGGAAAAGGAACGAGAGAACAGATCTGGAAGCTTTAACTGACCTTACCTGGGTTAGGGATATTCAGGGCGCCTTATCTGCTGATTTTTTTTCAGAGTATTTCGCCCTGTGGGATCACATCTCAGAAGTGGTACTACAACCAGAGGTGGAAGACACGTTTGGAGGTTCTCTGGTGATGGGCATTACTCAGCAAAATCCGCCTATGAAAGCCTGTTTCTTGGTATGGTACTTCTCAGTCCTTTTGAGAGGATTTGAAAACTTCGCCCCTGGGAAATGCCGTTTTTTCATGTGGCTAGTGGTCCATGAAAGGTGCTGGATGGCTGACCGGTTGACGCGGAGAGGGCTTCCTCACCCTTCCTGTTGCCCCCTTTGTGACCAAGAGGAGAATAGTAACCACTTGCTATTGACATGCGTATTTGCACGAGAATTTTGGTTTTTCCTTCTATGTTGAGTCGGCTTACATAGTCTCACTCCCCTATCTGATGAGATCTCCTTTTATGATTGGTGGGACAGAAGCTCAAGGAGGGTGCCTGATCACTTAAGAAAGGGTCTCAATTCCATCATTATCTTAGGGGCCTGGACATTGTGGAATCTTTGTAATCACTGATTGTTGAATGTCCTAAACTAGCGAGACCATTTTTGCTTGCTAGTGAGGTGCTTCATTTTTGGGCTTTTGCTAGGGCAAGAGGTATCAATCACCTCCTTGCCTAGAGGCTGTTTGTGAATTGATTGTGGTAGTGGTCGTCTCCATCTTTGGTTAAAGGCACGACTGTTTGTTTAGGATGGTAGTGGGTTGTGTTATGCGTGCGTAAGGTTTCTTGTATGGGTTCTTACCCCTTTTTCTTCTTAATATAATGATACGCAGCTCTCGTGCGTGTTTGAGATTTTTTTTTTGTCTTGCTGCACCGTCTACCATTACTAGGCATAACGGAAAATCCTAGGTTCATTGGAACTCGAATAAGGATGAAGCCATAGTTGCTTGTTAGGATATAAGAGATTTGGTTTGTTGCAGTAGCCCATCTCATTATAAGGAGCAGCAGCTGAGGCAATCAGGAGGCCCCTCTCCCTCTCTCTCCCTCCCTCCCTCCCTCCCTCTCTCAGTTGTTCCTCCGCCATCATGAACCACCAACACCCCAGCCCATAACATAAGGATCTTGGCTAAAATTATCTCATGTGCAAAGTTCCTAAACATGAATTAGTGTTTGTTTTATTTATACCAACTACTTCGAGTAGATGTTTCATAGCTAACATCTTATTTGTAACAATTGCTTTGAGTACATGTTTCATAGCTATATCCTATATCAACTTATTCGGGCCATGCACAAGTTTAATGTCAAGCTTTGTGTCTGTCCCCAACTCCCTATGTCCCAAACTCTAAGGACTTATTGTAGAGGTAATTAGGGAACACCTCACACCCAATTAGGGGGGTGACTTTCATATATATAGTCAAGTACAACTTGGAGTACAAGTAACATGGTATATGTCAAGGGCCTGGGCGCCTAGGGTTGGAGGCCCTTGGCTTCTCAGCTGGTAGCTTGAACCGGGTAATGGAGGTGCCAGGGTTTTTGCTTGGCTACCACAACAGGGGTGAGATTAAGAATAGAGAGAGAGAGAGAGAGATTAGGAGATAACTTCTTTCTTGATTCCTTCCTTCAACGGGTATAGGATACATATAGGAGCTCTGCTCCATTGCTACTTGTGCCAGCCATTAACTACTAGCTGGCTAATTAATTCCTTACTCTTTACTACTACTTAATTGTCTTAGAAACTGCAGCCCTTCCAGCCGCCTAAACCTCCTAGGGTTCTGCCAGGCCATGCGCCCCCTTGGGGACTGCCCCGGCTGTACCTCGTGTCCGAGGCCGGCGGCTGTACTGTTGGCCCCACATGACATCTCTCCCCCCTCGACGAGCAGCTCGTCCTCGAGCTGGAAGTTGGGGTAACGCTCGGTGAAGCTGTCGATGTCCTCCCAGGTGACGGAGGCTGAGGGCTCGCCTTGCCAATGTATCAGCACTTGGCGGACGCCGCGGGCCAGCCTGGTGCGGGAGGCGTGGTCTGGCACCGGCTGTGTGGCGCCATGATGCATAGGAGGCAGAGCCGGGGGAATGGCCGGTGGAGTACCCACGAACTTCTTCAGGAGCCCGACGTGAGACATCGTGCAACCGGGCGCGGGGAGGGAGCTCGAGGCGGTAGGCGACGTTGTTGATGATGGCAGAGATGCGGTACGACCCATAGTACCGGGGTCGCAGCTTCCCTTTGGTGACGCCGTGGAGGGAGGCCGGGGCGCGATGGCGAAGACGAAGCCAGACCCAATCACCCACGCTGTACTGGACGTCGCGGTGATGCTTGTCGTAGAACCGCTTGTAGATTGCCTGAGCTTGCTCCAGTCGTGCCCGGGCATCAGCAAGCATTTCATCGCGTTCAGCCATGGTCTTGGCCACCGCAGCCACCCTGGTTTCACCAGGCTCATAGGATCGGATGGAGGGTGGCTCACGGCCGTAGACGAGCTGGAATGGCGTGGTTTTGAGCGCGGACTGAAAAGCGGTGTTGTAGATATACTCCGCCCATGGCAACCAGCGCAGCCACTGACGGGGACGATCACCAGTCAGGCAGCGCAAGTACATGACGATCACCTTGTTGGCTGCTTCGGTCTGGCCATCAGACTGCGGGTGGAATGCCGTCGTCATGTGTAGCTTGACTCCGGCGAGGCGCAGCAGCTCTTTCCAGAAGATGGAGGTGAACACGGGGTCCCTGTCCGAGACAATGGACTGCGGAATGCCGTGTAGGCGCACGATGTCAGAGAAGAAAGCCTGCGCCACGGACTCCGCGGAGTAAGGATGGGCCAGTGGTATAAAGTGGTAGTATTTGCTGAACCGATCGACAATGGTGAGGATGACGGATTTGCCTCCCATGCGCGGCAAAGCTTCGATGAAATCCATCCCGATGTCCGCCCAAACTGCTGTGGGCACCGGTAGAGGAAGGAGAAGGCCTGCTGGGTGCAGGTGCTCGGACTTGTAGCGTTGACATGTGGCGCATGCGCGCACATAGTCCTGGACCACAGCACGCAGGTTGGGCGAGTGGAAGTCGCGCTGGAGTGTGCGTTGGACTCCTTCGTGGCCGTCATCGTGAATGGCAGCGAGGAGTTCTTGGAGAAGGGGGGCGCCAGGCGGGATGTAGAGGCGCCCCTGGAACGCGACCAGCCCGTCGACGAGGGACCAGGGAGCCGCACGCTGGGAGGAACTGATCTCCTCCTTGGTGATCAGCGCGGGGTCCTGAAGATGAGCTTGTCGCAGGCGCTCGATGAAGTCAAACGCTTGTCCCTGAGCGCCAAGATTGTTGCCTCCTCGTGTCACGGCGGGATGTAGGCGGCCATCAGATTGGTAATCTTGCCGCCTTGTATTCCACGGAAAAGTCGAAGCCTAGCAGCTTGCCCACCCAATGGTGCTGGGGAATGGTGGCTAGCCGCTGATCCAAGAGGAATTTGAGGTTGAAATGGTCAGTACGGACCAGGAAGCGGCGCCCCCAAAGGTACGGCCTCCAGTGGCGAATGACCAACACCAATCCAATCAGCTCCCGCTCATATTTCGCGAGGATTGATGTCGAGGGCGAAGTAGGCGGTCAAGAAGGCGATGGGGTCTTGATCTTGAAGGAGAACGGCCCCAAAGCCATGTGTCGTCAAGCGTCGACTCCACGATGAGCGAATTTGCTCGTCGAAGTCAGGCGGCGGGCGATCTCGGTGTCTTTGTAGTGATGGCTGTCTTGAGGGCGACGAAAGCTGCGGCTGCTGCCTCATTCTAGGTGAACCCCTCCTTCAATAGGGCCGTCAAGGGTGCTGCTATGGCGCCAAAATCCTTGACGAACTTGCGGTAGTACCCCGCAAGCCCAAGGAAACCTCGGACCACGCGTGCTGATCGAGGCTGCGGCCAATCAGCGACGGCCTGGACTTTCTCAGGGTCCATGGCCACCCCTTGTGCGGAAATGATGTGCCCCAGGTACGCGATGGAGTCAACCCCAAAGGCACACTTGGATCTTTTGACGAACAGCCGGTGTTGATGCAGCATAGTGAGGACAGCGCACACATGGTGAAGGTGTTCAGCCAGGGAGGCGCTGTAGATGAGGATGTCGTCGAAGAAGACGAGGACAAAGCGGCGCAGGAAAGGGCGGAGGACGTCGTTCATCAATGCTTGGAATGTTGTTGGGGCGTTGCACAGCCCGAATGGCATGACGAGGAACTCATAGAGCCCATCATGGGTTCTGAACGCCGTCTTCTCCACATCGGCTGGGTTCATGCGAACCTGATGATAGCCGGAGCGGAGGTCTAACTTGGTGAAGAACCGGGTGCCATTCTGCTCATCCAAGAGCTCGTCGACCACTGGAATGGGGTAGGCATCCTTGACTGTAATAGCGTTGAGGGCTCGGTAGTCGACGCAGAAACGCCACGTCCCATCGGCCTTCTTGACCAGCAAGACCGGGGAGGAGAACGCCGATGTGCTGCGCTGGATAAGCCCTTGTTCCAGCATGTTGGTGCATTGGCGCTCCAGCTCGTCCTTGTGTAAAGCGGGGTAGCGATATGGCCTGACCGCCACCGGCGGGGACCCCGGAATAAGGTTGATGCAGTGATCCCGGGAGCCAGGCGGAGGCATGCCGGTCGGCTTGGTGAAGACCCCGGCGAACTCGTCCAGCAGGGCTGGTAAGAGGTTAGCCCACGCACGCTGCTGAAGAAAGGGCGGTGCCCCGGTGATGCCGCCCAAAGACACCCGGTGATCTCGGTGCGCCGAAGGACATGGTGAGGGCGCCAAATCCGCAGAATCGGGCCAAGGGAGGCCGACCACTCGATGCCAAGGACGACGCGTCATAACCAACTTTCATGCATAGTCGCGAAGAAGTCGGTGGAGAATGGTTCACCGGCGATGGAGAAGGGCGCATGGTAGACACCGGGCACGCGGCACCCGTTCCCCATTGGCCACCGTGACCTTCATGTTCTTGCTGGGTTGAAGTCTCGAGGAGGTGCGCGTGCATTGCTTCCTCGAACACGGTTGTGGGTGGAGCCGAGTCTGCGCAGGCTGCGATGGACGCGCCCCGCCGACTAGATGCGGACTGCATGGTCTCGGCTGGAGCGGATGCTCGCCATGGCCGTGATGAGATGAGCGGGTCATCAACCGCAGCTGGTCGGTCCGCTTTGTGGTCGTCGTCTTCATCGGCTTCCGGCCGGATCGAGGAGGAAGATGTGCTTGCAGACGCGCGGTTGTGACCCCCGCCAAATTTTCGTTGCGGTTGAAACAGAGGCCCAATCGCCGCCGCTCCTCCATCTCTCGACCGGGACAACCTCTTCACTTGGCGGCCTTCGATGGTGAGGGGGGGCTGTCAGACGGGGTGGAGAGTCTTTGGCGGGGCGGTGTGGTGGTGGCCCTGTCAAGAGGGCGTGTGGTCTAGCCGAACAGCGAGTGGTGTAAGTATCTTGCTTTCGCAGCAGCTCCGGCTTCTTGGCGTGAGGGCTCATGGCGATGACGAGGACTGCGGGTTGTGGTCTTCCACGCCGAGGCCGCGGCGGCCGCTGCCGATCTGCCGTGAACGCTTGTACCCTGCTGCGCCTCCGTGAGTGTGCCGACGCGAGAAGCGGCGCCTCGAAGCGGGTCTGTACTGCTCTGCTACGAAAGCACGTCCCGCTTGCACGCCATCAGCTCACCAAGGGGGTTGGAACGGATCGGCGGCCCAAAGCGGAGGTTGAGGAGCTTGGAGAAGCGGCGCCAAGACGGTGTACCCTCGTCCTGCTGCACTTGGAGGAACCACATCTGAGCGCCCTCTTCATGGTTGTAGGACGCCATCCAAACTTGCTCCTCTACCGCAATTATTGTTGATGAAAAAATCGACTCACATCGGTTGAGGAAGGCCGGTGGATCGGATTTCCCGTCGAACTTGGGGAAGTCCAGCTTACTGAACCGAGGTGGGCGGTCACCGTGGTGGTCATTGTGGCCCGAGCCTCCCGAGCTGAGCCGAGAAAGCCGGTGCCTGGCCAAGAGCGGTGACTCTTTGTTGAAGGTCGTTGATGGTGGCGTTCATGGTGGTGGTGAGGGGCTGGATCATCTTGGGCGGTCGGTGGTGGACGGCTCACCATTGGGCAAGCGATGGAGGTCTTGGCGAGGCGGGTGAGGCAGGGAAGATGGCGAGGTGGTTGTTGGATTGGAGTGTGGGCGGAGGTGGAAGAAGATGTGGCTAGCCGATACCAAGTTGTCAAGGGCCTGGGCGCCTAGGGTTGGAGGCCCTTGGCTTCTCAGCTGGTAGCTTGAACCGGGTAATGGAGGTGCCAGGGTTTTTGCCTGGCTACCACAGCAGGGGTGAGATTAAGAATAGAGAGAGAGAGAGATTAGGAGATAACTTCTTTCTTGATTCCTTCAACGGGTACATGATACATATAGGAGCTCTGCTCCATTGCTACTTGTGCTAGCCATTAACTACTAGCTGGCTAATTAATTCCTTACTCTTTACTACTACTTAATTGTCTTAGAAACTGCAGCCCTTCCAGCCGCCTAAACCTCCTGGGGTTTTGCCAGGCCATGCGCCCCCTTGGGGACTGCCCCAGCTGTACCTCGTGTCTGAGGCCGGCGGATGTACTGTTGGCCCCACATGACAGTATACATGTATTAGACTTTACATATCTCTATTACCTGCCCTCACGTACCAGGAACCTAAGGGTTCCCTATAGGGCCGACTACCCGCCATAGGCTTGGGACGATCCATGGTCTGCTTGAAGACACGGAACAAGGTGGCGTGATCTCCAAGTCATAAAGGACCGACTTAGTCGGATTACTAGGAAAGATAGTTTCTGTAATAGAACTATGACTTTTCTATTTTAACCGACTAGGACTAGATCAATATGTCCTGCCCTCTAGATGATACAAAGAGAGGCAGGAGCGTCACCCCTTGTACAATCAATCATAGACAACAACCCAACGCAAAGGCATCACGCCTAACTGGACTAGGGTATTACGCTATTCAGCGGCCTGAATCAGTTGTCTTCGTGTTTACCGTTGAGTTCTGCATACGCCGAAACCCTTCAATCACGGTCACGGGTAACCCTGTGACGTGTTGCCGGGCATCAAACACCGACACGCTCGCAGTCACAGCGGGTGGGAACTGGATGCAAAGACTAGACCTAAAGTCATTGAACAACTGTACAGGCAGTCCCGTAGTCATAATGTCCACGAACTGATGAGCTAAGGGGACATGGAGTACTCTGAACTGCCCCAAAGCCACCTTCTCACAAACAAAGTGGATGTCAATCTCAATGTGCTTCGTGCGACGATGATGAACTGTGGCTGCAGATGGAACCACGGCGGCTGCTACTGCTGGCCGGGCAGTCAGCCATAACAGACCCACGGGCCAGACGGAGGAGGGGTGCTGACCACCTTGCTGTTGTTGCCATCAACGTGCTGCTGCTGCCATCCGCCACCACTGCTGCCACTGCCAAGGCCGCCCTTCTTGTTGTTGCGGTTAGAAGTGCTGCGCCAACGCCGTTGGTAGGGGCATGACCGCCTTGTCCCTATGCTGTGCCAAAGCATGCAGAGGCAGGGTGACACGTAGAGCTGTAGGAAGAGGAGCCAGAGGCGTGAAGGGCGGTCGGTCTCAGTGGAAACCTTGCCTTCATTAGCTAGGCGAAGTTCCTTGACGAGCTTTGGGCGCATGGTGTTGAAGTCGGGCATTGGTGTGGTATTCGCGATGTTGTCCGCCGTGCTGGAGATGTGCGGGTTGAGACCGCGAAGGAGGTTGAGGGCCACCTGGGACGGCGAGATAGCATGGCCGACACCGCTCAGGGCATCGGCCACGGTCTTCATGCGCTGGCACTAGTCGTTGATGGAGAGGTCCCCCTGCCTCATGGAGGAGAACTCGTGCAGGAAGACGGCATGGGGCTCCTTGTTGGATAGGAAGAGGCCCTCGATGGTGACCAGAGCTAGCGCGTTGACTGTTCGCCGTCAATGGCGAGGTCCTGGACGTCGGGGGCGACGGACCTGAGTCAACTATGGACGCAGGCATCGTCCATGACCCACCCTGAGGTCGGCGGGGACTCCAATAGGCGAGCCAGGAGAGACTTGAAGAAGGGCGCCCACTTGTGGATGTTCGGATGCTTTAGCTTGAGGACGACAAGGACGTGAGAGCGGTCGGCGATCGTGGCATAGGGGGCAACGATCGGGACGGCGGAGATAGAGCCCATGGTGCCGCTGGTGGCACAGCCACTGGTGTCTGAGGAGGTGGAAGAGTCGGTCGTCATTGGGAGCAGAGGATGCGAGGCCGTATTCATGGAGCAGAGGCAGGTGCAAAGTTGAAGAAGGCGCTTGGCGGTTTCTAGGCGCTGACCCATAGCCTAGAGCCTAGGCGAGTCTAAGCAAGCCTAGGCGTTTTAATATTTTTACATACATACATATATCACTTTAAATTACCTTAAGTAAAAGAAGAAATAGGAGACTTGTGGACCTAAAGTTGGAAGAAAGGCCCATCAAAAGGGCCCAGCCCACCTTATCCTCTATCCATTCGCCTCATCTCACCCAGCCACGTACACCTTACCCCCTTCGCCTCCCACCCAGCTGCACACGGACCCAGCGTCTCCCGCATGGCCGCATCTCTCTTTTCTCTCCCGCATGGCCGCATCTCTCTTTCTCCCGCATGGCCGCATCTCTCTCAGTCCGCCTCCGCAGCCACTGATTCCTCTCTCTATCCGGCATCTCTCTCTCGCTCAACTGCTGAACAAGCATGCGCCCACCGTTCTGCCCGACGTTGCTCCTCCCCCACCGGCGACCTCCACCCGACATCAGCGTCGCCCGCACGCTCCCTGCCTTGGCTGGATCTACGTGCATATCGCTGCCGCCGGGCTAGCGCCACCTAGGGTACCGCCTACCCACTAGGCAAGGCGGTACCCCTCTGCCCAGCGCAAAGGCGCGCCCAGGCGAGCGCCTAACATGGGACAAATTTCTTTCTTTAATGCATGTATGTTTTACCCAAGAAAGGAAATGAATAAAGATTGTGTGTAATCAGAACTTTCCGTTACTCAAAGACGTAGATATTTTATTCTCTGACTTCTTATTGGGCGAGTGTGGAAGCAAAGGCGCACATGGGACGAACGGGGACGCGTGCGAGCGTGGGAGGAGGCGGCGGCACACCGAAGCAGAGGCGGGCGCGAGGGAAGACCGTGCGAGGGACCAGCGGGATCGGCAGACGCGTGTGAGCAATGGGGAGTGTTGGGAGGATGCGCGCGAGCAGAGAAGGCACGCGAGCAAGGTCGCGCGCGGACGAGAGGCGTGCACGCGGGCGAGGAGGGTGGACGTGGGAGCAGAGGAGGCTCGCAGGTGAGGTCGCGCGCGTTGACGTGGAGGCGGCGTGAGGTGTGGTGGACACGCGGCGTGGAATCGGCGCCGCGGGAGGGAGAGGCTAGGGCAGAGGAAAGAAAACCCGGGCAATTGATACCATGTAGAGAGAATTAGGGAACACCTCACACCCAATTAGGAGGGGGTGACTTTCATATTCGTATATATAGTCAAGTACAACTTTAAAAAAAAATCTCGACCTGCAGGGGGTAAGATCACCCCCCAGTCATTGTTGTGATAGAGAAGACCTTCTCACACAGGCCGAGAAAACTCCGAACCCCTGTTCCACCCTGACATAGGGGCACCGTTGCCCTGTGAGAACTGGGCCGGGACTTTTGACATGTGCTTTGGCCATGGGAAAGACGAGGGGATTTTTTTAACCACAGCCTGAAATTCGCTCCCACGGGGAGTCGAACCCAGGACCTGTGGAATGCCGCTGAGGCTCTCTAACCAGATGGACTAGAGGCTCGTTGAGTACAAGTAACATGATATACATGTGTTAGACTATACATATCTCTAATACTTATGACTTGTAGGATTTCCAACGAGCATCATTAGATTCACTATGTAATATATTTTCATATTTTACTCTTTCGATGTGGTAGATGTTAATAGTCTTCTCTATAAGTTTGGTCAAATTTAGAATATGAAGTCATTATATTTTGGCACAAAGGGAGTAGTTCTCAAATGCGACACCAGAGCTATAGACAAAAAGATTTTGACTGGCACTCCAATAGGCATCACTGAATGTTGCTTGTATTGTGCTGATGATGTAGGTGACCCTGGTAGTGTTGGCCTGTTCTTCGATTTAGGCCCTGTTTGTATGTATGGTTTATATGTGTGTTCTGTTAGTGCATATGTATGGCTTTATACCTGAAATATCAAGCATTTCTTAACTATGTAGCAAGACTTAGGTAAGTCAGAATGTATCTGCTACATGAGGTATCCAAGCATGCATTGATAGTTCCTGAAGTACCACTAACGGAGAAAAAATTATTGCAGGTATCTTGTGTTGGAGGTTTTGGATCAAATTCTTTCATGTATAAGATTAATGGGACTGCAAACATCAATGCCATTAGGGCTGCAGCTGAGAAAGGTGCAATGCTATTCAGCATTCATGCCATTATTGTGGTATATCTTGTTTTTTTCTCGTGAAATTTTTGTATATGCCATTGGCTAAACGTTGTATCCCCAGTCTGCCACTTAAAAAACTCGTATCCCACCAATGCCACCTCCCTAAAATTTTAATCTCTTTCACGACATTATTGACTATATTCCAGTAGTTTTGCCAGTGGACATGGCAAGATGACCCATTTATCCTTCTCTTGGGTTGGCCACAATTGTTTATTTTGCCACAAACTAAAAATAAGTGGATTGCATATGAATATGGTTACAAATTCTAACATATAGTCTTGGGTGGTAGTTTATTCAACTAACAAGCATCAGTCCACGCTGCAAAAAGCACCAATGATTGTTACAACTGCAACATCGAAATTAAAGATATTAACTGAATTGGACTGATATATTTGAGAGGAAGCGCAATTCAATCAGTAACATTACCAATTATTAACTGGATTTGGACACCAAGACTTATGATTGGAGGAAAAAGTCAAAGGTTCAGGCCAATGCATCCTCCTTGTTCACAACCAACGGTACTGGCTTGATGCTCTTTTTGAGCCTAATCTAGAAGTAGTTGAGGCAAAGGACGAGCCGGTCAACACTTCTGTTAGAATTAACTTGTACAGCCCTATTGGGCTTTGTATTTGTAGTTGGGCTGGGCCCTTTTCTTGCAGCCCAAGCCACCCAGGGCTGCGCCTCCACCTAGGGCCGGTGCCCCTGTGCCACGCACGACGCTGAATACAACAACTATTTTGCTTGGCTTACCTTCTCTAACATGGTATCTATCGCCATCTTTGTCCCTTGACCTACACCGCTTCCGCTCAACCATAGCCTGCCGCCGCCACCCTCATGCCTTCTGACCAGGATCTCGCTGCCACCTCTGCCGGCTGGACGCCGCCCGGCTGCGTGCCGCCGCTGAAGATGCCCAGAAGAAAGAGGAGGCCGCGGCTCAGGCTGACGAGGACGCCGCTGTAATCGCCACCTCTGCCTCTGCCCTAGAGCGCCTGTGCGAGGCCGAAAGCGCCCTCCAGCGTGAGCGTGACGTGCAGGTGCGCCTAGAACAAGAGGCCTCCGCCGCTCATGTGCCTCCACCTCTCGATGCTGAGGACCATATGTATGTATGTATATCCATACCATTGGATGAATACAACTATTTTGCGTGGCATACCTTCTCAAACAACTCCGAATCAAGAATAAGACGAGCAAGTGTTGGTGAAAAACTAAAACCGGAACAAAAGCAGTGGCTGCATTATGTTCTCTGACGGTGCCGCGTCTGAGTCGATTGATGCTAATGGAGGCAGCACCAGTGGCATGGAACAGATTAAAGTTTAAGGTTGGTTGCATATAAGGGAATAGAGTTTTTTAGGTGGCGGATGCAGGGTTTAGATTTATGCCAATGGCAAATAGGGATTCTTTTTCTTTTTTCTCTGTTATTACGATTGCAGTTTCTGACATCAAGACATCCACTTTTCCTTGCCTGCTATACTGAATTACTGTGCATAGTTATTTTAGTGAATTGACCTTCCTCTTGTCAAATTCTAATTGTGTTTTTCTGGTTTATATCTGTCATATTATTTAGGATACTAAAGTGATCCTTCAGTACACTAAACTGAGCCTCAGTCTGCAAAGCTTCTAGAAATATCAATTCATGTTTAGAATAACAACTTGCTAACATTAAAATGATGTTTGTATGCTTTTCACCATCATTTTGATTTTATTCCTTTCTCATTTCCTTGATAAATTAGAAGACATGTTTTCTCACCATGGCCAAGTGTTTTGTACTCACAACATGACTCTATGGGATAAGGTACAACTTAATGGCTTATAGAAGTGTTATTTCATGGAGTGAATGTTGGCTGTTCTTGATTACAGCTTTCTCAACTCGTTCCAGACCACAAATACTTGATACAACAATAAAGCCTTTTATCCCAAGAAAGTGGGTAGGTGTCGACGAAATACGTCCGGCAGTCTACCGAGGGGTATGTCCACGGTAGTAGATGAATCGGTGGAGGTGCGCGTGAGGAAACTGGATGGTGACACAGAACTCAAGAGACAACGATTAGACAGGTTCAGGCAGTGTTCACCTAAACGGATTAAACGACCGTTTAAACGGCCAGTAAACGGTGGTAAACTGTTTTGTTTAGGGGGTAAACGGAAATTAAACGGTTGACCGTTTAAACAGTAAAAAAACAGAAAAATGGCCTAAACGGCCTAAATGGAATGGAGATAAACAACATTAAACGGGTTAAACAGCTGTTTAAACGGCCGTTTAAGCGAACACGAGGTAAATCTAGTTCAGTTTTGTATGGATAAATTTGTATACTTAAGTTTATTATATTTATAAATGTGTACACTTGATATGTTACATGCATAAATATCTATATTTGGTTCTTTTCACATGCATAAATATATATACATACCAAAATAATTGATTTTTACTCGGATAAATATGTATAAATGCTAGAGTACTTGATTTTTTACATGCACATATATAATTATATGTATTTTTTTAAAGTATAAAACTGTTTAGACCATTTATCTTCGTTTAAACACCGTGTAAACAGCCTAAACGCTAAACGAAGGGCGACCGTGTAAAGACCGTTTACCGTTTAGGAAAACATTGGGTTCAGGCCGTCAGCTTGACGTAATACCCTACGTCCTGTGTCTTTGTGTATTGTATTATGAGAGATGAGATAGGCTAAGCCTGGGATCCGTATGGGGATGTCGGCTAGGGGACCCCTGCCCCTCCTTATATGCTCTGGAGGGGTAGGGTTACAAGCAAAGTATCATATTTGATATTATACAATATTTAATAAATCACATCTTCTTGTAGCCTAGCGGTACATGCCGACCAGTGCTGTGCGCCGCACGCCTTGATTTTGTTGGCTGGGCCACCTCTGATGGTGCGGTCCATGTCTTGTTCCGTGGGTATCGGGGGCCATACCCCCACAGCTAGTCCCCGAGCGTCTTGTATCCGCTGAGCAACACCGTCTTGAGCTTGTCCGAGCTGTCCAACTTGCTGCTGATCATCAAGAACAGGTATCCAACCAGTTTAATTGTAAGCCGAGCTGTTGAAGCGAGTATCCGAAAGCGATTGAACAAAGGCCGAAAGCGCTTGAACGATCATCCGAAAGCTGTTTTCCGAAAGCAAGGGGGAGCGGCGTCCGAAAGCGATTCAACCGTGAGCAAGCCTGCATTTACTCAAGGTGAGGTTTGCCAAAAGGATGTAAGGGGCTCATGATAAAAAAATTTGAAGTCGCCATCTTGGATGAAGTGTGCCCACTTAGGTTTCGGGCGTCGAAGTTAGACGCTTAGCGTCCTTAACTTAGTCAGCGTGGAGGAACTTAGTCACCTTGTAGAAGATTAAGTCGAAAAATAAGCACATTCACCGCGAGGTGAAGTGTGCCCACTTAGTCCCCGAGCCTGGCAGTAAGTGAAGTAGTCACGTGGTGCCAGGGTTCAAAGTAGTAGTCTTCAGGTGCTGGTCCAGTCCGCAATGTCGTTGGAAAACAGTGTAGAAATAAATACAGTCATTGCGAGATGACGTGTACACATGTAGTCCCCGAGCCTGTTGGAAGATTTTGAAGATATCTTGTAGTAGGGTCAAAGAATTTAAGATTAAAAGCTTGCCGACGTCATCTGTCATGTGCATATTAAGACCCCAGGCATGCTACCTAAGATCAGCACCTTGATTCGAATAGCATGGAGCAACTTGAAAGCACAAGGATGATGCGTAGCAAAATCCAAATGCCAAGGGAGTCCCCAGCTTAGCTGGCGACTCTTGCACGAAGAGTCCAAGCGCCGAGGAGTCCCCAGCATAGCAGGCAAGTCCCCAGCATAGCTGTCGATGAAGCCCAAGCGACGAGCAATCTGACCAACGGGTTGGTCATGAGCGCCGAGCAGTCCAACCAACTGGTCGGTGGTGAAGTGAATTCCTGAGCGGAAGTGAGCGTCGAACAGTCCGACCAACTGGTTGGCGATGAAGTCCATGAGCCGAACGGTCCGACCAGTTGGTCGGCGGTGATGTCCGAGTGCCATGCGATGAGCATTCCAACCAACTGGTCGGCGGCGAAGTGAACGCCGAGCAGGAGTGAGTGCCGAGCAGTCCGACCAGTTCGTTGGCGGTGAAGTCCGTCCGATAGGTGGTCCGACCAACCGGACGATGATCATCTTGTCTAGTCCTTGAGCGTAAGCTCATTGATCGAACCGTGCCCCTGCGAAACAAATGTGTAGAATGGGTAGTACATGATGTAAAAATAAAATATATGAACTCTGGAGAAGAATCAGCAATGGTGATGAAATAGCGTATGCAGCTCGGCGATCAGTTGGTGTGAACACTTAGTGTTATTCTGAAAATGTGTTTATTATTTAATATAAACCGTCCGACCACTTAGTGTGTAGCTGAGTCTCCAGCCCTAGCTAGCCTGTTAACCATAACGCAGAGCGCGGAGCCCGTGTGCGTGTAGGAAGAGCAGGGCGTCGCTAAGGAGCCGCTACCGACCACCCCTAACGCAGAGGGCAGGCGTTCGTGCACGTGTAGGGAGAAGCCGGAGACAGGGCCGTCTCTAGGAACATCTGAGCATCAATATGACTGTTCGGGGATTTGCCTTAGACTTAGCTGTATGTCATCTTTAAGATGGTATACATGAAAGAAAATCGTTTGCAGAACAAACATGGAGAAAATAGCTCGGAGAAACATCATGGAGATATATGAAGGTTGTGGAATATTTAGAAAAATAATAAAGCATGACTTAGCTTTAGACAGAACGTCTAGTTGGCGGCGTATGACGTTATCTGGTCGGCGTCGACGTAGTTGCCCGGCCCTCGAGCTTTCCGGCCTGTCGTCATGGCCACAGTCGTGGTTGTCACAGCGCCGTTCTTCGCGGCGATCATCATTGCGACGCGGCAGGTGGTCGGAGCAAGTAGTCCGAGCGGCTCGCTTGGCGACTCGCTTCTCGGGCGGCTCGCTTAGCGGCTCGCTTGATGGCTCGAACAGCTTGCTTAGCGGCTCAGACGGCTCGCCTAGTGGCTCGCTTGGTGTCTCGCTTAGCGCCTTGATGCGTGCGTTGTCTTCGTAGTCGCTGCTGGAGTAGATAAATCCATGGCCTTGACACCGAGTACATGCAACGTGTTTGCATGAATACGTGCAACTCCCAATTACTTGTTGCATGCCTGGCGATCATGAGCCGGATTGGATCATGTCGTGGAGATGTCAAACTCTAGTCGTAGTAGAGGCAAGCAGTGCGGAAGCCGAAGCCCCTGGCGTGCCCGAGTTGTCACATGATGTTATTATCGTCGATGTGTTAGGTGTCGCCGACCTCATCCATATCCTGGTTATCTGTAGTTAACTTGCATGACTGCTTGACCACGCGAGCTGCATTGTATTGTAGTCATGTAGAGATATCCGAAAACATATATTTTATATAAAATATTCAATTGGAATCGAAAGCATGACTTAGCTTGTTTAGATCGATGACGTTGGAGTCACATCCCGAAGTGTTGCTGCACGCGTGACCCCGTGTTGTCATCGATCGACGCGAACGATCGCGTTGGGTCAGGGCTTGGTGATGAACCTTCATGCATCTGGACGCGTGGCGGCAAGGCCTAGCGCTGACGTCGCCAGGGAGGTTGCGGCGCCCTGCAGCTCGGTCGTTAGCCTTCTCACGCTGCTTCCGACGTTAAGCCAGGCTCTCGGATTGAATCACGGACGCCACGACACCATGCTGAGGACTACGCCTCGTCTCGGTGACTTGTTGGTTGACGATGTTGAGATCCCATTTGGTTCGCTATGGAATCAGCACGCACACCCCCTACCTGGCGTGCCACTGTCGACGAAATACGTCCGACAGTCTACCGAGGGATATGCCCACGGTAGTAGATGAATCGGTGGAGGTGTGCGTGAGGGAACCGGATGGTGACACAGAACGCAAGAGACAACGATTAGACAGGTTTAGGCCGTCAGCTTGACGTAATACGCTACGTCCTGTGTCTTTGTGGATTGTATTATGAGAGATGAGATGCCTTAGGCTAAGCCTGGGATCCATATGGAGATGTCGACCAGGGGACCCCTGCCCCGCCTTATATGCTCTGGAGGGGTAGGGTTACAAGGAAAGTATCCTATTTGATATTATACAATATTTAATAAATCACATCTTCTTGTAGTCTTGCGGTGCACGCCGACCAGTGCCGTGCGCCGCACACCTTGATCTTGTGGGTTGGGCCACCTCTGATGGTGCGGCCTATGTCTTGTCTTGTGGGTACCGGAGGTCATACCCCTACAGTAGGGTAATCATGAACCCCAACGAGCCAGAAATGAAGTAATGTTTTTAAAAGGAAGAAGAAAAACATTAGGAAGAGTATTTGCAAAGAGGATATGAATTGAAGATATATTCTTATTCTCGAATGATGCTGGACAGCCGCATTTCAATTCATTAAAGAGGAAAATCATGGATATATAATGCTATATTAGAGTGCTTGATCCAACCTTAAGTAGACACTCTGGCATGGTAAATATGCAGATATACATTGAATGTGTTATAAATGTTTTAGTTAGCATTGTGAAGGCAATCGCCTCACTCATATCTGGTCCCCGTATGAGTGAGGAGGATCCTGTTGGGGACCCCCCCTCCTACTATTTTTTCATCTCTATAATACAATGAAACACATCTGTCCTACGTTTAAAAAAAAAGGACTGTGAAGGCATGCTTATAAAGCTGTCATTCACGAATAGACTTGATTTGATGGAGAAATATTTACAAAAGAAAAGAGGAAGAAGGGTGCAGGCTAAGTAGTGGCAAGAGACTTTTCTGGCCAATCTTCCTACAATCTCGCTGTCATACAATGTGATATACAAAAATGTACTGCCAAACTTGATAGTTGATATACAGGTACAACGATGGGCGCCATGCCGCTATGTGCCAACTGTGGGTTGGAGGGTTTATTGAGCTGCACGTACACTTAAGTCATATGCAGTTCAACCTTTAAATTTACATCCCTCGCTATCATTGCTGTTTATTTGCATGATGCCTGATTTAATTGCAATTAGTGATACCTGGACACCATCACACCAGTATCAAGACAAGCCTGTGGACGAACAAGTGTCATGTCCATATTTTTTGTTCTGAGACATTGGAAGCAAATTCTATGTCTGGGAAACAATTTCCATTCCAGATTTTTGTTTGAGACAGGTGGACTCATTCAGGTTGACAGTTATCAACGTCCAAAAAATATACAGTGCAACCTATTACTTCTTGTAGATATGGTGCAGTTAATATATTTGCCTTGTAGGCATGCAACTGTTTAATTTGATGTAATAGTCCAAGGGGTTCTTAAAATTCCATTGTTTGATATTTTATTAGCAAGAAAAAGATGGCAAATGGAATTTAGTTTATTTGGGAAGAATTTGGTTCTGCTTGTTAATTTACTTGTTTTCTATCTGCAGGTGTAAAGAGATTTGTATATGTGTCAGCTGCAGACTTTGGTTTACTGAATTATTTATTGCAAGGCTACTACGAGGGCAAGGTGACTTATTGAGATTATTGACATGCCATGCATATTTTAAATTTAATTTTTGCTCCATCCAGTCCCCAAAAAGCAAGTCATTCAAGTATCTCAATGGTCTCCAAGATGACACTTGGACTAGCAATTTGTATGAAATTATGTTCATTCAACCAAGTTTAGTTATTATAAATGTATTTTCTATAATAAATCTAGTGGTCTTTTTTGAAAGACAAGAAATCTAGTGGTTTCATTTCATATGATCAATGTACATAATTTCTTATATATTGAGCATCGCAGCAATAGAAATTTAGAGCAACAAGAGCCATAAAACAATTTATACTTTGAACTACAGGGGGAATATATGATTAGTCTTAATGGTGTGCATTTCTATACTGTTACCAATGTTTTTCGAGAAAAGGGTGTTTATATTGTCTTCTAATAGTTTATTTGTTCCATGAAATATTCATGGTATCATTTATTTGTGCCATTGCATGCCATATTTAAATTAGCTATCAGAATATTTTCAGGAATTGCATATTACGAAGTGGTTTTATAATAGGATAAATTTCCTGTGAACAGGTTGAACAATAAATGTATAGAGTGAATATTTGTGTTAGCTTTATGGTGTATTCATAATAGCATTTATTTGTGCTGTTGACTACTGCTGCCTCATAGTAGGCGCTGCGCTCTTTATTTTTTTAAAACTCTTTTAAAAAATTGCATAGTACTTTTTTTTAGTATCCTCGTGCTGTCCCTTTTCCATGAACAGGTTCAGAATAAGTATATATGTTAAGAATTTTATATATTCTATGTTGTACGCTATTTAGCAAATGAAATAATTACAATCATGTATAAAGGGTTCGCATAAATAGCGTCTGCTACTTTGGCTTTGCAAGTTCAAACAACAATAAACATGTGCCACATTTGTTTGTTTGTATTTATCTGTTTCTAAATGTTTGTCTAGTTGGACCAATAACTTTGTTTTCAAATACTTGGTGTTAGAAATAATGTGTTAGTTTATTGCCTCGTTTCTTGGCATGCCGCTTGGGATCTCTCCCTGGTGTATTGCCTCTTTATTTCTTAGCCTTAAAGTCTCTCTAGAAGATGTACCCTGCAACCAATCTTTGATTATGAGAATACACAGATGCTAATTCATTTTCTTTCATAGTATCAAAAAAGGGATTCACATTCCTGTGTGGCCTCTTGCTTCCGCTCTTTCCCTAGCCGTCCCTGTTATGGCTCCTTCCTCTCCCTCCGCTGCTGTCGCAGCCAAGGAGTGCAGTTGGCTGCTGCCGCTGTCACGACCACGAGGCTGCTGCTGCCCTCGCAGCCAAGGAGAAGGCCGTAGTGGAGGAAGTCGTGACGACCGCATCGTGTGCCATCGCTGATGCCGAGGAGCGCGTCCACCTTGCCCTCGGGCCCTCGATCAAGAGCGCGCCATCGTTGCAGCCCTCGAACGTGAGGCTACCGCGGCCCGTGCTTCTCCGCCTCCACTGGATGGCGGTGGCTCTGTCCATGATGATGATTACAGTGATGTTGATGCCGCCACCTCCTATGAAGCGGCCTCCATCACCATGTTAGTCGCTGAATTCTCACTCTTGGTAGTAGAAGAATTCTTACTCTCATCGAGAGAGGATGACACTAGGAGTTGGGGCAATTTTCTTGTCTATTTCTCACACAAACTCACACAAATGTCATGCCAACCTAAGGGGTTGGGGTTACATATTTATAGGCTGCTAGCCAGCCAAGCATATGCCAAGATGCTAGTCTAAGATGCTAGTCTAAGATGCTAATATGCTGTCCTAGCTAAGATGCTGTCCTCTAGTCTAAGATGCTGTCCTCTAAGATGCTGTCCTCTAGTCCAAGATGCTGTCCTAAAAGCAGAAAAACAGCCACAAGGACCATGTGAGCAGTACAGTCCCACAAATACCACACATGAGACTTATCCATCATTCTCCCCCTAAGTCTTGTGCGTCGTCTTGTGGGAGAGTTGAACCATCCCGGTCCTGGAGCAGAGCTCAAGGAACTTGATCCTCCCAAGGGGCTTGGTGAGCAGGTCCGCAAGCTGGTCCTTGGTGTTGATGTAGCTCGCCTTGATGCTCCCTTCCTCCAAACAGCCTCGGATGAAGTGGTACCTCACCCGGATGTGCTTGCTGCGTTCGTGGAACACGGGGTTCTTTGCCAGGGCCAGAGCGGACTTGCTGTCCACCCTGAGCTCCACCGCTCTAGTGTCTCTGCCGAGGAGATCACCAAGCAGTCGAGCGAGCTAGAGCGCCTGAGTCGAAGTGGTGGAGGCCGCTATGTACTCGGCCTCGCATGGTGGGACAGGCCACCACTTGTCGCTTGACCGATCGCCAGCCTAACGAGGCACTTGCCGAGGAAGAAGAGGATCCCACTCGTGCTCTTCTTTGGTGTCGATGTCGCGGCGGGTGGTCTGTTGTCATTACTGACGGTAAGTGTGCCGCCCCTGTGGCACCTCGGGTAGTAGAGGCCGTGGTCGAGAGTCCCCGCAACATAGCGGATGATCCTCTTCACACTTCTTTGGTGCTCCGTCCGCCGTTGGTCATTGCCAGATGAACCGACTAACGTAGCCGACGGAGAATGCCAAGTCCCGGCCGTGTGTGGGCGAGGTAGCGAAGGCTCCCCACAAGACGTCGGTCTGCGCAGAAGGCCCACCTCCTCTCCGTCGTCTTTGTCGCGGCTCAACTTCACCTCTCCTCCATCGGAGTGAGAGTCGGGTTGCGCCGGTGAGCCCAAATTTAGCTCAACGACGCGCTTGGCGAGGGCGGTCTGTCTAAGCGTGATCCCGAGTCATCCTGGTGCACCTCGATTCCCGTGTAGAAGGAGAGAGGCCCTGTGTCAATCATCCGGAAGGTGGCCTTCATCTCTTTCTTGAATGCCGCCACCTCAAAGATCCTTGGTACCGGTGATCACCAAGTCGCCGACGAGACACCCACCAGCCAGAGCATTTCCTCCAATCGCCCCGCCGGTAGATGGTCGCCTCGTGCGGGCTTTGCTCAAGCCCATCCCCTTTAGCGTGGAATCCAACTTGGCATTCCACGCCCTCGCTCTCGCGCAGAAGCCATAGAGGGCCTTTGCGCAGCGGAGCACCTGCCCTCCTTGCGGGGATCGCAAATCCGGCGGGTGCCGGTGCACGAGACCTCCTCCTTCAAGTCGCCGTTAGGAACGCCGACTTGACGTCCATGTGATGAACACGCCACCCTCCCGGGCGGCTAGCGACGGAGGAGTCGCGACGGACTCCATCCGTACACGGAGCAAAGGCGTCGTCGAAATCGACCCCTCCCGCCGACGAAACCTCGTGCCACCAAGCGAGCCTTGTGCTTGACTATGGCACCGGCTTCATCCCTCTTGATTTTGTACACCCACTTAAGGGTGATCGCGCGGTGACCACGAGGAAGGTCAACAAGCTCCCAGTGCGGTTCTTCTCAACCGCATCCATCTCCAATCGCATCGTGGGCGCCATGCCGCGTGTCTCTCGGCCTCTCGTGAGATACGCACCGAGGCTCATTGCCGTCGACGACGCAAGGTGCAATCGCGCCTGTGTCGTGGAGGCACCGGTCCCGTGCACCTACCGGTCACCGAGAAGGTTCTCCATCGACGGTATCGCAATGGCTCGCGCCGTCAGGTACGCGGCGTCGCGCGCCTCGTCGTGAGAGAGCGGAGTAGCGAGCTCAATCGGGCCGTGCTCGACATTTAGCCGGAGTAGACGTGTCCGGAGAGGTGCTGTCGATCGGAGTACGTGGCGCGTTGCCTTACCGTGGTGGAGAGCGGCGAAGAACTCATCGCGGTGAGGTCTGGCCGGAGAGCGTAGTCTTTGTCGAAGTAGCAGCGCGCGGGTCGGTGGAGGCTCGGGGATCGGGTAGACGCGCCGCCAAGAAGAAGAGCCGCCTACCCCCAGCTCCCTCGAAGTGGACGTACTTTCGACAGTGAAGTCGCCGTGACGTCGGAGCCGAGCCATAAATCCACCGCTTTGTCCCACGCCCATCCTCGCCTTTCGCCCACACGAACACAACGCGTCGCTAGCGCGCGCACACGCCGTGTCTTGGTCGAGGATCGGTAGGCCTTCGAGCCCTCCGCGTAGCCGATGAACACTCCCGAGTGCTCTCGTCGCCGAGCTTGCCGATGTGGCCAAGCTCCTTGGTAACGCGCGCGTACCAAGACCCGCAGGGGAGACCGCCGGCTTGCGCCATGCCAAGCCTCAGACGGCGCCCCGCCGCCGAAGCGCTTTTGGTAGGCGAAGCGGTTGAGGATGTAGACGGCCGTCACCACCGCCTCTCCCCGAAGATGCCGGCATCCCCTCGCTGAGGAGGGCCCGAGCCATCCCCACAACCGTCTGGTTGCGCCGCTCGACGACGACGTTCTGCTCTGCTGCAGACGGGCGCGGAGTAGTGGCGCTGAATGCCCTCGTCAACAATGAAGACGACGCGAATTCAGCCGGCGTGAATTCGCCGCCGTTGTCGGTCGGCGCAAAGACGCTGCAGCTAGCGACTGCGGCCGCGACTCCGCCTCGCAGTTAGCGATCTGCTGCCGATGATGGCGTCCATGACCTCTCTCCCTTGCCGCCGAGGACCATCACCCACATGTAGCGGGAGAGGTCGCCGACGCAAAGCAGGAAGTAGCGCCGTTCTCCCGGTGTGGGCCGGTGTCACCGGGCCACACAAGTCCCGTGCACAAGCTCGAGCCTCTCCTTGGCTCAAAGCTAGCCCATTGTGGAAAGGGGAGTCGCCCGCTTCGTCAACACGCAGACGCCGCAGAGTCGCTCCACATGGTCGAGGCACGGCGCAGCTCGCGCACCATCTCCGTGGCACCGAGCCGCTTGTGGCCTCAAAGTGAAGGTGCCGGCAACGCTGCGGTTATCGCCACGCCTCGTCGTCCCCGACGAGCGGCGAGACAGAGGGGTTGTGCCACCGCACGTTAAGGACGTGAGAGTCGATTTGCACTTCCGGATACCTTGGCAAGAAGGCGACGACGACGATCCCAAATCCTCATGACTCCGTCCTCAACCACCACGCCGCGAACCGTTCTCATCCAAATTGTCCCAAGTCGATGATGGAGTTCCTCAACGGGGATGTAGTAGACTCCGGTGAGCGACTGTGCTCACCAGACACGATGGTGAAGATGACGGAGCCACGCGCCTTGATCTCCGCGCGGAGGCATCCCCAAACTTGACGGAGCCTCGGGACGCTAGAGTCAAGCTCGGTGAAGAACTCCGTCGACCGGTCATGTGATGGGTGGCGCCGGTGTCGAGGCACCACCCGTCAGTCTTGTCGTTGCCGGAGCCGTTGCCGAGGAGGGCGTGTGCTTTTGGCTCGTCAAGGTGGAGGAGAGCCGCTGCGGCGGTGCACCGGAGGTAGCTCGATGCCGGCATGTGCCATGAACAGAGCAGCTACTCCGCCTTTGGCGACGTGGGCTGGCCGCCGTCGTCGTGCGTCGACGATCCTTGGCCCAATGGCCAAAGGCGGCGCGATTCGGGCGCAGGTGTGTCGTCTCTCGTCGGCTTTGCTCTGCTGCCGTGGCGCCATACTGGCGCCCGCTGGCATCACCCTCGGCGGCGTCCTCGCGCCCGGCACAGGCATCTCTGCGCGCTTTGCGCGGCTTGCGCGCTTATGTCACCTGTCGCGGAAGAAGGCTCCCTTCCTCCGGTCACCTTGGTCGGCAAGCCACCGCTCCCGAGTGAGAAGGAGCTTCCGCCGCCGGTGGTGATGGGCCCCGAGAGGATCTGTGGCTCATCATTGCCGACGACCTTGAGGCGACCTATCGCCTCCTCGATCGACATCGTGGAGAGATCCAGCAGAGACTCGATCGAGCGAGCCATCCGCTTGTACTTCTCGGGACGCAGCGGAAGAGCTTTTCGACGCCTCTCTCCTCGCCGAGGTGTCGTCGCCGAATCGCACCATCTTCTTCGCAATAGAGTGTTGAGACGGAGAGCAAAGTCATCAACGCCCTCACCGGCTTGAAGGCAAGTTCTCCCACTCCTTGCGGCGCTCGTAGTGTGGACTTCATGCGGGCGCTGGCCGCCGCCGCGCGTGTTGCAGCCGATGGCGCCCCAAGCCTCCTTGGCGATCCGCTTGTCGGTAAGCGAGAATCGCATCTCTCAAGCGGATCGCAGCGATGAGAGCATCCGCCCGTCGATCTAGGTCGAGTCGACGTCGCCGCATCTGGAGTGCCTCTCACATGTGCCGCACTGAGCTTTTACCTCATCACCGCAGCCCACTCGACGTAGTTGGTCTTGGTGAGGTAGGCCACCCACCACCGGGACCGACGTCCCCGACAACGACTGGAGCCCGTGGTAACCACGTGCACCGATCCGGGAGAGAGAGCCACGCCGCCTGCGGAAGGCCACGCTCTCCATCGACGTCGCTTGCACCGATCCGGGAGAGAGAGCCACTGCGCACTGTGAAGGCGCGCTCTCCATCGACCCGCCCCGCCCACCGTGCCGGCGCGCCTCCTCCAGAGCGCCACCCGCGCGTCGCGCCGCTGTCTGGGCTACCGCCGCCGCGCGGCGCGTGCGGGTTGCCCAGAGCGCCACCGCCGTCGCGCCTCCTCCAGAGCGCCGCGGTAGCGTCTCGCGCGCCGTTCGGGCTGGCCGCCCATCGCCGCCAAGGCCGCCTGCGCCTTCCCTCTCTAGCAGCTCGAGGTCCGCGTCGGCGATGTCGTCGTGAAATGGAGCCGCCGATGTCTTTGCCTAGCAGAAACCTCGACCTCGGCTGCCGCCGCCGACGCTGTTTGCATTCGCGCCGCCATTGCCCGCCTCCGCTCGCTGCCTGCTTGCCCGCCACGCTACCTCGACGCTTTTGCCGCCCGCCAAGAATGTCTCGCCGCCGCTTGCTTTCTCGTTTCTCTGCTGGCGGCAAGTTCGGCCTCGCCGACGCCAGCGTGCTCGAGGCGACCGAAGGCCGAGATCGCCTGCGGACATGACGCGCCACGGGGGCTGCTGCGTGGGGAGAGGGGCTGCTGAGACGAGCCGCTTCGTCGCTGGAGGAGTGAGCGGGAGCGGCTGAGCTGCCGCTTCGCACTGGGCTGTTGTGTGGTCGGCTGGGGGAGATGAACTGGAGATGCTCAGGCTACAGGATAATACGGCTCTGATACCAGTTGTTTGTCGCTGAATTCTCACTCTTAGTAGTAGACGAATTCTTACTCTCATCGAGAGAGGATGACACTAGGAGTTGGGCAATTTTCTTGTCTATTTCTCACACAAACTTACACAAATGCCATGCCAACCTAAGGGGTTGGGGTTACATATTTATAGGCTGCTAGCCAGCCAAGCATATGCCAAGATGCTAGTCTAAGATGCTAATATGCTGTCCTAGCTAAGATGCTGTCCTCTAGTCTAAGATGCTGTCCTCTAAGATGCTGTCCTCTAGTCCAAGATGCTGTCCTAAAAGCAGAAAAACAGCCACAAGGACCATGTGAGCAGTAGAGCCCCACAAAGACCACACATGAGACTTATCCATCACACCAATCTCCACGCCCAGGCTGCGCCGGTTCAAAATATTTGCTCCCTTTTTCCGGTCATCCTCGATCCTATGTCTTCCCACTACAATGGATTGCACGACCTCGTCTTGCTGACTTTTGAGCGCTACGCCCTCGAGTATGATGTGCTCTCCGATGTACCTCGCCTGACATACCGTCCTAGCGCCGGATGGAGTGTGGCCTCCTCTCTTGGCTGTTCGGTACTGTCACTGTCGAGCTCTAGGACTCCATTCGTGTCCACGGCGACACGGGGCGCGCCACCTGGCTCGGCATCGAACAACAGTTCCTGGGCAACCGCAAAACTCGTGCTCTCCACCTTGATGCGGAGTTCTGCATGTTCGTCTAGGGCGATCTTTCTGTTGATGATTACTGCCGCAAGATGAAAGGTATGGCCGCTGCTCTTGGTGACCTTGGTGAAGTCATCCATGATCGGACCTTGGTACTCAATGTTCTCCGTGGCCTCAATAGCAAGTACGATCACATGAAGGCTCTTCCTAAGCGCTCTGCCCCTTTCCGACGTTTAGTGAGGTCCATAATGATCTTGTCCTTGAGGAGCTCACCATGAATCAGCCTACGTCGTAGCTGTTGACGCTGCTCCTCGCCATGCGGAAGACGCCTGCTGCGCCCCTTCTGTAGGCTGTCTGTCTCTCTTCCACTCCTGCAAGCGGTGGTGGCTCCAATTGTGGTGCCGACAGCGGCCCTGCTCCAAACTGGGCAATCGACGCCGCCGTCGCGGAACTGGAGGCAAAGGTGGCGCGTCTTGGCCCTCCTCTACACCCAGCAACACCAGCAGTTCCGGGGCAGCAGTGACAAGGAGGGTGCTCCCTCCCCTTATGGCGCCCTCCTGCTGCCACCGAGTTTTCCTTCGAAGCACCCACTTCACCAGTAGCCTCCTACTCCCCAACCGCCTCGAGACACCTCCTTCACTTTGGACCGGCAATTGGGACCAGCAGTCGTTGGCAACTCTTTCAACACCATGACTCTTACTCCTCCTGCTGTCACGAACTGGGTTATGGATTCCGGCACCTCCAATCAAATGCCATCAGATGCTGGTAATATTTCCTTGTTTCCACCATCTCTTTCTTCCCATCCTTCATCTTCATGTTGGCAATGGTACTACTTTGCTTGTTACCTCCACTGGCAACACTGTTTTATCCGGTCCATTTGACCTTAATAATATGCTTGTTGCTCCTTATATTATTAAGAACCTTATATCCGTTCCCCAATTTACCTCCGATAATCACTGTTCTGTTGAATTTGATCCTTTTGGCCTCTCTGTGAAGGGTCTTCGATCCAGGAACGTGATCATCAGGTGCTCTGGGCCCCTCTATACCATGCCTCCCCCGGTGCCTTCATCAGCCTCATTGGCGCCTCGAACATCCTAGACATGAAGCCCCATTACAGCTCTCTTGTAGAGCTGCAATTTCTTGTATTCATCATCCTTCCAGTAGTGAATCTTTATGCCATGCTTGTCAATTGGGACATCACATTCGTCTACCCCTTGTTTCTACGTCTCGAGCTCTCAAAAACTTTTATTTACTACCTCCATTATCTTTTGTTGGGCGCCATAGCGTTTCACATAATTATCCATTTGTTAGGCGTGGTAGAGAAATTCGAGGAGTACGTTAGCGAGGACTTAAAGCGGCAGCCTATAGAGTTGTTCGGCAATTAATTAGACACCAGATTCAAAGCCTGGGTAGATAAAACCAAATGCATGGCTGCATGCAAAAGGGAAGGGAACTAATCGACGTGGCATTTTTAAGCAGACAGGAGGGCGGTGTTCGACGCTTTTTAATGTTTGGCTTCATTCTACTTGGTTTCTTGGTATCTGGAATTACACTCTTCACGCTTAACAAAAGAAAATGGAGGTAGTAATTTATTGTGATTTATGGACCTGTCCTGCCGCAAATGTGTCTGTCTACAAGTATTATCTTGTTATTCTTGATGACTGCTCACATTTCTCTGGACTTTTCCCCTATGTCTCAAGTCTGAAACCTTCCCCACATTAGCACACTTCTTTACCTATGTCTCCACTCAATTTGGTTGGACCATTAAAAGTGTTCAGTGTGACAATGACCATGAGTTTGATGACTTGTCCTCCCGGTCCTTCTTCCTCGCCCATGGTGTTCTCCTTCGGATGTCATCCCTATACCTCCCAACTGAATGGCAAGGCTGAGCGCATCACTCGTTCTACCAACAACGTTGCGCGCTCCCTCCTTTTTTCAGGTTCCCCTTCCGGCTTCCTACTGGGTTGAGGGTCTCCACACTGCCACTTATCTTCCCAACCGCCTTCCCACCAAAACTTTAGCCTCTACTACTACTTACTTCTCCCTCTTTGGTCTGCACCTCTGTGTCTTTGGTTGTGCGTGCTACCCCAACCTGTCCTCCACCGCGCCCCACAAACTTTCCCCTCGCTCCACCCTTTGTGTTTTTCTTGGCTACTTCTTAGACCACAAAGGTTTCCGGGGCCTTGATCTCTCCTCAAACAGAGTCATTGTTGCTCGCCATGTCACCTTTGATGAAACCAGCTTCCCCTTTGCCAAGTCACGGTCGCCTCCCCCCACTGATGACTTTGATTTTCTTGTTGAGTTTGAGCCCCAGGTGCACCTCATTGGGCTCTGTGTTGCCTCAGGTCGCGCCTCGCGCAACCATGGATGCGCCTCGTGCTGCCCCCACCACGCCAGCCCAAGTGTGTACATACCTTGGGCACGATACATTACTCAAGTCTACACCCATCACTGCCCTGCACCAGCGGTGGCCTAGTCTTCACCGAGCTCTTCATTGGTTCCTAGTCCTCCTAGTCCAGAACCTTATGGTCGGGTGTTGTTCATGTTTCTCGAGTGGTCAACAATCACTCAATGGCCACCAGAGGGACGCTTGGTTTCCGCCAGCCCGCCTGCTATCACACTGAGTCTCTTTCTTCTATGCGAAGGCATATCGCAGCGCTCTTGTTGATTCCTTCTGGCAGGCCGCTATGGAGGAAGAATTTGCTGCTCTCCAGGAAAATAACACATGGGATCTTTTTCGCCAATCTAGTAACTGATAAGTGGATCTTTCGCCACAAGTTTCATGCCGATGTTTCTTTAGATTACTACAAGGCTCGCTGGGTTCTCTGTAGTTTCACACAATGTCCCGGCATGGACTATGACGAAACTTTTAACCCTGTGGTTAAGCCTGCTACAGTTTGGGCAGTTCTTACTTTGGCTCTTTCTCAGCAATGCTCAGCTCGATGTAAAAAATGCTTCTCTCCACGGGATCCTCTTAGAAACAGTCTATTGTTGCCAGCCCACTGGTTTTATAAACTCCAGTTTCACCATGTTTGCCGTCTCAGCAAGTCTCCCTATGGCCTTAGACAGGTCCCTCGGGCATGGTACAATTGCTTTGCTACATACCTTCTCAAACTTGGATTTACTGAAGCCAAGTCTAATACTTCCTTGTTTATTTACCATCGCGGCTCTGAGACAATTTACCTGCTTTATGTGGGTGACAATGCTCACTGCGTTTAGTGATGTCCTCCGCTGCACCATCTCTGCAATGGAGCAAGAGTTCTCAATGAAAGACCTCGGTCCTCTACATCATTTTTTTGGCATTTCTGTTCAGCAACGCCCACATGGCCTCTTCTCCCAACAGCAGTATACACAGCGTGCTAATATGGCTGACTGTGACACCCACGCCAAAGTTTCAGCAGTGGATGGCACCCCTGTCACTGACCCTACTCATTAACGGAGTATTGCTGGGGCACTTCAGTACCTCACTTTCACTAGGCCTGACATTGCCTATGTGGTGCAGCAAGTTTGCCTCCATATGCATGATCCCCATGAGCTCCGGTTGTCTGCTATGAAGCGTATTCTGCGCTATCTCTAGGGCACTCCTTCCCATGGTCTTCTTCTACGGCCGACCACTCCCTCTACTCTTGTGGTTTACACTGATTGCAGATTGGGCTGGCTGTCCGGACACCCCAAGTCTACCTTTGGTTTTGCTGTGTTTCTTGGAGACAATCTTGTATCTTGGTCCTCCAAATGGCAGGATAGTGTTTCCTGCTCCAGTGCTGCAACGGTATTGCAGAAGCCTGCGTTGCGCCAACTTCTGCATGAACTTCACCAACCGCTATCCCGCAACACTCTTGTATATTGTGACAATGTCAGTGATGTGTATCTCTCCACCAACCCGGTGCAACACCAACGCACCAAGCATGTTGAGATTGATGTTCATTTCATCCGCGAAAAGGTTGCCATTGGTTATGCTCATGTTCTTCATATTCCAACAACATCACAGTTTGCTGATATCTTCACCAAAGGGCTCCCAACCTTGTTCTTTGAAGATTCCAGATACAGTCTCAATGTCTACACTACCGAAGTTTTGACTGTGGGGGGTGTTAGAATTAATGTGTTAGTTTAATGTCTTTCCAGCGTGTCGCTTGTGGACTAGCCCATCGTGCTGCTTCTTTTCTTGGCATGCCGCCTAGGATCTCTCCCTGGTGTATTGCCTCTTTATTTCTTAGCCTTAAGTCTCTCTATAAGATGTACCCTACAACTAATCTCTGATTATGAGAATATACAGATGCTAATCCATCTTCTTTTACTTGTCACCTTGCCGATCCTTGTAAATGTTCCCATATGGCCTTGTTAAAACCTGCACAGTACTCCGTACCACCTTGTTAGGGCACCATCTGAGTCCTCTTCTATCTAAAACTGATTGCCTAGTTGTGTTAGCTAATCCAAAGTTCTAAGTATTAGGAAGCTGAGGGAGTGAGCCTGTAAGATATCATTGTGCCATCACATTATAGTTTGTGTCCCCTGTGTGCCTATGTTGTTGGCAACAATTTATTTTTTTAATTTATTAATGTATTAATTTATTTTGGTTCAGAGAGCTTCTGAAGCTGAATTGTTGTCCAAGTTTACATATGGAGGTAAGTCATCTTTGATTGTTGGCAATTTCATTTGGTTAAATAAGTCATAGGATCCTTCTTCAACTTGCCTTAAGTAGTGTTATAGTTGGGTGAATTGCTTGTCTGAGCAATAGGCTATTAACTTATGCCTCCACACATTCTCGTTTCCTAAAGAAGGTAATTGCCTACAAGCTATTAAGGGCCTTGCTGATTCCATGTAATGAAATAGGTGGTCAGGAGCTCAAGAAATTGCTATTTTTATTCACTCCATGCGAATAACCAATTTTTACATAGAGTTATGCCAAACAGGCCTGATAAAAGTAGCTTCTCCTAATTCACTTCTCACATAGAATCACCTTTTACCTATAGTTTATGTTAGAAATCCAAGAGAATTATTTTCAATCACATAGTCACTTCTCTCAGGAAACCACTTCTCACAGAGAGTCAAGAGCAAGAGGAGCTCTACCAAAGAGGACTCGTTGCGAACGTCGTGAGGGGATTCGGCCTCCTAGACGGGGTGGACCTGCGGGAGAAGTGTTTGAACTGTTTCTCCCCGCACCACCTCGTAGCTCTTCTGCCAGACATTGGGGTATGAGTCAACATCTGCCCACATCGGCGGCCTGCTTCGCTCTCTGCACTCCCTCTTCTTGCTCCAGAGTTGGTCTCCTTGGCTGATCAGATGGCACAAGACATGGAGGCTCCTGGCAGTGGGGGATGGATGGTGGTAAGGGGCGGCGTCGGTGACGTTTGGCGTGCAAGCGGCATGTTGTGGTCGTGACTTTTGGTGCCCCACCCCCACTTGAGGTTAGCTCAGGCAGTTCATCTCCTCTGATCTCAGGTGACGACAACCCTCCTGTCATCGTTGCCGGCCGTGCCATGAAGCCTCCGCGCGTCATTGATTGCTCGGCTAGGATTGATCACCAGGAGGAGACGCTTGCTCATGCTCTGGTCGTCTCCATCTTTGGTGATTGTGTGGATGGCTCGGTGGAGGCCATTAAGGCGACGATTGTGCGTCAGTTCGAGATTGAGGAAGCTTTGTTTCGTTGTTATGGGCCATATAGTTTCCTCTTGATCTCGCCGATGGAGGAGGTGGTAGAGAGGATTTTCAATGGTGGGCAACCAATCATCTCTTCGGCTTGCCGTATGCACTGGTCTTGTTTCCTTCACGCCTTGGTGGCAAACCTCCTCTTCGTCATTGATGTTAAGGGCCATTCCCGCTCATGTCTAGGATCAAGACACGGTGGAGGTGCTCCTCAATGATTTCTGTTGGATTAGCGACACCCACCTGAGCACCATTAACGGTGTGATGTCTTTCGGGTGGTGGCTTGTGATCCAAGTTGCATCCTTACTGAGCTAGATCTCCTAATTGTTGTGCCGCCGGTGGCCGCGGTTGGCCCTTAGCAGTCAAAACACTCTATGTACTCCATTGAGATCATTGTGGCTCCGTTCGGCAATTAGCAAGACGTGGTGGATCCTCCCCCACCTCCGAAGGATAATGATAAGGGTCACCACAAGAGATGTGGCGGCGGCGACGTTTTGATTCGTCGTCGTCTTCAGTGTACGCAACACCGACATCTTTGCCGGCGATGGGAGATATTCCTCGTGCACTGGTGCATTCAAGGCTAGGGCCTAGGGCGGCTAAGGCGGGCCACGTCGCATTTTCCCTTGAGTTCGCACTTGAGGCGGTTTAGTTCCCCTCATGCGATGGTTTAGGACGTGCACCGGCTCCTGAGGTGGGTCATTTCTCCCCAAATGACTCCTCAGAGGATGCTCTATATTAGAGATATGTATATGTATATGTATAGTCTAACACATGTATATCATGTTACATGTACCCAAAGTTGTACTTGACTGTATATATGGAAGTCACGCCCTAGTTGGGTGTGAGGTGTTCCCCTAATTCTCTATGGGTATCAAGAGTCCGGGTTCCCTTCCGGCTTCTTCCTCTGCCCTAACCCACGCTGCCAACTCCACGGCCGCGCGTCCACCCCACCTCGCGGCCCCGCAGCCACGGTCTCCCATAGAAGTCGCGATTCCCCCTCCCCTGCTCGCTTCCGCTAGCCTCTCCCTGCGCCCGCGCGACGCCCGCCCTCCTCTGCTTCGCGCACTCACGCACCGCTGCCTCACGCACGCAAACTCGCTCCCGCTCGCGGCCTCTCCCTCCCCCACACGCGCCCTCCCCTACGCACGTTCCCGTGTGCGGCCGGCCGTCCGTACACGGCCTCGCCTGCTGCTTCCTTCGTCATGCCCCTTTCCCCCCGTAAGTCCTTTACTTCCACGTGACTTTGCGCAAATTCATCTGCTCCTGCGTGTGTGTGCGCTTCTGCTCTCTTCGCTATGCCGTCCAATGGCGATTGTGCCCTCCCTCTCCTGAGCCACTAGCAGCTCATCCACCAACAGCGCCATGGGCTCTATCCCCGCCGGCCCGATCGTTGCCCCCTACGCCATGATCGCCATCTGCTCCACGTCCCTGTCGTCCTTGAGCTGAAGCATCCGAACTTTCAAAAGTGGGCGCCCTTCAAGTCTCTAGTGGGGAAGTTTGGCTTTTGCGGCCACATTGACAGGACTGTCCCTGCCAACCTCGCTGATCCCCAGTGGGTCATGGATGATGCCTGCGTCCACAGTTGGCTATTCGGGTCTGTTGCCCCCGACATCTAGGACCTTCCCATTGACGGCGAATAGTCGGTGATGGATAAGTCTCATGTGTGGCTAGTCTTTGTGGGGCTGTGCTGCTCACATGGTCCTTGTGGCTGTTTTTCTGTTTTTTAGGAGAACATCTTAGACTAGAGGACATCATCTTATACTAGAGGACAGCATCTTAGAGAACAACATCTTAGACTAGAGGACCGTATCTTAGCTAGGACAGCATATTAGCATCTTAGACTAGCATCTTGGCATATGCTTGGCTGGCTAGCAGCCTATAAATATGTAACCCTAACCTCTCAGGTTGGTATGACATTGAGAAATAAACCAGAAAATTGTCCCAACTCCTAATGTCATTCTCTCTCGATGAGAGTAAGAATTCTGCTACTTCAAAGAGTGAGAATTCAGCGACTAACAACCTGGTATCGAGCCAGATTATCTCAGAGAGCTTTGAGCATCTCTCGCTCATCTCCCTCCACCACATAACAAACTCAACATGAAAGCAAGAGCCCGGCCGCCTCGCTCACCCCCAGCAGACGAGACGAGCCGTCAAGGCAGCCCTCTCCCGTAAGATCTCTCGGGCTCGTCGCCTCGAGCACGCTGGCGTTCAGTAGAGGCCGAACTTGCTGCCGCGCAGAGAACGCGAGCGAGTGGCGGCAGAGACCGCCGTGGCGGCGGCAAGGCGCCGAGGGTCGGCAAGGTGAGCGGCAAAGCAGCAGAGCGGAGGCGAAGCAGCGGCGGCGGCATGATGCAAACGCAGGCGGGCGGTGGCGGAGGTCGAGGCTCTCTGGCGGCAGCTCCATTTCACGACGACACCGCCGACCGACGCGGACCTCGAGCTGCTAGAGAGAGGGAGGGCAGGCGGTGGGCGAGGCGAGCATGCCAAGACGCGACCACGCGAGCGTGGCGGCAGCCGAGACGGCGCGGACGCGGCTGGCGGCGCTTCTTGAGGAGAGCGCGCGCGGCGGTGGCACTCTCGGGCGCGCAAGACGCCACGAGCGGCGGCGGCAGCCTGAGACAGCATGGACATGCCGGTGGCGCTCGAGGAGGGCGCGACACGGCGGCGGCGCTCTCGGAGGAGGGCGCGCGACGGCAACGCGGTGGGCGACGGGTCGATGGAGAGCGCGGCCTTCACAGCAAGCGGTGTGGCTCTCTCTCCCGGATCGGTACCGACGGTCGATGGAGAGCGCGGCCTTCATGTGCGGCGTGGCTCTCTCTCCCGGATCGGTACCGTGGTTACCACGGGCTCCAGGTGTTGTCGGGACGCCGGTCCCGGCGGTGGGTGGCCTACCTCACCAAGACCAACTTCGCCGAGTGGGCTGCGGTGATAAGGGTAAAGCTCCAGTGCGGCACATGTGGGAGGCGGTCCGCAGACGGCGACGTCGACTACGACCTAGATCGACGGGCACCGGATGCTCTCATCGCCGCAGCCCCGCCGAGATGATTTTCGCTTACCAAAGAAGCGGATCGCCAAGGAGGCTTGGGACGCCATCGTTGCAGCACGCGCGATCGACGGCAATGATCGCGCCGCAAGTCCACACTATGTGCACTTCGCAGGAGAGTGGGAGAACCCGCCTTCAAGCCGTGTGAGGACATTGATGACTTTGCTCTCCGCCTCAACACTCTATTGCAGAAGATGGTGCAGTTCGGCGACGACACCTACGGCGAGGAGAGAGAGAGCCGAAAAGCTCTTCCGCCGCTGCGCCCCCGAGAAATACAAGCAGATGGCTCGCTTCGATCGAAGTCTCGGCTGGATCTCTCCACGATGTCGATCGAGGAGGCGATAGGTCGCCTCAAGGTCGCCGACGCCGATGAGCCACGAGCCCCTCTCGGGCCCATCACCACCTTGGCGGAAGCTCCTTCTCACGGGAACAAAGGCTTGCCGTACCAAGGTGACCGGAGGAAGGGGAGCCTTCTTCCATGACAGCGGCCGCAGCGTGGCAAGCCGCCGCAAGGCGCGCAGAGACGCCTGTGCCGGGCGCGAGGATGTGCCGAGGGTGATGTCCATGAGGCGCCGAAGGCGGCAGCCACGGCAGCACGAGACGACACCTCATCGCTGAATCGCGCGCGGCTTTGGCCATTGGGCCAAGGATCGCCGATACCACGACGCTGCCAGGGCCCACGTCAGACAAGCGGAGGAGGAGCCGGCTCTGTTCATGGCACATGCCAAGATCGAGCTACCTCCGGCTGCACCGCCGCAGCTGCTCTCCTCCACCTTGACGAGCCAAAAGCACACGCCCTCGGCGACAGCCCGCAAGAACGACAAGATCGACGGGTTGTGCCTTGACACCGGCGCCACCCATCACATGACCGGTCAGCGGGAGTTCTTCACCGAGCTTGACTCTAGTGTCCGAGGCTCCGTAAGTTTGGGGATGCCTCCGCGTGGAGATTGGGGCGCGCGGCTCGCCATCTTCACCACCGTGTCTAGTGAGCACAAAGCCGCTCACCGGAGTCTACTACATCCCCGCGCTGAGGAACTCCATCATCGCCTTGGGACAAATTGGATGAGAACGGTTCGCGTGGTGGTTGAGGACGGAGTCATGAGGATTTGGGATCGTCGTCGCCGCCTTCTTACCAAGGTATCCAAGCGCAAATCGACTCTCACGCCCTCAACGTGCGCGGTGGCACAACCCCTCTGTCTCGGCGCTTTCGTCGGACGACGACGGCGCGGAGCAAGCGGCACGAGCAGCGTTCGGGCACCTTTTCACTTTGAGGCCCAGGCGGCTCGAGTGCCATGGAGATGGTGCGAGGCCCTGCCGTGCCTCGACCATGTGGAGCAGCTCTGCGACGCCCGTGTGTTGGCGAAGCGGAGGCTACCCCTTTCCACAGCGGGCTAGCTTTCGAGCCAAGGAGAGGCTCGAGCTTGTGCACGGGGACTTGTGTGGCCTGGTGACACCGGCCACACCGGGAGGACGACGCTACTTTCTGCTGCTCGTCGACGACCTCTCCCGCTACATGTGGGTGATGGTCCTCAGCAGCAAGGGAGAGGCTGCGGACGCCATTAGTCATGCAGGTCGCTTGGGAGGGTGAGTACGGCCACAAAGTCTGCGCAGGTCGCGCAAGACCGACAACGGCGGCGAATTCACGGCGGCTGAATTCGCGTCGTACTGCGCTGACGAGGGCATTCAGCGCCACTACTCCGCGCCGTACAACCCGCAGCAGAACGGCGTCGTCGAGCGGTGCAACCAGATGGTTGTGGGGATGGCTTGGGCCCTCCTCAAGTAGAGGGGGATGCCGGCTGTCTTCTTGGGAGAGGCGGTGGTGACGGCCGTCTACATCCTCAACCGCTCGCCTACCAAGACGCTCGACGGTAGGATGCCGTACGAGGCTTGGCATGGGCGCAAGCCGGCGGTCTCCCACCTTCGGGTCTTGGTACGCCTCGCGTTCGCCAAGGAGCTTGGCCACATCAAGAAGCTCGACGGCTGTGAGTACTCGGGAGTGTTCATCGGCCACGCGGAGGGCTCGAAGGCCTACCGCATCCTCAACCCGAAGACACAGCGTGTGCGCACGGCGCGCGACGTTGTGTTCGACGAAGGGCGAGGATGGGCGTGGGACAAGGCGGTGGACGACGGCTCGGCTCCAACGTACGACGACTTCACTGTCGAGTACGTCCACTTCGAGGGAGCTGGGGGAGTACCACGACGGCGAGCCGTTGCGGTACCGTACGATGGAGAACCTTCTCGGTGACCAGCTGGTGCTGGGACCGGTGCCACATGACCTGGAGGCGCAGTTGCACCTTGCGTGTGACGACGGCGAGCCTCGGTCGTTTGCAGAGGCCGAGAGACACGCGGCATGGCGCGCCGCGATGCAGTTGGAGATGGATGCGGTTGAAAAGAACCGCACCTGTGAGCTTGCTGACCTTCCTCGTGGTCACCGCGCAATCACCCTTAAGTGGGTGTACAAGCTGAAGAGGGATGAAGCCGGTGCCATCGTCAAGCACAAGGCTCGCTTGGTGGCACGAGGCTTCGTGCAGCAGGAGGCGGTCGACTTCGACGACGCCTTTGCTCCCGTGGTACGGATGGAGTCCGTGCGACTCCTCCTTGCGCTAGCTGCCCAGGAGGGCTGGCGTGTTCATCACATGGACGTCAAGTCGGCGTTCCTTAACGGCGACTTGAAGGAGGTCTACGTGCACCAGCCGCCGGGATTTGCGATCCTCGGCAAGGAGGGCAAGGTGCTCCGCCTGCGCAAGGCCCTCTATGGCTTGCGGCAGGCACCGAGGGCGTGGAATGCCAAGCTGGATTCCACGCTAAAGGGGATGGGCTTCGAGCAAAGCCCGCACGAGGCGGCCATTTACCGACGGGGCAGTGGAGGAAATGCCCTGCTGGTGGGTGTCTACGTCGATGACTTGGTGATCACCGGCAAGGATGCGGAGGTGGCGGCATTCAAGGAAGAGATGAAGGCCACCTTCTAGATGAGTGACCTGGGACCTCTCCTTCTACCTGGGAATCGAGGTGCACCAGGATGACTCCGAGATCACGCTTCGACAGACCGCCTATGCCAAGCGTGTCGTTGAGCTAGCTGGGCTTATCGACTGCAACCCAGCTCTCACTCCGATGGAGGAGATGCTGAAGCTGAGCCGCGACAGCACGACGGAGGAGGTGGACGCTACGCAGTACCGACGTCTTGTGGGGAGCCTTCGCTACCTCGCCCACACACGGCCAGACTTGGCATTCTCCGTCGGCTACGTTAGTCGGTTCATGCAGCGACCGACGACGGAGCACCAGCAGGCTGTGAAGAGGATCATCCGCTACGTTGCGGGGACTCTCGACCACGGCCTCTACTACCCGAGGTGCCCTAGGGCGGCACACTTCGTTGGGTACAACGACAGCGACCACGCCGGCGACATCGACACCAGCAAGAGCACGAGCGGGATCCTCTTCTTCTTCGGCAAGTGCCTCGTTAGCTGGCAGTCGGTCAAGCAGCAGGTGGTGGCCCTGTCCAGCTGCGAGGCCGAGTACATAGCAGCCTCCACCGCTTCGACTCAGGCGCTCTGGCTCACTCGACTGCTTGGTGATCTCCTCGGCAGGGACACTGGAGCGGTGGAGGTCAGGGTGGACAGCAAGTCCGCTCTGGCCCTGGCAAAGAACCCCGTCTTCTATGAACTCAGCAAGCACGTCCGGGTGAGGTACGACTTCATCCGAGGCTGTTTGGAGGAAGGGAGCATTATGGCGAGCTACATCAACACCAAGGACCAGCTTGCGGACCTGCTCACCAAGCCCCTTGGGAAGATCAAGTTCCTTGAACTCTGCTCGAAGACCAGGATGGTTCAACTCTCCCACAAGACGATGCACAAAACTTAGGAGGAGAATGATGGATAAGTCTTTGTGGGGCTGCTGCATGGTGGTTATCAAGGACAACATCCTTGACTGAAGGACAGCATCTAGGACTAGCATCTTAGACTCTAGGACAGCATCTGAGGACAATATCTTAGAGGACAGCATATTAGCATCTTAGACTAGCATCTTAGACTTGCATCTTGACATATGCTTGGCTGGCTAGCAGCCTATAAATATGTATTTCCAACCCCTCAGGTTGGCATGGCATTTGTGTGAGTTTGTGTGAGAAATAGACAAGAAAATTGTCCCAACTCCTAGTGTCATCCTCTCTCGATGAGAGTAAGAATTCTCCTACTACCAAGAGTGAGAATTCAGCGACTAACAGATGGGATAAGTCTCTGTGTTGGCTGGTCTTTGTGGAGTTGCAGCATATGGTCCTTGTGGCTGCATGGTGGTCTTGCTGCCCATCAAAAACAGCATCCTTGACTGACTAAGATAGCATCTTAGCAGCTAGGACAACATCTGTTTTAGGCCAGCATCTTAGCATCTAACATCTTGGCATATGCTTTAGCATCTTAGAATATGCTTGGTTGGCTAGCAGCTTATAAATATGTATCATCAACTCCTCAGGTTGGCATGGCATTTGTGTGAGAAATAAACCAGAAAATTGCCCTAACTCCTAGTGTTATTCTCTCGATGAGAGTAAGAATTCTGCTACTACCAAGAGTAAGAATTCAGCGACTAACAACTGGTATCAGAGCCGTACTATCCTGTACCTTGAGTGTCTCCTGCTCATCTCCTTTTCCGCCCAAGAATAGCCCCCAGTGGGAGCAGCAGCAGCAGCTCCGCCTCTGTTCACTCCTCTCCCTATGCGCAAAGCTCGCTGTTCAAACAGCCCTCTCCCCACGCAGCAGCCCCAGAGCGCGCTGGGTCATGTCCACAGGGGCAGTCTCGGCCTTTCACGGTCGCCTCGAGCACGCCAGGCGTCGACAGAGGCCGAACTTGCCGCGCAGAGGAACATGAACGAAGCGGGCAGAGACCGCAGCCGGGCGGCGGCAAGGGCGCCGAGGTCGGCAATGGGCGGAGCCGGCAAGAGCTGTGAGCAAAGGCGAAGCGGCGGCGGCGGCAATGGAGGTCGAGGTTCTACGGCAAAGATCGGCAGCTCCATTGCTGGACGACGATAGCGCCGACGCGGACCTCGAGCTGCTGGGGAGGGAGGCGCGCGAGCGCGGGTGGCGCAGATGTGGAGCCGCACGACCACGAACGCGGCGGCAGTTTCCCAGAGCGCGGACGCGCCGCCGACGCTCTGGAGGAGGCGCGCACGGCAACGATGGCGGACGGGTCGATGGAGAGCGCGGCCTTCACAGCAGCGTGGCTCTCTCTCCACGGATCGCTACCGTGGTTACCACTGGCTTCAGGCGTTGTCAGGGACGCCCCCGGCAGTGGGTGGCCTACCCTCACTAAGACCAACAAAGTCAAGTGGGCTGCGGTGATGAGGGTAAAGCCAGGTGTGGCACATGTGGGAGGTAGTCCGGTACGGCTACGTCGACTACGACTCAGGATCGATCGAGCGCTGGATGCCCTCATCGCCGCGATTCCGCCTCGATATGCGCATTCTCACTTACCAACAAGCGGATCGCCAAGGAGGCTTGAGCGCCATCATCGTAGCACGACGATCGACGGCGACCGCTACCGCAAGTCCACACCGCAGCACTTCACAGGGAGTGAGAGAACCGCCTTCAAGCTAGGTGAGGATATTGATGACTTTGCTCTCCGTCTCAACACTCACATTGCAGAAGATGGTGCGATTTGGCGATGACACCTCACGGCGAGGAGAGAGTCGTCAAAAGCTCTTCCGCTGCGCCCCGAGAAGTACAAGCAGATGACTCGCTCGATCGAAGTCTCTCGCTGGATCTCCACGATGTCGATCGAGGGCGATAGGTCGCCACAAGGTCGTCGACAAGCGACGAGCCACGCTCTCTCGGGGCTCATCACCATGGCGGGAAGCTCCTTCTCACTCGGGAGCGTGAGTTGCTTGCCAAGGTGACCGGAAAAAGGGGAGCCTTCTTCCGCGACAGCGGCCGCAAGTGTGGCAAGCAGCGCGCAAGCGCGCAAAGACGCCAGCGGGGTGCGAGGACGTGCCGAGGGTGATGGCCATGAGGCGCCAGTGGCGGCGCCGCCGCAAGCACAAGCCAAGACGAGATAACACCCGCCGCGAATCGCGCGGCCTTGGCCATTGGGCCAAGGATCGCCGATACCACGACGCGCCAGTCCACGCCACACAAAGCGGAGGAGGAGGAGCCGGCTCGTTCATGGCACATGCAAGCATCGAGCTACCTCTAGTGGCATCGGCCGCTGTGGCTCTCCTCCACCTTGACGAGTCAAAAGCACACGCCTCCTCGGCGACGGCCCGGCAACGACAAGACAGACGTGGTGGTGCCTCGACACCGGCGCCACCCATCACATGACCGGTCGACGGAGTTCTTCACCGAGCTTGACTCTAGCGTCCGAGGCTCCGTCAAGTTTGGGGATGCCTCCGGCGTGGAGATCAAGGGCGTCGGCTCCGTCATCTTCACCGCCGTGTCTGGTGAGCATAGGCTGCTCACCGGAGTCTACTACATCCCCGCGTTGAGGAACTCTATCATCAGCTTGGGACAACTGGATGAGAACGGTTCGCGCGTGGTGGTTGAGGATGGAGTCATGAGGATTTGGGATCGCCGTCGTCGCCTTCTTGCCAAGGTAACCAGAAGTGTAAATCGACTCTACGTCCTTAACGTGCAGGTGGCACAACTCCTCTGTCTCGCTGCTCGTCGCGATGTCGACGCGTGGCAGTCGCACAAGCGTTTCGGGCACCTTCACTTCGAGGCCCTGAAGTGGCTCAGTGCCACGGAGATGGTGCGAGGCCTGCCGTGCCTCGACCATGTGGAGCAGCTCTGCGATGTCTGCGTGTTGACGAAGCAGAGGCGACTCCCCTTTCCCCAGCGGACGAGCTTGCGAGCCAACGAGAGGCTCGAGCTGGTGCATGGGGACTTGTGTGGCCCGGTGACTCCGGCCACACCGGGAGGACGACGCTACTTCCTGCTGCTCATCGACGACCTCTCCCGCTACATGTGGGTGATGGTCCTCGGCAGCAAGGGAGAGGCTGCGGACGCCATCAGGCGCGCGCAGGCTGCTGCGGAGCCGGAGTGCGACCGCACGCTGCGCGTGCTGCGCACCGACAACGGCGGCGAATTCACGGCGGCTGAATTCGCGTCGTACTGCGCTGATAAGGGCATTCAGCGCCACTACTCCGCGCCGTACAGCCCGTAGCAGAACGGCGTAGTCGAGCGGCGCAACCAGACGGTTGTGGGGATGGCTCGGGCCCTTGTCAAGCAGAGGGGGATGCCGGCTATCTTCTGGGGTGAGGCGGTGGTGTCGGCCGTCTACATCCTCAACCGCTCGCCTACCAAGGCGCTCGACGGCAGGACGCCGTACGAGGCTTGGGCAAGCCGGCGGTCTCCCACTTGCGGGTCTTCGGCTGCCTCGCGTTCGCCAAGGAGCTTGGCCACATTAGCAGCCTCGACGACAGGAGCGCTCCGGGAGTGTTACTCGGCTACGCGGAGGGTTCGAAGGCCTACCGCATCCTCGACCCGAAGACACAGCGTGTGCGCACGGCGCGCGACGTTGTGTTTAACGAAGGATGAGGATGGGTGTGGGACAAGGTGGTGGACGACGGCTCGGCTCCGACGTACAACGACTTCACTGTCGAGTACGTCCACCTCGAGGGAGCTGGGGGAGTAGGCAGGTCTTCTTTGACGAGCGCGTCTACCCTAGTCCCCGAGCCTTCACCGACCCCGGCGCCTACTACTCCGATAGCACCACGCTCTCCAGCCAGGACCTCGTCTGCGATTAGTTCTTCGCCGGCTCCACCACAGCCGGCACCGCCACGCACTCCAGCACCGACAGGCACCTCTCCGGGCACGTCTACTCCAACACCAGCTCGTGTCGAGCAAAGCCCGGTTGAGCTCGCTACTCTGCTCTCTCACGACGAGGAGCGCATCGACGCGTACCACGACGGCGAGCCATTGCGGTACCGTACGATGGAGAACCTTCTCGGCGACCAGCCGGTGTCGGGACTGGTGCCTCACGACCTGGAGGCGCAGTTGCACCTTGCGTGTGACGACGGCGAGCCTCGGTCGTTTGCAGAGGCCGAGAGACACGCGACATGGCGCGCCGCGAGGCAGTTGGAGACGGATGCGGTTGAGAAAAACCGCACCTGGGAGCTTGCTGACCTTCCTCGTGGTCACCGCGCGATCACCCTTAAGTGGGTGTACAAGCTGAACATTAATGAAGTCGGCGTCATCGTCAAGCACATGGCTCGCTTGGTGGCACGAGGTTTCGTGCAGTAGGAGGGGGTCGACTTCGACGACGTCTTTGCTCTCGTGGCATGGATGGAGTCCGTGCGACTTCTTGCGCTAGCTGCCCAGGAGGGCTGGCGTGTTCATCACATGGACGTCAAGTCGGCGTTCCTTAACGGCGACTTGAAGGAGGAGATTTACGTGCACCAGCCGCCGGGATTTGCGATCCCCGGCAAGGAGGGCAAGGTACTCCGCCTGCGCAAGGCCCTCTATGGCTTGCGGCAAGCACCGAGGGTGTGGAATGCCAAGTTGCATTCCACGCTAAAGGGGATGGGCTTTGAGTAAAGCCCGCACGAGGCGGCCATCTAACGACGGGGCAGTGGAGGAAATGCTCTGCTGGTGGGTGTCTACGTCGACGACTTGGTGATCACCGGCACCAAGGATGCGGACGTGGCGGCATTCAAGGAAGAGATGAAGGTCACCTTCTAGATGAGTGACCTGGGGCCTCTCTCCTTCTACATGGGAATCGAGGTGCACCAGGATGACTCCGGGATCACGCTTCGACAGACCGCCTACGCCAAGCGCGTCGTTGAGCTAGTTGGGCTCACCGACTGCAACCCAGCTCTCACTCCGATGGACGCTATGCAGTACCGGCGTCGTGTGGGGAGCCTTCGCTACCTCGCCCACACACGGTCGGATTTGGCATTCTCCGTTGGCTACGTTAGTCGGTTCATGCAGCGACTGACGACGGAGCACCAGCAGGCTGTGAAGAGGATCATCCGCTACGTTGCGGGGTCTCTCGACCATGGCCTCTACTACCCTAGGTGCCCTGGGGCGGCAAACTTCGTCGGGTACAGCGACAGCGACCACGCCGGCGACATCGACACCAGCAAGAGCACGAGCGGGATCCTCTTCCTCCTCGGCAAGTGCCTCGTTAGCTGGCAGTCGGTCAAGCAGCAGGTGGTGGCCATGTCCAGCTTCGAGGCCGAATACATAGCGGCCTCCACTGCTTCGACTCAGGCGCTCTGGCTCGCTCGACTACTTGGTGATCTCCTCGGCAGAGGCACTAGAGCGGTGGAGCTCAGGATGGACAGCAAGTCCACTCTGGCCCTGGCAAAGAACCCCGTTTTCCATGAACGGAGTAAGCACATCCGGGTGAGGTACCACTTCATCCGAGGCTGTTTGGAGGAAGGGAGCATCAAGGCGAGCTACATCAACACCAAGGACCAGCTTGCGGACCTGCTTACCAAGCCTCTTGGGAGGATCAAGTTCCTTGAGCCCTGCTCCAGACCGGGATGGTTCAACTTTTCCATAAGACGACGCATAAGATTTAGGGGGAGAATGATGGGATAAGTCTGTGTTGGTTGGTCTTTGTGGGGCTGCAGCATATGGTCCTTGTGGCTGCATGGTGGTCTTGCTGCCCATCAAAGACAGCATCCTTGACTGACTAGGACAACATCTTAGCATCTAGGACAGCATTTGTTTTAGGACAACATCTTAGCATCTTAGCATCTAGCTTCTTGGCATATGCTTGGCTGGCTAGCAACCTATAAATATGTATCCCCAACCCCTCAGGTTGGCATGGCATTTGTGTGAGAAATAAACCAGAAAATTGCCCTAACTCCTAGTGTTATTCTCTCGATGAGAGTAAGAATTCTGCTACTACCAAGAGTAAGAATTCAGCGACTAACAACTGGTATCAGAGCCGTACTATCCTGTACCTTGAGTGTCTCCTGCTCATCTCCTTTTCCAGCCTCGCAACAGCCCCAGCTGGGAGCAGCAGCAGCTCTGGCCGCTCCTGTTCACTCCTCTCCCTATGCGCAGCAGCTCGTCTGAAACAGCCCTCTCCCCACGCAGCAGCCCCCCGGTAGCGCGTCATGTCCACAGGACAGTCTCAGCGCTCGGTCGCCTCGAGCACGCGGCGTCGACAGGAGGCCGAACTTGCCGCGGCAGAGGAACATGAACGAGCGGCGGCAGAGACCGCAGCGGCGGCGGCAAGGGCGTCGAGGCTGGCAGCGGCGGAGCTGGCAGTAGCCAGAGCAAAGGCGGAAGCGGCGGCGGCAGCGGAGGTCGAGGTTCTACGCGGCAGCATCAGCAGCTCCATTTCTGCTGACGATAGCGCCGACGCGGACCTCGAGCTGCTGGGGAGGGAGGCAGCGCGAGCGCGGGTGGCGCAGTGTGGAGCCGTGCACGACCACGAACGCGGCGGCAGCCCAGACAGGCGCGGACGCGCCGCCGACGCTCTTGGAGGAGGCGCGCACGGCAACGATGGCGGACGGGTCGATGGAGAGCGCGGCCTTCACAGGCAGCGTGGCTCTCTCTCCACGGATCGCTACCGTGGTTACCACTGGCTTCAGGCTGTTGTCAGGGACGTCGCCCCCGGCAGTGGGTGGCCTACCCTCACTAAGACCAACAAAGTCAAGTGGGCTGCGGTGATGAGGGTAAAGCTCCAGGTGTGGCACATGTGGGAGGTAGTCCGGTACGGCTACGTCGACTACGACCAGGATCGACGAGCGCTGGATGCCCTCATCGCTGCAGTCCCGTCTGATATGCAGTTCTCACTTACCAACAAGCGGACTGCCAAGGAGGCTTGGAGCGCCATCGCTGTAGCACGCATCGACAGCGACCGCGCCCGCAAGTCCACACTGCAGGCACTTCACAAGGAGTGAGAGAACCTGGCCTTCAAGCTAGGTGAGGATATTGATGACTTTGCTCTCCGTCTCAACACTCTGTTGCAGAAGATGGTGCAGTTCGGCGATGACACCTACGGCGAGGAGAGAGCTGTCGAAAAGCTCTTCCGCTGCGTCCCCGAGAAGTACAAGCAGATGACTCGCTCGATCGAGTCTCTGCTGGATCTCCACGATGTCGATCGAGGAGGCGATAGGTCGCCACAAGGTCGTCGACAGCGACGAGCCACAGTCTCTCTCGGGGCCCATCACCACTGGCGGGAAGCTCCTTCTCACTCGGGAGCAGTGAGTTGCTTGCCAAGGTGACCGGAAAAAGGGGGAGCCTTCTTCCGCGACAGGCGGCCGCAAGTGTGGCAAGCCGCGCAAGGCGCGCAAAGACGCCCAGGCCGGGGTGCGAGGACGTGCCGAGGGTGATGCCCGCGGAGGCGCCCAGGGCGGCGCCGCCGGCAAGCACAAGCCGGCACGAGACGACACCTGCCGCAACTGCGGCCAGCTTGGCCATTGGGCCAAGGACTGTCGACAGCCACGACGCGGCCAGGTCCACGTCACACAGGCGGAGGAGGAGGAGCCGGCTCTGTTCATGGCACATGCAAGCATCGAGCTACCTCTAGTGGCATCGGCCGCTGCGGCTCTCCTCCACCTTGACGAGTCAAAAGCACACGCCCTCCTCGGCGACGGCTCCGGCAACGACAAGACAGACGGGTGGTGCCTCGACACCGGCGCCACCCATCACATGACCGGTCGACGGGAGTTCTTCACCGAGCTTGACTCTAGCGTCCGAGGCTCCGTCAAGTTTGGGGATGCCTCCGGCGTGGAGATCAAGGGCGTCGGCTCCGTCATCTTCACCGCCGTGTCTGGTGAGCATAGGCTGCTCACCGGAGTCTACTACATCCCCGCGTTGAGGAACTCTATCATCAGCTTGGGACAACTGGATGAGAACGGTTCGCGCGTGGTGGTTGAGGATGGAGTCATGAGGATTTGGGATCGCCGTCGTCGCCTTCTTGCCAAGGTAACCAGAAGTGTAAATCGACTCTACGTCCTTAACGTGCAGGTGGCACAACTCCTCTGTCTCGCTGCTCGTCGCGATGTCGACGCGTGGCAGTCGCACAAGCGTTTCGGGCACCTTCACTTCGAGGCCCTGAAGTGGCTCAGTGCCACGGAGATGGTGCGAGGCCTGCCGTGCCTCGACCATGTGGAGCAGCTCTGCGATGTCTGCGTGTTGACGAAGCAGAGGCGACTCCCCTTTCCCCAGCGGACGAGCTTGCGAGCCAACGAGAGGCTCGAGCTGGTGCATGGGGACTTGTGTGGCCCGGTGACTCCGGCCACACCGGGAGGACGACGCTACTTCCTGCTGCTCATCGACGACCTCTCCCGCTACATGTGGGTGATGGTCCTCGGCAGCAAGGGAGAGGCTGCGGACGCCATCAGGCGCGCGCAGGCTGCTGCGGAGCCGGAGTGCGACCGCACGCTGCGCGTGCTGCGCACCGACAACGGCGGCGAATTCACGGCGGCTGAATTCGCGTCGTACTGCGCTGATAAGGGCATTCAGCGCCACTACTCCGCGCCGTACAGCCCGTAGCAGAACGGCGTAGTCGAGCGGCGCAACCAGACGGTTGTGGGGATGGCTCGGGCCCTTGTCAAGCAGAGGGGGATGCCGGCTATCTTCTGGGGTGAGGCGGTGGTGTCGGCCGTCTACATCCTCAACCGCTCGCCTACCAAGGCGCTCGACGGCAGGACGCCGTACGAGGCTTGGGCAAGCCGGCGGTCTCCCACTTGCGGGTCTTCGGCTGCCTCGCGTTCGCCAAGGAGCTTGGCCACATTAGCAGCCTCGACGACAGGAGCGCTCCGGGAGTGTTACTCGGCTACGCGGAGGGTTCGAAGGCCTACCGCATCCTCGACCCGAAGACACAGCGTGTGCGCACGGCGCGCGACGTTGTGTTTAACGAAGGATGAGGATGGGTGTGGGACAAGGTGGTGGACGACGGCTCGGCTCCGACGTACAACGACTTCACTGTCGAGTACGTCCACCTCGAGGGAGCTCGGGGAGTAGGCAGGTCTTCTTTGACGAGCGCGTCTACCCTAGTCCCCGAGCCTTCACCGACCCCGGCGCCTACTACTCCGATAGCACCACGCTCTCCAGCCAGGACCTCGTCTGCGATTAGTTCTTCGCCGGCTCCACCACAAATGTAAGCACCGCCACGCACTCCAAAGACCGACAGCACCTCTCCGCACGCGTCTACTCCAACACCGGCTCGTGTCGAGCAAAGCCCTGTTGAGCTCGCGCTCGCTCGCTCTCTCACGACGAGGAGCGCGATCGACGCTGGCATACCACGACGGCGAGCCATTGCGGTACCGTGACGATGGAGAACCTTCTCGGCGACCGGCGGTGCCGGACCGGTGCCTCACGACACTGGAGGCGCAGCTTGCACCTTGCGCGTGACGACGGCGAGCCTCGGTCGTTTGCAGAGGCCGAGAGACACGCGACATGGCGCGCCGCGAGGCAGTTGGAGATGGATGCGGTTGAGAAAAACCGCACCTGGGAGCTTGCTGACCTTCCTCGTGGTCACCGCGCGATCACCCTTAAGTGGGTGTACAAGCTGAACATTAATGAAGTCGGCGTCATCGTCAAGCACATGGCTCGCTTGGTGGCACGAGGTTTCGTGCAGTAGGAGGGGGTCGACTTCGACGACGTCTTTGCTCTCGTGGCATGGATGGAGTCCGTGCGACTTCTTGCGCTAGCTGCCCAGGAGGGCTGGCGTGTTCATCACATGGACGTCAAGTCGGCGTTCCTTAACGGCGACTTGAAGGAGGAGATTTACGTGCACCAGCCGCCGGGATTTGCGATCCCCGGCAAGGAGGGCAAGGTACTCCGCCTGCGCAAGGCCCTCTATGGCTTGCGGCAAGCACCGAGGGTGTGGAATGCCAAGTTGCATTCCACGCTAAAGGGGATGGGCTTTGAGTAAAGCCCGCACGAGGCGGCCATCTAACGACGGGGCAGTGGAGGAAATGCTCTGCTGGTGGGTGTCTACGTCGACGACTTGGTGATCACCGGCACCAAGGATGCGGACGTGGCGGCATTCAAGGAAGAGATGAAGGTCACCTTCTAGATGAGTGACCTGGGGCCCCTCTCCTTCTACATGGGAATCGAGGTGCACCAGGATGACTCCGGGATCACGCTTCGACAGACCGCCTACGCCAAGCGCGTCGTTGAGCTAGTTGGGCTCACCGACTGCAACCCAGCTCTCACTCCGATGGACGCTATGCAGTACCGGCGTCGTGTGGGGAGCCTTCGCTACCTCGCCCACACACGGTCGGATTTGGCATTCTCCGTTGGCTACGTTAGTCGGTTCATGCAGCGACTGACGACGGAGCACCAAAGAAGTCGTGAAGAGGATCATCCGCACGTTATGGGTCTCTCGACCATGGCCTCTACTACCCTAGGTGCCCCTGGGCGGCAAACTTCGTCTTCGGCATGCAATGACGACAATGACCACGCCGGCGACATCGACACCAGCAAGAGCACGAGCGGGATCCTCTTCCTCCTCGGCAAGTGCCTCGTTAGCTGGCAGTCGGTCAAGCAGCAGGTGGTGGCCATGTCCAGCTCCGAGGCCGAATACATAGCGGCCTCCACTGCTTCGACTCAGGCGCTCTGGCTCGCTCGACTACTTGGTGATCTCCTCGGCAGAGGCACTAGAGCGGTGGAGCTCTGGATGGACAGCAAGTCCACTCTGGGCCTGGCAAAGAACCCCGTTTTCCATGAACGGAGTAAGCACATCCGGGTGAGGTACCACTTCATCCGAGGTGTTTGGAGGAAGGGAGCATCAAGGCGAGCTACATCAACACCAAGGACCAGCTTGCGGACCTGCTTACCAAGCCTCTTGGGAGGATCAAGTTCCTTGAGCCCTGCTCCAGACCGGGATGGTTCAACTTTTCCATAAGACGACGCATAAGATTTAGGGGGAGAATGATGGGATAAGTCTGTGTTGGTTGGTCTTTGTGGGGCTGCAGCATATGGTCCTTGTGGCTGCATGGTGGTCTTGCTGCCCATCAAAGACAGCATCCTTGACTGACTAGGACAACATCTTAGCATCTAGGACAGCATTTGTTTTAGGACAACATCTTAGCATCTTAGCATCTAGCTTCTTGGCATATGCTTGGCTGGCTAGCAACCTATAAATATGTATCCCCAACCCCTCAGGTTGGCATTGCATTTGTGTGGGAAATAAACCAGAAAATTGCCCCAACTCCTAGTGTCATTCTCTCTCGATGAGAGTAAGAATTCTGCTACTACCAAGAGTAAGAATTCATCGACTAACAGGCCGGTCAGGTAGCGGAACGGCCACTGCGGTGCAGGCAGGGACGGGGCTAGCTGTGGAGCAGGCAGCGTGGGCACAACCGTGCCTGCAGCAGGGGGGCGTGGTGGTGCAGGTAGCGCGAACTGCGAGCGCGGGGGCGGGCGAGGGGCCCGCTGCACCGTGTTGGCATGGTGGCCGTGGCGCGGTGCTTGTAAGCCTGGGCCAGATGCATGGTTGTCTGCAGGTCTTAGGTTTCCCGGAGCTCAACGTCGACGCGGATGTGCTCCAGAAGGCCCCCACGAACAAATTGGCCTTTTGGGTCGGCACCAGCTGGGGGTTGTGGCACAGCAGCGCATTGAAGCGCTCCTGGTAATCCTGGATTGTGTTGTGGAACGGCAGCCGCGCAAGTTCGGGGAGGCTATTGCAGCGGATAGCCGGACCGAACCGTATGCTGCACAAGTCCTTGAAGCGCTCCCAAGATGGCATGCCCTCATCTTGTTCCAGGGCATAGTACCACGTCTGGGCCGTGCCAACAAGATACGACGCGAACCAGACAAGATCCGATGCGAGCGTGTGCTGCCCCCGGAAGAATTGCTCGCAGTGGTTGAGCCTATTCAGGGGGTCCTCCATGCCGTCATAGGGGTGAAGTCGAGCTTGCTGAAATGCGGCACGCCCAACCCCACAGGCGTGCCGGCCCAGGTGGCGGCTAGTGCAGAAACAGGGGCCCTATGGCGCCGACATTGTGGGCAGCGGGGAGGGCGAGTGGGGGAAATTGATGAGGTGGATGGGGAGGGGGACGGATGGCGTAGGTGTGGCTGATGCGGTTGGCATTGGGGTGGTGGGCGGCGCGGTGTGCAAGAGGGTGGTGGTGGAGGCCACAATGGATAGGGTGGTGGTGGGCGCGGCGGCAGTGCTGGTGAAGGCCGGGAACGTTGTCGTGCTGTACCTCGGCATCCCGTAAGGGAAACCCTAGGGCATGGCGCCCGTCGACGATGACGCCTGGTAGCTCTCCACCGTCGCTATACGAGTGGAGAGATTGGCCACCTGCTAGGCGATGTCGGTGGCGGCCTTCGCGGTGGCGTCCGCGGCCGGCGGCTGCGGAACCGGCGGCAGCTCGTTATCATCGTCACCCGGCATCTCTAATACCAAATTAATAGGATCGGTGATCCTACCGCGGCTGCGTAGTGCGTAGGGGTAGGAGATGGGAGGCCGGGGTCGACACCCCCGGCGACAGACGGGAGTTGTGGTGGCGCTGGCGTAAGGTGGCGGCGTGGCTAGGGCGAACGTGAGAGAGATGAGCACGTAGGGAAGGCCCTTGAGGCTAGGCAAAGATAATTCCCTTGCTTAATTAATTCCAAAACTATTTAGAGGTATTTATCCCTCTCCTAACAAGCCAATCAATCAAGATCCTATATTTGTGGAAACAAAGGGAAACATCTAAGCGAATAAAAATCCTGTGCCTTAGCCCCTAACTGCCGGCGGTGTGGCCTAGCCACTGGGTTGGGCTCGGCGTTCATACGTGACACCAGCCATAACACACGGCCTGTAGGCCACTAACGCATGCATGGTCGCATTTGAAGGCCCACTGGCGCCCATTTCACAAGAAGCCAGGCAGCTAGCTGCGGCCTGTCGGCCACTAACGCATGCACCCAAGCAGCCAAGGGCGACAGGGATTAACTAGCGATCTTGCGTCTCCGCGTGATGCTTGCGGTTCGCCGTACTCACTTGCGTCTCCGCGTGAAGAACAGCAAGAAGCAACAGCAGGGATGAACTTAGTTCACTTGTGTTAAAAAAAAATCCCCCCCCCCCCATATTTTGCTTCACCCTGCACCACTGTGCATGATGTTAGTGAAACGTGTTTACAATCAACTACATACTTCGATGCCGCAAAATGAAGTAATCCTTTTGGATTTGTTTGTTATATCTCTCATTTCGTGTTTTTCATGCTCAGAATCTATGTGACACTTGCATGATGATTTTATATTCTTTTTCTTGTTTTCTTTAGGAGTGATACTGAGGCCTGGTTTTATTCATGGAACTCGTCGAGTGGGCAGTGTAAAGATACCTCTTGGTCTTGTCGGTTCTCCTATGCAGATGGTGATGTTTCTCTCTCCTTACTTCTTTCAGTTCATTTAAACAATAAGTGAAGCCCTGTTATTATGGGTGATATACATATTTTGGTTTTCAGATATTGGCAGTGATGTAGCTGCAACAATGCACCTAAAATCGGTTGTAGTAGATCCTTTCCCATGGTTTTGTGTGTTTTTTCATGTAAGCGAAATCAAACTTAATTGAAATAGTCTCGGTGCCAGATTTGCAGTCAGACTTGGATGAAAAATCTTCAATAATGCCACTTCTGAAATCATAACTGCTATTTTGAAATTAGTTAGCAGTGAACTTGCAAGTGAATAAATTAAAAAACATATTATAGTAAAATACCTTTTTGAGAAGCCACTGCATGCCAAATGCAATCGAGTTTAAGGTGGTAGAACTGAATATTTTTGTTTTCTAATAGGAGAGCAATTAGATGCTTCTAGGATCTGTCCTTGTCCCTCGTGGCAATGAAGGTTTTTGTTTGTAGCATTTCCTGACAAGTGCACGCAATTCCTGTTTTCCATCTCGATGAGATAATCATTTGGCACAACCAAGTTGTCTAGAAGAGAAAAAAAACATTTTGTGTTTATCTGTAATCTGATTGTAAAATCACATTTGATAGTTTTTTTTCACTATAAGGATAATTTTGTTTGCTGCATAACAAATGCCATGTACGAGCCAGGCAGCTGTGAACTGGAATGGCCATGGGTGCATTTGATTGGAGGGCAAAGTTGGATGTGATGGGTTTTAGGGTGGGCTTATCCATATGCTTACTGTTTGGTTGGATGGATAGGACAAGCCATTTTTCTATTTGTTTATATGGATTAGAGTCAATGGGATGGGAATAGTTGACTAATTATATCTATTATTTAAAAATAATGATAAACTAATTATACACTAATTTTTTTTTTCTCGAACAGCGTAGGAGAACTGCCCGTCATTTCATTAAGGTAGAAAAAATGTTACAAGGGTTAGAGACTCAACACACACCCCAACTCACACACCCCACACCCTAGACACTAAGATACAGACTTGCCACCCAAAGATCAAGAATGACCAAAAGCCTCCGAGCATTAAGCTTCAGCAGGCAGCGACCTGATAACAAGCTCCTGGAGTTTGGAAGCCCCAGCCGAGCACCAAAGCCCCCCTCTGCGCTAATGGACCTAAGGACCTCCTGAACACTTGCCTCTTATTATCAAAGACATAAGTGTTGCGATGCTTCCAAATCTCCCAGGCCACCAGGATTATCAAGGAATTGAGGCCTTTACGTGCTTCTTTGGGGATAGCAGCAGTAGACCTCTTCCACCACCCTGAGAAACGAGTTACAGCAGACTGTGGTGCCAAATGTAGCAGCCCACACTGATGCAAAACCAGGGACCAGACCTGTCGAGCGAAGACACGGCCCACTAGCTGTTAGAATGTAATAGTAGCAGCCCATATTGGGTGTACGGCCCATTAGTCTTGTACATTGTAACCCTAGCCTATTAGGCTATATAATGAAGGTCACCCCCCCTGATTAGGGTGTGCGGTGTTATTCTACATGGTATCAGCCCTAATTACGGTCCTTTCCTTCCGCTCGCGCCTCCCTCTCGCGTCTGCGTCCTCTCTTCCGGGACGCGCGCCATCAAGACCAGCCCGGCCGCACAAGATTCGCGCCGCGCCGCCTCGCGTCGTGATCGCCAGCCAAGACGTCTCTCTCCATCGCGCCGCCGCCGTCGCTGCGCGATTGCCGCTCCGGGAAGGGCTGCGCATGGATCGCGCTTATGACGACGCTGTTGCCGAAGTTCCTCCTCCACAACCGGGCGCCTCGGCTCCCGGCCGTCCGGCACCATGGGGGACTCTCTTCGCGCTCCCTTCTTCGCCGCTTACGCCTCGGCTCAACGTGAAGCAAAGACGTCCCCTTCGCGCCGGCCTCGGCGCCCGAACTACTCAAGTGGAAGGCGTTCTTCACCGCCTCTCACGGCAAGTACTGGGCTGCTCGACCACATCGATGGCACGGAGGGCAGCGCTACCGACCCCTGTGGTCTCAACGACGCCTTTGCATCCGCGGGTGGATGTACTGGCTCCGACGACGCGCCGTCCTCAACCTCGCTATGGAGCCCGATCGGGATGCGCGCGCTCAGACGTCTCTATCGAGGCCCTGTTCCAGCGAACAAGGAGTCCCGCGCCGCCGTCGTCCTCGAAAGCAGAATTCCACAACTTTGTCCCAGGCGACCTCTCCATTGACGCCACGCCCAGCCAGATGAAGCGCATGGCCGATGCACTTCGGGAGGTCGGCCACACCATCTCCCTGCGCAGCAGCTCGTGCTCAATCTTCTGCGCGGCCTCAACTCCGCTTTGCCAACACCGCCGACATCATTGCCAACTCATCGCCGCTTCCCGACTTCAAGTTCGCCACCAACATGCTCGCGTCAAGGAGCTCGCGCTTGGCACCAAGGGCACAGAGGCCTCGGCCAGCTCTTGCCGCCTCCACCAACTCCTCCTGCAGACTTAACTGGTCCGCGGTCCACCTCTCTCTGCACCCACCAATCGTGGGGGCGGTGGCAAGGGCAAGGGTGGCAAGGGCAAGGGGTGGGCGGCAAGCGGCAGCGGCAAGAATGGCGAAGATGATGGTATGGGCGCAGCTAGCAAGAAGACGGTGGCGGCTTTCAATGGCAAGGCGGCGGTTCCGGCAAGGCGTCAAGCTCCTCGGTCGGCCGGCCCTTGGGTTTGCTACAACCCTTGGGCCGTCCAGTGGCCACCTCAGCAGCAGCAGCAGTGGGGTGCGCAACCTGTGCCCCCTCCACAGGCACACACCGCCTTCGCGCCGCCTCGCTTCTCCATCACTGGGCGGTCCTCCGGCTTCACGGGCCTCCAGCCGGTGGGATCCGACCCCACCGATCGCCGCTCTCAACCAGATGGCGGTTCAGAGGGGTCTGCACTGGTCATGGGACAATGAGCGACATCTCACATGTCCTCCAACGACGGTATTTTACTTTCCCATCTCCCGTCGCCACCGTCCTCCATTACGGTCGGCAACGGTCAATCAATTCCTATTCTTAGTCGTGGCACTTCTCTTATTCAAATAGCTGATTGTTCTTTTCATCTTGATAATGTTCTTGTCGCTCCCCAACTCACTCGTAATCTGTTATCTGTTCGACAGCTTACTCGCGACAATAACTGTTCAATTGAGTTTGACGCCTCTGGTTTTTCTGTTAAGGATCTACAGACCAAGACGGTCCTCCTTCGGTGCAATAGCAACGGGGACCTCTACACCATTCCACATCGCATGCCACCTCGCTGCCATGTCGCCGTCGTTTTCCCGGAGTTGTGGCACTTCCGCCTTGGGCATCCTGCACCTGCCGTCGTCTCTACTCTAAATACGCTATCACCTATCCAGTGTAATAAAGCAGCTCGCCGCCTTTGTCATGCCTGTCAGCTAGGCAAACACGCTAGGCTGCCATTTGCTAGCTCGGTTTCTAGTACATCTGCACCTTTTGAACTTGTTCACTGTGATGTCTGGACCTCTCCAATTTCGAGCATTTCTGGTTATAAATTTTATCTCGTGCTAGTTGATGATTATACTCATTATTGTTGGATGTTTCCTCTTCGCCATAAATCCGAAGTTCATGAACATATTGTTCAGCTTTGTTGCTTACGCCACACACGTTCAGCTTTCTGCAGGCGCTTGTTTTCAAAGCGATATAATGGCACCGAAGTTCATCAACAATGCCACCGCTACCTTCCCGGCTAGCCACGGCATCATCCGCCGCACCTCGTGCCCCTACACATCCGCCCATAACGGCAAAAGTCGAGCGGATGCTTCGCATAATCGAACAATGTTGTTCGTGACGCTTCATTTCATGCCGCCATGCCTCCATCCTATTGGGTCGAAGCTCTTTCCACATTTGTGTTTCGATCAATGGCGGCCCTCATCGTCCATACATAATGGTATTCCCTATCATCTCCTTCACCGCAAAATGCCAGACTACTCCATCCTTAGAGTTTTTGGTTGCTGTGCTATCCGAACCTCAAGTGCACGACTCCCCATAAATTGTCTCCTCGCTCGCAATTGTCTTCCTCGGTTACCCTCCTTCCCGTAAGGGTTACCGGTGTCTTGATCTTTCCACACTGCAAGATCATCATCTCTCGCCACGTTGTTTTTGATGAGACTCACTTTCCGCTTGCGGCTTCCAAGCCCGACCGGATTCTTTTGACTTTTTGTTACAGGATATACTTTCGCTACCGTCCGTCTACCTCAGACGTTCGGACCTCGCGGGCCTCGGCTATACCGCCTCGTCGCTTTCGAGATGATGCGGCGACCCGTTGGCTCGACCGCCATTCTGCGGGCACGCGGCCTTACCGGCTACCCTAAGCGCCTCTAAGAGCCATGGCTCCTGCACCTCCTCCTGCAAAGGTCGTCGCCTCGCCCTCTGTCCGCAAATGTATGGCATCCACTCATACCGTCGTCAAGATCCGCACTGCTCCCACCGGCCGCCTGGCCCGGCGGTACCTCCGCCCCCAGAGTCGCAGCGATGGTGCTCGGCCCAAAGACTGCGCGGTGGCGGTGCCGGCCCAGAGCCTCTCGCGGGCGACTTCGTTCCCGACGCAGGTTCCTGCCGCCGCCCATGCAACAGTATGGCTTTCACCGTGGCGGCCTCGGCCTAGCTTCTCCGTTGCCGGGCAACTCTCGCGCCGTGCTCGTCGATGCGAATTGGCGCGCGGCCATGGCCGAAGAATACAAGGCGCTCGTGGACAATGGCACCTGGCGTCTTGTTCCTCGACCGCCTCGTGCCAACGTCATCACCGGCAAGTGGGTCTTCAAGCACAAGTTTCGGTCGACGGCTCTCGCTCATATAAAGCCGATGGGTCGTTCGTGGGTTCTCGCAGCGGTACGACATCGACTACGACGAGACGTTCAGCCCGATTGTCAAACCGGCCACCATCCGGGTCGTCCTCAGCATCGCCGCCTCGCTCCTGGCCGATACATAAGCTGGACGTGAAGAACGCTTTTCTTCACGGCCATCTGAACGAGACAGTCTACTGCCAGCAGCCGCCCGACTTCGTTGACCCGGCGGCTCCCGACCACGTCTGTCTCCTGCAAAAGTCCTTGTACGGACTCAAGCAGGCGCCCAGGGCGTGGCACCAGCGGTTCTCCGGCTTCGTCCAACGGTCCGGCTTCACTGCTTCGACCTCCGATACATCTCTCTTTGTTTACAAAGCGGGTGCCGACATCGCCTACTTGCTGCTCTACGTCGACGACATCATTCTGACAGCTTCGTCGACCCCGCTTCTTCGTCGCATCAACGAGCTCCTTCACTCCGAGTTCGCCATGACAGATCTCGGGGATCTTCATCACTTCCTCGGGATCTCTCATCACAGCGCTCGCCGACGGCCTTTCCTCTCTCGCGCCAAGACGCTGGTGGACTCGCTTCCATACATACGGCATGGTTTGAGTGTCATTCTCTGGCGACTGCTGACACTCATGCCAAGCTCTCTGCTACGGACGGCGCTCCGGTAGCGGATGCCACTCAGTACCGCAGCCTTGCCGGTGCGCTACAGTATCTCACGCTGACTCAACACGAGCTGGTGTTGGAGTAGCGAGCTCAACCGGGCTGTGCTCAACACGAGCTGGTGTTGGAGTAGACGTGTCGGAGAGGTGCCTGTCGGTCTTGCCGGAGTGCGTGGCGGTGCCGGGCTGTGGTGGGAGCTTGGCGAAGAACTCATCGTGAGCCGAGGTCCCGGCCGGAGAGCGTGGTGTTGTCGGAATAGCAGCGCCGGTCGGTGGAGGCTCGGGGGATCGGGTTAGACGCGCTCGTCAAGAAGAGCTACCTACTCTCCCAGCTCCCTCGAATCGCTTCTTAGCGGACGTATTTCGACAATGAAGTCGTCCGACGCCGGAGCCGAGCCGTCTGCCCACCGCTTTGTCCCACGCCCATCTCGCTCTCTTCGCCGAACACAACGTCGCGCTACCGTGGCACACACGCCGTCTTGGTCGAGAATGCGGTAGGCCGAGAGCCTCCCAGCCGTAGCCGGCGAACACTCCCAGAGTGCTCGCTGCCGAAGCTTATTTTGATGTGGCTAAGCTCCTTGGTGAACACGAGGCGGTACCAAGACCCGCAAGGGAGACCGCCGGCTTGCGCCCATGTCAAGCCTCAGACGGCATCTGCATTGCCGAGCACCTTGGTAGGCGAAGCGGTTGAGGATGTAGAGACGGCGGACACCACCGCCTCTCCCGTAAGATAGCCGCATCCCCATCGCGCTGAGAAGGGCTCGAGCCATCCCCACAACCGTCTGGTTGCGCGCCGCCGACGACATCGCTTCGCGCGCGGGTCAGACGCGCGGAGTAGTGGCGCTGAATGCCCCTCATCATCATCCGTAAAGATAACGCGAATTCAGACGCGTGAATTCGCCGCCGTTGTCGGTCGCAAGAAGACGCTGCGAAGACGCTGCAGACTTTGCGGCCGCATTCCGCCTCCGCAGCAGACTGCGAGCGCCTGATGGCGTCCGCAGCCTCTCCCTTGTTGCCGAGGACCATCACCCACATGTAGCGGGAGAGGTAGTCGACGAAAGCGCAAGAAGTAGCGTCGTCCTCCCCGTGTGGCGGTGTCTTTGGGCCACACGGTCCCAAAGGCACAAGCTCGAGCCTCTTCTTGGCTCGAAAAGCTCGCCCACCGGGGAAAGGGAGTTGCCTCGCTTCATCAACATGCGAACATCGCAGAGCTGCTCCACATGGTCGAGGCACGGCGGGCCTCGCACCATCTTTTGGCATCGAGCCGCTTGTGGCCTCAAGTGAAGGTGCCCAAGCGCTAGTGCCACCGCCACGCCTCGTCATCCCGACGAGCCGAGACAGTAGGGGTTGTGCACACTGCTGACGTTAAGGACGAGAGTCGACGGCGCTCGTTACCTTGGCAAGAAGGCGACGACGGCGATCCCAAATCCTCATGACTCCATACTCAACCACCACCACCGCGAACCGTTCTCATCCACCGTCCCAAGTCGATGATGGAGTTCCTCAACGCGGGATGTAGTAGACTCTGTGAGCGTACTCGTGCTCACCATTGACACGACGGTGAAGATGACGGAGCCGACGCCCTTGATCTCCACGCCGGAGGCATCCCCAAACTTGACGGAGCCCTGGACGCTTAGAGTCAAGCTTCGGTGAAGAACTCCCGTCGACCGGTCATGTGACGGGTGGCGCCGTGTCGAGGCACCACCGTCAATCTTGTCGTTGCGAGCGAGCGCCGAGGAGGGCGTGTGCTTTTGGCTCGTCAAGGTGAGAGGAGAGCCTGTGGCGTGGCGCGCCGCCAGAGGTAGCTCGATGCTTGCATGTGCCATGAACAGAGCCAGCTCCTCCCTCCTTTGTCAGGCGACGTGGGCGCCGCGCGTCGTGGTTGCGTCGACAGCCCTGGCCCAATGGTTAAGCCGTCAGTAGCTATGCGGCAAGTGTCGTCTCGTCGGGTTAGGCTTGCCGGCGCGGCGCCGCTTGGCGCGCCTGCATGCCATCACCCTCAGACGCCCTCGCACTCCTACTGGCGTCTCTACGGCGGCTTGCCACGCTTGCGCGGCCGTTGTCGCGGAAGAAGGCTCCCCTTCTTCCGGCCACCTTGGCGTGTAGCCCATCGCCCCGAGTGAGAAGGAGCTTTCCGCCGATGGTGATGGGCCCCGAGAGAGATCGTGGCTCATCGCCGCCGATTTACCTTGAGGCGACATATTGCCCGCCGACGACATCGTGGAGAGATCCAGAAGCAGAGACTTCGATCGAGCGAGCCATTTGCTTGTACTTCTCGGGACGTAAGCGGAAGAGCTTTTCGACGCCTCTCTCTCGCCGTAGGTGTCATCGCCATCTTCGCACCATCTTCTCGCAATGAGTGTTGAGACGGCGAGCAAAGTCATCAATCAACATCCTCACCGGCTTGAAGTCCGTGTTCTCCCACTCCCTGCGAAGTGCGAAGTGTGGACTTGCGCGGCGCGGTCATCGCCGATGCATGCCGCGGCGATGGCGCCACAAGCCTCCTTGCGCGCATCGCTTGTTGGTAAGCGAGAATCGCATCTCGGCGGATCGCAGGCGATGAGGGCATCCAACGCCCTTTGCCGATCTCGGTCGTAGTCGACGCCGCTGCACCGGCCCGCTGAGGTTCTCCCACATGTGCCGCACTGGAGCTTTATCCTCATCACCGCAAATTCCCACTCGACGAAGTTGGTCTTAGTGAGGGTAGGCCACCCACCGCCGGGCCGACGCCCTGATAATGCCTGGAGCCCGTGGTAACCACGGTACCAACCGGGAGAAGCCACGCCGCCGGTGAAGGCCGCGCTTCCATCGACCCGATTCGCCACCGTTGTCGTCGCGCGCCTCCTCTAGGAGCGCCATCGCCGCGGCGCGCCTCCTCCAGAGCGCCGCCCGGGCGCGTCGCGCTGCCGACCTCGGGCCGCCGCCACACGTCGGGCGTGGCGCGCTGCATCATCGTCGCTTCGCGCTCGCCCCGCCTTACCTCCCAGCAGCTCGAGGTCCGTCGGCATTGTCTGTCTTGCAGAACGGAGCTGCTGATCTTTGCCGCCAGCAGAAACCTCGACCTCTGCCGCCGCCGCAGACGAGACAGATTCGTCGCCTTCTTGCCACCGCCTCCGCTTAGCCGCTGCCAGCTCGCTATTTGCCCAACCTCCACGCTTGCCACCGCCCGCGGCGCAGTCTGAGCTTTAATGTTCCGCTGTGTTCTTCGCGCGCGGCAAGTTCGGTCTCCCGACGACGTAGCTTGTAGTTTCGAGCCGACCGAAGGCGTTGAGGCGCCTGCGGACATGACGCCTTCTGGGGGGCTACTGCGTGGGGAGAGGGTTGTTTCGCAGACGAGCCAGGCAGAGAGGGAGAGGAGTGAGCAGGAGCGGCGGCGCGAGTGCTCGCTTTCCCTAGAATGAGGGGGGGCAGAGGTTTCTTTGTGCTAATTTTGCAGCTAGGGGTCAAGATTGAGGTCGGGAAAGGAGATGATCAAAGCACAGGATAGTACGGCTCTGATACCAGTTGTTAGTCGCTGAATTCTTATTCTTGGTAGCAGCAAAATTCTTACTCTCATCGAGAGAGGATGACACTAGGAGTTGGGACAATTTTTCGGTTTATTTCTCACACAAATGCCATGTCAACCTGAGGGGTTGAGGATACATATTTATAGGCTGCTAGCCAACCAAACATATGCCAAGATGCTAGTCCTAGATACTGTCGTAGATGCTAAGATGTTGTCCTCCGGTCAAGGATGCTGTCCTTGAGGACCATATGTCAGAGCCCCACAAAGACCAAACCAACACAGAGACTTATCCCATCAGATTCAAATTTGACCAGAGTAGGCGATCTCCTCTCGTTGGACCAAGTATATTTTCGCCCAAGAGTGGGATCTCCTTGAGATCCATGTCATCTAGAAACGCGCCAAATCTTCCCATCATTGCTTTGTCCAAATTAGCATTGTTCTTGTCGGGTGACTTGATAAATTAAATTAAAATCTCCCCTAGAAGCCAAGCTCCATTGCAGACAGGCCCCGATATTTCTTAGCTCTTGCGTAAACATCACCTTCTCATCATCTTCTTGTGGCCCATAGACACCAAGTGAACCATTAATTGCGACCTTCTTGTTCCAAAAATGTAATGTAAGCAGAATAAGTATCTACCTTGAAGCCACCGCTCGGCAAGAACACCCTTTCAAGCAATCGAAGCCCTCCTCTAGTCCCATTGGCGGGAGCGCGATGAAGTTATCATACATTGGCAACCTTAGTTTCTTGCAACAGACAATGTCGGCACGTTCTTCGGATAGAATAACCTCTCGTGATGTAATTCCAACGATCCCTTTGATTCAGCCTCTGACGCGCCCAGATTAAAATAGACGAAGGATTCATTTGACCCAAGAAATAAAACTAACTTTATTAAAGAACCAAATCCTTACATCATTGTAAGGACATCCGCAACCAAGCACTCGCTCACCATCTCCAACTTCCCAACCCAAAATAGCAAGCTAAACCACAAACATGGGAGTCGAGAGGAATGGCTCTGAATAGCTTACTATAATTATCTTGAGTATTCGGCTGAATAATCTCCCTTTCTTCAAAGCCAAGTTGTCGCATCACCCTCTTCTTAGCCTCCGAGAGCACCGGGCCTGTAGGGCAGGGGGCAGCGCTAGCGACCCGCCGGAATTATACACTAATAATATGCACTAACACTAATTTTGTTATGATAATCACTAATTAAAAGTAAAATATGTTAATTAGCACTGCTACTACCTAAATAGGCTGACAAAACATACACTAGTCAACATATTAGCACTATCGAAATTGATATTGCCATCATAATTACTAGTGATGAAGGGCGGGCCTGGTGCCAGCGGTAGAGTCTTACCGCCTGTGACCGGAAGGTCCCGGGTTCGAGTCGCGGTCTCCTCGCATTGCACAGGCGAGGGTAAGGCTTGCCACTGACACCCTTCCCCAGACCCCGCACAGAGCGGGAGCTCTCTGCACTGGGTACGCCCCTTATCATAATTACTAGTGATAAACATACTAATAATCCTTAATTTATTTGCTAATGACAAAGATTAGAAAACATGAATGAGCTCGCCTAACAATTTTTTGGTGGCAAGGATATCTAGCATCTCGAAGAATATTCTCCTGTTATCCAACTTGCCCATGAACCAAATAGCACCTATCAATTGATGGCCATATCCTATCCAGGGATACCGATCTAACCAAACGCACCCTAGATTTTACCATTTGGCATGAACTGGATGTACTAGATTACCTTTCCCCAATCCTCTATAGGTTGTATAAGTAACTCAATCTAGTTTTGTTCCTTCTCCAACAGACTACCATAACCAATCTATATCCATCCTTACATGTGGGCCCACCTGTCAGCACCATATTTATTTACAGTGCATTTTGTTCATGACATGACTCCATTCGGAATCATCCGATGCAGAGACCGAACCTTGCTGTGATATTTGGTTTGGAGTACTGAGTTTGATCTGTTCTCACATTGCTTCCAAGAAGGCAATGACTAGGCGATTCAGCAGGATTGGTCCGCTCCGAGAAAAGAGACGGATTTAACACATTCCACTTTGCGCTGGAGGAACTCGTGCCAAATGAGCTCAATCTGTGAACCATACATGCTGTTTAGCAGTTATTTCCTATTTTCTCCAACTTTGATTTTCTCCCTTGTCCCGGCCTGACTAGGTGCCCGCCCCCGCCCTGCCCCAGCCCTGGCACTCCATGACGAGGACCTCGGTTGCATCACCGCCACCACTCCTCTAGGCTGCATCACTGCCGCTGTAGACTGCAGTCTAGATGGCAGGCTCGGTGGAGGCGGTGTTGGAGGGGCGGCTCAACGGAGGCGGCCACGCACACCTCGCCGGTGGCTCCGGTTCTGCCCTCGGCTTGTCCCCTCTTCCCCGCTGCTCATTGGTACGTATTTCTAGTTTGGCTTGTCCAGATCTGTTTGACCGCTGGTGCTGCTCGTCAATGCCATCGGCGCGACCGGCAAGGGATGGTCTCTGTTGTTGTACGTGTGAATTTTGTGGCGCCAGCTATAACCGCTGGATAGGGAGATGCATCCATCCCTTCATTTGACGGGATGGGGTGTGTTTTGGTGATTACTCAAAAAAATTAGGTATTGGTGATGGCTTAGGGAATCTGTTGGAGCATTCCAAATCTCCTAAATGGCAGTTTTTGGTATTGGGGAGGCTTTTGGTAATCTGTTGGAGATATAATTTGGTCTTGGTCGCATGATGATTTAGGGTGCGTTTGGTTTGACGGCATGGTTGGATGCATCCATTACAGCGGAATGGACCTAAAGGGCAGAAAATTTGCAATTTTCCCCACATGTTTGTTGGTCTAGTGAACTTCATTGGAAAAATGAAGTTTCCAATCCACTTAATTGAGCAAGGTCATTGACCCAGACCACCCTCCATCACTCCCTATTTTCCTTTCCAAAAGATAATGGGTGGATTTAGTTGGCATCAAAGGTTTCTCAAAGTCTACACAGTTCACATACAATCCATTGATTTACTGCCATACAGAAATGTAACTTTCGTGCCTTATACCCCAAAGGAAATTGGTGGCAACTTTCATGGTTATTTTTTATTTCATTATCTGAATTATTACATCTATGATTTATTATATATTAACTCTTTCACTCGTCCAATCTAACTGGGCTCTTTTTGATTTATTGCTAATTAGAGATTACTGGCAGAAACTATTGATTATTGTGGTTATTCTTTTGTAAAGCTTTATGCAGACTATTATTGGCATAGTATTATATGATATATTTGGTTATCAATTTCTTCCCATGTGACTTGATTTAGAATGAAAGTGATCTATCTCTGCAGGTGCTCCAAAATGCAAAACCATTGACTAGATTACCACTTATTGGGCCGCTATTGACTCCTCCTGTGAGTGTTGCTTCCAGGGGAAGGTCGCTGTGAGAGCAGCGACAGATCCGGTGTTTCCTCCTGGCATCGTTGATGTCTATGGGATCATGCGTTACAGCGAGCAAAACTAAGCTGTCACATGCACCGGGCAGTATATACATGTGGCTGTACTTTTGTTACAGCCGTTTCTTGGTTAGTTTTACATGTACTGGTGTCCTTTAACTCCCCTACTTACTAGATGAAAAACATTGAATAAATTGGTATTTTGACAACATGTCTGTGGCAGTGATTTTTTAATGTATTTCATCGTATCTTAGAGTACTCAACTGCAATGTAGAGAAAAAAATGTTTGCCGTGCTGATGACAAGGCGTTCCGTTTTGCTTGTATTAGTCGTGTTTACAGTCTTTCCTTTGCTTCCCACTTTCCTTTCTATTTTTAAGAGAGCTCTGATTTCAATGATCTGTTGAACGGATGTCTTCCTAAACTGCAGTACCCAGAGCTTTACTCCTTTACTAAAAAACCCATCTATTTCAGTTGGAAATGCTTGCTCCTTGGACTCTCTCAGTGAACTCTTTAATCTTGCAATCTTGGAGGGAGGCCTTCACGCAACAGCAGCAGTTAGAAGAATCTTTGGCCCTATTTGGTAGATCAGTCAAAAAGGCGTTTCTCTAAAAAGCTACACAAATAGAGCAAAAGCGTGGTCAAAATAAGCTGGGTCTAGCTTCAGCGCACTAGTAGAAATGGGTGTTGTGGAAGAAGCGTGGCTATAAAAAGTAAAAAGTATGGCGTTTGGCTTTCAATCTTCTTATTTTGGCCATAAGCAGCTTATAAATTAACCGACAATGCTTGGCTTTCATTTGGCTTTTGAATCGCCTCGGTGCAAGCACACATCCTTTCTTTGGTTGTTAAAAGATTGACTAAATACAAGAAACAAAGAGTAAAATGTACCACAGTGTCCATTAACTTGTGTAGGGGTGTCATCCGATCCATCAACTTTCAAAGTACATTTTTGGTCCCTAAACTTTCTATGTTGTGTATTGTAGGTCCACAACCGCTTAATTGCTTGGTAATTTTTCATTGAACCTCTTCACTTCAATAACTCTATTCCAAAATAGCCTCATGGAGAACATGAGCAGGCATCGGCAATGGGAGCCACGTCGTTGCTCAAAGAAGCGCTGCAGACGGTCAAGACAAAGCCACCACACCGCCGCGGCCAGCCAACAACGCCATGGGACCGGCAGGCACTGTGCCACGCCGCCGCCAGCAAGTGGGCAAGTGGGCGCGTGCGGGCGCCATGGCACTACTGGCAGCTAGCGGTCAGGGATCGTCAGATCGGCCACCACGCGCGCGCCACTAGGGCGGGCTCGCTACACCACAACGCCTAGGCGAGCGGGAGCCCGGATGTGGGTTGTCACCAGCACCATGCCGCCATCGCCGTGCATGACTTTGTGTAATTCCCAATAAAAGGAAGAATAGAAGAATGTAAAAGTCGCCGCTTCATCACAAAGACCAAAACACCTAAGTGTTACACAAGTTCGCATTGTGTTTGTGTGAGTTCGTGAGCTTGACTCCTTCGCCCCGGCGGCCCCGTCATCGCATGGCGTTCACCGCCGCTCCAAGACTAATAAAGCAAGTGGGTGGCCGGCCGACAATGACACCGTATGTATGCAGCCACAAGCTAATTGCTAATTGCTTCCCGTCGCTAGAACCAACAAGTCGATTGCTTTTTCCGATCCACATTATCGCAGAAGTGCAGGCTTCTTAGGGAGCCTCGATGGCGGAGTGGCATACATGGGACGAGGGACCTCGACCTAGCAGGGGCCACGCCAACTTTGTCGATGCGGATAGTATCCAAACGCATCCATCAACAATGACATCGTCTATCCTGAATGTTCATATCAGGGTAGCAGTACGTGTTGTCTACCCTATCTACTTCATGCGGCTCATCGACGCAAAGCAGAGGTGCCAGGCGGAGACGATGCAGGCGGAGGCAGTGGCACAGCCGCACAAGGATTTAGACGCTCGTGATCGGGTGACGTCGTGGATGCAGAACGCGCTGAAGAACGCCAAGCAGAGGTGCGCGAGGTGGCTATGCAGAATGCGCTCGAGGCAGCGCTGCACGACGACGTGACGAAGAGCGCCAAGCGGAACATGGAGGCGCTCCTCGGGGCATCCACGTGCGTACTCCTCTGTGAGAGGATCCGTGACTCAAAGGACAGGGTGGTGGCCCATCGGTGGCGTGGCGGGCCCCGTGTGGTTGCCCGCTCACCTAGCGGCGACGTGGCTTCGCAGCTACCCGCCCGTCCTGCTCAAACGGTGGTGGCGTGGTTGGCCCCGCACGACAACCATCCTGCTTTCCTGCGGCGCTATGGCATTCTTGACCTGGCGCGGTGACGTGGCTGGCCCCGCACGCTCACTAAGCGACGGCGTGGTTGCCAGCACCGATGTTCTTCGTGAGGGCTATTTTGAGACAGAGTTATTCAAGTGAAGGGGTTCAATGAAAAATTACCAAGCAACTGAATGGTTATGGACCTGCAATGCACAACATAGAAAGTTTAAGGACCCGAAAATGCACTTTGAAAGTTGATGGACCTAGATGACACCTCTCCAAAAGTTAATTGACCTACGATGCATTTTACTCATTTACAAATGTGTTCTCTGCACGGATGGGTAAGAGGGAATAATCCTCCTGAATGGCCCTTTTGCAAGAAATTGCTGGAACATAATCAACTTCAGCTTTCAAGACAGTGGTTTAGGGTTTCTTTCTTTTTGGACATTTTTATTATTATGTGTTGAATTATTGGGATTAGAAAGTGTTTTGCATATTAGGTTCTAATCCTATCAACAAACCTAGCAAGCTTGACTAGGAAAGGTAACCACACTACCAAGGAATACAAGTTAGTGTGAAAAATTAAAGGGTTAGAGAGTGCAAACTCCCACGTCATGTTTTTTCCAAGGTATCGAGAAGCTCATGCTTACTCGATGGAGCCCCTCATCATCTTTTTCCTGAGATATCGAGAAGATCATCCATACTCGATGGAGCCCCGCAAAGCGATGTCCTCACAAGGGCCATGCTCCTAGTCAAACGATGTTTCCCGACTACAACGACCAATAGGGATGTTGTGCCTTAGCGATAGTTACACCGACTTCCTATTGGTCGCGTTGTAGTTGGGCAAAGACAACGTCAAATCCACCCAAATCGAGTTTATCCCCACTCACCGAAAGATCGTGGACACCCTATTGTCACATCATGTGAAGGTTCTTTGGTCGTTGATTTATAGTTCATTACTTTACATACAATCCATACATATCGAAAATAGGATAGAACCGAAAACAAGTTTGAGCCTTGCCGATCCGCTTAGTTCTTTGCTTGTTGAGTTTGTTGTTTACATTGTGGTGTCAAACGCGGGTTCTTAGGTTTTAACTTTAGAGTTTTGAGTTCTTGTCACATTTTGGTCACCACACATTTGTTGCCGCTTTCCTCCACTTCAACCGCTGCAATCTCCACCAAAACTACTACCACCACTGAAAGGATCTAGATGGCTAGACGAGGGGGTGAATATCCTATAAAAAATTCTACAAAGCCACAATTTACACTAAAGCAAAGTATGGCTAGTAAATAAGATGGCGCTTATGCAACTATTGCTCTAGCTCTACTACACCACAAGTAAGCCCCTACACAATTCCAATTGCTATGATCTCTAGGTGCTTTCACACAATCAAACACACTAGCACTACCACAACTAGCTAGAGCTACTAAACAAGATAACTACAACTGAATTACCACAACTACTAGCTCTAAGCTACACTAGGCTACACGAGTAACTACCACACAAGACAATGATGAATGTAAGGGCCTGTTTGGCAAAGCTGTGCTCCCTGATTCACCGGTGAAGTGATTCTGAGCGATTCTGTCTGATAAAATCGTTTGGCAAGTTGTCTGCGAAGTGATTCCTAAAAGGGAGGATTTTGCTGGAATTATCCATAGTACCCCTGTCTGTCTGAACTGAAGTATGCCCAACATATCCTGTATAGGCAATCATTTGTATGATACATCATGGTTTTATTATGTAACTAGAAATTTAGACTAGTGAAATTCTCCATGTATTACGTGGTTTTTGCATGCATTAATTAAATACTTAGACACCACAAGTATAGTAGTATGATCAACATGTTTCCAAGTCTCATAATTTGCATGACCCTAATATCAAGCAGTTCATCATCTTCTGACTCACTAGCATCCAATTCACTTTCAGAAGAAGACATCTGTGTAATAAACAATAAATAAGTACCAGATTATTATAGCAAGGTTCTAAAATACAGCAAGGTTCAAACTTGGTACAAATTTGGGATGGCATGAAAGCAAATAAATAAGTACAAGATTATTACAGCAGTTTTTTTAAAAAATACAGCAATGTTCAACAGCAAATATGAAATAGTTCTAGAGACATGAAAGCAAATATCACAGAAGACATGAAAAAAATATCACAGCAAATATCAAAGCAGCCACTAGTTAACCCTTCTTTTTCATCCATTCATACTTCATTGTTAGCCACTGGAAGTGTTCTACGGGTATTTCCATTGTGAGGAATTTCTCTCTTTCAGGTTTCTTGGTAAATCTATGAGTTGCAATGAAGTGTTCCTTTGTGCTAGCCGTAGCACCACATGCCTTCACTAACAAAAATCGATTAATACAAGAAGAAACATGTCTCCAGGTTATAGATCTGAGTAAGAGGGGAAGCAAGTTGCACTACTACAGAAAGTTTATTCACCACTAGTACCACTAGGTGACGAGGCTCAAGTGAAAGCTCGTTTTGGTCCTTTCGGACATAGTGCTAATCTTGACGCAACATAGGAGCACGGTTTGCAGCGAACGGACAATGTTCTCATAAATCATTTTGGACGCATCCGATGAAACTCCTAGGTGACGTGGGTCATGTGGAATCTCGCTTCTTTCCTTTTAGAGACAGTGCAAGTGTTGGTGCAAGATAGGTGCACCCTTTGTGCCAAATGTACCATAGGCTCAGAAATCGTTTTGGACACACTCGATGGTACCACTAGGTGACGAGGTTCAAGTGGAAGCTCGTTTCGGTCCTTTCGGACAGAGTGCTAATCTTGACGCAACATAGGTGCACGGTTTGCGCTTGAGCGCATTTCATGTGCTCAGAATTGTTTTGGACGCACCCGATGGAACTCCTAGGTGACGTGGGTAATGTGGAATCTCACATCTTTCCGTTTGGTGACAGTGCTAGTGTTGGTGCAGGATAGGTGCATGTTCTGCGCTAGACGTAGCATAGGTTCAGAAATCATTTTGGACGCACCCGATGGTATCACTAGGTGACGAGGCTCAAGTGGAAGCTCATTTTGGTCCTTTTCGGACATAGTGCTAATCTTAACGCAAGATAGGTGCACGGTTTGTGTCGAGCGTACCATAGGGTCAGAAATCATTTTGGACACACCCGATGGAACTCCTAGGTGACGTGGGTCATGTGGAATTTCGCTTCTTTCCGTTTGGAGACAGTGCTAGTGTTGGTGCAAGATAGGCGCACGCTTTGTGCCAAACGTACCAGAGGCTCAGAAATCGTTTTGACCGCACTCGATGGTACCACTAGGTGACGAGACTCCAGTGGAAGCTCATTTCAATCCTTTCAGATATAGTGCTAATCTTGACGCAAAATAGGTGCACGGTTTGCGTCGAGCGTACCATAGGCTCGGAAATCATTTTGGATGCACCCCATGGAACTCCTAGGTGACGTGGGTCATGTGGAATCTCACATCTTTCTGTTTGGAGACAGTGTTAGTGTCAGTGCAAGATAGGTGCATGGTTTGCGGTAGACGTACCACAGGCTCATAAATCGCTTTGGACGCACCCAATGGTAACAGGAGGTTACAAGGCTCAAGTGGAAGCTCATTTCGGTCCGTTTGAACATAGTGCTAATTTTGACGCAAGATAGGAGCACGGTTTGCGTCGATCGTACCATAGGCTCAGAAATCGTTTTGGAGACACTTAATGGAACTCCTAGGTGATGTGGGTCATTTGGAATCTCGCTTCTTTCCATTTTGTGACAGTGTTAGTGTCGGTGCAAGATAGGTACATGGTTTGCGCTATACGTACCACAGGCTCAGAAATCGTTTTGGACGCACCTGATGGTACCACTAGATGACGAGGTTCTAGTGGAAGCTGGTTTCGGTCCGTTCGGAGATAGTGCTAATCTTGACACAAGATAGGAGCACGGTTTGCGTCGAACGTACCATAGGCTCAGAAATCATTTTGGACGCACCCGATGTAACTCCAAGGTGTCGTGGGTCATGTGGAATCTCACTTCTTTCTCTTTGGAGACAGTGTTAGTTTTGGTGCAAGATAGGTGCACGCTTTGTGCCAAACGTACCAGAGGCTTGGAAATCGTTTTGGACGCACTCGATGGTACCACCTGGTGACGAGGCTCAAGTGGGAGCTCGTTTCGTCCATTTGGAGATAGTGCTAATCTTGACGCAACATAGGTGCACGGTTTGCGTCGAACGTACCAAAGGCTCAGAAATTATTTTGGACGCACCCGATGGAACTCCTAGGTGACATGGGGCATGTGGAATCTCGCTTCTTTCCGTTTGGAGACAGTGCTAGTGTTGGTACAAGATAGGTGCACACTTTGTGCCGAACGTACCAGAGGCTCAGAAATTGTTCAGAAATTATTTTGGACGCACTCGATGGTACCACTAGGTGAGGAGGCTCCAGTGGAAGCTCATTTTGGTCCTTTACGACATAGTACTAATCTTGAAGCAAGATAGGTGCACGGTTTGCATCGAACGTAGCATAGGCTCAGAAATTATTTTGGACGCACCCGATGGAACTCCTAGGTGACGTGGGTCATGTGGAATCTCGCTTCTTTCCGTTTGGAGACAGTGCTAGTGTTGGTGCAAGATAGGTGCATACTTTGTCCCGAACGTACCAGAGGCTCAGAAATTGTTCAAAAATTATTTTGGATGCACTTGATGGTACCACTAGGTGAGGAGGCTCAAGTGGAAGCTCATTTCAGTCCTGTCAGAGATAGTGCTAATCTAGACGCAAGATAGGTGCACGGTTTGCGTCGAGCGTACCATAGGCCCATAAATCATTTTGGACACACCCGATGAAACTCCTAGGTGACGTGGGTCATGTGGAATCTCACATCTTTCTGTTTGGAGACAGTGTTAGTGTCGGTGCAAGATAGGTGCATGGTCTGCGCTAGACGTACCATAGGCTCAAAAATCATTTTGGACGCACCCGATGGTACCACTAGGTGATGAGGCTCAAGTGAAAGCTCGTTTCGGTCCTTTCGGACATAGTGCTAATCTTGACGCAATATAGGAGCACGATTTGTGGCGAACGTAACATAGGCTCAGAAATCATTTTGGGCGCACCCGATGGAACTCCTAGGTGACGTGGGTCATGTGGAATCTCGCTTCTTTCCATTTGGAGTCAGTGCTAGTGTTGGTGCAAGATAGGTGCACACTTTGTGCCGAACGTACCAGAGGCTCAGAAATTGTTCAGAAATTATTTTGGACGCACTCGATGGTACCACTAGGTGATGAGGCTCAAGTGGAAGCTCATTTCGGTCCTTTCGGACATAGTACTAATCTTGAAGCAAGATAGGTGCACGGTTTGCGTCGAGCATACCATAGGCTCGGAAATCGTTTTGGACGCACCCGATGGAACTCCTATGTGACGTGGGTCATGTGGACTCTCACATCTTCCCGTTTGGAGACAGTGTTAGTGTCAGTGCAAGATAGGTGCATGATCTACGCTAGACGTACCATAGGCTCAGAAATCGTTTTGGACGCACCCGATGGTACCACTAGGTGACGAGGCTCAAGTGGAAGCTCGTTTTGGTCTGTTTGGAGATAGTGCTAATCTTGATGCAAGATAGGTGCACCGTTTGCGTCGAACATACCATAGGCTCAGAAATCATTTTGGATGGACCCGATGGAACTCCTAGGTGACGTGGGTCATTTGGAATCTCTCTTCTTTCCGTTTGGAGACAGTGTTAGTCTTGGTGCAAGATAGGTGCCTAGTTCGCGCTAGACATACCATAGGCTTAGAAATTGTTTTTGGATGCACCCGATGTTACCACTTGGTGGTGATGCTCAAGTGGAAGCTCGTTTCGGTCCGTTTGAAGATAGTGCTAATCTTGACGCAAGATAGGAGCACGGTTTGCGTCGAACGTACCATAGGCTCATAAATTGTTTTGGACGCACTCGGTGGAACTCCTATGTGACGTAGGTCATTTGGAATCTCGCTTCTTGCCGTTTGGAGACATTGTCAGTGTCGGTGCAATATAGGTGCATGGTTTGCGGTAGACATACCATAGGCTTAGAAATTATTTTGGACGCACTCGATGGTACCACTAGGTGACGAGGCTCAAGTGGACGCTCGTTCTGGTCCTTTCAGACATAGTGCTAATCTTGACGCAAGATAGGAGCACGGTTTGCGTCGAACATACCATAGGCTCAGAAATCATTTTGGACGCACCCGATGGAACTCCTAGGTGGCGTGGGTCATGTAAAATCTCGCTTCTTTCTATTTGGAGACAGTGTTAGTGTTGGTGCAAGATAGGTGCGTGCTTTGTGCCAAACGTACCAGAGGCTCCGAAATCATTTTGGACACACTCGATGGTACCACTAGGTGACGAGGCCCAAGTGGAAGCATGTTTTGGTCCTTTCAGACATAGTTGTAATCTTGATACAAGATAGGTGCATGGTTTGCGTCGAGTGTACCATAGGCTCAGAAATCGTTTTGGACGCATCCGATGAAATTCCTAGGTGACGTGGGTCATGTGGAATCTCACTTTTTTCTATTTGGAGATAGTGTTAGTGTCGGTGGAAGATAGGTGCACGATTTGCGCCAAATGTACCATTGACTCAGAAATCATTTTCGACGCACCCGACGGTACCACTAGGTGACGAGGCTCAAGTGGAAGCTCATTTCGGTCCATTTGGAGATAGTGATAATCTTGATGCAAGATAGGTGCACCGTTTGCGTCGAACATACCATAGGCTCAGAAATCATTATGGATGGACCCGATGGAACTCCTAGGTGACGTGGGTCATATGGAATATCTCTTCTTTCTGTTTGGGGACAGTGTTAGGGTCGGTGCAAGATAGGTGCGTGGTTTGCACTAGACGTACCATAGGCTCATAAATCATTTTGGACACACCCAATGGTAACACTAGGTTACAAGGCTCAAGTGGAAGCTCATTTCGGTCCGTTCGGAGATAGTGCTATTCTTGACGCAAGATAGGAGCACGGTTGGCGTCGAACGTACCATAGGCTTAGAAATCATTTTGGACACACTTCATGGAACTCCTAGGTGACGTGGGTCATTTGGAATGTCGATTCTTTCTGTTTGGAGACAGTGTTAGTGTCGGAGCAAGATAGGTGCATGGTTCGCGCTAGACATACCACAGTCTTATAAATCATTTTGGATGCACCCGATGGTACCACTAGGTGACGAGGCTCATGTGGAAGCTCGTTTGGGTCCGTTTGAAGATAGTGCTAATCTTGACGCAAGATAGGAGCATGGTTTGTGTCAAACGTACAATAGGCTCGTAAATCATTTTGGACCAACCTGATGGAAATCCTAGGTGACGTGGGTCATTTGGAATCTGGCTTCTTTCCGTTTGGAGACACTGTTAGTGGCGGTGCAATATAGGTGCATGGTTTGCGGTAGATATACCATAGGCTTAGAAATCATTTTGGACACACTCGAAGGTACCACTAGGTGACGAGGCTCAAGTAGAAGCTCGTTTCGGTTCGTTTGGAGATAGTGCTAACCTTGACGCAACAGAGGTGCACGGTTTGTGTCGAACGTGCCATAGGCTCGGAAATTGTTTTGGACGCACCCGATGGAACTCCTAGTTTACGTGGGTCATGTGGAATCTCACTTCTTTCCATTTGGAGACAGTGTTAGGATTGATGCAAGATAGGTGCATGGTTTGCGCTAGATGTACCATAGGCTCGGAAATCATTTTGGACGCACCCGATGGTACCACTAGGTGACGAGGCTCAAGTGTGCAAGTTTCGTTTGGTCCTTTTCGGACACAAAGGCTAATCTTGACGCAAGATAGGAACATGGTTTGCGTCGAATGTACCATAGGCTTATAAATTGTTTGGGACACACCCGATGGAACTCCTAGGTGACGTGGGTCATATGGAATCTCTCTTCTTTCCGTTTGGAGACTGTGTTATTGTCGGTGCAGGATAGGTGCATGGTTTGCGCTAGACGTACCATAGGCTCATAAATCGTTTTGGACGCACCCAATGGTAACACTAGGTTACAAGGCTAAGTGGAAGCTCATTTCGGTCCGTTCGGAGATTGTGTTAATCTTGACGCAAGATGGGAGCACGGTTTGCATCGAACATACCGTAGGCTCACAAATCATTTTGGACGCACCCGATGTAACTCCAAGGTGATGTGGGTCATGTGGAATCTCACTTCTTTCTCTTTGGAGACAGTGTTAGTTTTGGTGCAAGATAGGTGCACGCTTTGTGCCAAACGTACCAGAGGCTTAGAAATCATTTTGGACGCACTTGATGGTACCACCAGGTGACGAGGCTCAAGTGGAAGCTCATTTTGGACCTTTCGGACATAGTGCTAATCTTGATGCTAGATAGGTGCACGGTTTGCGTCGAGCATAACTTAGGCTTGGAAATCATTTTGGACGCACCTAATGGAACTCCTAGGTGACGTGGGTCATGTGGAATCTCACTTCTCTCTGTTTGGAGACTGTGTTAGTGTTGGTGCAAGATAGGTGTACAGTTTGGGCTAAACCTGCCATCGGCTTAGAAATCGTTTTGGACGCACCCGATGGTAATCCTAGGTGATGTGGCTCAAGTGAAAGCTCGGCCTGTTTGGGGATAGTGCTAATCTTAAAGCAAGATAGGCGCACGGTTTGTGTCAAATGTACCATAGGCTCGGAAATCATTTTGGACGCACCCGATGGAACTCTAAGGTGACGTGGGTCATGTGGAATCTCACTTCTTTCTCTTTGGAGACTGTGTTAGTTTTGGTGCAAGATAGGTGCCCGCTTTGTGCCAAATGTACCGAGGCTCAGAAGTCGTTTTGGACGCACTCGATGGTACCACCAGGTGATAAGGCTCAAGTGGAAGCTCAATTCGGTTGTTTCGGACATAGTGCTAATCTTGATGCAAGATAGGTGCACGGTTTGCGTCAAATGTACCATAGGCTCGGAAATCGTTTTGGACGCACCCGATGGAACTCCTAGGTGACGTCGGTCATGTGGAATCTCACTTCTTTCCGTTTGGAGACACTGTTAGTGTTGGTGCAAGATAGGTGCATGGTTTGCGCTAGACGTACCATAGGCTCATAAATTGTTTTGGACACACCCAATGGTAAAACTAGGTTACAAGGCTCAAGTGAAAGCTCATTTCGGTCCATTTGGAGATAGTGCTAATCTTGACGCAAGATAGGAGCACGGTTTGCGTTGATCGTACCATAGGCTCGAAAATCATTTTGGAGACACTTGATAGAACTCCTAGGGGATGTGGGTCATTTGGAATCTCGCTTCTTTCTGCATGGAGAGAGTGCTAGTGTCGTTGCAAGATAGGTGCATGGTTTGCGCTATACGTACCACAGGCTCAGAAAAAATTGTTTTGGACGCACTTGATGGTACCACTAGGTGACGATGTTCTAGTGGAAGCGCGAATTGGTCCGTTTCAACATAGTGCTAATCTTGACACAAGAATGGTGCACGGTTTGCGTCGAACGTACCATAGGCTAAGAAATCATTTTGGACGCACCCGATGTAACTCCAAGGTGACGTGGGTCATGTGGAATCTCATTTCTTTCTTTTTGCAGATAGTGTTAGTTTTGGTGCAAGATAGGTGCACGCTTTGTGCCAAACATACCAGAGGCCCAGAAATTGTTTTGGACGCACTTGATGGTACCACCAAGTGACGAGGCTCAAGTGGAAGCTTGTTTCGGTCCTTTCGTACATAGTGCTAATCTTAACGCAAGATAGGTGCACGGTTTTGCATCGAGCGTACCATAGGCTCAGAAATCGCTTTGGACGCACCCGATGAAACTCCTATGTGACGTGGGTCGTGTGGAATCTCACTTCTTTTCGTTTGGAGACACTGTTAGTGTCGGTGCAAGATAGGTGCATGGTTTGCGTTAGACGTACCATAGGCTCATAAATTATTTTGGATGCACCCAATGGTAACACTAGGTTACAAGGCTCAAGTGGAAGCTTATTTCAGTCCATTTGGAGATAGTGCTAATCTTGACGCAAGATAGAAGCACGGTTTGCGTTGATCGTACCATAGGCTCAGAAATTGTTTTGGACGCACCTGATGGAACTCCTAGGTGACGTGGGTCTTGTGGAACTCACTTCTTTTCATTTGGATACACTGTTAGTGTCGGTGCAAGATAGGTGCATGGTTTGCGCTAGATGTACCATAGGCTCATAAATTGTTTTGGACGCACCCAATGGTAACACTAGGTTAGAAGGCTCAAGTGGAAGCTTATTTCGGTCCATTTGGTGATAGTGCTAATCTTGACACAAGATAGGAGCATGGTTTGCGTCGATTGTACCATAGGCTCAAAAATCATTTTGGAGACACTTGATGGAACTACTAGGTGACATGGGTCATTTGGAATCTCGCTTCTTTCCGTTTGGAGAGAGTGCTAGTGTCGGTGCAAGATAGGTGCATGGTTTGCGCTTATACGTACCATAGGCTCGTAAATCGCTTTTGGACGCCTTTTGATGGTACCACTAGGTGACGAGGTTCTAGTGGAAGCTCGTTTGGTCCATTCCAACCTAGTGCTAATCTTGACGCAGGATAGGTGCATGGTTTGAGTCGAATATACCATAGGCTTAGAAATCGTTTTGGACGAACCGATGGAACTCCAAGGTGACATGGGTCATGCAAAATCTCACTTCTTTCTCTTTGGGGACATTGTTAGTTTTGGTGCAAGATAGTCGCACGCTTTGTGCCAAACATACCGTAGGCTCGTAAGTCGTTTTGGACGCACTCGATGGTACCACGTGTGACGAGCCTCAAGTGAAAGCTCATTTGGTCCTTTCGGACATAGTGCTAATCTTGACGCAAGATAGGTGCACGGTTTGCGTCGAACGTACCATAGGCTCGAAAATCATTTTGGATGCACCCAATGGAACTCCTATGTGATGTGGGTCATATGGAATCTCACTTCTCTCCGTTTGGAGACTGTGTTACTATTGGTGCAAGATAGGTGTACCGTTTGGGCCAAACGTGCCATCGTCTTGGAAATTGTTTTGGACGCACCCGATGGTAATCCTAGGTGACGTGGCTCCAGTGAAAGCTCGGCCCATTTGGGGATAGTGCTAATATTGACGCAAGATAGGTGCACGGTTTGTGTCAAACGTACCATAGGCTCGGAAATCATTTTGCATGCACCCGATGGAACTCCTAGGTGACGTGGGTCATGTGGAATCTTACTTCTTTCCATATGGACACAGTGTTAGTGTCCGTGTAAGATAGGTGCATGGTTTGCGCTAGACGTACCATACGCTCATAAATCATTTTGGACGCACCCAATGGTAACACTAGGTTACAAGGCTCAAGTGGAAGCTCATTTCGGTCCATATGGAGATAGTGCAAATCTTTACACAAGATAGGAGCTCGGTTTGCATCGAACATACCATAGGCTCAGAAATCATTTTGGAGACACTTGATGGAACTCCTAGGTGATGTGGGTCATTTGGAATCTCGCTTCTTTCCGTTTGGAGACAGTGCTAGTGTCGGTGCAAGATAGGTGCATGGTGTGCGCTAGACGTACCATATGCTTAGAAATCATTTTGGACGCACCGGATGGTACCACTAGGTGACGAGGTTCTAGTGGAAGCTCGTTTCGGTCCGTTTGAACATAGTGCTAATCTTGACGCAAGATAGGTGCACGGTTTACGTCGAACATACCATAGGCACAGAAATCATTTTGGGCACACCAGATGTAACTCCAAGGTTACGTGGGTCATGTGGAATCTCACTTCTTTCTCTTTGGAGAGAGTGTGAGTTTTGGTGCAAGATAGGTGCACGCTTTGTGCCAAACATACCAGAGGCTCAGAAATGGATTTGGACGCACACGATGGTACCACCAGATGACGAGGCTCAAGTGGAAGCTCGTTTCGGTCCTTTCCTACATAGTGCCAATCTTAACGCAAGATAGGTGCACGGTTTGCATCGAGAGTACCATAGGCTCGGAAATCATTTTGGTCGCACCCGATGGAACTCCTAGGTGATGTGGGTCATGTGGAATCTCACTTCTTCCCGTTTGGAGACACTGTTAGTGTCAGTGCAAGATAGGTGCATGGTTTGCGCTAGACGTACCATAGGCTCATAAATTGTTTTGGACGCACCCAATGGTAACACTAGGTTACAAGGCTCAAGTGGAAGCTCATTTCGGTCCATTTGGAGATAGTGCTAATCTTGACGCAAGATAGGAGCACGATTTACGTTGATCGTACCATAGGCTCAAAAATCGTTTTGGAGACACTTGATAGAACTCCTAGGTGACGTGGGTCATTTGGAATCTCGCTTCTTTCTGCATGGAGAGAGTGCTAGTGTCGTTGCAAGATTGGTGCATGGTTTGCGCTTATACGCACCTGTGCTCGTAAATTGTTTTGGACGCACTTGATAGTACCACTAGGTGACGAGGTTCTAGTGCAAGCGCAATTTGGTCCGTTTCAACATAGTGCTAATCTTGACGCAAGAATGGTGCACGGTTTGCGTCGAACGTACCATAGGCTAAGAAATCATTTTGGACGCACCCGATGTAACTCCAAGGTGACGTGGGTCATGTGGAATCTCATTTCTTTCTTTTTGCAGACAGTGTTAGTTTTGGTGCAAGATAGGTGCACGCTTTGTGCCAAACATACCAGAGGCCCAGAAATTGTTTTGGACGCACTTGATGGTACCACCAAGTGATGAGGCTCAAGTGTAAGCTTGGTTCGGTCCTTTCGGACATAGTGCTAATCTTAACGCAAGATGGGAGCACGGTTTGCATCGAACATACCGTTGGCTCACAAATCATTTTGGACGCACCCGATGTAACTCCAAGGTGACGTGGGTTATGTGGAATCTCACTTCTTTCTTTTTGGAGACAGTGTTAGTTTTGGTGCAAGATAGGTGCACGCTTTGTGCCAAACGTACCAGAGGCTTAGAAATCATTTTGGACGCACTCGATGGTACCACCAGGTGACGAGGCTCAAGTGGAAGGTCATTTTGGTCCTTTTCAGACATAGTGCTAATCTTGATGCTAGATAGATGCACGGTTTGCGTCGAGCATAACTTAGGCTTGGAAATCATTTTGGACGCACCTAATGGAACTCCTAGGTGACGTGGGTCATGTGGAATCTCACTTCTCTCTGTTTGAAGAATGTGTTAGTGTTGGTGTAAGATAGGTGTACAGTTTGGGCTCAACCAGCCATCGGCTTAGAAATTGTTTTGGATGCACCCGATGGTAATCCTAGGTGATGTGGCTCAAGTGAAAGCTCAGCCTGTTTGGGGATAGTGCTAATCTTGACGCTAGATAGGTGCACGGTTTGTGTCAAATGTACCATAGGCTCAGAAATCATTTTGGACCTTTTCGATGGAACTCCAAGGTGACGTGGGTCATGTGGAATCTCACTCCTTTCTCTTTGGAGACAGTGTTAGTTTTGGTGCAAGATAGGTGCACGCTTTGTACCAAACATACCAGAGGCTCAAAAGTCGTTTTGGATGCACTCGATGGTACCACCAGGTGACGTGGCTCAAGTGGAAGCTCATTTCGATCCATTAAGAGATAGTGCTAATCTTGACGCAAGATAGGTGCACGGTTTGCGTCAAACGTACCATAGGCTCGGAAATCATTTTGGACGCACCCGATGGAACTCCTAGGTGACGTGGGTCATGTGGAATCTCACTTCTTTCTCTTTGGATACAGTGTTAGTTTTGGTGCAAGATAGGTGCCCGCTTTGTGCCAAATGTACCGAGGCTCAGAAGTCATTTTGGACGCACTCGATGGTACCACCAGGTGATAAGGCTCAAGTGGAAGCTCAATTCGGTTGTTTCGGACATAGTGCTAATCTTGACGCAAGATAGGTGCACGGTTTGCGTCAAATGTACCATAGGCTCGGAAATCGTTTTGGACGCACCCGATGGAACTCCTAGGTGACGTCGGTCATGTGGAATCTCACTTCTTTCCGTTTGGAGACACTGTTATTGTTGGTGCAAGATAGATGCATGGTTTGCGCTAGACGTACCATAGGCTCATAAATTGTTTTGGACACACCCAATGGTAACACTAGGTTACAAGGCTCAAGTGGAAGCTCATTTCGGTCCATTTGGAGATAGTGCTAATCTTGACGCAAGATAGGAGCACGGTTTGCGTTGATCGTACCATAGGCTCGAAAATCATTTTGGAGACACTTGATAGAACTCCTAGGTGACGTGGGTCATTTGGAATCTCGCTTCTTTCTGCTTGGAGAGAGTGCTAGTGTCGTTGCGAGATAGGTGCATGGCTTGCGCTATACGTACCACAGGCTTCGAAATTGTTTTGGACGCACTTGATGGTACCACTAGGTGACGAGGTTCTAGTGGAAGTGTGATTTGGTCCGTTTCAATATAGTGCTAATCTCGACGAAAGAATGGTGCACGGTTTGCGTCGAACGTACCACAGGCTAAGAAATCATTTTGGACGCACCCGATGTAACTCCAAGGTGACGTGGGTCATGTGGAATCTCATTTCTTTCTTTTTGCAGACAGTGTTAGTTTTTGTGCAAGATAGGTGCACGCTTTGTGCCAAACATACCAGAGACCCAGAAATTGTTTTGGACGCACTTGATGGTACCACCAAGTGACGAGGCTCAAGTGGAAGCTTGTTTCGGTCCTTTCGGACATAGTGCTAATCTTAACGCAAGATGGGAGCACGGTTTGCATCGAACATACCATAGGCTCACAAATCATTTTGGACGCACCCGATGTAACTCCAAGGTGACGTGGGTTATGTGGAATCTCACTTCTTTCGTTTTGGAGACAGTGTTAGTTTTGGTGCAAGATAGGTGCACGCTTTGTGCCAAACGTATCGAGGCTTAGAAATCATTTTGGACCTTTTCGATGGTACCACCGGTGACGAGGCTCAAGTGGAAGCTCATTTTGGTCCTTTCGGACATAGTGCTAATCTTGATGCTAGATAGATGCACGGTTTGCGTCGAGCATAACTTAGGCTTGGAAATCATTTTGGACGCACCTAATGGAACTCCTAGGTGACGTGGGTCATGTGGAATCTCACTTCTCTTTGTTTGGAGAATGTTTTAGTGTTGGTGCAAGATAGGTGTACAGATTTGGGCTCAACCCGCCATCGGCTTAGAAATCGTTTTGGACGCTTTCGATGGTAATCCTAGGTGATGTGGCTCAAGTGAAAGCTCAGCCTGTTTGGGATAGTGCTAATCTTGACGCTAGATAGGTGCACGGTTTGTGTCAAATGTACCATTGGCTCAGAAATCATTTTGGACGCACCCGATGGAACTCCAAGGTGACGTGGGTCATGTGGAATCTCACTTCTTTCTCTTTGGAGACAGTGTTAGTTTTGGTGCAAGATAGGTGCACGCTTTGTACCAAACATACTAGAGGCTCAGAAGTCGTTTTGGATGCACTCGATGGTACCACCAGGTGATGTGGCTCAAGTGGAAGCTCATTTCGGTCCATTCAGAGATAGTGCTAATCTTGACGCAAGATAGGTGCACGGTTTGCGTCAAACATACCATAGGCTCGAAATCATTTTGGACGCACCCGATGGAACTCCTAGGTGACGTGGGTCATGTGGAATCTCACTTCTCTCTCTTTGGATACGAGTGTTAGTTTTGGTGCAAGATAGGTGCCTGCTTTGTGCCAAATGTACCGAGGCTCAAGTCGTTTTGGGACGACTCGATGGTACCACCGGTGATAAGGCTCAAGTGGAAGCTCAATTGGTTGTTTCGGACATAGTGCTAATCTTGACGCAAGATAGGTGCATGGTTTTGCGTCAAATGTACCATAGGCTCGAAATCATTTTGGACGCACCCGATGGAACTCCTAGGTGACGCCGGTCATGTGGATTCTCACTTCTTTCCGTTTGGAGACTTTGTTAGTGTTGGTGCAAGATAGGTGCATGGTTTGCGCAAGACGTACCATAGGCTCATAAATTGTTTTGGACACACCCAATGGTAACACTAGGTTACAAGGCTCAAGTGGAAGCTCATTTCGGTCCATTTGGAGATAGTGCTAATCTTGGACGCAAGATAGGAGCACGGTTTTGCGTTGATCGTACCATAGGCTCGAAAATCGCTTTTGGAGACACTTGATAGAACTCCTAGGTGGCGTGGGTCATTTGGAATCTCGCTTCTTTCTGCATGGAGAGAGTGCTAGTGTCGTTGCAAGATAGGTGCATGGTTTGCGCTATACGTACCATAGGCTCAGAAATTGTTTTGGACGCACTTGATGGTACCACTAGGTGACGATGTTCTAGTGGAAGCGCGATTTGGTCCGTTTCAACATAGTGGTAATCTTGACACAAGAATGGTGCACGGTTTGCGTCGAACGTACCATAGGCTAAGAAATCATTTTGGACGCACCCGATGTAACTCCAAGGTGACGTGGGTCATGTGGAATCTCATTTCTTTCTTTTTGTAGACAGTATTAGTTTTGGTGCAAGATAGGTGCACGCTTTGTGCCAAACATACTAGAGGCCCAGAAATTATTTTGGACGCACTTGATGGTACCACCAAGTGATGAGGCTCAAGTGCAAGCTTGTTTCGGTCCTTTCGGACATAGTGCTAATCTTAACGCAAGATGGGAGCACGGTTTGCATCGAACATACCGTAGGCTCACAAATCATTTTGGACGCACCCGATGTAACTCCAAGATGATGTGGGTTATGTGGAATCTCACTTCTTTCATTTTGGAGACAGTGTTAGTTTTGGTGCAAGATAGGTGCACGCTTTGTGCCAAACGTACCAGAGGCTTAGAAATCATTTTGGACGCACTCGATGGTACCACCAGGTGACGAGGCTCAAGTGGAAGCTCATTTTGGTCCTTTCGGACATAGTGCTAATCTTGATGCTAGATAGATGCACGGTTTGCGTCGAGCATAACTTAGGCTTGGAAATCATTTTGGACGCACCTAATGGAACTCCTAGGTGACGTGGGTCATGTGAAATCTCACTTCTCTTTGTTTGGAGAATGTGTTAGTGTTGGTGCCAGATAGGTGTACAGTTTGGGCTCAACCTGCCATCGGCTTAGAAATCGTTTTGGACGCACCCAATGGTAATCCTAGGTGATGTGGCTCAAGTGAAAGCTCAGCCTGTTTGGGGATAGTGCTAATCTTGACGCTAGATAGGTGCACGGTTTGTGTCAAATGTATCATAGGCTCAGAAATCGTTTTGGACGCACCCGATGGAACTCCTAGGTGACGTCGATCATGTGGATTCTCACTTCTTTCCGTTTGGAGACACTGTTAGTGTTGGTGCAAGATAGGTGCATGATTTACGCTAGACGTACCATAGGCTCATAAATTGTTTTGGACACACCCAATGGTAACACTAGGTTACAAGGCTCAAGTGGAAGCTCATTTCGGTCCATTTGGAGATAGTGCTAATCTTGACGCAAGATAGGAGCACGGTTTGCGTTGATCGTACCATAGGCTCGAAAATCATTTTGGAGACACTTGATAGAACTCCTAGGTGACGTGGGTCATTTGGAATCTCGCTTCTTTCTGCATGGAGGGAGTGCTAGTGTCGTTGCAAGATAGGTGCATGGTTTGCGCTTATACGCATTAATGTGCTCGAGAAATTGTTTTGGACGCACTTGATGGTACCACTAGGTGACGAGGTTCTAGTGGAAAGCTCGTGTTGGTCCGTTTGAACATAGTGCTAATCTTGACGCAGGATAGGTGCATGGTTTACGTCGAACGTACCATAGGTACAGAAATCATTTTGGGCACACCCGATGTAACTCCTAGGTGATGTGGGTCATGTGGAATCTCACTTTTTCTCTTTGGAGACAGTGTTAGTTTTGGTGCAAGATAGGTGCATGCTTTGTGCCAAACATACCAGAGGCTCAGAAATTGTTTTGGACACACTCGATGGTACCACCAGGTGACGAGCCTCAAGTGAAAGCTCATTTTGGTCCTTTCGGACATAGTGCTAATCTTGACGCAAGATAGGTGCACGGTTTGCGTCGAACGTACCATAGGCATGAAAATCATTTTGGACGCACCCAATGGAACTCCTATGTGATGTGGGTCATGTGGAATCTCTCTTCTCTCCGTTTGGAGACTATGTTAGTATTGGTGCAAGATAGGTGTACCGTTTGGGCCAAACGTGCCATCGTCTTAGAAATTATTTTGGACGCACCCGATGGTAATCCTAGGTGACGTGGCTCCAGTGAAAGCTCGGCCCATTTGGGGATAGTGCTAATATTGACGCAAGATAAGTGCACGGTTTGTGTCAAACGTACCATAGGCTCGGAAATCATTTTGCACGCATCCGATGGAACTCCTAGGTGACGTGGGTCATGTGGAATCCTACTTCTTTCCGTATGGACACAGTGTTAGTGTCCGTGTAAGATAGGTGCATGGTTTGCGCTAGACGTACCATACGCTCATAAATCATTTTGGACGCACCCAATGGTAACACTAGGTTACAAGGCTCAAGTGGAAGCACATTTCGGTCCGTATGGAGATAGTGCAAATCTTTACACAAGATAGGAGCACGGTTTGCATCGAACATACCATAGGCTCAGAAATCATTTTGGAGACACTTGATGGAACTCCTAGGTGATGTGGGTCATTTGGAATCTCGCTTCTTTCCGTTTGGAGACAGTGCTAGTGTCGGTGCAAGATAGGTGCATGGTGTGCGCTAGACGTACCATATGCTTAGAAATCATTTTGGACGCACCGGATGGTACCACTAGGTGACGAGGTTCTAGTGGAAGCTCGTTTCGGTCCGTTTGAACATAGTGCTAATCTTGATGCAAGATAGGTGCACGGTTTACGTCGAACATACCATAGGCACTGAAATCATTTTGGGCACACCAGATGTAACTCCTAGGTGACGTGGGCCATGTGGAATCTCACTTCTTTATCTTTGGAGACAGTGTGAGTTTTGGTGCAAGATAGGTGCACGCTTTGTGCCAAACATACCAGAGGCTCAGAAATTGTTTTGGACGCGCACGATGGTACCACCAGGTGACGAGGCTCAAGTGGAAGCTCGTTTCGGTCCTTTCCTACATAGTGCCAATCTTAACGCAAGATAGGTGCATGGGTTGCATCGAGAGTACCATAGGCTCGGAAATCATTTTGCACGCACCCGATGGAACTCCTAGGTGATGTGGGTCATGTGGAATCTCACTTCTTCCCGTTTGGAGACACTGTTAGTGTCAGTGCAAGATAGGTGCATGGTTTGCGCTAGACGTACCATAGGCTCATAAATTGTTTTGGACGCACCCAATGGTAACACTAGGTTACAAGGCTCAGAAATCATTTTGGACGCACCCGATGGTAATCCTAGGTGATGTGGCTCAAGTGAAAGCTCAGCCTGTTTTGGGATAGTGCTAATCTTGACGCTAGATAGGTGCACGGTTTGTGTCAAATATACCATAGGCTCAGAAATCATTTTGGACGCACCCGATGGAACTCCAAGGTGACGTGGGTCATGTGGAATCTCACTCCTTTCTCTTTGGAGACAGTGTTAGTTTTGGTGCAAGATAGGTGCACGCTTTGTACCAAACATACCAGAGGCTCAAAAGTCATTTTGGATGCACTCGATGGTACGACCAGGTGACGTGGCTCAAGTGGAAGCTCATTTCGGTCCATTCAGAGATAGTGCTAATCTTGGACGCAAGATAGGTGCACGGTTTGCGCCAAACGTACCATAGGCTCGAAATCATTTTGGACGCACCCAATGGAACTCCTAGGTGACGTGGGTCATGTGGAATCTCACTTACATCTCTTTGGATACAAGTGTTAGTTTTGGTGCAAGATAGGTGCCCGCTTTGTGCCAAATGTACCGAGGCTCGAGAAGTCGTTTTGGACGACTCGATGGTACCACCGGTGATAAGGCTCAAGTGGAAGCTCAATTCGGTTGTTTGGGACATAGTGCTAATCTTGACGCAAGATAGGTGCACGGTTTTGCGTCAAATGTACCATAGGCTCGAAATCATTTTGGGACGCACCGATGAAACTCCTATGTGACGTGGGTCGTGTGGAATCTCACTTCTTTCCGTTTGGAGACCTTTGTTAGTGTCGGTGCAAGATAGGTGCATGGTTTTGCGTTAGGCGTACCATAGGCTCATAAATTATTTTGATGCACCCAATGGTAACACTAGGTTACAAGGCTCAAGTGGAAGCTTATTTCAGTCCATTTGGAGATAGTGCTAATCTTGACGCAAGATAGAAGCACGGTTTGCGTTGATCGTACCATAGGCTCGAGAAATTGTTTTGGACCTTTTGATGGAACTCCTAGGTGACGTGGGTCTTGTGGAACTCACTTCTTTTCATTTGGATACTTTGTTAGTGTCGGTGCAAGATAGGTGCATGGTTTGCGCTAGATGTACCATAGGCTCATAAATTGTTTTGGACGCACCCAATGGTAACACTAGGTTAGAAGGCTCAAGTGGAAGCTTATTTCGGTCCATTTGGTGATAGTGCTAATCTTGACACAAGATAGGAGCATGGTTTGCGTCGATTGTACCATAGGCTCAAAAATCATTTTGGAGACACTTGATGGAACTACTAGGTGACATGGGTCATTTGGAATCTCGCTTCTTTCCGTTTGGAGAGAGTGCTAGTGTCGGTGCAAGATAGGTGCATGGTTTGCGCTATACGTACCATAGGCTCAGAAATCGTTTTGGACGCACCTGATGGTACCACTAGGTGACGAGGTTCTAGTGGAAGCTCGTTTCGGTCCATTCCAACCTAGTGCTAATCTTGACGCAGGATAGGTGCATGGTTTGAGTCGAATATACCATAGGCTTAGAAATCGTTTTGGACGCAACCGATGGAACTCCAAGGTGACATGGGTCATGCAAAATCTCACTTCTTTCTCTTTGGGGACATTGTTAGTTTTGGTGCAAGATAGCTGCACGCTTTGTGCCAAACATACCAGAGGCTCAGAAGTCGTTTTGGACGCACTCGATGGTACCACCAGGTGACGAGCCTCAAGTGAAAGCTCATTTTGGTCCTTTCGGACATAGTGCTAATCTTGACGCAAGATAGGTGCACGGTTTGCGTCGAACGTACCATAGGCTCGAAAATCATTTTGGATGCACCCAATGGAACTCCTATGTGATGTGGGTCATGTGGAATCTCACTTCTCTCCGTTTGGAGACTGTGTTACTATTGGTGCAAGATAGGTGTACCGTTTGGGCCAAACGTGCCATCGTCTTAGAAATTGTTTTGGACGCACCCGATGGTAATCCTAGGTGACGTGGCTCCAGTGAAAGCTCGGCCCATTTGGGGATAGTGCTAATATTGACGCAAGATAGGTGCACGGTTTGTGTCAAACGTACCATAGGCTCGGAAACCATTTTGCACGCACCCGATGGAACTCCTAGGTGACGTGGGTCATGTGGAATCTTACTTCTTTCCATATGGACACAGTGTTAGTGTCCGTGTAAGATAGGTGCATGGTTTGCGCTAGACGTACCATACGCTCATAAATCATTTTGGACGCTTTCCAATGGTAACACTAGGTTACAAGGCTCAAGTGGAAGCTCATTTCGGGTCCATATGGAGATAGTGCAAATCTTTACACAAGATAGGAGCTCGGTTTGCATCGAACATACCATAGGCTCGTAAATCATTTTGGAGACACTTGATGGAACTCCTAGGTGATGTGGGTCATTTGGAATCTCGCTTCTTTCCGTTTGGAGACAAGTGCTGCTAGTGTCGGTGCAAGATAGGTGCATGGTGTGCGCTAGACGTACCATATGCTTAGAAATCATTTTGGACGCACCGGATGGTACCACTAGGTGACGAGGTTCTAGTGGAAGCTCGTTTCGGTCCGTTTGAACATAGTGCTAATCTGGACGCAAGATAGGTGCACGGTTTACGTCGAACATACCATAGGCACAGAAATCATTTTGGGCACACCAGATGTAACTCCAAGGTTACGTGGGTCATGTGGAATCTCACTTCTTTCTCTTTGGAGAGAGTGTGAGTTTTGGTGCAAGATAGGTGCACGCTTTGTGCCAAACATACCAGAGGCTCAGAAATGGTTTTGGACGCACACGATGGTACCACCAGATGACGAGGCTCAAGTGGAAGCTCGTTTCGGTCCTTTCCTACATAGTGCCAATCTTAACGCAAGATAGGTGCACGGTTTGCATCGAGAGTACCATAGGCTCGGAAATCATTTTGGTCGCACCCGATGGAACTCCTAGGTGATGTGGGTCATGTGGAATCTCACTTCTTCCCGTTTGGAGACACTGTTAGTGTCAGTGCAAGATAGGTGCATGGTTTGCGCTAGACGTACCATAGGCTCATAAATTGTTTTGGATGCACCCAATGGTAACACTAGGTTACAAGGCTCAAGTGGAAGCTCATTTCGGTCCATTTGGAGATAGTGCTAATCTTGACGCAAGATAGGAGCACGATTTACGTTGATCGTACCATAGGCTCAAAAATCATTTTGGAGACACTTGATAGAACTCCTAGGTGACGTGGGTCATTTGGAATCTCGCTTCTTTCTGCATGGAGAGAGTGCTAGTGTCGTTGCAAGATAGGTGCATGGTTTGCGCTATACGTACCACAGGCTCAGAAATTGTTTTGGACGCACTCGATAGTACCACTAGGTGACGAGGTTCTAGTGCAAGCGCGATTTGGTCCGTTTCAACATAGTGCTAATCTTGACGCAAGAATGGTGCACGGTTTGCGTCGAACGTACCATAGGCTAAGAAATCATTTTGGACGCACCCGATGTAACTCCAAGGTGACGTGGGTCATGTGGAATCTCATTTCTTTCTTTTTACAGACAGTGTTAGTTTTGGTGCAAGATAGGTGCACGCTTTGTGCCAAACATACCAGAGGCCCAGAAATTGTTTTGGACGCACTTGATGGTACCACCAAGTGATGAGGCTCAAGTGTAAGCTTGGTTCGGTCCTTTCGGACATAGTGCTAATCTTAACGCAAGATGGGAGCACGGTTTGCATCGAACATACCGTTGGCTCACAAATCATTTTGGACGCACCCGATGTAACTCCAAGGTGACGTGGGTTATGTGGAATCTCACTTCTTTCTTTTTGGAGACAGTGTTAGTTTTGGTGCAAGATAGGTGCACGCTTTGTGCCAAACGTACCAGAGGCTTAGAAATCATTTTGGGACTTTTCGATGGTACCACCAGGTGACGAGGCTCAAGTGGAAGGTCATTTTGGTCCTTTTCAGACATAGTGCTAATCTTGATGCTAGATAGATGCACGGTTTGCGTCGAGCATAACTTAGGCTTGGAAATCATTTTGGACGCACCTAATGGAACTCCTAGGTGACGTGGGTCATGTGGAATCTCACTTCTCTCTGTTTGGAGAATGTGTTAGTGTTGGTGTAAGATAGGTGTACAGTTTGGGCTCAACCAGCCATCGGCTTAGAAATTGTTTTGGACGCACCCGATGGTAATCCTAGGTGATGTGGCTCAAGTGAAAGCTCAGCCTGTTTGGGGATAGTGCTAATCTTGACGCTAGATAGGTGCACGGTTTGTGTCAAATGTACCATAGGCTCAGAAATCATTTTGGACTTTCCGATGGAACTCCAAGGTGACGTGGGTCATGTGGAATCTCACTCCTTTCTCTTTGGAGACAGTGTTAGTTTTGGTGCAAGATAGGTGCACGCTTTGTACCAAACATACCAGAGGCTCAAAAGTCGTTTTGGATGCACTCGATGGTACCACCAGGTGACGTTGCTCAAGTGGAAGCTCATTTCGTTCCATTAAGAGATAGTGCTAATCTTGACGCAAGATAGGTGCACGGTTTGCGTCAAAGCGTACCATAGGCTCGGAAATCATTTTGGACGCTTCGATGGAACTCCTAGGTGACGTGGGTCATGTGGAATCTCACTTCTTTCTCTTTGGATACAGTGTTAGTTTTGGTGCAAGATAGGTGCCCGCTTTGTGCCAAATGTACCGAGGCTCGAGAAGTCATTTTGGACTTTTCGATGGTACCACCGGTGATAAGGCTCAAGTGGAAGCTCAATTCGGTTGTTTCGGACATAGTGCTAATCTTGACGCAAGATAGGTGCAGTTTGCGTCAAATGTACCATAGGCTCGAAATCATTTTGGACTTTTTCGATGGAACTCCTAGGTGACGTCGGTCATGTGGAATCTCACTTCTTTCCGTTTGGAGACCTTTGTTAGTGTTGGTGCAAGATAGATGCATGGTTTGCGCTAGGACGTACCATAGGCTCATAAATTGTTTTGGACACACCCAATGGTAACACTAGGTTACAAGGCTCAAGTGGAAGCTCATTTCGGTCCATTTGGAGATAGTGCTAATCTTGACGCAAGATAGGAGCACGGTTTATGTTGATCGTAACATAGGCTCGAAAATCATTTTGGAGACACTTGATAGAACTCCTAGGTGACGTGGGTCATTTGGAATCTCGCTTCTTTTACGCTTGGAGAGAGTGCTAGTGTCGCTTAAGAGATAGGTGCATGGCTTGCGCTTATACGTACCACAGGCTCCGAAATTGTTTTGGACGCACTTGATGGTACCACTAGGTGACGAGGTTCTAGTGGAAGTGCGATTTGGTCCGTTTCAATATAGTGCTAATCTCGACGAAAGAATGGTGCACGGTTTGCGTCGAACGCATACCACGTGCTAAGAAATCATTTTGGACGCCTTTTGATGTAACTCCAAGGTGACGTGGGTCATGTGGAATCTCATTTCTTTCTTTTTGCAGACAGTGTTAGTTTTTGTGCAAGATAGGTGCACGCTTTGTGCCAAACATACCAGAGACCCAGAAATTGTTTTGGACGCACTTGATGGTACCACCAAGTGACGAGGCTCAAGTGGAAGCTTGTTTCGGTCCTTTCGGACATAGTGCTAATCTTAACGCAAGATGGGAGCACGGTTTGCATCGAACATACCATAGGCTCACAAATCATTTTGGACGCACCCGATGTAACTCCAAGGTGACGTGGGTTATGTGGAATCTCACTTCTTTCTTTTTGGAGACAGTGTTAGTTTTGGTGCATGATAGGTGTACGCTTTGTGCCAAACGTACCAGAAGTTTAGAAATCATTTTGGACGCACTCGTTGGTACCACCAGGTGACGAGGCTCAAGTGGAAGCTCATTCTGGTCCTTCCGGACATAGTGCTAATCTTGATGCTAGATAGATGCACGGTTTGCGTCGAGCATAACTTAGGCTTGGAAATCATTTTGGACGCACCTAATGGAACTCCTAGGTGACGTGGGTCATGTGGAATCTCACTTCTCTTTGTTTGGAGAATGTTTTAGTGTTGGTGCAAGATAGGTGTACAGTTTGGGCTCAACCTGCCATCGGCTTAGAAATCGTTTTGGACGCACCCGATGGTAATCCTAGGTGATGTGGCTCAAGTGAAAGCTCAGCCTGTTTGGGATAGTGCTAATCTTGACGCTAGATAGATGCACGGTTTGTGTCAAATGTACCATTGGCTCAGAAATCATTTTGGACGCACCCGATGGAACTCCAAGGTGACGTGGGTCATGTGGAATCTCACTTCTTTCTCTTTGGAGACAGTGTTAGTTTTGGTGCAAGATAGGTGCACGCTTTGTACCAAACATACTAGAGGCTCAGAAGTCGTTTTGGATGCACTCGATGGTACCACCAGGTGATGTGGCTCAAGTGGAAGCTCATTTCAGTCCATTCAGAGATAGTGCTAATCTTGACGCAAGATAGGTGCACGGTTTGCGTCAAACATACCATAGGCTCGGAAATCATTTTGGACGCACCCGATGGAACTCCTAGGTGACGTGGGTCATGTGGAATCTCACTTCTCTCTCTTTGGATACAGTGTTAGTTTTGGTGCAAGATAGGTGCCTGCTTTGTGCCAAATGTACCGAGGCTCAGAAGTCGTTTTGGACGCACTCGATGGTACCACCAGGTGATAAGGCTCAAGTGGAAGCTCAATTCGGTTGTTTCGGACATAGTGCTAATCTTGACGCAAGATAGGTGCATGGTTTGCGTCAAATGTACCATAGGCTCGGAAATCATTTTGGACGCACCCGATGGAACTCCTAGGTGACGTCGGTCATGTGGATTCTCACTTCTTTCCGTTTGGAGACACTGTTAGTGTTGGTGCAAGATAGGTGCATGGTTTGCGCAAGACGTACCATAGGCTCATAAATTGTTTTGGACACACCCAATGGTAACACTAGGTTACAAGGCTCAAGTGGAAGCTCATTTCGGTCCATTTGGAGATAGTGCTAATCTTGACGCAAGATAGGAGCACGGTTTGCGTTGATCGTACCATAGGCTCGAAAATCGTTTTGGAGACACTTGATAGAACTCCTAGGTGACGTGGGTCATTTGGAATCTCGCTTCTTTCTGCATGGAGAGAGTGCTAGTGTCGTTGCAAGATAGGTGCATGGTTTGCGCTATACGTACCACAGGCTCAGAAATTGTTTTGGACGCACTTGATGGTACCACTAGGTGACGATGTTCTAGTGGAAGCGCGATTTGGTCCGTTTCAACATAGTGGTAATCTTGACACAAGAATGGTGCACGGTTTGCGTCGAACGTACCATAGGCTAAGAAATCATTTTGGACGCACCCGATGTAACTCCAAGGTGACGTGGGTCATGTGGAATCTCATTTCTTTCTTTTTGTAGACAGTATTAGTTTTGGTGCAAGATAGGTGCACGCTTTGTGCCAAACATACTAGAGGCCCAGAAATTATTTTGGACGCACTTGATGGTACCACCAAGTGATGAGGCTCAAGTGCAAGCTTGTTTCGGTCCTTTCGGACATAGTGCTAATCTTAACGCAAGATGGGAGCACGGTTTGCATCGAACATACCGTAGGCTCACAAATCATTTTGGACGCACCCGATGTAACTCCAAGATGATGTGGGTTATGTGGAATCTCACTTCTTTCATTTTGGAGACAGTGTTAGTTTTGGTGCAAGATAGGTGCACGCTTTGTGCCAAACGTACCAGAGGCTTAGAAATCATTTTGGACGCACTCGATGGTACCACCAGGTGACGAGGCTCAAGTGGAAGCTCATTTTGGTCCTTCCGGACATAGTGCTAATCTTGATGCTAGATAGATGCACGGTTTGCGTCGAGCATAACTTAGGCTTGGAAATCATTTTGGACGCACCTAATGGAACTCCTAGGTGACGTGGGTCATGTGGAATCTCACTTCTCTTTGTTTGGAGAATGTTTTAGTGTTGGTGCAAGATAGGTGTACAGTTTGGGCTCAACCTGCCATCGGCTTAGAAATCGTTTTGGACGCACCCGATGGTAATCCTAGGTGATGTGGCTCAAGTGAAAGCTCAGCCTGTTTGGGATAGTGCTAATCTTGACGCTAGATAGGTGCACGGTTTGTGTCAAATGTATCATAGGCTCAGAAATCGTTTTGGACGCACCCGATGGAACTCCTAGGTGACGTCGATCATGTGGATTCTCACTTCTTTCCGTTTGGAGACACTGTTAGTGTTGGTGCAAGATAGGTGCATGATTTACGCTAGACGTACCATAGGCTCATAAATTGTTTTGGACACACCCAATGGTAACACTAGGTTACAAGGCTCAAGTGGAAGCTCATTTCGGTCCATTTGGAGATAGTGCTAATCTTGACGCAAGATAGGAGCACGGTTTGCGTTGATCGTACCATAGGCTCGAAAATCATTTTGGAGACACTTGATAGAACTCCTAGGTGACGTGGGTCATTTGGAATCTCGCTTCTTTTCGCATGGAGGAGTGCTAGTGTCGTTGCAAGATAGGTGCATGGTTTGCGCTATACGTACTACGTGCTCGAGAAATTGTTTTGGACGACTTGATGGTACCACTAGGTGACGAGGTTCTAGTGGAAAGCTCGTGTTGGTCCGTTTGAACATAGTGCTAATCTTGACGCAGGATAGGTGCATGGTTTACGTCGAACGTACCATAGGTACAGAAATCATTTTGGGCACACCCGATGTAACTCCTAGGTGATGTGGGTCATGTGGAATCTCACTTTTTCTCTTTGGAGACAGTGTTAGTTTTGGTGCAAGATAGGTGCATGCTTTGTGCCAAACATACCGAGGCTCAGAAATTGTTTTGGACACACTCGATGGTACCACCAGGTGACGAGCCTCAAGTGAAAGCTCATTTTGGTCCTTTCGGACATAGTGCTAATCTTGACGCAAGATAGGTGCACGGTTTGCGTCGAACGTACCATAGGCATGAAAATCATTTTGGACGCACCCAATGGAACTCCTATGTGATGTGGGTCATGTGGAATCTCTCTTCTCTCCGTTTGGAGACTATGTTAGTATTGGTGCAAGATAGGTGTACCGTTTGGGCCAAACGTTCCATCGTCTTAGAAATTATTTTGGACGCACCCGATGGTAATCCTAGGTGACGTGGCTCCAGTGAAAGCTCGGCCCATTTGGGGATAGTGCTAATATTGACGCAAGATAAGTGCACGGTTTGTGTCAAACGTACCATAGGCTCGGAAATCATTTTGCACGCATCCGATGGAACTCCTAGGTGACGTGGGTCATGTGGAATCCTACTTCTTTCCGTATGGACACAGTGTTAGTGTCCGTGTAAGATAGGTGCATGGTTTGCGCTAGACGTACCATAGGCTCATAAATCATTTTGGACGCACCCAATGGTAACACTAGGTTACAAGGCTCAAGTGGAAGCTCATTTCGGTCCGTATGGAGATAGTGCAAATCTTTACACAAGATAGGAGCACGGTTTGCATCGAACATACCATAGGCTCAGAAATCATTTTGGAGACACTTGATGGAACTCCTAGGTGATGTGGGTCATTTGGAATCTCGCTTCTTTCCGTTTGGAGACAGTGCTAGTGTCGGTGCAAGATAGGTGCATGGTGTGCGCTAGACGTACCATATGCTTAGAAATCATTTTGGACACACCGGATGGTACCACTAGGTGACGAGGTTCTAGTGGAAGCTCGTTTCGGTCCGTTTGAACATAGTGCTAATCTTGATGCAAGATAGGTGCACGGTTTACGTCGAACATACCATAGGCACTGAAATCATTTTGGGCACACCAGATGTAACTCCTAGGTGACGTGGGCCATGTGGAATCTCACTTCTTTATCTTTGGAGACAGTGTGAGTTTTGGTGCAAGATAGGTGCACGCTTTGTGCCAAACATACCAGAGGCTCAGAAATTGTTTTGGACGCGCACGATGGTACCACCAGGTGACGAGGCTCAAGTGGAAGCTCGTTTCGGTCCTTTCCTACATAGTGCCAATCTTAACGCAAGATAGGTGCATGGGTTGCATCGAGAGTACCATAGGCTCGGAAATCATTTTGCACGCACCCGATGGAACTCCTAGGTGATGTGGGTCATGTGGAATCTCACTTCTTCCCGTTTGGAGACACTGTTAGTGTCAGTGCAAGATAGGTGCATGGTTTGCGCTAGACGTACCATAGGCTCATAAATTGTTTTGGACGCACCCAATGGTAACACTAGGTTACAAGGCTCAGAAATCATTTTGGACGCACCCGATGGTAATCCTAGGTGATGTGGCTCAAGTGAAAGCTCAGCCTGTTTAGGGATAGTGCTAATCTTGACGCTAGATAGGTGCACGGTTTGTGTCAAATATACCATAGGCTCAGAAATCATTTTGGACGCACCCGATGGAACTCCAAGGTGACGTGGGTCATGTGGAATCTCACTCCTTTCTCTTTGGAGACAGTGTTAGTTTTGGTGCAAGATAGGTGCACGTTTTGTACCAAACATACCAGAGGCTCAAAAGTCATTTTGGATGCACTCGATGGTACGACCAGGTGACGTGGCTCAAGTGGAAGCTCATTTCGGTCCATTCAGAGATAGTGCTAATCTTGACGCAAGATAGGTGCACGGTTTGCGTCAAACGTACCATAGGCTCGGAAATCATTTTGGACGCACCCAATGGAACTCCTAGGTGACGTGGGTCATGTGGAATCTCACTTCTGTCTCTTTGGATACAGTGTTAGTTTTGGTGCAAGATAGGTGCCCGCTTTGTGCCAAATGTACCGAGGCTCAGAAGTCGTTTTGGACGCACTCGATGGTACCACCAGGTGATAAGGCTCAAGTGGAAGCTCAATTCGGTTGTTTCGGACATAGTGCTAATCTTGACGCAAGATAGGTGCACGGTTTGCGTCAAATGTACCATAGGCTCGGAAATCATTTTGGACGCACCCGATGAAACTCCTATGTGACGTGGGTCGTGTGGAATCTCACTTCTTTCCGTTTGGAGACACTGTTAGTGTCGGTGCAAGATAGGTGCATGGTTTGCGTTAGACGTACCATAGGCTCATAAATTATTTTGGATGCACCCAATGGTAACACTAGGTTACAAGGCTCAAGTGGAAGCTTATTTCAGTCCATTTGGAGATAGTGCTAATCTTGACGCAAGATAGAAGCACGGTTTGCGTTGATCGTACCATAGGCTCAGAAATTGTTTTGGACGCACCTGATGGAACTCCTAGGTGACGTGGGTCTTGTGGAACTCACTTCTTTTCATTTGGATACACTGTTAGTGTCGGTGCAAGATAGGTGCATGGTTTGCGCTAGATGTACCATAGGCTCATAAATTGTTTTGGACGCACCCAATGGTAACACTAGGTTAGAAGGCTCAAGTGGAAGCTTATTTCGGTCCATTTGGTGATAGTGCTAATCTTGACACAAGATAGGAGCATGGTTTGCGTCGATTGTACCATAGGCTCAAAAATCATTTTGGAGACACTTGATGGAACTACTAGGTGACATGGGTCATTTGGAATCTCGCTTCTTTCCGTTTGGAGAGAGTGCTAGTGTCGGTGCAAGATAGGTGCATGGTTTGCGCTATACGTACCATAGGCTCAGAAATCGTTTTGGACGCACCTGATGGTACCACTAGGTGACGAGGTTCTAGTGGAAGCTCGTTTCGGTCCATTCCAACCTAGTGCTAATCTTGACGCAGGATAGGTGCATGGTTTGAGTCGAATATACCATAGGCTTAGAAATCGTTTTGGACGCAACCGATGGAACTCCAAGGTGACATGGGTCATGCAAAATCTCACTTCTTTCTCTTTGGGGACATTGTTAGTTTTGGTGCAAGATAGCTGCACGCTTTGTGCCAAACATACCAGAGGCTCAGAAGTCGTTTTGGACGCACTCGATGGTACCACCAGGTGACGAGCCTCAAGTGAAAGCTCATTTTGGTCCTTTCGGACATAGTGCTAATCTTGACGCAAGATAGGTGCACGGTTTGCGTCGAACGTACCATAGGCTCGAAAATCATTTTGGATGCACCCAATGGAACTCCTATGTGATGTGGGTCATGTGGAATCTCACTTCTCTCCGTTTGGAGACTGTGTTACTATTGGTGCAAGATAGGTGTACCGTTTGGGCCAAACGTGCCATCGTCTTAGAAATTGTTTTGGACGCACCCGATGGTAATCCTAGGTGACGTGGCTCCAGTGAAAGCTCGGCCCATTTGGGGATAGTGCTAATATTGACGCAAGATAGGTGCACGGTTTGTGTCAAACGTACCATAGGCTCGGAAACCATTTTGCACGCACCCGATGGAACTCCTAGGTGACGTGGGTCATGTGGAATCTTACTTCTTTCCATATGGACACAGTGTTAGTGTCCGTGTAAGATAGGTGCATGGTTTGCGCTAGACGTACCATACGCTCATAAATCATTTTGGACGCACCCAATGGTAACACTAGGTTACAAGGCTCAAGTGGAAGCTCATTTCGGTCCATATGGAGATAGTGCAAATCTTTACACAAGATAGGAGCTCGGTTTGCATCGAACATACCATAGGCTCAGAAATCATTTTGGAGACACTTGATGGAACTCCTAGGTGATGTGGGTCATTTGGAATCTCGCTTCTTTCCATTTGGAGACAGTGCTAGTGTCGGTGCAAGATAGGTGCATGGTGTGCGCTAGACGTACCATATGCTCAGAAATCATTTTGGACGCACCGGATGGTACCACTAGGTGACGAGGTTCTAGTGGAAGCTCGTTTCGGTCCGTTTGAACATAGTGCTAATCTGGACGCAAGATAGGTGCACGGTTTACGTCGAACATACCATAGGCACAGAAATCATTTTGGGCACACCAGATGTAACTCCAAGGTTACGTGGGTCATGTGGAATCTCACTTCTTTCTCTTTGGAGAGAGTGTGAGTTTTGGTGCAAGATAGGTGCACGCTTTGTGCCAAACATACCAGAGGCTCAGAAATGGTTTTGGACGCTTTACGATGGTACCACCAGATGACGAGGCTCAAGTGGAAGCTCGTTTGGTCCTTTCCTACATAGTGCCAATCTTAACGCAAGATAGGTGCACGGTTTGCATCGAGAGTACCATAGGCTCGAAATCATTTTGGTCGCACCGATGGAACTCCTAGGTGATGTGGGTCATGTGGAATCTCACTTCTTCCCGCTTGGAGACACCGTTAGTGTCGATTGCAAGATAGGTGCATGGTTTGGCGCTAGACGCGTACCATAGGCTCATAAATTGTTTGGATGCACCCAATGGTAACACTAGGTTACAAGGCTCAAGTGGAAGCTCATTTTGGTCCATTTGGAGATAGTGCTAATCTTGACGCAAGATAGGAGCACGATTTACGTTGATCGCACCATAGGCTCAAAAATCGTTTTGGAGACACTTGATAGAACTCCTAGGTGACGTGGGTCATTTGGAATCTCGCTTCTTCTCGCATGGAGAGAGTGCTAGTGTCGTTGCAAGATAGGTGCATGGTTTGCGCTTATACGTACTACTGTGCTCGAGAAATTGTTTTGGACGCCTTTTCGATAGTACCACTAGGTGACGAGGTTCTAGTGCAAGCGATTTGGTCCGTTTCAACATAGTGCTAATCTTGGACGCAAGAATGGTGCACGGCGGTTTGCGTTGAACGTACCATAGGCTAAGAAATCATTTTGGGACGCACCCGATGTAACTCCAAGGTGGACGTGGGTCATGTGGAATCTCATTTCTTTCTTTTTACAGACAGTGTTAGTTTTGGTGCAAGATAGGTGCACGCTTTGTGCCAAACATACCAGAGGCCCAGAAATTGTTTTGGACGCACTTGATGGTACCACCAAGTGATGAGGCTCAAGTGTAAGCTTGGTTCGGTCCTTTCGGACATAGTGCTAATCTTAACGCAAGATGGGAGCACGGTTTGCATCGAACATACCGTTGGCTCACAAATCATTTTGGACGCACCGATGTAACTCCAAGGTGACGTGGGTTATGTGGAATCTCACTTCTTTCTTTTTGGAGACAGTGTTAGTTTTGGTGCAAGATAGGTGCACGCTTTGTGCCAAACGTACCAGAGGCTTAGAAATCATTTTGGACGCACTCGATGGTACCACCAGGTGACGAGGCTCAAGTGGAAGGTCATTTTGGTCCTTTTCAGACATAGTGCTAATCTTGATGCTAGATAGATGCACGGTTTGCGTCGAGCATAACTTAGGCTTGGAAATCATTTTGGACGCACCTAATGGAACTCCTAGGTGACGTGGGTCATGTGGAATCTCACTTCTCTCTGTTTGGAGAATGTGTTAGTGTTGGTGTAAGATAGGTGTACAGTTTGGGCTCAACCAGCCATCGGCTTAGAAATTGTTTTGGACGCACCCGATGGTAATCCTAGGTGATGTGGCTCAAGTGAAAGCTCAGCCTGTTTGGGGATAGTGCTAATCTTGACGCTAGATAGGTGCACGGTTTGTGTCAAATGTACCATAGGCTCAGAAATCATTTTGGACGCACCCGATGGAACTCCAAGGTGACGTGGGTCATGTGGAATCTCACTCCTTTCTCTTTGGAGACAGTGTTAGTTTTGGTGCAAGATAGGTGCACGCTTTGTACCAAACATACCAGAGGCTCAAAAGTCGTTTTGGATGCACTCGATGGTACCACCAGGTGACGTGGCTCAAGTGGAAGCTCATTTCGATCCATTAAGAGATAGTGCTAATCTTGGACGCAAGATAGGTGCACGGTTTTGCGCCAAACGTACCATAGGCTCGAAATCATTTTGGACGCACCGATGGAACTCCTAGGTGACGTGGGTCATGTGGAATCTCACTTCTTTCTCTTTGGATACACAGTGTTAGTTTTGGTGCAAGATAGGTGCCCGCTTTGTGCCAAATGTACCGAGGCTCGAAGTCATTTTGGACGCTTTTCGATGGTACCACCGGTGATAAGGCTCAAGTGGAAGCTCAATTCGGTTGTTTCGGACATAGTGCTAATCTTGACGCAAGATAGGTGCACGGTTTGGCGCGTCAAATGTACCATAGGCTCGAAATCGCGTTTTGGACGCACCCGATGGAACTCCTAGGTGACGTCGGTCATGTGGAATCTCACTTCTTTCCGTTTGGAGACACCGTTAGTGTGTTGGTGCAAGATAGATGCATGGTTTGCGCTAGACGCACTATAGGCTCATAAATTGTTTTGGACACACCCAATGGTAACACTAGGTTACAAGGCTCAAGTGGAAGCTCATTTCGGTCCATTTGGAGATAGTGCTAATCTTGACGCAAGATAGGAGCACGGTTTGCGTTGATCGTAACATAGGCTCGAAAATCATTTTGGAGACACTTGATAGAACTCCTAGGTGACGTGGGTCATTTGGAATCTCGCTTCTTTCTGCTTGGAGAGAGTGCTAGTGTCGTTGCGAGATAGGTGCATGGCTTGCGCTATACGTACCACAGGCTCCGAAATTGTTTTGGACGCACTTGATGGTACCACTAGGTGACGAGGTTCTAGTGGAAGTGCGATTTGGTCCGTTTCAATATAGTGCTAATCTCGACGAAAGAATGGTGCACGGTTTGCGTCGAACGTACCACAGGCTAAGAAATCATTTTGGACGCACCCGATGTAACTCCAAGGTGACGTGGGTCATGTGGAATCTCACTCCTTTCTCTTTGGAGACAGTGTTAGTTTTGGTGCAAGATAGGTGCACGCTTTGTACCAAACATACCAGAGGCTCAAAAGTCGTTTTGGATGCACTCGATGGCACCACCAGGTGACGTTGCTCAAGTGGAAGCTCATTTCGTTCCATTAAGAGATAGTGCTAATCTTGGACGCAAGATAGGTGCACGGTTTGCGTCAAACGTACCATAGGCTCGAAATCATTTTGGGACGCACCCGATGGAACTCCTAGGTGACGTGGGTCATGTGGAATCTCACTTCTTTCTCTTTGGATACAGTGTTAGTTTTGGTGCAAGATAGGTGCCCGCTTTGTGCCAAATGTACCGAGGCTCGAAGTCATTTTGGGCCTTTTCGATGGTACCACCGGTGATAAGGCTCAAGTGGAAGCTCAATTCGGTTGTTTCGGACATAGTGCTAATCTTGACGCAAGATAGGTGTGCGGTTTGCGTCAAATGTACCATAGGCTCGGAAATCGCGTTTTGGACGCACCCGATGGAACTCCTAGGTGACGTCGGTCATGTGGAATCTCACTTCTTTCCGTTTGGAGACTTTGTTAGTGTTGGTGCAAGATAGATGCATGGTTTGCGCTAGACGTACCATAGGCTCATAAATTGTTTTGACACACCCAATGGTAACACTAGGTTACAAGGCTCAAGTGGAAGCTCATTTCGGTCCATTTGGAGATAGTGCTAATCTTGGACGCAAGATAGGAGCACGGTTTGCGTTGATCGTAACATAGGCTCGAAAATCATTTTGGAGACACTTGATAGAACTCCTAGGTGACGTGGGTCATTTGGAATCTCGCTTCTTTTCGCTTGGAGAGAGTGCTAGTGTCGTTCTTGAGATAGGTGCATGGCTTGCGCTATCGTACCACTGAGCTCGAAATTGTTTTGGACGACTTGATGGTACCACTAGGTGACGAGGTTCTAGTGGAAGTGCGATTTGGTCCGTTTCAATATAGTGCTAATCTCGACGAAAGAATGGTGCACGGTTTGCGTCGAACGTACCACAGGCTAAGAAATCATTTTGGACGCACCCGATGTAACTCCAAGGTGGCGTGGGTCATGTGGAATCTCATTTCTTTCTTTTGCGCATGTGTTAGTTTTTGTGCAAGATAGGTGCACGCTTTGTGCCAAACATACGAGAGACCAGAAATTGTTTTGGGACGCACTTGATGGTACCACCAAGTGACGAGGCTCAAGTGGAAGCTTGTTTCGGTCCTTTCGGACATAGTGCTAATCTTAACGCAAGATGGGAGCACGGTTTGCATCGAACATACCATAGGCTCACAAATCATTTTGGACGCACCCGATGTAACTCCAAGGTGACGTGGGTTATGTGGAATCTCACTTCTTTCTTTTTGGAGAGCAGTGTTAGTTTTGGTGCATGATAGGTGTACGCTTTGTGCCAAAGCGTACGGAAGTTTAGAAATCATTTTGGGCCTTTTCGTTGGTACCACCGGTGACGAGGCTCAAGTGGAAGCTCATTACGGTCCTTGGGACATAGTGCTAATCTTGATGCTAGATAGATGCACGGTTTGCGTCGAGCATAACTTAGGCTTGAAATCATTTTGGGACGCACCTAATGGAACTCCTAGGTGACGTGGGTCATGTGGAATCTCACTTCTCTTTGTTTGGAGAATGTTTTAGTGTTGGTGCAAGATAGGTGTACAGTTTGGGCTCAACCTGCCATCGGCTTAGAAATCGTTTTGGACGCACCCGATGGTAATCCTAGGTGATGTGGCTCAAGTGAAAGCTCAGCCTGTTTGGGGATAGTGCTAATCTTGACGCTAGATAGGTGCACGGTTTGTGTCAAATGTACCATAGGCTCAGAAATCATTTTGGACGCACCCGATGGAACTCCAAGGTGACGTGGGTCATGTGGAATCTCACTCCTTTCTCTTTGGAGACAGTGTTAGTTTTGGTGCAAGATAGGTGCACGCTTTGTACCAAACATACCAGAGGCTCAAAAGTCGTTTTGGATGCACTCGATGGTACCACCAGGTGACGTTGCTCAAGTGGAAGCTCATTTCGTTCCATTAAGAGATAGTGCTAATCTTGACGCAAGATAGGTGCACGGTTTGCGTCAAACGTACCATAGGCTCGGAAATCATTTTGGACGCACCCGATGGAACTCCTAGGTGACGTGGGTCATGTGGAATCTCACTTCTTTCTCTTTGGATACGGTGTTAGTTTTGGTGCAAGATAGGGTGCCGCTTTGTGCCAAAAATGTACCGAGGCTCGAAGTCATTTTGGACTTTTCGATGGTACCACCGGTGATAAGGCTCAAGTGGAAGCTCAATTCGGTTGTTTGGGACATAGTGCTAATCTTGACGCAAGATAGGTGCACGGTTTGCGTCAAATGTACCATAGGCTCGGAAATCATTTTGGGACGCACCGATGGAACTCCTAGGTGACGTCGGTCATGTGGAATCTCACTTCTTTCCGTTTGGAGACACTTTGTTAGTGTTGGTGCAAGATAGATGCATGGTTTTGCGCTAGGCGTACCATAGGCTCATAAATTGTTTTGGACACACCCAATGGTAACACTAGGTTACAAGGCTCAAGTGGAAGCTCATTTCGGTCCATTTGGAGATAGTGCTAATCTTGACGCAAGATAGGAGCACGGTTTGCGTTGATCGTAACATAGGCTCGAAAATCATTTTGGAGACACTTGATAGAACTCCTAGGTGACGTGGGTCATTTGGAATCTCGCTTCTTCTCGCTTGGAGAGAGTGCTAGTGTCGTTCTTGAGATAGGTGCATGGCTTTGCGCTATACGTACCTGAGCTCGAAATTGTTTTGGACGCACTTGATGGTACCACTAGGTGACGAGGTTCTAGTGGAAGTGCGATTTGGTCCGTTTCAATATAGTGCTAATCTCGACGAAAGAATGGTGCACGGTTTGCGTCGAACGTACCACAGGCTAAGAAATCATTTTGGACGCACCCGATGTAACTCCAAGGTGACGTGGGTCATGTGGAATCTCATTTCTTTCTTTTTGCAGACAGTGTTAGTTTTTGTGCAAGATAGGTGCACGCTTTGTGCCAAACATACCAGAGACCCAGAAATTGTTTTGGACGCACTTGATGGTACCACCAAGTGACGAGGCTCAAGTGGAAGCTTGTTTCGGTCCTTTCGGACATAGTGCTAATCTTAACGCAAGATGGGAGCAAGGTTTGCATCGAACATACCATAGGCTCACAAATCATTTTGGACGCACCCGATGTAACTCCAAGGTGACGTGGGTTATGTGGAATCTCACTTCTTTCTTTTTGGAGACAGTGTTAGTTTTGGTGCATGATAGGTGTACGCTTTGTGCCAAACGTACCAGAAGTTTAGAAATCATTTTGGACGCACTCGTTGGTACCACCAGGTGACGAGGCTCAAGTGGAAGCTCATTCTGGTCCTTCAGGACATAGTGCTAATCTTGATGCTAGATAGATGCACGGTTTGCGTCGAGCATAACTTAGGCTTGGAAATCATTTTGGACGCACCTAATGGAACTCCTAGGTGACGTGGGTCATGTGGAATCTCACTTCTCTTTGTTTGGAGAATGTTTTAGTGTTGGTGCAAGATAGGTGTACAGTTTGGGCTCAACTTTTGCCATCGGCTTAGAAATCGTTTTGGACTTTTTGATGGTAATCCTAGGTGATGTGGCTCAAGTGAAAGCTCACCTGTTTGGGGATAGTGCTAATCTTGACGCTAGATAGGTGCACGGTTTGTGTCAAATGTACCATAGGCTCAGAAATCATTTTGGGCCTTTTGCGATGGAACTCCAAGGTGCGTGGGTCATGTGGAATCTCACTCCTTTCTCTTTGGAGCAGTGTTAGTTTTGGTGCAAGATAGGTGCACGCTTTGTACCAAACATACCGAGAGGCTCAAAAGTCGTTTTGGATGCACTCGATGGTACCACCCGGTGACGCGTTGCTCAAGTGGAAGCTCATTTCGTTCCATTAAGAGATAGTGCTAATCTTGGACGCAAGATAGGTGCACGGTTTGCGTCAAACGTACCATAGGCTCGGAAATCATTTTGGGACGCACCGATGGAACTCCTAGGTGACGTGGGTCATGTGGAATCTCACTTCTTTCTCTTTGGATACGATGTTAGTTTTGGTGCAAGATAGGTGCCCGCTTTGTGCCAAATGTACCGAGGCTCGAAGTCATTTTGGGACGCACTCGATGGTACCACCGGTGATAAGGCTCAAGTGGAAGCTCAATTCGGTTGTTTCGGACATAGTGCTAATCTTGACGCAAGATAGGTGCACGGTTTGCGTCAAATGTACCATAGGCTCGGAAATCATTTTGGACGCACCCGATGGAACTCCTAGGTGACGTCGGTCATGTGGAATCTCACTTCTTTCCGTTTGGAGACACTGTTAGTGTTGGTGCAAGATAGATGCATGGTTTGCGCTAGACGTACCATAGGCTCATAAATTGTTTTGGACACACCCAATGGTAACACTAGGTTACAAGGCTCAAGTGGAAGCTCATTTCGGTCCATTTGGAGATAGTGCTAATCTTGACGCAAGATAGGAGCACGGTTTGCGTTGATCGTAACATAGGCTCGAAAATCATTTTGGAGACACTTGATAGAACTCCTAGGTGACGTGGGTCATTTGGAATCTCGCTTCTTTCTGCTTGGAGAGAGTGCTAGTGTCGTTGCGAGATAGGTGCATGGCTTGCGCTATACGTACCACAGGCTCCGAAATTGTTTTGGACGCACTTGATGGTACCACTAGGTGACGAGGTTCTAGTGGAAGTGCGATTTGGTCCGTTTCAATATAGTGCTAATCTCGACGAAAGAATGGTGCACGGTTTGCGTCGAACGTACCACAGGCTAAGAAATCATTTTGGACGCACCCGATGTAACTCCAAGGTGACGTGGGTCATGTGGAATCTCATTTCTTTCTTTTTGCAGACAGTGTTAGTTTTTGTGCAAGATAGGTGCACGCTTTGTGCCAAACATACCAGAGACCCAGAAATTGTTTTGGACGCACTTGATGGTACCACCAAGTGACGAGGCTCAAGTGGAAGCTTGTTTCGGTCCTTTCGGACATAGTGCTAATCTTAACGCAAGATGGGAGCAAGGTTTGCATCGAACATACCATAGGCTCACAAATCATTTTGGACGCACCCGATGTAACTCCAAGGTGACGTGGGTTATGTGGAATCTCACTTCTTTCTTTTTGGAGACAGTGTTAGTTTTGGTGCATGATAGGTGTACGCTTTGTGCCAAACGTACCAGAAGTTTAGAAATCATTTTGGACGCACTCGTTGGTACCACCAGGTGACGAGGCTCAAGTGGAAGCTCATTCTGGTCCTTCCGGACATAGTGCTAATCTTGATGCTAGATAGATGCACGGTTTGCGTCGAGCATAACTTAGGCTTGGAAATCATTTTGGACGCACCTAATGGAACTCCTAGGTGACGTGGGTCATGTGGAATCTCACTTCTCTTTGTTTGGAGAATGTTTTAGTGTTGGTGCAAGATAGGTGTACAGTTTGGGCTCAACCTGCCATCGGCTTAGAAATCGTTTTGGACGCACCCGATGGTAATCCTAGGTGATGTGGCTCAAGTGAAAGCTCAGCCTGTTTGGGGATAGTGCTAATCTTGACGCTAGATAGGTGCACGGTTTGTGTCAAATGTACCATAGGCTCAGAAATCATTTTGGACGCACCCGATGGAACTCCAAGGTGACGTGGGTCATGTGGAATCTCACTCCTTTCTCTTTGGAGACAGTGTTAGTTTTGGTGCAAGATAGGTGCACGCTTTGTACCAAACATACCAGAGGCTCAAAAGTCGTTTTGGATGCACTCGATGGTACCACCAGGTGACGTTGCTCAAGTGGAAGCTCATTTCGTTCCATTAAGAGATAGTGCTAATCTTGGACGCAAGATAGGTGCACGGTTTGCGCCAAACGTACCATAGGCGGAAATCATTTTGGACGCACTTTCGATGGAACTCCTAGGTGACGTGGGTCATGTGGAATCTCACTTCTTTCTCTTTGGATACAGTGTTAGTTTTGGTGCAAGATAGGTGCCCGCTTTGTGCCAAATGTACCGAGGCTCGAAGTCATTTTGGGACTTTTCGATGGTACCACCGGTGATAAGGCTCAAGTGGAAGCTCAATTGGTTGTTTCGGACATAGTGCTAATCTTGGACGCAAGATAGGTGCACGGTTTGCGTCAAATGTACCATAGGCTCATAAATCATTTTGGACGTACCCGATGGAACTCCTAGGTGACTTGGGTCATGTGGAATCTCACTTCTTTCCGTTTGGAGACTTTGTTAGTGTTGGTGCAAGATAGGTGCATGGTTTGCGCTAGACGCGTACCATAGGCTCATAAATTGTTTTGGACACACCCAATGGTAACACTAGGTTACAAGGCTCAAGTGGAAGCTCATTTCGGTCCATTTGGAGATAGTGCTAATCTTGGACGCAAGATAGGAGCACGGTTTTTGCGTTGATCGTAACATAGGCTCGAAAATCATTTTGGAGACACTTGATAGAACTCCTAGGTGACGTGGGTCATTTGGAATCTCGCTTCTTTCGCTTGGAGAGAGTGCTAGTGTCGTTTATGAGATAGGTGCATGGCTTGGCGCTATATCGTACCACACGAGCTCGAAATTGTTTTGGACGCACTTGATGGTACCACTAGGTGACGAGGTTCTAGTGGAAGTGCGATTTGGTCCGTTTCAATATAGTGCTAATCTCGACGAAAGAATGGTGCACGGTTTGCGTCGAACGTACCACAGGCTAAGAAATCATTTTGGACGCACCCGATGTAACTCCAAGGTGGCGTGGGTCATGTGGAATCTTTCTTTTCTTTTCTTTTTGCGAAGCGGTGTTAGTTTTTGTGCAAGATAGGTGCACGCTTTGTGCCAAACATACCAGAGACCCAGAAATTGTTTTGGACGCACTTGATGGTACCACCAAGTGACGAGGCTCAAGTGGAAGCTTGTTTCGGTCCTTTCGGACATAGTGCTAATCTTAACGCAAGATGGGAGCAAGGTTTGCATCGAACATACCATAGGCTCACAAATCATTTTGGACGCACCCGATGTAACTCCAAGGTGACGTGGGTTATGTGGAATCTCACTTCTTTCTTTTTGGAGACAGTGTTAGTTTTGGTGCATGATAGGTGTACGCTTTGTGCCAAACGTACCAGAAGTTTAGAAATCATTTTGGACGCACTCGTTGGTACCACCAGGTGACGAGGCTCAAGTGGAAGCTCATTCTGGTCCTTCCGGACATAGTGCTAATCTTGATGCTAGATAGATGCACGGTTTGCGTCGAGCATAACTTAGGCTTGGAAATCATTTTGGACGCACCTAATGGAACTCCTAGGTGACGTGGGTCATGTGGAATCTCACTTCTCTTTGTTTGGAGAATGTTTTAGTGTTGGTGCAAGATAGGTGTACAGTTTGGGCTCAACCTGCCATCGGCTTAGAAATCGTTTTGGACGCACCCGATGGTAATCCTAGGTGATGTGGCTCAAGTGAAAGCTCAGCCTGTTTGGGGATAGTGCTAATCTTGACGCTAGATAGGTGCACGGTTTGTGTCAAATGTACCATTGGCTCAGAAATCATTTTGGGACGCTTTTGATGGAACTCCAAGGTGACGTGGGTCATGTGGAATCTCACTTCTTTCTCTTTGGAGCGGTGTTAGTTTTGGTGCAAGATAGGTGCACGCTTTGTACCAAACATACTAGAGGCTCAGAAGTCGTTTTGGATGCACTCGATGGTACCACCAGGTGACGTGGCTCAAGTGGAAGCTCATTTCGGTCCATTCGGAGATAGTGCTAATCTTGGACGCAAGATAGGTGCACGGTTTGCGTCAAACGTACCATAGGCTCGGAAATCATTTTGGGCGCACCCGATGGAACTCCTAGGTGACGTGGGTCATGTGGAATCTCACTCTCTCTCTTTGGATACAAGTGTTAGTTTTGGTGCAAGATAGGTGCCTACTTTGTGCCAAATGTACCGAGGCTCGAAGTCATTTTGGGACTTTTCGATGGTACCACCGGTGATAAGGCTCAAGTGGAAGCTCAATTCGGTTGTTTCGGACATAGTGCTAATCTTGACGCAAGATAGGTGTATGGTTTGCGTCAAATGTACCATAGGCTCGGAAATCATTTTGGACGCACCCGATGGAACTCCTAGGTGACGTCGGTCATGTGGATTCTCACTTCTTTCCATTTGGAGACACTGTTAGTGTTGGTGCAAGATAGGTGCATGGTTTGCGCAAGACGTACCATAGGCTCATAAATTGTTTTGGACACACCCAATGGTAACACTAGGTTACAAGGCTCAAGTGGAAGCTCATTTCGGTCCATTTGGAGATAGTGCTAATCTTGACGCAAGATAGGAGCACGGTTTGCGTTGATCGTGCCATAGGCTCGAAAATCGTTTTGGAGACACTTGATAGAACTCCTAGGTGACGTGGGTCATTTGGAATCTCGCTTCTTTCTGCATGGAGAGAGTGCTAGTGTCGTTGCAAGATAGGTGCATGGTTTGCGCTATACGTACCATAGGCTCAGAAATTGTTTTGGACGCACTTGATGGTACCACTAGGTGACGATGTTCTAGTGGAAGCGCGATTTGGTCCGTTTCAACATAGTGGTAATCTTGACACAAGAATGGTGCATGGTTTGCGTCGAACGTACCATAGGCTAAGAAATCATTTTGGTCGCACCCGATGTAACTCCAAGGTGACGTGGGTCATGTGGAATCTCATTTCTTTCTTTTTGTAGACAGTATTAGTTTTGGTGCAAGATAGGTGCACGCTTTGTGCCAAACATACTAGAGGCCCAGAAATTATTTTGGACGCACTTGATGGTACCACCAAGTGATGAGGCTCAAGTGCAAGCTTGTTTCGGTCCTTTCGGACATAGTGCTAATCTTAACGCAAGATGGGAGCACGGTTTGCATCGAACATACCGAAGGCTCACAAATCATTTTGGACGCACCCGATGTAACTCCAAGATGATGTGGGTTATGTGGAATCTCACTTCTTTCGTTTTGGAGACAGTGTTAGTTTTGGTGCAAGATAGGTGCACGCTTTGTGCCAAACGTACCAGAGGCTTAGAAATCATTTTGGACGCACTCGATGGTACCACCAGGTGACGAGGCTCAAGTGGAAGCTCATTTTGGTCCTTTCGGACATAGTGCTAATCTTGATGCTAGATAGATGCACGGTTTGCGTCGAGCATAACTTAGGCTTGGAAATCATTTTGGACGCACCTAATGGAACTCCTAGGTGACGTGGGTCATGTGGAATCTCACTTCTCTTTGTTTGGAGAATGTGTTAGTGTTGGTGCAAGATAGGTGTACAGTTTGGGCTCAACCTGCCATCGGCTTAGAAATCATTTTGGACGCACCCAATGGTAATCCTAGGTGATGTGGCTCAAGTGAAAGCTCAGCCTGTTTGGGGATAGTGCTAATCTTGACGCTAGATAGGTGCACGGTTTGTGTCAAATGTATCATAGGCTCAGAAATCATTTTGGACGCACCCGATGGAACTCCTAGGTGACGTCGATCATGTGGATTCTCACTTCTTTCCGTTTGGAGACACTGTTAGTGTTGGTGCAAGATAGGTGCATGATTTACGCTAGACGTACCATAGGCTCATAAATTGTTTTGGACACACCCAATGGTAACACTAGGTTACAAGGCTCAAGTGGAAGCTCATTTCGGTCCATTTGGAGATAGTGCTAATCTTGGACTTAAAGACAGAGCACGGTTTGCGTTGATCGTACCATAGGCTCGAAAATCATTTTGGAGACACTTGATAGAACTCCTAGGTGACGTGGGTCATTTGGAATCTCGCTTCTTTTTCGCATGGAGGAGTGCTAGTGTCGTTGCAAGATAGGTGCATGGTTTGCGCTATACGTACCACAGGCTCAGAAATTGTTTTGGACGCACTTGATGGTACCACTAGGTGACGAGGTTCTAGTGGAAAGCTCGTTTCGGTCCGTTTGAACATAGTGCTCATCTTGACGCAGGATAGGTGCATGGTTTACGTCGAACGTACCATAGGTACAGAAATCATTTTGGGCACACCCGATGTAACTCCTAGGTGATGTGGGTCATGTGGAATCTCACTTTTTCTCTTTGGAGACAGTGTTAGTTTTGGTGCAAGATAGGTGCATGCTTTGTGCCAAACATACCAGAGGCTCAGAAATTGTTTTGGACACACTCGATGGTACCACCAGGTGACGAGCCTCAAGTGAAAGCTCATTTTGGTCCTTTCGGACATAGTGCTAATCTTGACGCAAGATAGGTGCACAGTTTGCGTCGAACGTACCATAGGCATGAAAATCATTTTGGACGCACCCAATGGAACTCCTATGTGATGTGGGTCATGTGGAATCTCTCTTCTCTCCGTTTGGAGACTATGTTAGTATTGGTGCAAGATAGGTGTACCGTTTGGGCCAAACGTGCCATCGTCTTAGAAATTATTTTGGACGCACCCGATGGTAATCCTAGGTGACGTGGCTCCAGTGAAAGCTCGGCCCATTTGGGGATAGTGCTAATATTGATGCAAGATAAGTGCACGGTTTGTGTCAAACGTACCATAGGCTCGGAAATCATTTTGCACGCATCCGATGGAACTCCTAGGTGACGTGGGTCATGTGGAATCCTACTTCTTTCCGTATGGACACAGTGTTAGTGTCCGTGTAAGATAGGTGCATGGTTTGCGCTAGACGTACCATAGGCTCATAAATCATTTTGGACGCACCCAATGGTAACACTAGGTTACAAGGCTCAAGTGGAAGCTCATTTCGGTCCGTATGGAGATAGTGCAAATCTTTACACAAGATAGGAGCACGGTTTGCATCGAACATACCATAGGCTCAGAAATCATTTTGGAGGCACTTGATGGAACTCCTAGGTGATGTGGGTCATTTGGAATCTTGCTTCTTTCCGTTTGGAGACAGTGCTAGTGTCGGTGCAAGATAGGTGCATGGTGTGCGCTAGACGTACCATATGCTTAGAAATCATTTTGGATGCACCGGATGGTACCACTAGGTGACGAGGTTCCAGTGGAAGCTCGTTTCGGTCCGTTTGAACATAGTGCTAATCTTGACGCAAGATAGGTGCACGGTTTACGTCGAACATACCATAGGCACTGAAATCATTTTGGGCACACCAGATGTAACTCCTAGCTGACGTGGGCCATGTGGAATCTCACTTCTTTCTCTTTGGAGACAGTGTGAGTTTTGGTGCAAGATAGGTGCACGCTTTGTGCCAAACATACCAGAGGCTCAGAAATTGTTTTGGACGCGCACGATGGTACCACCAGGTGACGAGGCTCAAGTGGAAGCTCGTTTCGGTCCTTTCCTACATAGTGCCAATCTTAACGCAAGATAGGTGCATGGGTTGCATCGAGAGTACCATAGGCTCAGAAATCATTTTGCACGCACCCGATGGAACTCCTAGGTGATGTGGGTCATGTGGAATCTCACTTCTTCCCGTTTGGAGACACTGTTAGTGTCAGTGCAAGATAGGTGCATGGTTTGCGCTAGACGTACCATAGGCTCATAAATTGTTTTGGACGCACCCAATGGTAACACTAGGTTACAAGGCTCAGAAATCGTTTTGGACGCACCCGATGGTAATCCTAGGTGATGTGGCTCAAGTGAAAGCTCAGCCTGTTTGGGGATAGTGCTAATCTTGACGCTAGATAGGTGCACGGTTTGTGTCAAATGTACCATAGGCTCAGAAATCATTTTGGCCTTGCCGATGGAACTCCAAGGTGGCGTGGGTCATGTGGAATCTCACTCCTTTCTCTTTGGAGACAAGTGTTAGTTTTGGTGCAAGATAGGTGCACGCTTTGTACCAAACATACCGAGGCTCAAAAGTCATTTTGGATGCACTCGATGGTACGACCACCGGTGGCGTGGCTCAAGTGGAAGCTCATTTCGGTCCATTCAGAGATAGTGCTAATCTTGGACGCAAGATAGGTGCACGGTTTTTGCGTCAAAGCGTACCATAGGCTCGAAATCATTTTGGACGCACCCAATGGAACTCCTAGGTGACGTGGGTCATGTGGAATCTCACTGTCTCTTTGGATACAAAGTGTTAGTTTTGGTGCAAGATAGGTGCCCGCTTTGTGCCAAATGTACCGAGGCTCGAAGTCGTTTTGGGCCTTTTCGATGGTACCACCGGTGATAAGGCTCAAGTGGAAGCTCAATTCGGGTTGTTTAGGACATAGTGCTAATCTTGGACGCAAGATAGGTGCACGCGGTTTGCGTCAAATGTACCATAGGCTCGGAAATCATTTGGGACGCACCGATGGAACTCCTAGGTGACGTCGGTCATGTGGAATCTCACTTCTTTCCGTTTGGAGACACCTTTGTTAGTGTTGGTGCAAGATAGATGCATGGTTTGCGCTAGACGTACCATAGGCTCATAAATTGTTTTGGACACACCCAATGGTAACACTAGGTAACAAGGCTCAAGTGGAAGCTCATTTCGGTCCATTTGGAGATAGTGCTAATCTTGACGCAAGATAGGAGCACGGTTTGCGTTGATCGTACCATAGGCTCGAAAATCATTTTGGAGACACTTGATAGAACTCCTAGGTGACGTGGGTAATTTGGAATCTCGCTTCTTTTCCGCTTGAGAGAGTGCTAGTGTCGATTCTTGAGATAGGTGCATGGTTTGCGCTATACGTACCACAGGCTCAGAAATTGTTTTGGACGCACTTGATGGTACCACTAGGTGACGATGTTCTAGTGGAAGCGCGATTTGGTCCGTTTCAACATAGTGGTAATCTTGACACAAGAATGGTGCACGGTTTGCATCGAACGTACCATAGGGTAAGAAATCATTTTGGACGCACCCGATGTAACTCCAAGGTGACGTGGGTCATGTGGAATCTCATTTCTTTCTTTTTGCAGACAGTATTAGTTTTGGTGCAAGATAGGTGCACGCTTTATGCCAAACATACCAGAGGCCTAGAAATTGTTTTGGATGCACATGATGGTACCACCAAGTGACGAGGCACAAGTGGAAGCTTGTTTCGGTCCTTTCGGACATAGTTCAAATCTTAACACAAGATGGGAGCACGGTTTGCATCGAACATACCGTAGGCTCACAAATCATTTTGGACGCACCCGATGTAACTCCAAGATGACGTGGGTTATGTGGAATCTCACTTCTTTCTTTTTGGAGACAGTGTTAGTTTTTGTGCAAGATAGGTGCACGCTTTGTGCCAAACGTACCAGAGGCTTAGAAATCATTTTGGACGCACTCGATGGTACCACCAGGTGACGAGGCTCAAGTGGAAGCTCATTTTGGTCCTTTCGGACATAGTGCTAATCTTGATGCCAGATAGATGCACGGTTTGCGTCGAGCATAACTTAGGCTTGGAAATCATTTTGGACGCACCTAAAGGAACTCCTAGGTGACGTGGGTCATGTGGAATCTCACTTCTCTCTGTTTGGAGAATGTGTTAGTGTTGGTGCAAGATAGGTGTACAGTTTGGGCTCAACCTGCCAACGGCTTAGAAATCGTTTTGGACGCACTCGATGGTAATCCTAGGTGATGTGGCTCAAGTGAAAGCTCAGCCTGTTTGGGGATAGTGCTAATCTTGACGCTAGATAGGTGCACGGTTTGTGTCAAATGTACCATAGGCTCAGAAATCGTTTTGGACGCACCCGATGGAACTCCTAGGTGACGTCGGTCATGTGGATTCTCACTTCTTTCCGTTTGGAGACACTGTTAGTGTTGGTGCAAGATAGGTGCATAGTTTACGCTAGACGTACCATAGGCTCATAAATTATTTTGGACACACCCAATGGTAACACTAGGTTACAAGGCTCAAGTGGAAGCTCATTTCGGTCCATTTGGAGATAGTGCTAATCTTGACGCAAGATAGGAGCACGGTTTGCGTTGATCGTAACATAGGCTCGAAAATCATTTTGGAGACACTTGATAGAACTCCTAGGTGACGTGGGTCATTTGGAATCTCGCTTCTTTCTGCATGGAGAGAGTGCTAGTGTCGTTGCAAGATAGGTGCGTGGTTTGCGCTATACGTACCACAGGCTCAGAAATTGTTTTGGACGCACTTGATGGTACCACTAGGTGACGAGGTTCTAGTGGAAGCGCGATTTGGTCTGTTTCAACATAGTGCTAATCTTGACGAAAGAATGGTGCACGGTTTGCGTCAACATACCATATGCTAAGAAATCATTTCGGACGCACCCGATGTAACTCTAAGGTGACGTGGGTCATGTGGAATCTCATTTCTTTCTTTTTGCAGACAGTGTTAGTTTTGGTGCAAGATAGGTGCACGCTTTGTGCCAAACATACCAGAGGCCCAGAAATTGTTTTGGACGCACTTGATGGTACCACCAAGTGACGAGGCTCAAGTGGAAGCTTGTTTCGGTCCTTTCGGACATAGTTCTAATCTTAACGCAAGATGGGAGCACGGTTTGCATCGAACATACCGTAGGCTCACAAATCATTTTGGACGCACCCGATGTAACTCCAAGATGACGTGGGTTATGTGGAATCTCACTTCTTTCTTTTTGGAGACAGTGTTAGTTTTGGTGCAAGATAGGTGCACGCTTTGTGCCAAACGTACCAGAGGCTTAGAAATCATTTTGGACGCACTCGATGGTACCACCAGGTGACGAGGCTCAAGTGGAACCTCATTTTGGTCCTTTCGGACATAGTGCTAATCTTGATGCCAGATAGATGCACGGTTTGCGTCGAGCATAACTTAGGTTTGGAAATCATTTTGGACGCACCTAATGGAACTCCTAGGTGACGTGGGTCATGTGGAATCTCACTTCTCTCTGTTTGGAGAATGTGTTAGTGTTGGTGCAAGATAGGTGTACAGTTTGGGCTCAAACTGCCAACGGCTTAGAAATCGTTTTGGACGCACTCGATGGTAATCCTAGGTGATGTGGCTCAAGTGAAAGCTCGGCCTGTTTGGGGATAGTGCTAATCTTGACGCTAGATAGGTGCACGGTTTGTGTCAAATGTACCATAGGCTCAGAAATCATTTTGGACGCACCCGATGGAACTCCTAGGTGACGTTGGTCATGTGGATTCTCACTTCTTTCCGTTTAGAGACACTGTTAGTGTTGGTGCAAGATAGGTGCATGGTTTGCGCTAGACGTACCATAGGCTCATAAATTGTTTTGGACACACCCAATGGGAACACTAGGTTACAAGGCTCAAGTGGAAGCTCATTTCGGTCCATTTGGAGATAGTGCTAATCTTGACGCAAGATAGGAGCACGGTTTGCGTTGATCGTACCATAGGCTCGAAAATCATTTTGGAGACACTTGATAGAACTCCTAGGTGACGTGGGTCATTTGGAATCTCGCTTCTTTCTGCATAGAGAGAGTGCTAGTGTCGTTGCAAGATAGGTGCATGGTTTGCGCTATACGTACCATAGGCTCAGAAATTGTTTTGGACGCACTTGATGATACCACTAGGTGACGAGGTTCTAGTGGAAAGCTCGTTTCGGTCCGTTTGAACATAGTGCTAATCTTGACGCAAGAATGGTGCACAGTTTGCGTCAACGTACCATAGGCTAAGAAATCATTTTGGACGCACCCGATGTAACTCCAAGGTGACGTGGGTCATGTGGAATCTCATTTCTTTCTTTTTGCAGATAGTGTTAGTTTTGGTGCAAGATAGGTGCACACTTTGTGCCAAACATACCAGAGGCCCAGAAATTGTTTTGGACACACTTGATGGTACCACCAAGTGACGAGGCTCAAGTGGAAGCTTGTTTCGGTCCTTTCGGACATAGTGCTAATCTTAACGCAAGATGGGAGCACGGTTTGCATCGAACATACCATAGGCTCACAAATCATTTTGGACGCACCTGATGTAACTCTAAGGTGACGTGGGTTATGTGGAATCTCACTTCTTTCTTTTTGGAGACAGTGTTAGTTTTGGTGCAAGATAGGTGCACGCTTTGTGCCAAACGTACTAGAGGCTTAAAAATCATTTTGGAAGCACTCGATGGTACCACCAGGTGACGAGGCTCAAGTGGAAGCTCATTTTGGTCCTTTCGGACATAGTGCTAATCTTGATGCTAGATAGATGCACGGTTTGCGTCGAGCATAACTTAGGCTTGGAAATCATTTTGGACGCACCTAATAGAACTCCTAGGTGACGTGGGTCATGTGGAATCTCACTTCTCTCTGTTTGGAGAATATGTTAGTGTTGGTGCAAGATAGGTGTACAGTTTGGGCTCAACCTGCCATCGGCTTAGAAATCATTTTGGAAGCACCCAATGGTAATCCTAGGTGATGTGGCTCAAGTGAAAGCTCAGCTTGTTTGGGGATAGTGCTAATCTTGACGCGCTAGATAGGTGCTGCGGTTTGTGTCAAATGTACCATAGGCTCGAGAAATTGTTTTGGACGCACTTTTGATGGAACTCCTAGGTGACGTGGGTCATGTGGATTCTCACTTCTTTCCGTTTGGAGACTTTGTTAGTGTTGGTGCAAGATAGGCACGCTTTGTACCAAACATACCAGAGGCTCAGAAGTCATTTTGGATGCACTCGATGGTACAACCAGGTGACGTGGCTCAAGTGGAAGCTCATTTCGGTCCATTCAGAGATAGTGCTAATCTTGGACGCAAGATAGGGGTGCGGTTTGCGTCAAACGTACCATAGGCTCGGAAATCATTTTGGACGCACCCGATGGAACTCCTAGGTGACGTGGGTCATGTGGAATCTCACTTCTTTCTCTTTGGATACAGTGTTAGTTTTGGTGCAAAATAGGTGCCCGCTTTGTGTCAAATGTACCGAGGCTCAGAAGTCATTTTGGACGCATTCGATGGTACCACCAGGTGATAAGGCTCAAATGGAAGCTCAATTCGGTTGTTTCGGACATAGTGCTAATCTTGACGCAAGATAGGTGCACGGTTTGCATCAAATGTACCATAGGCTCAGAAATCGTTTTGGACGCACCCGATGGAACTCCTAGGTGACGTCGGTCATGTGGATTCTCACTTCTTTCCATTTGGGACACTGTTAGTGTTGGTGCAAGATCGGTGCATGGTTTACGCTAGACGTACCATAGGCTCATAAATTGTTTTGGACACACCCAATGGTAACACTAGGTTACAAGGCTCAAGTGGAAGCTCATTTCGGTCCATTTGGAGATAGTGCGAATCTTGACGCAAGATAGGAGCACGGTTTGCGTTGATCGTGCAGAGGCTCAAAAATCATTTTGGAGACACTTGATAGAACTCCTAGGGGACGTGGGTCATTTGGAATCTCGCTTCTTTACGCATGGAGGGAGTGCTAGTGTCGTTGCAAGATAGGTGCATGGTTTGCGCTATACGCACCATGTGCTCGAGAAATTGTTTTGGACGCACTTGATGGTACCACTAGGTGACGATGTTCTAGTGGAAGCGCTTGAATTGGTACATTTCAACATAGTGCTAATCTTGACACAAGAATGGTGCACGGTTTTGCGTCGAACGTACCATAGGCTAAGAAATCATTTTGGACGCACCGATGTAAGCGCAAGGTGGCGTGGGTCATGTGGAATCTCATTTCTTTCTTTTTTGCGATGCGGTGTTAGTTTTGGTGCAAGATAGGTGCACGCTTTGTGCCAAACATACCAGAGGCCAGAAATTGTTTGGGACGCACTTGATGGTACCACCAAGTGACGAGGCTCAAGTGGAAGCTTGTTTCGGTCCTTTCGTACATAGTGCTAATCTTAACGCAAGATAGGTGCACGGTTTTGCATCGAGCGTACCATAGGCTCAGAAATCGCTTTGGACGCACCCGATGGAACTCCTAGGTGACGCGGGTCGTGTGGAATCTCACTTCTTTCCGTTTGGAGACACTGTTAGTGTCGGTGCAAGATTGGTGCATGGTTTTGCGTTAGACGCACCATAGGCTCATAAATTGTTTTGGATGCACCCAATGGTAACACTAGGTTACAAGGCTCAAGTGGAAGCTTATTTCAGTCCATTTGGAGATAGTGCTAATCTTGACGCAAGATAGTTGCACGGTTTGTGTCGATCGTACCATAGGCTCAGAAATTGTTTTTGACGCACCTGATGGAACTCCTAGGTGACGTGGGTCATGTGGAACTCACTTCTTTCCATTTGGATACACTGTTAGTGTCGGTGCAAGATAGGTGCATGGTTTGTGCTAGATGTACCATAGGCTCATAAATTGTTTTGGACGCACCCAATGGTAACACTTGGTTAGAAGGCTCAAGTGGAAGCTTATTTTGGTCCATTTGGAGATAGTGCTAATCTTGACGCAAGATAGGATCATGGTTTGCGTCAATTGTACCATAGGCTCGAAAATCATTTTGGAGACACTTGATGGAACTACTAGGTGACGTGGGTCATTTGGAAATGTCGCTTCTTTCCGTTTGGAGAGAGTGCTAGTGTCGAAGCAAGATAGGTGCATGGTTTGCGCTATACGTACCATAGGCTCAGAAATCGTTTTGGACGCACCTGATGGTAGCACTAGGTGATGAGGTTCTAGTGGAAGCTAGTTTCGGTCCATTCCAACATAGTGCTAATCTTGACGCAGGATAGGTGCATGGTTTGCGTCGAATATACCATAGGCTTAGAAATCGTTTTGCACGCAACCGATGGAACTCCAAGGTGACATAGGTCATGTGGAATCTCACTTCTTTCTCTTTGGGGACAGTGTTAGTTTTGGTGCAAGATAGCTGCACGCTTTGTGCCAAACATACCAGAGGCTCAGAAGTCGTTTTGGGACTTTTCGATGGTACCACCGGTGACGAGCCTCAAGTGAAAGCTCATTTTGGTCCTTTCGGACATAGTGCTAATCTTGACGCAAGATAGGTGCACGGTTTGCGTCGAACGTACCATAGGCTCGAAAATCATTTTGGACGCACCCAATGGAACTCCTATGTGATGTGGGTCATGTGGAATCTCACTTCTCTCCGTTTGGAGACTGTGTTAGTATTGTTGCAAGATAGGTGTCTTGTTTGGGCCAAACATGCCATCGTCTTAGAAATTGTTTTGGATGCACCCGATGGTAATCCTAGGTGACATGTCTCCGGTGAAAGCTTCGGCCCATTTGGGGATAGTGCTAATATTGACGCAAGATAGGGTGCGGTTTGTGTCAAAGCGTACCATAGGCTCAGAAATCATTTTGCACGCACTCGATGGAACTCCTAGGTGACGTGGGTCATGTGGAATCTTACTTCTTTCCGTATGGACACGGTGTTAGTGTCCGTGTAAGATAGGTGCATGGTTTGCGCTAGGCGTACCATAGGCTCATAAATCATTTTGGACGTACCCAATGGTAACACTAGGTTACAAGGCTCAAGTGGAAGCTCATTTCGGTCCGATTGGAGATAGTGCAAATCTTTACACAAGATAGGAGCATGGTTTGCATCGAACATACCATAGGCTCATAAAACATTTTGGAGACACTTGATGGAACTCCTAGGTGACGTGGGACATTTGGAATCTCGCTTCTTTCCGTTTGGAAACAGTATTAGTGTCGGTGCAAGATAGGTGCATGGTTCGCGCTAGAAATACCATAGGCTTAGAAATCATTTTGGAAGCACCCAATGGTAACACTAGGTGCCGAGGCTCTAGTGGAAGCTCGTTTCAGTCCATTTGAAGATAGTGCTAATCTTGATGCAAGATAGGAGCACGGTTTGCGTTGATAGTACCATAGGCTCGAAAATCGTTTTGGAGACACTTGATAGAACTCCTAGGTGACGTGGGTCATTTGGAATCTCGCTTCTTTCTGCTTGGAGAGAGTGCTAGTGTCGTTGCAAGATAGGTGCATGGTTTGCGCTATACATACCACAGGCTCAGAAATTGTTTTGGACGCACTTGATGGTACCACTAGGTGACGAGGTTCTAGTGGAAGCGCGTTTCGGTCCGTTTCAACATAGTGCTAATCTTGACGCAAGATAGGTGCATGGTTTACGTTGAACGTACCATAGGCTAAGAAATCATTTTGGATGCACCCGATGTAACTCCATGGCGACGTGGGTCATGTGGAATCTCATTTCTTTCTTTTTGCAGACAGTGTTAGTTTTGGTGCAAGATAGGTGCACGCTTTGTGCCAAACATACCAGAGGCCCAGAAATTGTTTTGGACGCACTTGATGGTACCACCAAGTGACGAGGCTAAAGTGGAAGCTTGTTTCGGTCCTTTCAGAGTGCTAATCTTAACGCAAGATAGGTGCACGATTTTGCATCGAGCGTACCATAGGATCAGAAATCGCTTTGGACGCACCCGATGGAACTCCTAGGTGACGTGGGTCGTGTGGAATCTCACTTCTTTCCGTTTGGAGACACTGTTAGTGTCGGTGCAAGATAGGTGCATGGTTTGGGCTAGATGTATCATAGGCTCATAAATTGTTTTGGATCCACCCAATGGTACCACTAGGTTACAAGGCTCAAGTGGAAGCTTATTTCAGTCCATTTGGAGATAGTGCTAATCTTGGCGCAAGATAGGAGCATGGTTTGCGTCGATCGTACCATAGGCTCAGAAATTGTTTTGGACGCACCTGATGGAACTCCTAGGTGACGTGGGTCATGTGGAACTCACTTCTTTCCATTTGGATACACTGTTAGTGTCGGTGCAAGATAGGTGCATGGTTTGCGCTAGATGTACCATAGGCTCATAAATTGTTTTGGACGCACCCAATGGTAACACTAGCTTAGAAGGCTCAAGTGGAAGCTTATTTCGGTCCATTTGGAGATAGTGCTAATCTTGACGCAAGATAGGAGCATGGTTTGCGTCGATTGTTCCATAGGCTCGAAAATCATTTTGGAGACAATTGATGGAACTACTAGGTGACGTGGGTCATCTGGAAATGTCGCTTCTTTCCGTTTGGAGAGAGTGCTAGTGTCGGTGCAAGATAGGTGCATGGTTTGCGCTATACGTACCATAGGCTCAGAAATCGTTTTGGACGCACCTGATGGTACCACTAGGTGACGAGGTTCTAGTGGAAGCTCGTTTCGGTCCATTCCAACATAGTGCTAATCTTGACGCAGGATAGGTGCTTGGTTTGCGTCGAATATACCATAGGCTTTGAAATCGTTTTGGACGCAACCGATGGAACTCCAAGGTGACATGGGTCATGTGGAATCTCACTTTTTTCTCTTTGGGGACAGTGTTAGTTTTGGAGCAAGATAGCTGCACGCTTTGTGCCAAACATACCAGAGGCTCAGAAGTCGTTTTGGACGCACTCGATGGTACCACCAGGTGGCGAGCCTCAAGTGGAAGCTCATTTTGGTCCTTTCGGACATAGTGCTAATCTTGACGCAAGATAGGTGCACGGTTTGCGTCGAACGTACCATAGGTTCGAAAATCGCTTTGGACGCACCCAATGGAACTCCTATGTGATGTGGGTCATGTGGAATCTCACTTCTCTCCGTTTGGAGACTGTGTTAGTATTAGTACAAGATAGGTGTACCGTTTGGGCCAAACGTGCCATCGTCTTAGAAATTGTTTTGGACGCACCCAATGGTAATCCTAGGTGACGTGGCTCCGGTGAAAGCTCGGCCCATTTGGGGATAGTGCTATTATTGACGCAAGATAGAGCACGGTTTGCGTCGATCGTAACATAGGCTCGGAAATCGCTTTTGGAGACACTTGATGGAACTCCTAGGTGACGTGGGTCATTTGGAATCTCGCTTCTTTCCGTTTGGAGACAGTGATAGTGTCGGTGCAAGATAGGTGCATGGTTTACGCTAGACGTACCATAGGCTCAGAAAATCATTTTGGACGCACTTAATGTTACCACTAGGTAACGAGGTTCTAGTGAAAGCTCGTTTCGGTCTGTTTGAACATAATGCTAATCTTCACGCAAGATAGGTGCACGGTTTGCGTCGAACGTACCATAGGCTCGGAAATCATTTTGGACGCACCCGATGTAACTCCTAGGTGACATGGGTCATGTGGAATCTGACTTCTTTCTCTTTGGAGAGAGTATTAATTTTGGTGCAAGATAGGTGCACGCTTTGTGCCAAACATACCAGAGGCTCAAAAGTCATTTTGGACGCACTCGATGGTACCACCATGTGACGAGGCTCAAGTGGAAGTTTGTTTCGGTCCTTTTGGACATAGTGCTAATCTTAACGCAAGATAGGTGCACGGTTTGTGTCGAGCGTACCATAGGCTTGGAAATCATTTTGGACGCACCTGATGGAACTCCTAGGTGACGAGGGTCATGTGGAATCTCACTTTTTGCGTTTGGAGATGGTGTTAGTGTCGGTGCAAGATAGGTGCACGGTTTGTGCCAAACGTACCATCGACGTAGAAATCGTATTGGACGCCCTGAATGGTACCACTAGCTGAGGAAGCTCTAGTGGAAGCTCATTTCGTCCATTTGGAGATAGTGCTAATCTTTATGCAAGATAGGTGCACCATTTGCGTCGAACATACCATAGGCTCAGAAATCGTTTTGGATGGACCCGATGGAACTCCATGGTGACATGGGCCATATGGAATCTCTCTTCTTTCCGTTTGGAGACAGTGTTAGTGTCGGTGCAAACTAGGTGTATGGTTTACGCTAGACGTACCATAGGCTCATAAATTGTTTTGGACACACCCAATGGTAACACTAGGTTCCAAGGCTCAAGTGGAAGCTCATTTCGGTCCGTTTGGACATAGTGCTAATCTTGAGGCAAGATAGGAGCACGGTTTGCGTCGAAGGTACCATATGCTCGGAAATCATTTTGGACACACTTGATGGAACTCCAAGGTGACGCGGGTCATTTGGAATCTCGCTTCTTTCTGTTTGGAAGCAGTATTAGTGTCGGTGCAAGATAGGTGCATGGTTCGCGCTAGAAATACCATAGGCTTAGAAATCATTTTATAAGCACCCGATGGTAACAGTAGGTGACGAGGCTCTAGTGGAAGCTCGTTTTAGTCCGTTTGAAGATAGTGCTAATCTTGATGCAAGATAGGAGCACAGTTTGCGTTGATCGTACCATAGGCTCGAAAAACGTTTTAGAGACACTTGATAGAACTCCTAGGTGACGTGGGTCATTTGGAATCTCGCTTCTTTCTGCCTGGAGAGTGTGCTAGTGTCGTTGCAAGATAGGTGCATGGTTTGCGCTATACGTACCACAGGCTTAGAAATTGTTTTGGACGCACTTGATGGTACCACTAGGTGACGAGGTTCTAGTGGAAGCGCGTTTCGGTCCGTTTCGACATAGTGCTAATCTTGACGCAAGATAGGTGCACGGTTTGCGTCGAACGTACCATAGGCTAAGAAAATCATTTTGGACGCACCCGATGTAACTCCAAGGTGACGTGGGTTATGTGGAATCTCATTTCTTTCTTTTTTGCAGACAGATATGTGCACGCTTTGTGCCAAACATACCAGAGGCCCAGAAATTGTTTTGCACGCACTTGATGGTACCACCAAGTGACGAGGCTCAAGTGGAAGCTTGTTTCGGTTCTTTCGGACATAGTGCTAATCTTAACGCAAGATAGGTGCACGGTTTTGCATCGAGCGTACCATAGGATCAGAAATCGCTTTGGACGCACCCGATGGAACTCCTAGGTGACGTGGGTCGTGTGGAATCTCACTTCTTTCCGTTTGGAGACACTGTTAGTGTTGGTGCAAGATAGGTGCATGTTTTGCGCTAGACGTACCATAGGCTCATAAATTGTTTTGGATGCACCCAATGGTAACACTATGTTACAAGGCTCAAGTGGAAGCTTATTTCAGTCCATTTGGAGATAGTGCTAATCTTGACGCAAGATAGGAGCACGGTTTGCGTCGATCGTACCATGGGCTTAGAAATTGTTTTGGACGCACCTGATGGAACTCCTAGGTGACGTGGTTCATGTGGAACTCACTTCTTTCCATTTGGATACACTGTTAGCGTCGTTGCAAGATAGGTGCATGGTTCGCGCTATACGTACTAGAGGCTCAAAAATTGTTTTGGACGCACTTGATGGTACCACTAGGTGACGAGGTTCTAGTGGAAGTGTGTTTCGGTCCGTTTCAACATAGTGCTAATCTTGACGCAAGATAGGTGCACGGTTTGTGTCGAACGTACCATAGGCTAAGAAATCATTTTGGACGCACCCGATGTAACTCCAAGGTGATGTGGGTCATGTGGAATCTCATTTCTTTCTTTTTGCAGACAGTGTTAGTTTTGGTGCAAGATAGGTGCACGCTTTGTGCCAAACATACCAGAGGCCTAGAAATTGTTTTGGACGCACTTGATGGTACCACCAAGTGACGAGGCTCAAGTGGAAGCTTGTTTCGGTCCTTTCGGACATAATGCTAATCTTAACACAAGATAGGTGCACGGTTTTGCATCGAGCATACCATAGGATCAGAAATCGCTTTGGACGCACCCGATGCAACTCCTAGGTGACGTGGGTCGTGTGGAATCTCACTTCTTTCCGTTTGGAGACACTGTTAGTGTGGGTGCAAGATAGGTGCATGGTTTGCGCTAGACGTACCATAGGCTCATAAATTGTTTTGGATGCACCCAATGGTAACACTAGGTTACAAGGCTCGAGTGGAAGCTTATTTCAGTCCATTTGGAGATAGTGCTAATCTTGACGTAAGATAGGAGCACAGTTTGCGTCGATCGTACCATAGGCTCAGAAATTGTTTTGGACGCACCTGATGGAACTCCTAGGTGACGTGGGTCATGTGGAACTCACTTCTTTCCATTTGGATACACTGTTAGTGTCGGTGCAAGATAGGTGCATGGTTTGCGCTAGATGTACCATAGGCTCATAAAATGTTTTGGACGCACCCACTGGTAACACTAGGTTAGAAGGCTCAAGTGGAAGCTTATTTCGGTCCATTTGGAGTTAGTGCTAATCTTAACGCAAGATAGGAGCATGGTTTGCGTCGATTGTACCATAGGCTCGAAAATCATTTTGGAGACACTTGATGGAACTACTAGGTGACGTGGGTCATTTGGAATCTCGCTTCTTTCCGTTTGGAGAGAGTGCTAGTGTCGGTGCAAGATAGGTGCATGGTTTGCGCTATACGTACCATAGGCTCAGAAATCGTTTTGGACGCACCTGATGGTACCACTAGGTGATGAGATTCTAGTGGAAGCTCGTTTCGGTCCATTCCAACATAGTGCTAATCTTGACGTAGGATAGGTGCACGGTTTGCGTCGAATATACCATAGGCTTAGAAATCATTTTGGACGCAACCGATGGAACTCCAAGGTGACATGGGTCATGTGGAATCTCACTTCTTTCTCTTTGGGGACAATGTTAGTTTTGGTGCAAGATAGGTGCACGCTTTCTACCAAACATACCAGAGGCACAAAAATTGTTTTGGATGCACACGATGGTACCACCAGGTGACGAGACTCAAGTGGAAGCTCGTTTTGGTCCTTTCCTACATAGTGCCAATCTTAACGCAAGATAGGTGCACGGTTTGCATCGAGAGTACCATAGGCACGGAAATCATTTTGGACGCACCCGATGGATCGTGTGGAATCTCACTTCTTCCCGTTGGGAGACACTATTAGTGTCAGTGCAAGATAGTTGCATGGTTTGCGCTAGATGTACCATAGGCTCATAAATTGTTTTGAACGCACCCAATGGTAACACTAGGTTACAAGGCTCAAGTGGAAGCTCATTTCGGTCCATTTGGAGATAGTGCTAATCTTGACGCAAGATAGGAGCACGGTTTGCGTCGATCGTACCATTGGCTCGAAAATCGTTGAGGAGACACTTGATGGAACTCCTAGGTGACGTGGGTCATTTGGAATCTCGCTTCTTTCCATTTGGAGAGAGTGCTAGTGTTGGTGCAAGATAGGTGCATGATTTGCGCTATACGTACCACAGGCTCAGAAATTGTTTCGGAAGCACCTAATGGTACCACTAGGTGACGAGGTTCTAGTGGAAGCTCGTTTCGGTCTGTTTCAACCAAGTGCTAATCTTGACGCAAGATAGGTGCATGGTTTGTGTCGAACGTATCATAGGCTTAGAAATCATTTTGGACGCATCCGATGTAACTCCAAGGTGACATGGGTCATGTGGAATGTCACTTCTTTCTCTTTGGAGACCATGTTAGTTTTTGTGCAAGACAGGTGCACGCTTTGTGCCAAACGTACCAGAGGCTTAGAAGTCGTTTTGGACGCACTCGATGGTACCACCAGGTGACGAGGCTCAAGTGGAAGCTCGTTTCGCTCCTTTCGGACATAGTGCTAATCTTGACGCAAGATAGGAGCACGGTTTGCGTCGAATGCACCATAGGCTTAGAAATTATTAGGGACACACCCGATGGAACTCCTGGGTGACGTGGGTCATATGGAATCTCTCTTCTTTCCGTTTGGAGATAGTGTTACTATCGTTGCAAGATAGGTGCATGGTTTGCGCTAGACGTACCATAGGCTCAGAAATCGTATTGGACACACCTGATGGTACCACTAGGTGACGAGGCTCTAATGGAAGCTCGTTTCAGTCCTTTCAGAGATAGTGCTAATCTTGACGCAAGATAGGTGCACGGTTTGCGTCAAACATAACATAGGCTCAGAAATCGTTTTGGACACACCCAATGGAACTCCTATGTGTTGTGGGTCATGTGGAATCTCACTTCTCTCTGTTTGGAGATTGTGTGAGTGTCGGTGCAAGATAGGTGTACAGTTTGTGTCAAACGTGCCATCGGCTTAGAAATCATTTTGGATGCACTCGATGGTGAGCCTAGTTGACGTGTCTCAAGTGAATGCTCAGCCTGTTTAGGGATAGTGCTAGTCTTGACCTAAGATAGGTGCATGGTTTGTGTCAAACATACCATAGGTTCGGAAATCATTTTGGACGCACCCGATGGAACTCCTAGGTGATGTGGGTCATGTGGAATCTCACTTCTTTTGGTTTGGAGACAGTGTTAGTGTCAGTGCAAGATAGGTGCATGGTTTGCGCTAGATGTACCATAGGCTCATAAATCGTTTTGGACGCACCCAATGGTTGCACTAAGTTACAAGGCTCAAGTGGAAGCTCAGTTCGGTCCTGTTTGGAGATAGTGCTAATCTTGACGCAAGATAGGAGCACGGTTTGCGTCGATCGTACCATAGGCTCAGAAATCGTTTTGGAGACACTTGATGGAACTCCTAGGTGACGTGGGTCATTTGGAATCTCGCTTCTTTCCATTTGGAGACAGTGATAGTGTCGGTGCAAGATAGGTGCATGGTTTACGCTAGATGTACATTAGGCTCAGAAAATCATTTTGGACACACCTAATGTTACCACTAGGTAACGAGGTTCTAGTGGAAGCTCGTTTCGGTCTGTTTGAACATAGTGCTAATCTTCACGCAAAATAGGTGCACGGTTTGCGTCGAACGTACCATAGGCTCAGAAATCGTTTTGGACGCACCCGATGTAACTCCTAGGTGACATGGGTCATGTGGAATATCACTTCTTTCTCTTTGGAGAGAGTGTTAATTTTGGTGCAAGATAGGTGCACGCTTTGTGCCAAACATACCAAAGGCTCAAAAGTCATTTTGGACGCACTCGATGGTACCACCATGTGACGAGGCTCAAGTGGAAGTTTGTTTCGGTCCTTTTGGACATAGTGCTAATCTTGGACGCAGATAGGTGCACGGTTTGCGTCGAAAGCGTACCATAGGCTTGGAAATCATTTTGGACTTTTGATGCAACTCCTAGGTGACGAGGGTCATGTGGAATCTCGCTTTTTGCGTTTGGAGATGGTGTTAGTGTCGGTGCAAGATGGGTGCACGGTTTGTGCCAAATGTACCATCGACGTAGAAATCGTATTGGACGCCCTGAATGGTACCACTAGCTGAGGAAGCTCTAGTGGAAGCTCGTTTCGTCCGTTTGGAGATAGTGCTAATCTTTATGCAAGATAGGTGCACCATTTGCGTCGAACATACCATAGGCTCAGAAATCGTTTTGGATGGACCCGATGGAACTCCTAGGTGACATGGGCCATATGGCATCTCTCTTCTTCCCATTTGGAGACAGTGTTAGTGTCGGTACAAACTAGGCGTATGGTTTACGGTAGACATACCATAGGCTCATAAATTGTTTTGGACGCACCCAATGGTAACACTAGGTTCCAAGGCTCAAGTGAAAGCTCATTTCGGTCCGTTTGGAGATAGTGCTAATCTTGACGCAAGATTGGAGCACGGTTTGCATCGAACGTACCATAGGCTCGGAAATCATTTTGGACACACTTGATGGAACTCCAAGGTGACGTGGGTCATTTGGAATCTGGCTTCTTTCCGTTTGGAAACAGTATTAGTGTGTGCAAGATAGGTGCATGGTTCGCGCTAGAAATACCATAGGCTTAGAAATCATTTTGGAAGCACCCAATGGTAACACTAGGTGACGAGGCTCTAGTGGAAGCTCGTTTCAGTCCGTTTGAAGATAGTGCTAATCTTGATGCAAGATAGGAGCACGGTTTGCGTTGATCGTACCATAGGCTTGAAAATCATTTTGGAGACACTTGATAGAACTCCTAGGTGACGTGGGTCATTTGGAATCTCGCTTCTTTCTGCTTAGAGAGAGTGCTAGTGTCGTTGCAAGATAGGTGCATGGTTTGCGCTATACGTACCATAGGCTCAGAAATCGTTTTGGATGCACTCGATGGAACCTCTAGGTGACGAGGCTCAAGTGGAAGCTCATTTCGGTCTGTTTAAAGATAGTGCTAATCTTGACACAAGATAGGTGCACGGTTTGCACTAGATGTACCATAGGCTCAGAAATTGTTTAAGACGCACCCGATGGTACCACTAGGTGACGAGGATCAAGTGAAAGCTCTTTTTGGTCCTTTCGGACATAGTACTAATCTTGACGCAAGATAGGAGCACGGTTTGCGTCGAACATACCATAGGCTTTGAAATTGTTTGGGACACACCCGATGGAACTCCTAGGTGATGTGGGTCATATGGAATCTCTCTTTTTTCGTTTGGAGACAGTGTTAGTGTCGATGCAAGATAGGTGCATAGTTTGCGCTAGACGTACCATAGGCTCACAAATTATTTTGGACACACCTGATGGTACCACTAGGTGATGAGGCTATAGTGCACCCTCGTTTTAGTCCTTTCGGAGATAGTGCTAATCTTGACGCAAGATAGGTGTACGGTTTGCGTCGAACGTACCATAGGCTCGGAAATCATTTTGGACGCACCCAATGGAACTCCTATGTTATGTGGGTCATGTGGAATCTCACTTCTCTCTCTTTGGAGACTGTGTTAGTGTCGGTGCAAGATAGGTCTACAATTTGTGCCAAACGTGCCATCGGCTTAGAAATCGTTTTGGACGCACCTGATGGTAATCCGAGGTGACGAGTCTCAAGTGAAAGCTCGGCCTATTTGGGCATACTGCTAATCTTGACGCAAGATAGGTGCACGGTTTGTGTCAAACGTACCATAGGCTCGAAAATCATTTTGGATGCACCCGATGGAACCCCTAGGTGACGTGGGTCATGTGGAATCTCACTTCTTTCTGTTTGGACACAGTGTTAGTGTCAGTGCAAGATAGGTGCATGGTTTGCGCTAGACATAACATAGGCTCATAAATCGTTTTGGACGCACCCAATGGTAACACTTGGTTACAGGGCTCAAGTGGAAGCTCATTTCAGTCCATTTGGAGACAGTGCCAATCTTGACGTAAGATAGAAGCACGATTTTTCGTCGATCGTACCATAGGCTCGAAAATCGTTTTGGAGACATTTGATGGAACTCCTAGGTGACGTGGGTCATTTGGAATCTCGCTTCTTTCCGTTTGGAGACAGTGCTACTGTCGGTGCAAGATAAGTGCATGGTTTGCGCTAGACGTACCATAGGCTTAGAAATAATTTTGAACGCACCTAATGGTACCACTAGGTGACGAGGTTCTAGTGGAAGCTCGTTTTGGTTAGTTTGAACATAGTGCTAATCTTGACGCAAGATAGGTGCACGGTTTGTGTCAAACGTACCATAGGCTCGGAAATATTTTGGACGCACCCGATGGAACTCCAAGGTGACATGGGTCATGTGGAATCTCACTGCTTTCTCTTTGGAGACAGTGTTAGTGATCAGGACATCATTGGCTCAAATATGACCATGCCAACCACTTCTATACCAAAGGTGCAACCCTTCTATATGAGGCTTATCATTGATGCATTTGATGAATTGGTGCTCCACCATAAAATTTGTATATTTTTATTTTCAGAATTACTTACATGGATCAAAGGAAGGTTTGATTGCATATGGAAAGCATGGAAGGTTAATGAAGTTGATTGGGGACCAAATCCAAGTATTCCTAATGTCCACTAGGCCACCACGTCCCTTTGGTCCCAAGGAAAGAAAGAGTCCAAGTCCAACATGTTTTGGAAGTTGAATTCGGACTGCAAAATAGTCCCAAATTGCGACGGTTGCCACGACTTCATACGGACCCCGATTGGGATGTTCTAGCACTTTTTGGAAAGCTTATCAAGTCTATTTTCCAACGGATCTGGACTCATGGCTATATCTTATCCGATGCATCCACAGTTGTCGTTTCAACGCCGGGACCTTTTCTGCCTTTGGTGCTGCGTCACCCTATTTTGGGTCGATGGCCCATGTATCAAGTTGGGTTCATTAGGGACGTGCCCTAGGGTTGGAGAACGACCCCAACACCCCCCTAGTCATTCCCCTAGGTATTAATAAGTATTAGAGCCGCCACAAACAGATTGGGTTTTGTTTGTTGAAAGTTTAGCCATTGCTACTTGCTTGTAGGCGCGCGTGCTGATCCAGCCGCCCGTCTCCTTGTCTTCGGAACCCCACTCATAATAAGATTCAATTTGAGGTTTTCAATTTCATCTTGCAAATTGAGTTGCTTGTTCTACTGATGTGTGTGTGTACGTGTATGGAACACACGACTGCAACTTGTATAGCCTAATCTTCATAGTAGAGCATAAGTAAACTTGATAACTATCGTTGCATGACCTGATGGAGAGGTAGCGCACCACGAGATCTTGCACCCGCGACGAACTGCCGAGACATCCACCCTTCCATGCACCGACAAAACCAGTCCACGCAATCACGCCATATAGACATGAAGGCACGAAATGGATGAACTGAAGTTCGGTGTTCTACAACCCCCTCAGGAGTCGAAAGAACGAATGTTGCAAAGCACTCATGCCTTACCAAAGATTCCAAATATTCTCTCCATGAGAGGAGAACACACACACAAGGTGGCTGTATTTTAACCAAAAGGAGACTCCTACATAGAAGGATTACATGGGTATTTATACAATGACGAAGAATATGCGAAAAGTTGACACTTAATCTGGGTGCTAACCACCATACCAAAGGTCCTCTTTACTTTTGGCTAACTGAAGTGGAAACTCAAGCAATCTCTTCAATTCTCGCGCAGGTGCTGGTCTGCATGTGCCCTTCCACTAAAACGATCATAACTCTTAGCTCGGAAGTCCAAAAGATGCACCGTTTGTTGTGTTGGAAACTAGACTTCAATATCTTTCTGTTGATATGGAATAAGGATGCAGAAACGTGGGCCAGTTTTGCAGGTATAGCTGTAACAAACTGTTGAATCATAGTTGAGGTTGAGTTATCCTTGTCCACATCATCTACTTGTCCTTGCTTGTTCCTCGATTGCTTGTAGGAATTACCCTAGTGGTTTGGTTGATCGTGCTCCACAAGATCGCGACAGCCGTTGGAGGTGGTGTATCGGTTGCTAAGGCGCAGCATCCTTGGATGGTTGTAGTCGGGCCGTGAACGTCATCTCCATCCCCAAATTGAGTTATCCACCTTCTCTCATCGAAAGATCGGGATTCACCCTAACGGGTTCATATCAGTTGGTAATCAGAGCAAGGTTTATCGGTGAGAGTCTTCCAATCCTTCGCTGTTTTTAATTTTTCCTATAGTCCAGAAAAGCCAAAAAAGGTAGATTGGTTTACCTGCAATCCTATAAACCCTTTGAGCCTTTGCTAGCACTACTTAGTTAGGGCTTGTTGAGTTTTCGGTTGCATCGGTTGTGTCAAGTTGCTAGTCTTAGTGTCTATTCCTTTAGAGTTTTGAGTTCTATCACGTTTTGGTCACCATGAGATCCACCATCACCATATACATCGTTGCTGCGTTTCTGCCACCACGGATCCATATGATGTCCGATTTGGGAGTTTAAATACAATCTAGAAACTTGAAGTTGTCTTCTTTCCAACGGATCTAACCTTGCAGCAAAATTCGATCTGAGCACTCCACAATCATCTTAGAGATTTCCGCATCTGCGGTATTAACAAGAGTTGTTAAATCTGAATTCGAAGGGGCTGTGTGCAATAGCCTTATTGTTTGGGTTGTCATAGTACAAAATAAAACATTTAGGGCTCTACAAAAAAAAGAAGAAAAAAGGAAAAAAAGACAAGAGAAGCAAAAGAAAGAAGGGGCTGAATCTGTTATTTTCTTCGTGCTGTGCTAGTTGCTCTTTTTCAGTGACTACCTTTGTGCCTAGGCTCACGTCTCTAGCATGGTTTAGCCTAGGACCAGCACAGTACCACCGTTGAACGATTATTCAGCTAGCTTTTGTGACTAACGTGGTGCAAGTACTTCCTTGCTTCAGCCCACCTACAGCTCCACATATTTGACTACAGCTTGACAGTTTGTTTTGTTGCTGCGGCACCGATACACTTCGCTCCACGGTTGTAGACTTATTGGTTGCCGTCACCTCCTATTTGGCTTGGTAAGAACTTGTAAGGGCTTGTTTTAACAAGTTGAGTTTGAGAGAATTACAACTGACACATCCTAGTAGTTGATAGGAGGATACATATTATTTTTGTGTTTCTTGTTTTCTACTAATCATGGCAGGTGATATGGAGATTTTTGAGCTGTTGAAACTAGACCCTCATATTCAGGATGTCATTCAACACTTGCCGTTATACGATGGTAAGTTTGATGCTAAAGCTTACATTGATTGGGAGCTAAAAGTAGATAATGAATTTGATGAGCATGACCTGTCTGAGAAACAAAAGATTTATATTGCCTCCAATGTTTTGACTGAATTTGCTTTGCTAGAATGGAAACACATTTGTAGGCACAACAAAGTTCCAGAATCTTGGGAAGACTTCAAATTTCTTTTTAGAGATGCATTCGTTCCTGCATATTATGCTGATTATTTGCTTGCAAAATTAGACAACTTGAAGCAAGATAGTAGGACTGTAAAAGCATACTACCATGATTTTAAGATTTGCATCATGTTTGGTGGATTAGATGAATGCATGGAAGATGTTATGAGTAGGTTCATGAGAGGGCTCAATTCTGAAATTCAAACCTTGTTAATTAGCAATTCTTATAGCCATATTGGTCAATTGTTTTGTCTTGCTCTCAATGCTGAAAAAGAGATTCTATTATCTGTGAATAAGAATGATGTGACCCATAATATCCAAAATTTGTCCACTCTGCATGCTAATGAAGAGCAACAAATAGTGGAACCCACTACTGATTTTCCTTTGTCACAAAATGAATTACTTGCTGTTCCTTGTGATAAAGAGGAGTTGTGTGCTGATGATTCTTTTACTCCTATGCCACAAGTAGCGAATAAGTGTGATACTTTTGGTTTGGAACCATACAAATGTGCTGAAGATAAGCTTTTTCATCCTATTACATGTGCACAAGATGAACTGAATTTGCTATCCTCTTTAAATACTTTGGGTTATATTGAATTTGATATTCGTGTAATCTAAATTGTCTAAAAGAGAAACTTAAATTTGATTCTGGTTTGCCAAGTTTTAATCATTGTTCGCTTCATGCAATTGGCAAATATGACAAGAAAGGAGAATATTTGGTGCATAAAGTTTATATTTGCTCTAATCTGAAATATCCTTTTGGGCCACAATACCTTGATCAAATTGAGGGCAGCACTAACACTAATGATGTCTCGCAAAGTTTTCCTAGTTTTCCCATATGCAACAGGATAAATATCAAGAAGGGGAGCACGGTTCACTTTTACCTACAACACATCCTCCAACAAAGGGCAAACCGAGGACGGTTTCTTTGTCAAGAAGGGGAGAATGATGAGGACATCATTGGCTCAAATATGACCATGCCAACCACTTCTATACCAAAGGTGCAACCCTTCTATATGAGGCTTATCATTGATGCATTTGATGAATTGGTGCTCCACCATAAAATGTGTATATTTTCATTTTCAAAATTACTTACATGGATCAAAGGAAGGTTTGATTGCATATGGAAAGCATGGAAGGTTAATGAAGTTGATTGGGGACCAAATCCAAGTATTCCTAATGTCCACTAGGCCACCACGTCCCTTTGGTTCCAAGGAAAGAAAGAGTCCAAGTCCAACACGTTTTGGAAGTTGAATTCGGACTGCAAAATAGTCCCAAATTGCGACGGTTGCCACGACTTCATACGGACCCCGATTGGGATGTTCTAGCACTTTTTGGAAAGCTTATCAAGTCTATTTTCCAACGGATCTGGACTCATGGCTATATCTTATCCGATGCATCCGCAGTTGTCATTTCAACATCGGGACCTTTTCTGCCTTTGGTGCTGCGTCACCCTATTTTGGGCCGATGGCCCATGTATCAAGTTGGGTTCATTAGGGACGTGTCTTAGGGTTGGAGAACGACCCCAACACCCCCCTGGTCGTTCCCCTAGGTATTAATAAGTATTAGAGCCACCACAAACAGATTGGGTTTTGTTTGTTGAAAGTTTAGCCATTGCTACTTGCTTGTAGGCGCGCGTGCTGATCCAGCCGCCCGTCTCCTTGTCTTTGGAACCCCACTCATAATAAGATTCAGTTTGAGGTTTTCAATTTCATCTTGCAAATTGAGTTGCTTGTTCTACTTGTTCTTGCTTGTTCCTCTATTGCTTGCAGGAATTACCCTAGTGGTTTGGTTGATCGTGCTCCACAAGATCGCGACAGCCGTTGGAGGTGGTGTATCGGTTGCTACGGCGCAGCATCCTTGGATGGTTGTAGTTGGGCCGTGAACGTCATCTCCATCCCCAAATCGAGTTATCCACCTTCTCTCATCGAAAGATCAGGATTCACCCTAGCGGGTTCATATCAGTTAGTATTCTTGCAAGATAGGTGCACGCTTTGTGCCAAACATACCAGAGGCTCAGAAGTCATTTTGGACGCACTCGTTGGTACCACTAGGTGACGAGGCTCAAGTGGAAGCTCATTTCGGTCGTTTCGGACATAGTGCTAATCTTGAGGCAAGATACAAGCACGGTTTGCGTCGAACGTACCATAGGCTCGGAAATTGTTTTGGACGCACCCAATGGAACTCCTATGTGATATGGGTCATCTAGAATCTCACTTCTCTCCATTTGGAGGCTGTGTTAGTGTTGGTGCAAGATAGGTGTACAGTTTCAACCAAACTTGCCATCGTCTTAGAAATTGTTTTGGACGCACCCGAAGGTAATCCTAGGTGACGTGGCTCAAGTGGAAGCTCAGCCCATTTAGGGATAGTGCTAATCTTAACGCAAGATAGGTGCACCGTTTGTGTCAAACATACCATAGGCTCATAAATTGTTTTGGACGCACCCAATGGTAACACTAGTTTACAAGGCTCAAGTGGAAGCTCATTTTGGTCCATTTGGAGATAGTGCTAATCTTGACGCAAGATAGGAGCACGGTTTGCGTCGAATGTACCATAGGCTCAGAAATCATTTTGGACACACTTGATGGAACTCCAAGGTGAGGTGGGTCATTTGGAATCTTGCTTCTTTTCGTTTGGAGACAGTGTTAGTGTTGGTGCAAGATAGATACATGGTTCGCGCTAGACATACCATAGGCTTAGAAATCGTTTTGGATGCACCCGATGGTACCAATAGATGACGAGGCTCTAGTGGAAGCTCATTTCGGTCTGTTTGGAGATAGTGCTAATCTGGATGCAAGATAGGTGCACCGTTTGCATCGAACATACCATAGGCTCGGAAATCATTTTGGATGGACCCGATGGAACTCCTAGGTGACGTGGGCCATATAGAATCTCTCTTCTTTCTATTTGGAGACATTGTTAGTGTCGGTGCAAACTAGGTGCATGGTTTACGCTAGATGTACCATAGGCTCATAAATTGTTTTGGACGCACCCAATGGTAACACTAGGTTCCAAGGCTCAAGTAGAAGCTCATTTCGATCATTTGGAGATAGTGCTAATCTTGACGCAAGATAGGAGCACGGTTTGCGTCGAACGTACCATTGGCTCGGAAATCATTTTGGACACACTTGATGGAACTCCAAGGTGACGTGGGTCATTTGGAATCTCGCTTCTTTCCGTTTGGAAACAGTGTTAGTGTCGGTGCAAGATAGGTGCATGGTTCGCGCTAGAAATACCACAGGCTTAGAAATGGTTTTGGATCCACTCGATAGTACCAATAGTTGACTAGGCTCTAGTGGAAGCTCGTTTGGTCCGTTTGAAGATAGTGCTAATCTTGACGCAAGATAGAGCACGGTTTGCGTCGAACGCACCATAGGCTCAGAATCATTTTGGACGCACCGATGGAACTCCTAGGTGACGAGGTCATTTGGAATCTCGCTTCTTTCCGTTTGGAGACACTATTAGTGTTGGTGCAATATTGGTGCATGGTTTGTGGTAGACATACCATAGGCTCATAAATCATTTTGGACACACTTGATGGTACCACTAGGTGACGAGGCTCAAGTGGAAGCTCATTTCGGTCATTTGGAGATAGTGCTAATCTTGACACAAGATAGGTGCACGGTTTGCGTCGAATGTTCCATAGGCTCGAGAAATTGTTTTGGACGCACTTGAGATGGAACTCCTAGGTGACATGGGTCATGTGGAATCTCACTTCTTTCCATTTGGAGACAAAGTGTTAGAGTCGGTGCAAGATAGGTGCATGGTTTGCACCAGATGTACCGTAGGCTCAGAAATTATTTAAGACGCACCCGATGGTACCATTAGGTGACGAGGCTCAAGTGGAAGCTCTTTTTGGTCCTTTCGACATAGTACTAATCTTGACGCAAGATAGGAGCACGGTTTGTGTCGAACATACCATAGGCTTAGAAATTGTTTGGGACACACCCGATGGAACTCCTAGGTGACGTGGGTCATATGGAATCTCTCTTCTTTTCGTTTGGAGACAGTGTTTGTGTTGGTGCAAGATAGGGGCATGGTTTGCGCTAGACGTACCATAGGCTCAGAAATCATTTTGGACACACCTGATGGTACCACTAGGTGACGAGGCTATAGTGCAAGCTCATTTCAGTCCTTTCGGAGATAGTGCTAATCTTGACGCAAGATAGGAGCACGGTTTGCATCGATCGTACCATAGGCTCGGAAATCATTTTGGAGACATCTGATGGAAGTCCTTGGTGATGTGGGTCATTTGGAATCTCGCTTCTTTCCGTTTGGAGACAGTGCTAGTGTCGATTGCAAGATAGGTGCATGGTTTTGCGCTAGACGTACCATAGGCTTGAAATAATTTTGACGCTTTTGATGGTACCACTAGGTGACCGTGTTCTAGTGGAAGCTTCGTTTTGGTCCGTTTGAACATAGTGCTAATATTGACGCAAGAAAGGTGCACGGTTTGTGTCAAACGTTCCATAGGCTCGTAAATCAGTTTGGGACGCACCGATGGAACTCCAAGGTGACATGGGTCATGTGGAATCTCACTTCTTTCTTTCTTTGGAGACAAAGTGTTAGTTTTGGTGCAAGATAGGTGCACGCTTTGTGCCAAACGCGTGCGAGAGGCTCGAAGTCGTTTTGGATGCACTCGATGGTACCACCGGTGACGAGGCTCAAGTGGAAGCTTCGTTTCGGTCCTTTCGGACATAGTGCTAATCTTGGACGCAAGATAGGAGCACGGTTTGCGTCGAACGTACCATAGTCTCGGAAATTGTTTTGGACGCACCCGATGTAACTCCTAGGTGACATGGGTCATGCGGAATCTCACTTCTTTCTCTTTGGAGAGTGTTAGTTTTGGTGCACGATAGGTGGACGCTTTGTGCCAAATGTACTAGAGGCTTAAAAGTTATTTTGGATGCACTCGATGGTACCACCATGTGACGAGGCTCAAGTGGAAGCTCGTTTCGGTCCTTTCGGATATAGTGCTAATCTTGACGTAAGATAGGTGCACCGTTTGCATCGAGCGTACCATAGGCTCGGAAATCATTTTGGATGGACCCGATGGAACTCCTAGGTGACGTGGGCCATATGGAATCTCTCTTCTTTCCGTTTGGAAACAGTGTTAGTGTCAGTGCAAGATAGGTGCATGGTTTGCGCTAGACGTACCATAGGCTCATTAATCGTTTTGGACGCACCCAATGGTAACACTAGGTTTCAAGGCTCAAGTGGAAGCTCATTTCGGTCCGTTTGGAGATAGTGCTAATCTTGACGCAAGATAGGAGCATGGTTTGCATCGAAGCGTACCAAAAAGCTCGAAATCGCTTTTGAACACACTTGATGGAACTCCAAAGCGAGATGGGTCATTTGGAATCTCGCTTCTTTTAGTTTGGAGAAAGTGTTAGTGTCGGTACAAGATAGGTGCATGGTTCGCGCTAGACATACCACAGGCTTAGAAATCGTTTTGGATGCACCCGATGGTACCACTAGGTGACAAGGCTCTAGTGGAAGCTTATTTCGGTCTGTTTGGAGATAGTGCTAATCTTGACACAAGATAGGTGCGCGGTTTGCGTCGAATGTACCATAGGCTCGAAAATTGTTTTGCACGCACCCGATGGAACTCCTATTTACACTAGATGTACCATAGGCTCAGAAATTGTTTAAGACGCACCCGATGGTACCACTAGGTGACGAGGCTCAAGTGGAAGATCTTTTCATTCCTTTCGGACATAGTACTAATCTTGACACAAGATAGAAGCACGGTTTGCGTCGAACGTACCATAGGCTTAGAAATTGCTTGGGACACACCCGATGGAACTCCTAGGTGACATGTGTCATATGAAATCTCTCTTCTTTTTGTTTAGAGACAGTGTTAGTGTCAGTGCAAGATAGGTGCATTGTTTGCGCTAGATGTACCATAGGCTTAGAAATTATTTTGGACACACCTGATGGTACCACTAGGTGACGAGGCTCTAGTGTAAGCTCGTTTCAGTCCTATCAGAGATAGTGCTAATCTTTGACGCAAGATAGGTGCACGGTTTACGTCGAACGTACCATAGGCTCGTAAATAATTTTGGACGCACCCGATGGAACTCCTAGGTGACGTGGGCCATTTGGAATCTCGCTTCTTTCCATTTGGAGACACTGTTAGTGTCGGTGCAATATAGGTGCATGGTTTATGTAGACATACCATAGGCTTAGAAATCATTTTTGACGACTCGATGGTACCACTAGGTGACGAGGCTCAAGTGGAAGCTCATTTTGGTCTGTTTGGAGATAGTGCTAATCTTGACACAAGATAGGTGCATGGTTTGCGTCGAACGTACCATAGGCTCGAGAAATTGTTTTGGGACGCACCGATGGAACTCCTAGGTGACGTGAGTCATGTGGAATCTCACTTCTATCTGTTTGGAGAAAGTGTTAGAGTCGGTGCAAGATGGATGCATGGTTTGCAATGGATGTACCATAGGCTCAGAAATTGTTTAAGACGTTTCCTATGGTACCACTAGGTGACGAGGCTCAAGTGGAAGCTCTTTTAGGTCCTTTCGGACATAGTATTAATCTTGACGCAAGATAGATGCACGGTTTTGCGTCGAACGTACCATAGGCTTAGAAATTGTTTGGGACACACCCGATAGAACTCCTAGGTGACGTGTGTCATATGGAATCTCTCTTCTTTTCGTTTGGAGACAGTGTTAGTGTTGGTGCAAGATAGGTGCATGGTTTGCGCTAGACGTACCATAGGCTCAGAAATCATTTTGGACACACCTGATGGTACCACTAGGTGACGAGGCTATAGTGCAAGCTCGTTTCAGTCCTTTTGGAGATAGTGCTAATCTTGACGCAAGATAGGTGCACGGTTTGCGTGGAACGTACCATAGGCTTGGAAATCATTTTGGACGCACCCGATGTAAGTCCTATGTGATGTGGGTCATGTGCAATCTCACTTCTCTCCGTTTGGAGACTATGTTAGTGTCGGTGCAAGATAGGTGTACAATTTGTGCCAAATGTGCCATCGGCTTAGAAACCGTTTTGGACGCACCCGTTGGTAATCCAAGGTGACGAGTCTCAAGTGAAAGCTCGGCCTGTTTGGGCATAGTGGTAATCTTGACTCAAGATAGGTGCACGGTTTGTGTCAAACGTACCATATGCTCGGAAATCGTTTTGGACGCACCCGATGGAACTCCTAGGTGACGTGGGTCATGTGGAATCTCACATCTTTCCGTTTGGAGATAGTGTTAGTGTCAGTGCAAGATAGGTGCATGGTTTGCGCTAGACATACCATAGGCTCATAAATCATTTTGGATGCACCCAATGGTAACACTAGGTTACAAGGCTCTAGTGGAAGCTCATTTCAGTCCATTTGGAGATAGTGCTAATTTTGACGCAAGATAGGAGCACGGTTTGCGTCGATCGTACCATAGGCTCGGAAATCGTTTTGGAGACACTTGATGGAACTCCTAGGTGACATTGGTCATTTAGAATCTCGCTTCATTCCATTTGGATGGAGCGCTAGTGTTGGTGCAAGATTGGTGCAAGGTTTGTGCTATACGTAGCACAGGTTCAGAAATCGTTTTGGACGCACCTGATGGTACTACTAGGTGACAAGGTTCTAGTGGAAGCTCGTTTTGGTCCGTTTCAACATAGTGCTAATCTTGACACAGGATAGGTGCATGGTTTGCGTCGAACGTACCATAGGCTTAGAAATCATTTTGGACGCAACCGATGGAACTCCAAGGTGACATGGGTCATGTGGAATCTCACTTCTTTCTCTTTGGAGACAGTGTTAGTTTTGGTGCAAGATAGGTGCACGCTTTGTACCAAAAGTACTAGAGGCTTAGAAGTCATTTTCGATGCACTCGATGGTACCACCAGGTGACAAGGCTCAAGTGGAAGCTCCTTTCGGTCCTTTCGGACATAGTGCTAATCTTGACGCAAGATAGGTGCACGGTTTGCGTCGATCGTACCATAGACTCTAAAATCATTTTGGACGCACCCAATGGAACTCCTATGTGATCTGGGTCAAGTGGAATCTCACTTCTCTCCATTTAGAGACTGTGTTAGTGTTGGTGCAAGATAGGTGTACAGTTTGAGCCAAACGTGCCATTGTCTTAGAAATTGTTTTGGACACTCCTAGGTGACGTGGCTCAAGTGAAAGCCCCGCCCGTTTGGGGATAGTGCTAATCTTAAAGCAAGATAGTTGCACGGTTTGTGTCAAACATACCATAGGCTCAGAAATCATTTTGGACACACCCGATGGAACTCCTAGGTAACATGGGTCATGTGGAATCTCACTTCTTTTCGTTTCGAGACAGTGTTAGTGTCGGTGCAAAATAGGTGCCTAGTTTGCGCTAGATGTACCATAGGCTCATAAATCATTTTTGACGTACCCAATGGTAACACTAGGTTACAAGGCTCAAGTGGAAGCTCATTTCGGTCCATTTAGAGATAGTGCTAATCTTGACGCAAGATCAGAGCAAGGTTTGCGTCGAACGTACCATAGGCTCGGAAATCGTTTTGGACACACTTGATGGAACTCCAAGGTGAGGTGGGTCATTTGGAATCTCGCTTCTTTTTGTTTGGAAACAGTGTTAGTGTCGGTACAAGATAGGTGCATGGTTCGCGCTAGACATACCAAAGGCTTAAAAATCATTTTGGATGCACCCGATGGTACCACTAGGTGACAAGGCTCTAGTGGAAGCTTATTTTGGTATGTTTGGAGATAGTGCTAATCTTGACACAAGATAGGTGCACGGTTTGCGTCGAATGTACCATAGGCTCAGAAATTGTTTTGCACGCACCCGATGGAACTCCTAGGTGACACGAGTCATGTGGAATCTAACTTCTTTCCGTTTGGAGACAATGTTAGAGTCGGTGCAAGATAGGTGCATGGTTTGCACTAGATGTACCATAGGCTCAGAAATTGTTTAAGACGCACCCGATGGTACCACTAGGTGACGAGGCTCAAGTGGAAGCTCTTTTTGGTCCTTTCGGACATAGTACTAATCTTGACATAAGATAGAAACATGGTTTGCGTCGAACGTACCATAGGCATAGAAATTGCTTGGGACACACCTGATGGAACTCCTAGGTGACGTGTGACATATGGAATCTCTCTTCTTTTTGTTTAGAGACAGTGTTAGTGTCAGTGCAAGATAGGTGCATAGTTTGCGCTAGATGTACCATAGGCTTAGAAATTGTTTTGGACACACCTGATGGTCCTACTAGGTGACGAGGCTCTAGTGCAAGCTCGTTTCAGTCCTGTCAGAGATAGTGCTAATCTTGGACGCAAGAAGATTTTGCACGGTTTGCGTCGAACATACCATAGGCTCGTAAATCATTTTGGACGCACCTGATGGAACTCCTAGGTGACATGGGTCATTTGGAATCTCGCTTCTTTCCGTTTGGAGACACTATTAGTGTCGGTGCAATATAGGTGCATGGTTTGCGGTAGACATACCATAGGCTCAGAAATCGCTTTGGACGCACTCGATGGTACCACTAGGTGACGAGGCTCAAGTGGAAGCTCATTTTTGTCTGTTTGAAGATAGTGCTAATCTTGACACAAGATAGGTGCATTGTTTGCGTCGAACGTACCATAGGCTTGGAAATTGTTTTGGACGCACCCGATGGAACTCCTAGGTGACGTGAGTCATGGGAATCTCACTTCTATCCATTTGGAGAAAGTGTTAGAGTCAGTGCAAGATAGGTGCATGGTTTGCACTAGATGTACCATAGGCTCAGAAATTGTTTAAGATGCACCCGATGGTACCACTAGGTGACGAGGCTCAAGTGGAAGCTCTTTTCGGTCCTTTCGGAGATAGTGCTAATCTTGACGCAAGATAGGTGCACGGTTTGCGTCGAACGTACCATAGGCTTTTAAATCATTTTGGACGCACCCGATGGAAGTCCTATGTGATGTGGGTCATGTGCAATCTCACTTCTCTCTGTTTGGAGACTGTGTTAGTGTCGGTGCAATATAGGTGTACAATTTGTGCCAAATGTGCCATCAGCTTAGAAATCGTTTTGGACGCACCCAATGGTAATCCAAGGTGACGAGTCTCAAGTGAAAGCTCGGCCTGTTTGGGCATAGTGCTAATCTTGACTCAAGATAGGTGCACGGTTTGTGTCAAATATACCATAGGCTCGGAAATCATTATGGACGCACCCGATGGAACTCCTAGGTGACGTGGGTCATGTGGAATCTCACTTCTTTCTGTTTGGAGACAGTGTTAGTGTCAGTGCAAGATAGGTGCATGGTTTGCGCTAGACATACCATAGGCTAATAAATCATTTTCGACGCACCCAATGGTAACACTAGGTTACAAGGCTCAAGTGGAAGCTCATTTCAGTCCATTTGGAGATAGTGCTAATCTTGACGCAAGATAGGAGCACGGTTTGCGTCGATCATACCATAGGCTCGGAAATCATTTTGGAGACACTTGATGGAACTCCTAGGTGACATTGGTCATTTGGAATCTCGCTTTATTCCATTTGGATGGAGCGCTAGTGTTGGTGCAAGATTGGTGCATGGTTTGCATGCTTATAACGTAGTACGTGTTTAGAAATCGTTTTTGGACGCTTTTGATGGTACTACTAGGTGACGAGTTTCTAGTGGAAGCTCGTTTCGGTCCGTTTCAACATAGTGCTAATCTTGACGTAGGATAGGTGCATGGTTTGCGTCGAACGTACCATAGGCTTAGAAATCATTTTGGACGCAACCGATGGAACTCCAAGGTGACATGGGTCATGTAGAATCTCACTTCTTTCTCTTTGGAGACAGTGTTAGTTTTGGTGCAAGATAGGTGCACGCTTTGTGCCAAACATACTAGAGGCTCAGAACTCGTTTTCGACGCACTCGATGGTACCACCAGGTGACGAGGCTCAAGTGGAAGCTCCTTTCGGTCCTTTCGGACATAGTGCTAATCTTGACGCAAGATAGGTGCACGGTTTGCGTCGAACGTACCATAGGCTCAAAAATCATTTTGGACGCACCCAATGGAACTCCTATGTGATCTGGGTCATGTTGAATCTCACTTCTCTCCATTTAGAGATCGTGTTAGTGTCTTTGGTGCAAGATAGGTGTACAGATTTGAGCCAAACATGCCATTGCCTTAGAAATTGTTTTGGACGCACCCGATGGTAATCCTAGGTGACGTGGCTCAAGTGAAAGCTCCGCCCATTTGGGGATAGTGCTAATCTTGATGCAAGATAGTTGCACGGTTTGTGTCAAACATATCGTAGGCTCAGAAATCATTTTGGACGCACCCGATGGAACTCCTAGGTAACATGGGTCATGTGGAATCTCACTTCTTTTCGTTTCGAGACAGTGTTAGTGTCGGTGCAAAATAGGTGCCTGGTTTGCGCTAGACGTACCATAGGCTCATAAATCATTTTGGACGTACCCAATGGTAACACTAGGTTACAAGGCTCAAGTGGAAGCTCATTTCGGTCCATTTGGAGATAGTGCTAATCTTGACGTAAGATCGGAGCAAGATTTGCGTCGAACGTACCATAGGCTCAGAAATCGTTTTGGACACACTTGATGGAACTCCAAGGTGAGGTGGGTTATTTGGAATCTCGCTTCTTTTTGTTTGGAGACAGTGTTAGTGTCGGTACAAGATAGGTGCATGGTTCGCGCCAAACATAGCACAGGCTTAGAAATCATTTTGGATACACCCGATAGTACCAATAGGTGACAAGGCTCTAGTGGAAGCTTATTTCGGTCTGTTTGGAGATAGTGCTAATCTTGACACAAGATAGGTGCACGGTTTGTGTCGAATGTACCATAGGCTCAGAAATTGTTTTGCACGCACCTAATGGAACTCCTGGGAGACGTGAGTCATGTGGAATCTAACTTCTTTCCGTTTGGAGACAATGTTAGAGTCGGTGCAAGATAGGTGCATGGTTTGCACTAGATGTACCATAGGCTCAGAAATTGTTTAAGACACACCCGATGGTACCACTAGGTGACGAGGCTCAAGTGGAAGCTCTTTTCGGTCCTTTCGGACATAGTACTAATCTTGACACAAGATAGAAGCACGGTTTGCATCGAACATACCATAGGCTTAGAAATTGCTTGGGACACACCCGATGGAACTCCTAGGTGACGTGTGTCATATGGAATCTCTCTTCTTTTCATTTAGAGACAGTGTTAGTGTCAGTGCAAGATAGGTGCATAGTTTGCGCTAGATGTACCATAGGCTTATAAATCATTTTGGACACACCTGATGGTACCACTAGGTGACGAGGCTCTAGTGCAAGCTCGTTTCAGTCCTATCAGAGATAGTGCTAATCTTGATGCAAGATAGGTGCACGGTTTGCGTCGAACGTACCATAGGCTCGTAAATTATTTTGGACGCAACCGATAGAACTCCTAGGTGACGTGGGTCATTTGGAATCTCGCTTCTTTCTGTTTGGAGACACTGTTAGTGTTGGTGCAATATAGGTGCATGGTTTGCGGTAGACACACCATAGGCTCAGAAATCGTTTCGGACGCACTCGATGGTACCACTAGGTGACGAGGCTCAAGTGGAAGCTCATTTTGGTTTGTTTGAAGATAGTGCTAATCTTGACACAAGATAGGTGTATGGTTTGCGTCGAACGTACCATAGGCTTGGGAATTGTTTTGGACGCACCTAATGGAACTCCTAGGTAACGTGTGTCATGTGGAATCTCACTTCTTTCCGTTTGGAGAAAGTGTTAGAGTCAGTGCAAGATAGGTGCATGGTTTGCACTAGATGTACCATAGGCTCAGAAATTGTTTAAGACGCACCCGATGGTACCACTAGGTGACGTCGCTCAAGTGGAAGCTCTTTTTGGTCCTTTCGGACATAGTACTAATCTTGACGCAAGATAGATGCACGGTTTGCGTCGAACATACCATAGGCTTAGAAATTGTTTGGGACGCACCTGATGGAACTCCTAGGTGACGTGTGTTATATGGAATCTCTCTTCTTTTCGTTTGGAGACAGTGTTAGTGTCGGTGCAAGATAGATGCATGGTTTGAGCTAGACGTACCACAGGCTCAGAAATTGTTTTGGACACACCTGATGGTACCACTAGGTGACGTCGCTGTAGTGCAAGCTCGTTTTAGTCCTTTCGGAGATAGTGGTAATCTTGACGCAAGATAGGTGTACGGTTTGCGTCGAACGTACCATAGGCTCGGAAATCATTGTGGATGCACCCAATGGAACTCCTATGTGATGTGGGTCATGTGGAATCTCACTTCTCTCCGTTTGGAGACTGTGTTAGTGTCGGTGCAAGATAGGTGTACAATTTGTGCCAAATGTGCCATCGGCTTAGAAATCATTTTGGACGCACAAGATGGTAATCCGAGGTGATGAGTCTGAAGTGAAAGCCTGGCCAGTTTGGGCATAGTGCTAATCTTGACGCAAGATAGGTGCATGGTTTATGTCAAACGTACCATAGGCTCAGAAATTGTTTTGGATGCACCCGATGGAACTCTTAGGTGACGTGGGTCATGTGAAATCCCACTTCTTTCCGTTTGGAGACAGTGTTAGTGTTAGTGCAAGATAGGTGCATGGTTTGCGCTAGACATACCATAGGCTCATAAATCATTTTGGATGCACCCAATGGTAACACTAGGTTACAATGCTAAAGTGGAAGATCATTTCGGTCCATTTAAAGATAGTGCTAATCTTGACGCAATATAGGAGCACGGTTTGCGTCGATCGAACCATAGGCTCGAAAATCGTTTTGGAGACATTTGATGGAACTCCTAAGTGACATGGGTCATTTGGAATCTCGCTTCTTTCTGTTTGAGACAGTGCTAGTGTCGGTGCAAGATAGATGCATGGTTTGCGCTTGACGAACCATAGGATTAGAAATCATTTTGGACGCACCTAATGGTACCACTAGGTGATGAGGTTCTAGTGGAAGCTCGTTTTGGTCCGTTTGAACATAGTGCTAATCTTGACGTAAGATAGGTGCGCGGTTTGTGTCAAACGTACCATAGGCTCGGAAATCATTTTGGATGCAGCTGAAGGAACTCCAAGGTGACATGGGTCATGTCGTATCTCACTTCTTTCTCTTTGGAGACAGTGTTAGTTTTGGTGCAAGATAGGTGCACGCTTTGTGCCAAACGTACCAGAGGCTCAGAAGTCATTTTGGATGCACTCGATGTTACCACCAGGTGACGAGGTCAAGTGGAAGCTCATTTCGGTCCTTTCGGACATCGTGCTAATCTTGACGCAAGATAGGTGCACGGTTTGCGTCGAACGTACTATAGGCTCGGAAATCATTTTGGACGCACCCAATGGAACTCCTATGTGATGTGGGTCATGTGGTATCTCACTTCTCTCCGTTTGGAGACTGTGTTAGTGTTGGTGCAAGATAGGTGTACAGTTTGAGCCAAACGTGCCATCGTCTTAGAAATTGTTTTGGACGCACCCGATGGTAATCCTAGGTGACGTGGCTCAAGTGAAAGCTCTGCCCATTTCGGGATAGTGCTAATCTTGATGCAAGATTGGTGCACGGTTTGTGTCAAACGTACCATAGGCTAGGAAATAATTTTGGACGCACCCGATGGAACTCCTAGGCGACATGGGTCATGTGGAATCTGACTTCTTTCCATTTGGAGACAGTGTTAGTGTCGGTGCAAGATAGGTGCAAGGTTTGCACTAGACGTACGATAGAATCATAAATCATTTTGGACGCACCAAATGGTAACAATAGGTTACAAGACTCAAGTGGAAACTCATTTCGGTCCATTTGGAGATAGTGCTAATCTTGACGAAAGATAGTAGCACGGTTTGCGTCGAAAGTACCATATACTCGTAAATCGTTTTTGACACACTTGACTTAACTCCAAGGTGACGTGGGTCATTTGGAATCTCGCCTCTTTCCGTTGGAGACAAGTGTTAGTGTCGAGTGTAAGATAGGTGCATGGTTCGCGCTAGACATACCAAAGGCTTAGAAATCGTTTTGGATGCACCCGATGGTACCACTAGGTGATGAGGCTCAAGTGGAAGCTCGTTTGAGTTCAATTAAAGATAGCGCTAATCTTGACGCAATATAGGAGCACGGGTTTGCGTCGAACGTCCAATAGGCTCGTAAAACATTTTGGGACGAACTAGATGGAACTCCTAGTTGACGTGGGTCATTTGGAATCTCGCTTCTTTCCGTTTGGAGACACTTTTGGTGTCGGTGCAATATAGGTGCATGGTTTGCGGTAGACATACCATAAGCTCGAGAAATCATTTTGGACGCACTCAATGGTACCACTAGGTGATGAGGCTCAAGTGGAAGCTTATTTCGGTTTATGTGGAGATAGTGCTAATCTTGACACAAGATAGGTGCACGGTTTGCGCCGAACGTACCATGGGCTCGGAAATCATTTTGGGACGCACTCCAACGGAACTCCTATGTGATGTGGGTCATGTGGAATCTCACTTCTATTCGTTTGGAGACTGTGTTAGTGTCGGTGCAAGATAGGTGTACAATTTCGGCCAAACGTGCCATCGGCTTAGAAATCGTTTTGGACGCACCCGATGGTAATCCGAGGGGACGAGTCTCAAGTGAAAGCCCGACCTGTTTGGGCATAGTGCTAATCTTAACGCAAGATAGGTGCATGGTTTGTGTCAAACGTACCATAGGCTCGGAAATCGTTTTGGATGCACCCGATGGAACTCCTAGGTGACGTGGGTCATGTGGAATCCCACTTCTTTCCGTTTGGACACAGTGTTAGTGTCAGTGCAAGATAGGTGCATGGTTTGCACTAGACATACCATAGACTCATAAATCATTTTGGATGCACCAAATGGTAACACTAGGTTACAAGGCTCAAGTGGAAGATCATTTTGGTCCATTTGGAGATAGTGCTAATCTTGGCGCAAGATAGGAGCACAGTTTGCGTCGATCGTACCATAGGCTCGAAAATCGTTTTGGAGACATTTGATGGAACTCCTAAGTGATGTGGGTCATTTGGAATCTTGCTCCTCTCCGTTTGGAGACAATGCTAGTGTCGGTGCAAGATAGGTGCGTAGTTTGCGCTAGACGTACCATAGGCTTAGAAATCATTTTGGACGCACCTAATGGTACCACTAGGTGACAAGGTTCTAGGGGAAGCTCGTTTTGGTCCGTTTGAACATAGTGCTAATCTTGACGTAAGATAGGTGCGCGGTTTGTGTCAAACGTACCATAGGCTCGGAAATCATTTTGGATGCAGCCGATGGAACTCCAAGGTGACATGGGTCATGTCGTATCTCACTTCTTTCTCTTTGGAGACAGTGTTAGTTTTGGTGCAAGATAGGTGCACGCTTTGTGCCAAACGTACTAGAGGCTCAGAAGTCATTTTGGATGCACTCGATGGTACCACCAGGTCACGAGGTCAAGTGGAAGCTCATTTCGGTCCTTTCGGACATCGTGCTAATCTTGACGCAAGATAGGTGCACGGTTTGCGTCGAACGTACTATAGGCTCGGAAATCATTTTGGACGCACCCAATGGAACTCCTATGTGATGTGGGTCATGTGGTATCTCACTTCTCTCCGTTTGGAGACTGTGTTAGTGTTGGTGCAAGATAGGTGTACAGTTTGAGCCAAACGTGCCATCGTCTTAGAAATTGTTTTGGACGCACCCGATGGTAATCCTAGGTGACGTGGCTCAAGTGAAAGCTCTGCCCATTTCGGGATAGTGCTAATCTTGATGCAAGATTGGTGCACGGTTTGTGTCAAACGTACCATAGGCTAGGAAATAATTTTGGACGCACCCGATGGAACTCCTAGGCGACATGGGTCATGTGGAATCTGACTTCTTTCCATTTGGAGACAGTGTTAGTGTCGGTGCAAGATAGGTGCAAGGTTTGCACTAGACGTACGATAGGCTCATAAATCGTTTTGGACGCACCAAATGGTAACAATAGGTTACAAGACTCAAGTGGAAACTCATTTCGGTCCATTTGGAGATAGTGCTAATCTTGACCAAAGATAGTAGCACGGTTTGCGTCGAACGTACCATATACTCAGAAATCGTTTTTGACACACTTGACGCAACTCCAAGGTGACGTGGGTCATTTGGAATCTCGCCTCTTTCCGTTGGAGACAGTGTTAGTGTCAGTGTAAGATAGGTGCATGGTTCGCGCTAGACATACCAAAGGCTTAGAAATCGTTTTGGATGCACCCGATGGTACCACTAGGTGACGAGGCTCAAGTGGAAGCTCGTTTCGGTTCAATTAAAGATAGTGCTAATCTTGACGAAATATAGGAGCATGGTTTGCGTCGAACGTCCAATATGCTCGTAAAACATTTTGGACGAACCCGATGGAACTCCTAGTTGACGTGGGTCATTTGGAATCTCGCTTCTTTCCGTTTGGAGACACTTTTGGTGTCGGTGCAATATAGGTGCATGGTTTGCGGTAGACATACCATAAGCTCAGAAATCATTTTGGACGCACTCAATGGTACCACTAGGTGATGAGGCTCAAGTGGAAGCTCATTTCGGTTTATGTGGAGATAGTGCTAATCTTGACACAAGATAGGTGCACGGTTTGCGTCGAACGTACCATGGGCTCGGAAATCATTTTGGACGCACCCAACGGAACTCCTATGTGATGTGGGTCATGTGGAATCTCACTTCTATTCGTTTGGAGACTGTGTTAGTGTCGGTGCAAGATAGGTGTACAATTTCGGCCAAACGTGACATCGGCTTAGAAATCGTTTTGGACGCACCCGATGGTAATCCGAGGGGACGAGTCTCAAGTGAAAGCCCGACCTGTTTGGGCATAGTGCTAATCTTAACGCAAGATAGGTGCATGGTTTGTGTCAAACGTACCATAGGCTCGGAAATCGTTTTGGATGCACCCGATGGAACTCCTAGGTGACGTGGGTCATGTGGAATCCCACTTCTTTCCGTTTGGACACAGTGTTAGTGTCAGTGCAAGATAGGTGCATGGTTTGCACTAGACATACCATAGACTCATAAATCATTTTGGATGCACCAAATGGTAACACTAGGTTACAAGGCTCAAGTGGAAGATCATTTTGGTCCATTTGGAGATAGTGCTAATCTTGGCGCAAGATAGGAGCACAGTTTGCGTCGATCGTACCATAGGCTCGAAAATCGTTTTGGAGACATTTGATGGAACTCCTAAGTGATGTGGGTCATTTGGAATCTTGCTCCTCTCCGTTTGGAGACAATGCTAGTGTCGGTGCAAGATAGGTGCGTAGTTTGCGCTAGGACGTACCATAGGCTTAGAAATCATTTTGGGACGCACCTAATGGTACCACTAGGTGACAAGGTTCTAGGGAAGCTTCGTTTTGGTCCGTTTGAACATAGTGCTAATCTTGACGTAAGATAGGTGCGCGGTTTGTGTCAAACATACCATAGGCTCGGAAATCATTTTGGATGCAGCCGATGGAACTCCAAGGTGACATGGGTCATGTCGTATCTCACTTCTTTCTCTTTGGAGAGCAGTGTTAGTTTTGGTGCAAGATAGGTGCACGCTTTGTGCCAAACGTACTGCAGGCTCGAAGTCATTTTGGATGCACTCGATGTTACCACCGGTGGCGAGGTCAAGTGGAAGCTCATTTCGGTCCTTTCGGACATCGTGCTAATCTTGGCGCAAGATAGGTGCACAGTTTTGCGTCGAACGTCACGATAGGCTCAGAAATCGTTTTGGATGCACCCAATGGAACTCCTATGTGATGTGGGTCATGTGGTATCTCACTTCTCTCCGTTTGGAGACTGTGTTAGTGTTGGTGCAAGATAGGTGTACAGTTTGAGCCAAACGTGCTATCGTCTTAGAAATTGTTTTGGACGCGCACCGATGGTAATCCTAGGTGGCGTGGCTCAAGTGAAAGCTCAGCCCATTTCGGGATAGTGCTAATCTTGATGCAAGATTAGTGTACGGTTTGTGTCAAAAGCACCATAGGCTAGGAAATCATTTTGGACGCACCCGATGGAACTCCTAGGCGACATGGGTCATGTGGAATCTGACTTCTTTCCGTTTAGAGACAGTGTTAGTGTCGGTGCAAGATAGGTGCAAGGTTTGCACTAGACGTACGATAGAATCATAAATCGTTTTGGACGCACCAAATGGTAACAATAGGTTACAAGACTCAAGTGGAAACTCATTTCGGTCCATTTGGAGATAGTGCTAATCTTGACCAAAGATAGTAGCACGGTTTGCGTCGAACGTACCATATACTCAGAAATCGTTTTTGACACACTTGGCTTAACTCCAAGGTGGCGTGGGTCAATTGGAATCTCGCCTCTTTCCGCTTGGAGAGCAAGTGTTAATGTCGGTGCAAGATAGGTGCATGGTTCGCGCTAGACATAACAAAGGCTTAGAAATCGTTTTGGATGCACCCGATGGTACCACTAGGTGACGAGGCTCAAGTGGAAGCTCGTTTCGGTTCAATTAAAGATAGTGCTAATCTTGACGAAATATAGGAGCATGGTTTGCGTCGAACGTCCAATATGCTCGTAAAACATTTTGGACGAACCCGATGGAACTCCTAGTTGACGTGGGTCATTTGGAATCTCGCTTCTTTCTGTTTGGAGACACTTTTGGTGTCGGTGCAATATAGGTGCATGGTTTGCGGTAGACATACCATAAGCTCAGAAATCGTTTTGGACGCACTCAATGGTACCAGTACGTGATGAGGCTCAAGTGGAAGCTCATTTCGGTCTATTTGAAGATAGTGCTAATCTTGACGCAAGATAGGTGCACGGTTTGCGTCGAACGTACCATAGGCTCAGAAATCATTTTGGACGTACCCAATGGAACTCCTATGTGATGTGGGTCATGTGGAATCTCACTTCTCTCCGTTTGGAGACTGTGTTAGTGTCGGTGCAAGATAGGTGTACAATTTGTGCCAAATGTGCCATCGGCTTAGAAATCATTTTGGACGCACCTGATGGTAATCCAAGGTGACGAGTCTCAAGTGAAAGCCCGGCCTGTTTGGGCATAGTGCTAATCTTGACACAAGATATGTGCGTGGTTTGTGTCAAACGTACCATAGGCTTAGAAATCGTTTTGGATGCACCCGATGGAACTCTTAGGTGACGTGGGTCATGTGAAATCCCACTTCTTTCCGTTTGGAGACAGTGTTAGTGTTAGTGCTAGATAGGTGCATGGTTTGCGCTAGACATACCATAGGCACATAAATCATTTTGGATGCACCCAATGGTAACACTAGGTTACAAGGCTCAAGTGGAAGATCATTTCGGTCCATTTGGAGATAGTGCTAATCTTCACGCAATATAGGAGCACGGTTTGCGTCGATCGAACCATAGGCTCGAAAATCATTTTGGACACATTTGATGGAACTCCTAAGTGACATGGGTCATTTGGAATCTCACTTCTTTCTGTTTGGAGACAGTGCTAGTGTCGGTGCAAGATAGGTGCATTAGTTTGCGCTAGACGCACCAAAGGATTAGAAATAATTTTGGACGCACCTAATGGTACCACTAGGTGATGAGGTTCTAGTGGAAGCTCGTTTTGGTCCGTTTAAACATAGTGCTAATCTTGACGTAAGATAGGTGCACGGTTTGTGTCAAACAAACCATAGGCTCGTAAATAATTTTTTTGGCGCAGCCGATGGAATTCCAAGGTAACATGGGTCATGTCGAATCTCACTTCTTTATCTTTGGAGCAGTGTTAGTTTTGGTGCAAGATAGGTGCATGCTTTGTGCCAAATATACCGAGAGGCTCGAAGTCATTTTGGGACTTTTCGATGGTACCACTAGGTGACGAGGTCAAGTGGAAGCTCATTTCGGTCATTTCGGACATCGTGCTAATCTTGACGCAAGATAGGTGCACGGTTTGCGTCGAACGTACTATAGGCTAGGAAATCATTTTGGACGCACCCAATGGAACTCCTATGTGATGTGGGTCATGTGGTATCTCACTTCTCTCCGTTTGGAGACTGTGTTAGTGTTGGTGCAAGATAGGTGTACAGTTTGAGCCAAACGTGCCATCGTCTTAGAAATTGTTTTGGACGCACCCGATGGAACTCCTAGGCGACATGGGTCATGTGGAATCTCACTTCTTTCCGTTTGGAGACAGTGTTAGTGTCGGTGCAAGATAGGTGCATGGCTTGCACTAGACGTACCATAGGTTCATAAATCGTTTTTGACGCACCCAATGGTAACACTAGGTTACAAGGCTCAAGTGGAAACTCATTTTGGTCAATTTGGAGATAGTGCTAATCTTGACGCAAGATAGTAGCATGGTTTGCGTCGAACGTACCATCTACTCAGAAATCATTTTTGACACACTTGACACAACTCCAAGGTGACGTGGGTCATTTGGAATCTCGCCTCTTTCTGTTTGGAGACAATATTAGTGTCGGTGCAAGATAGGTGCATGGTTCGCGCTAGACATACCAAAGGCTTAGAAATCGTTTTGGATGCACCCGATGGTACCACTAGGTGACGAGGCTCAAGTGGAAGCTCGTTTTGGTTCGATTGAAGATAGTGCTAATCTTGACGCAATATAGGAGCACGGTTTGCGTCAAACATCCCATAGGCTCATAAATCATTTTGGACGAACCCGATGGAACTCCTATTTGACGTCGGTTATTTGGAATCTCGCTTCTTTCCGTTTGGAGACACTTTTGGTGTCGGTGCAATATAGGTGCATGGTTTGCGGTAGACATACCATATGCTTAGAAATCGTTTTAGACGCACTCAATGGTACCAATAGGTGATGAGGCTCGAGTGGAAGCTCATTTCGGTCTATTTGGAGATAGTGCTAATCTTGACGCAAGATAGGTGAACGGTTTGCGTCGAACGTACCATAGGCTCAGAAATCATTTTGGACGCACCCAATGGAACTCCTATGTGATGTGGGTCATGTGGAATCTCACTTCTCTCCGTTTAGAGACTGTGTTTGTGTCGGTGCAAGATAGATGTACAATTTGTGCCAAATATGCCATCGGCTTAGAAATCATTTTGGACGCACCCAATGGTAATCCGAGGGGACGAGTCTCAAGTGAAAGCCCGGCCTGTTTGGGCATAGTGCTAATCTTGACACAAGATAGGTGCATGGTTTGTGTCAAACGTACCATAGGCTCAGAAATCGTTTTGGACACACCCGATGGAACTCCTAGGTGGCGTGGGTCATGTCGATTATCACTTCTTTCCATTTGAAGGCAGTGTTAGAGTCGATTGCAAGATAGGTGCACGGTTTGCACTAGATGTACCATAGGCTTAGAAATTATTTAAGAGCGCACCGATGGTACCACTAGGTGACGAGGCTCAAGTGGAAGCTATTTTGGTCCTTTCGGACATAGTACTAATCTTGGACGCAAGATAGGAGCACACAGTTTGCGTTGAGCGTACCATAGGCTTAGAAATTGTTTGGGACACACCCGATGGAACTCCTAGGTGGCGTGGGTCATATGGAATCTCTCTTCTTTTCGTTTTGAGAGCAGTGTTAGTGTCCATGCAAGATAGGTGCATGGTATGCGCTAAACGTACCATAGGCTCGAAATCATTTTGGACACACCTGATGGTACCACTAGGTGACGAGGCTCCAGTGCAAGCTCGTTTCAGTCCTTTCGGAGATAGTGCTAATCTTGACGCAAGATAGGTGCGCGGTTTGCGTCGAACGTACGATAGGCTCGGAAATCGTTTTGGACGCACCCAATGGAACTCCTATGTGATGTGGGTCATGTGGTATCTCACTTCTCTCCGTTTGAAGGCGTGTTAGTGTTGGTGCAAGATAGGTGTACAGTTTGAGCCAAAGCGTGCCATCGTCTTAGAAATTGTTTTGGACGCACCCGATGGTAATCCTAGGTGACGTGGCTCAAGTGAAAGCTCAGCCCATTTCGGGATAGTGCTAATCTTGATGCAAGATTCGTGCACGGTTTGTGTCAAAAGCACCATAGGCTAGGAAATCATTTTGGACGCACCCGATGGAACTCCTAGGCGACATGGGTCATGTGGAATCGACTTCTTTCCGTTTAGAGACAAGTGTTAGTAGTGTCGGTGCAAGATAGGTGCAAGGTTTGCACTAGGCGTGCGATAGAATCATAAATCGTTTTGGACGCACCAAATGGTAACAATAGGTTACAAGACTCAAGTGGAAACTCATTTCGGTCCATTTGGAGATAGTGCTAATCTTGACCAAAGATAGTAGCACGGTTTGCGTCGAACGTACCATATACTCAGAAATCGTTTTTGACACACTTGACGCAACTCCAAGGTGACGTGGGTCAATTGGAATCTCGCCTCTTTCCGTTTGGAGCAGTGTTAATGTCGATTGCAAGATAGGTGCATGGTTCGCGCTAGACATAACAAAGGCTTAGAAATCGTTTTGGATGCACCCGATGGTACCACTAGGTGACGAGGCTCAAGTGGAAGCTCGTTTTGGTTCAATTAAAGATAGTGCTAATCTTGGACGAAATATAGGAGCATGGTTTTGCGTCGAAGCGTCCAATATGCTCGTAAAACATTTTGGACGAACCGATGGAACTCCTAGTTGACGTGGGTCATTTGGAATCTCGCTTCTTTCTGTTTGGAGACACTTTTGGTGTCGGTGCAATATAGGTGCATGGTTTGCGGTAGACATACCATAAGCTCAGAAATCGTTTTGGACGCACTCAATGGTACCAGTACGTGATGAGGCTCAAGTGGAAGCTCATTTCGGTCTATTTGAAGATAGTGCTAATCTTGACGCGAGATAGGTGCACGGTTTGCGTCGAACGTACCATAGGCTCAGAAATCATTTTGGACGTACCCAATGGAACTCCTATGTGATGTGGGTCATGTGGAATCTCACTTCTCTCCGTTTGGAGACTGTGTTAGTGTCGGTGCAAGATAGGTGTACAATTTGTGCCAAATGTGCCATCGGCTTAGAAATCATTTTGGACGCACCTGATGGTAATCCAAGGTGACGAGTCTCAAGTGAAAGCCCGGCCTGTTTGGGCATAGTGCTAATCTTGATGCAAGATATGTGCGTGGTTTGTGTCAAACGTACCATAGGCTTAGAAATCGTTTTGGATGCACCCGATGGAACTCTTAGGTGACGTGGGTCATGTCGAATCTCACTTCTTTCCGTTTGAAGACAGTGTTAGAGTCGGTGCAAGATAGGTGCACGGTTTGCACTAGATGTACCATAGGCTTAGAAATTGTTTAAGACGCACCCGATGGTACCACTAGGTGACGAGGCTCAAGTGAAAGCTATTTTCGGTCCTTTCGGACATAGTACTAATCTTGACGCAAGATAGGAGCACAGTTTGCGTTGAACGTACCATAGGCTTAGAAATTGTTTGGGACACACCCGATGGAACTCCAAGGTGACGTGGGTCATATGGAATCTCTCTTCTTTTCGTTTGGAGACAGTGTTAGTGTCCATGCAAGATAGGTGTACAATTTGTGCCAAACGTGCCATCGGCTTAGAAATCGTTTTGGACGCACCCAATGGTAATACGAGGTGACGAGTCTCAAGTGAAAGCTCGGCCTATTTCGGCATGGTGCTAATCTTGACTCAAGATAGGTGCACGGTTTGTGTCAAAGCGTACCATAGGCTCGGAAATCATTTTGGGCCTTTCCGATGGAACTCCTAGGTGGCGTGGGTCATGTGGAATCTCACTTCTTTCCGTTTGGAGACAGTGTTAGTGTCGGTGCAAGATAGGTGCATGGTTTGTGCTAGACATACCATAGGCTCATAAATCATTTTCGACGCACTCAATGGTAACACTAGGTTACAAGGCTCCAGTGGAAGCTTATTTCGGTCCATTTGGAGGTAGTGCTAATCTTGACACAAGATAGGAGCACAGTTTGCGTCGATCGTACCATAGGCTCGAAAATCATTTTGGAGACACTTGATGGAACTCGTAGGTGACATTGGTCATTTGGAATCTCGCTTCTTTCCGTTTGGATAGAGTGCTAGTGTTGGTGCAAGATAGGTGCATGGTTTGTGCTATACGTACCATAGGTTCAGAAATCGTTTTGGACACACCTGATGTTACCACTAGGTGACGAGGTTCTAGTGGAAGCTCGTTTCGGTCCATTCCAACAGAGTGCTAATCTTGACGCAGGATAGGTGCATGGTTTGCGTCGAATATACCATAGGCTTAGAAATCGTTTAGGACACAACCGATGGAACTCCAAGGTGACATGGGTCATGTGGAATCTCACTTCTTTATCTTTTGGGACAGTGTTAGTTTTGGTACAAGATAGGTGCATACTTTGTGCCAAACGTACTAGAGGCTCAGAAGTCGTTTTGGATGCACTCGATGGTACCACCAGGTGACGAGGCTCAAGTCGAAGCTCCTTTCGGTCCTTTCAGACATAGTGCTAATCTTGACGCAAGATAGGTGCACGGTTTGCGTCGAACGTACCATAGGCTCGGAAATCATTTTGGACGCACCCAATGGAACTCCTATGTGATGTGGGTCATGTGGAATCTCACTTCTCTCCGTTTGGAGACTGTGTTAGTGTCGGTGCAAGATAGGTTTACAATTTGTGCCAAACGTGCCATCGGCTTAGAAATCGTTTTGGACGCACCCGACGGTAATCCGAGATGACGAGTCTCAAGTGAAAGCTCAAACTGTTTCGGCATAATGCTAATCTTGACGCAAGATAGGTGTGCGATTGGTGTCAAAGCGTATCATAGGCTCGGAAATCGTTTTGGATGCACCCGATGGAACTCTTAGGTGAGGGTCATGTGGAATCCCACTTCTTTCCATATGGAGACAGTGTTAGTGTCAGTGCAAGATAGGTGCGTGGTTTGCGCTAGACATACCATAGGCTCATAAATCGTTTTGGATGCACCTAATGGTAACACTAGGTTACAAGGCTCAAGTGGAACATCATTTCGGTCCATTTGGAGATAGTGCTAATCTTGACGCAAGATAGGAGCATGGTTTGCGTCGATCGAACCATAGGCTCAGAAATCGTTTTGGAGACATTTGATGGAACTCCTAAGTGACATGGGTCATTTGGAATCTCACTTCTTTCTGTTTGGAGACAGTGCTAGTGTCGGTGCAAGATAGGTGCATGGTTTGCGCTAGACGTACCATAGGATTAGAAATAATTTTGGACGCACCTAATGGTACCACTAGGTGATGAGGTTCTAGTGGAAGCTCATTTTGGTCCGTTTGAACATAGTGCTAATCTTGACGTAAGATAGGTGCACGGTTTGTGTCAAACATACCATAGGCTCGGAAATCATTTTGGATGCAGCCGATGGAATTCCAAGGTAACATGGGTCATGTCGAATCTCACTTCTTTCTCTTTGGAGACAGTGTTAGTTTTGGTGCAAGATAGGTGCACGCTTTGTGCCAAATATACCAGAGGTTCAGAAGTCATTTTGGACGCACTCGATGGTACCACCAGGTGACGAGGTCAAGTGGAAGCTCATTTTGGTCCTTTCGAACATAGTGCTAATCTTCATGCAAGATAGGTGCACGGTTTGCGTTGAACGTACCATAGGCTCAGAAATCATTTTGGACACACCCAATGGAACTCCTATGTGATGTGGGTCATGTGGAATCTCACTTCTCTCTGTTTGGAAACAGTGTGAGAGTCGGTGCAAGATAGGTGCATGGTTTGCACTAGATGTACCATAGGCTCAGAAATTGTTTAAGACAGCACCCGATGGTACCACTAGGTGACGAGGCTCAAGTGGAAGCTCTTTTCGGTCCTTTCGGACATAGTACTAATCTTATGCATTAAGATAGGTGCACGTTTTCGTCGAAGCGTACCATAGGCTTAGAAATTGTTTGGGACACACCCGATGGAACTCCTAAGTGGCGTGCATCATATGGAATCTCTTTTCTTTTCGTTTGGAGCAGTGTTAGTGTCGTTTGCAAGATAGGTGCATGTTTTTGCGCTAGGCGTACCATCGGCTCGAAATAATTTTAGACACACACGATGGTACCACTAGGTGACGAGGCTCTAGTGCAAGCTTCGTATCAATCCTTTCGGAGATAGTGCTAATCTTGGCCGAGGATAGGTGCACGGTTTGCGTCGAGCGTACCATAGGCTCGGAAATCATTTTGGGCGCACGCAATGGAACTCCTATGTGATGTGGGTCATGTGGAATCTCACTTCTCTCCGTTTGGAGACCGTGTTGAGTGTCGGTGCAAGATAGGTGTACAATTTGTGCCAAACATTCCATCGTCTTAGAAATCGTTTTGGGCGCACCGATGGTAATCCGAGGTGACGAGTCTCAATGAAAGCTTCGACTGTTTGGGCACAGTGCTAATCTTGATGCAAGATAGGTGCGCGGTTTGTGTCAAGCGTACCATAGGCTCGGAAATCGTTTTGGATGCACCCGATGGAACTCTTAGGTGGCGTGGGTCATGTGGAATCCACTTCTTTCTGTTTGGAGAGCAGTGTTAGTGTCGGTGCAAGATAGGTGCATGGTTTTGCGCTAGACATACCATAGGCTCATAAATCGTTTTGGATGCACCCAATGGTAACACTAGGTTACAAGGCTCAAGTGGAAGATCATTTTGGTGCATTTGGAGATAGTGCTAATCTTGACGGAAGATAGGAGCACGGTTTACGTCGATCGAACCATTGGCTCGGAAATCATTTTGGAGACATTTGATGGAACTCCTAAGTGACATGGTTCATTTGGAATCTCGCTTCTTTCTGTTTGGAGACAGTGTTAGTGTCGATTGCAAGATAGGTGCATGGTTTGCGCTAGGCGTACCATAGGCTTAGAAATCATTTTGGGCGCACCTAATGGTACCACTAGGTGATGAGGTTCTAGTGGAAGCTTCGTTTTGGTCCGTTTGAACATAGTGCTAATCTTGGACGTAAGATAGGTGCACGGTTTGTGTCAAATGTACCATAGGCTCAAAAATTGTTTTGGACACACCAATGGAACTCCAAGGTGACATGGGTCATGTCGAATCTCACTTCTTTCTCTTTGGAGACGGTGTTAGTTTTGGTGCAAGATTGGTGCGCTTTGTGCCAAATGTACCGGAGGCTCGAGAAGTCATTTTAGGCGCTTTTCGATGGTACCACCGGTGGCGAGGTCAAGTGGAAGCTCATTTTGGTCCTTTCGGACAAAGTGATAATCTTGACGCAAGATAGGTGCTCGGTTTCGTCGAAGCGTACCATTGGCTCGAGAAATCATTTTGGACGCACCCAATGGAACTCCTATGTGATGTGGGTCATGTGGTATCTCACTTCTCTCCATTTGGAGGCGTGTTAGTGTTGGTGCAAGATTGGTGTACAGTTTGAGCCAAGCGTGCGATCGTCTTAGAAATTGTTTTGGACACACCGATGGTAATCCCTAGGTGGCGTGGCTCAAGTGAAAGCTCAGCCCATTTGGGGATCTGCTAATCTTGGCGCAAGATTGGTGCATGGTTTGTGTCAAAGCGTACCATAGGCTCAGAAATCATTTTGGACGCACCTGATGGAACTCCTAGGTTACGTGGGTCATGTGGAACCTCACTTCTTTCCGTTTGGAGACAGTGTTTGTGTCGGTGCAAGATAGGTGCATGGTTTGCGCTAGACGTACCATAGGCTCATAAATCGTTTTGGACGCAACCAATGGTAACACTAGGTTACAAGGCTCAAGTGGAAGCTGATTTCGGTCCATTTGGAGATAGTGCTAATCTTGATGCAAGATAGTAGCACGGTTTGCATTGAACATTCCATATACTCAGAAATCGTTTTGGACACGCTTGATGGAACTCCAAGGTGATGTGGGTCATTTGGAATCTCGCCTCTTTCCGTTTGGAGGCAGTGTTAGTGTCGGTGCTAGATAGGTGCATGGTTCGTGCTAGACATACCAAAGGCTTAGAAATCGTTTTGGATGCACCCGATGGTACGACTTGGTGACGAGGCTCAAGTGGAAGCTCGTTTCGGTCCGATTGAAGATAGTGCTAATCTTGAAGCATTATAGGAGCACGGTTTGCGTCGAACATACCATAGGCTCGTAAATCATTTTGGACGAACCCGATGGAACTCCTAGTTGACATGGGTCATTTGGAATCTCGCTTCTTTCCGTTTGGAGACACTTTTGGTGTCGGTGCAATATAGGTGCATGGTTTGCGGTAGACATACCATAAGCTCGAAAAATCGTTTTGGACACACTCAATGGCACCACTAGGTGAAGAGGCTCAAGTGGATGCTCATTTCGGTCTATTTAGAGATAGTGCTAATCTTGGCCGCAAGATAGGTGCACGGTTTGCGTCGAACGTACCATAAGCTCAAAAATTGTTTTGGACGCACCCGATGGAACTCCTAGGTGACGTGGGTCATGTGGAATCTCACTTCTTTCTGTTTAAAGATAGTGTTAGAGTCGCTGCAAGATAGGCGCATGGTTTGCACTAGATGTACCATAGGCTCAGAAATTTTTTAAGACGCACACGAGGGTACCACTAGGTGACGAGGCTCAAGTGAAAGCTCTTTTTGGTCCTTTCAGACATAGTACTAATCCTGACACAAGATAGGCGCACGGTTTGCGTCGAACGTATCATAGGCTTAGAAATTGTTTGGGACACAGCCGATGGAACTCCTAGGTGACGTGGGTCATATGGAATCACTCTTCTTTTCGTTTCGAGACAGTGTTGGTGTCAGTGCAAGATAGGTGCATGGTTTGCGCTAGGCGTACCATAGGCTCAGAAATCATTTTGGACACACCTGATGTTACCACTAGGTGACGAGGCCCTAGTGCAAGCTCGTTTTAGTCCTTTCGGAGATAGTGCCAATCTTCATGGCGAGATAGGTGCATGGTTTGCATCGAGCGTATCATAGTCTCTCGAAATTATTTTGGGCGCATCCAATGGAACTCCTATGTGATGTGGGTCATGTGGAATCTCACTTCTCTCTGTTTGGAGACTGTGTTAGTGTCGGTGCCAGATAGGTGTACAATTTGTGCCAAAGGTGCCATCGGCTTAGAAATTGTTTTATGCGCACCCGATGGTAATCCGAGGTGGCGCAGTATCAAGTGAAAGCTCGGCCTATTTGGGCATAGTGCTAATCTTGACACAAGATGGGTGCACGGTTTGTGTCAAACATACCATAGGCTCGGATATAATTTTGGACGCACCCGATGGAACTCCTAGTTGATGTGGGTCATATGGAATCTCAGTTTTTTCTCTTTGCAGATAGTGTTAGTGTTGGTGCAAGATAGGTGCACAGTTTGCGCTAAACGTACCATCGACACAGAAATCATTTTGGGCCTTTTCGATGGTACAACTAGGTGACGAGGCTCAAGTGAAAGCTTCGTTTTGGTCCATTTCGAGATAGTGCTAATATTGACACAAGATAGAGCACGGTTTGCGTCGAGGCGTACCATAGGCTCGGAAATCATTTTGGATGCACTGATGGAACTCCTAGGTGGCGTGGGTCATATGGAATCTCACTTCTTTCTCTTTGGAGATAGTGTTAGTGTCCGTGCAAGATAGGTGCACAGTTTGTGCCAAACGTACCATCGACTCGAGAAATCATTTTGGGCCTTTTGACGGTACCACTAGGTGATGAGGCTCAAGTGGAAGCACGTTTGATCCGTTTGGAGATAGTGCTAATCTTGAAGCAAGATAGGTGCAGTTTTGCGTCGAGCGTACCATAGGCTCGGAAATCATTTTGGGCGCACCCGATGGAACTCCTAGGTGACGTCGGTCTTGTGGAATCTCACTTCTTTCTCTTTGGACATAGTGTTAGTGTCGATTGCAAGATGGGTGCATGGTTTGCGCAAAGCGTACCATCGACTCGAGAAATCATTTTGGGCCACCCAGCGGTACCACTAGGTGGCGAGGCTCAAGTGAAAGCTTCGTTTAAGTCTGTTTGGAGATAGTGCTAATCTTGATGCAAGAAAGGTGCACCGTTTGTGTAGAAACGTACCATAGGCTTGGAAATCGTTTTGGATGGACTCGATGGAACTCCTAGGTGGCGTGGGTCATTTGGAATCTCTCTTCTTTCTGTTTGGAAGCGGTGTTAGTGCGGTATAGGATAGGTGCATGGTTCGCGCTAGACATACCACAGGCTTAGAAATCATTTTGGATGCACTCGATGGTACCACTAGGTGACGAGGCTCAAGTGGAAGATTGTTTGAGTCCATTTGAAGATAGTGCTAATCTGGATGCAAGATAGAATGCGGTTTTGCGTCGAGGCGTACCATAGGCTTAGAAATTGTTTGGGACACACCCGATGGAACTCCAAGGTGGCGTGGGTCATATGGAATCTCTCTTCTTTTCGTTTGGAGACGGTGTTAGTGTCGGTGCAAGATAGGTGCATGGTTTGCGCTAGGCGTACCATAGGCTCAAAAATCGTTTTGACACACACGATGGTACCACTAGGTGATGAGGCTCTAGTGCAAGCTCGTTTCAGTCCTTTTCGGAGATAGTGCTAATCTTGACACAAGATAGGTGCATGATTTGCGTCGAATGTACCATCGGCTCGGAAATCATTTTGGATGCACCCAATGGAACTCCTATGTGATGTGGGTCATGTGGAATCTCACTTCTCTCCGTTTGGAGAATGTGTTAGTGTCGGTGCAAGATAGGTGTACAATTTGTGCCAAACGTGCCATCGTCTTAGAAATCATTTTGGAAGGTCCCGATGGTAATCCGAGGTGACGAGTCTCAAGTGAAAGCTTGGCCTGTTTGGGCATAGTGCTAATCTTGACGCAAGATAGGTGTACGGTCTGTGTCAAACGTACCATAGGCTCGAAAATCGTTTTGGACACACCCGATGGAACTCCTAGGTGACGTGAGTCATGTGGAATCCCACTTCTTTCCGTTTGGAGACAGCGTTAGTGTCAGTGCAAGATAGGTGCATGGTTTGCGCTAGACATACCATAGGCTCATAAATTGGTTTGGATGCACCCAATGGTAACACTAGGTTACAAGGCTCAAGTGGAAGATCATTTCGGTCCATTTGGAGATAGTGCTAATCTTGGCGCAAGATAAGAGCACGGTTTGTGTCGATACCATAGGCTCGGAAATCATTTTGGAGACATTTGATGGAACTCCTAAGTGACGTGGGTCATTTGGAATCTCGCTCCATTCCATTTGGAGATAGTGCTAGTGTCGGTGCAAGATAGGTGCATGGTTTTGCGCTAGGCGTACCATAGGCGTAGAAATCATTTTGGATGCACCTAATGGTACCACTAGGTGACGACGTTCTAGTGGAAGCTTCGTTTTGGTCCGTTTGAACATAGTGCTAATCTTGGCGTAAGATAGGTGCGGTTTGTGTCAAAGCGTACCATAGGCTCAGAAATTGTTTTGGACGCAGCCGATGGAACTCCAAGGTGACATGGGTCATGTCGAATCTCACTTCTTTCTCTTTGGAGGCAGTGTTAGTTTTGGTGCAAGATAGGTGCACGCTTTGTGCCAAATGTACTGAGGCTCGAGAAGTCATTTGGGACGCACTCAATGGTACCACCCAGTGCTTGAGGCTCAAGTGGAAGATCATTTCGGTCCTTTCGGACATAGTGCTAATCTTGATGCAAGATAGATGCACGTTTGCGTCGAAACGTATACCATAGGCTCAGAAATCATTTTAGAGCGCACCCAATGGAACTCCTATGTGATGTGGATCATGTGGAATCTCACTTCTCTCCGTTTGGAGGCTGTGTTAGTGTTGGTGCAAGATAGGTGTATACAGTTTGAGCCAAAAGTGCCATCGTCTTAGAAATTGTTTTGGATGCACTGTTGGTAATCCTAGATGGCGTGGCTCATGAAAGCTCGGCCCGGTTGGGGATAGTGCTAATCTTGATGCAAGGTAGGTCCATGGTTTGTGTCAAGCGTACCATAAGCTCGGAAATCATTTTGGGCGTGCCGATCGAACTCCTAGGTAGCGTGGGTCATGTGGAATCTCACTTCTTTACGTTTGGAGATAGTGTTAGTGTTAGTGCAAGATAGGTGCATGGTTTGCGCTAGACGTACCATAGGCTCATAAATCATTTTGAACGCACCCAATGGTAACACTAGGTTACAAAGGCTCAGCTGGAAGCTCATTTCGGTCCATTAGGAGATAGTGCTAATCTTGGCGCAAGATAGGTGCACGGTTTGTGTCGAGCGTACCATAGGCTCGGAAATTATTTTGGACACACTTGATGGAACTCCAAGGTGGCGTGGGTCATTTGGAATCTCACCTCTTTCTATTTATAAGCGGTGTTAGTGTTGGTGCAAGATAGGTGCAAGGTTCGCTAGACATACCATAGGCATAGAAATCATTTTGGGCCTTTTCCCGATGGAACTCCTAGGTGGCGTGGGTCATGTGGAATCTCACTTCTTTTCCATTTGGAGAGCAGTGTTAGTGTCGATTGCAAGATAGGTGCATGGTTTGCACTAGATGTACCATAGGCTTAGAAATTGTTTAAGACGCACCCAATGGTACCCGATGGTGATGAGGCTCAAGTGGAAGCTTCGTTTTGGTTGCATGGTTTGCGGTAGACATACCATAGGCTCACAAATCATTTGGATGCACTCGATGGTGCCACTAGGTGACGAGGCTCAAGTGGAAGCTCATTTAGGTCTGTTTGGAGATAGTGCTAATCTTGGCTTAAGATCGATTGCATGGTTTGCGTCGAGCGTACCATAGACTTCGAGAAATTGTTTTGGGCGCACCGATGGAACTCCTAGGTGCCGCGGGTCATCTGGAATCTCACTTCTTTCCATTTGGAGAGCAGTGTTAGAGTCGGTGCAAGATAGGTGCACGGTTTGCACTAGATGTACCATAGGCTCAAAAATTGTTTAAAACGCACCCGATGTTACCCGATGGGTGACGAGGCTCAAGTTGAAGCTCTTTTCGGTCCTTTCGGATATAGTACTAATCTTGACACAAGATAGAATGCAGTTTGCGTCGAGCGTACCATAGGCTTAGAAATTGTTTGGGACACCCAATGCAACTCCTATGTGATGTGGGTCATGTGGAATCTCACTTCTCTCCGTTTGGAGTGTGTGTTAGTGTCGATTTGCAAGATAGGTGTACAATTTGTGCCAAAGCGTGCCATCGGCTTAGAAATCGTTTTGGGCGCACCGATGGTAATCCGAGGGGCGAGTCTCAAGTGAAAGCTCGGCCCGTTTGGGGATAGTGCTAATCTTGGCCGCAAGATAGGTGCGGTTTGTGTCAAACATACCATAGGCTCGAGAAATCGTTTTGGACACATCGATGGAACTCCTAGGTGGCGTGGGTCATGTGGAATCTCACTTCTTTCCGTTTGGAGAGCGGTGTTAGTGTCGGTGCAAGATAGGTGCCTGGTTTGCGCTAGGCGTACCATAGGCTCAAAAATCATTTTGGGCGTATCCAATGCTAACACTAGGTTACAAGGCTCAAGTGGAAGCTCATTTCGGTCTATTTGGAGATAGTGCTAATCTTGGACGCAAGATCGGGGCAAAGTTTTGCGTCGAACCTACCATAGGCTCGGGAATCATTTTGGACACACTCGATGGAACTCCAAGGTGACACGGGTCATTTGGAATCTCACTTCTTTTCTGTTTGGAGGCAGTGCTAGTGTCGGTGCAAGATAGGTGCATGGTTTGCGCTACACGTACCATAGGCGTAGAAATCATTTTGGGCCGCACCTATTGGTACCACTAGGTGATGAGGTTCTAGTGGAAGCTTGTTTTGGTCCGTTTGAACATAGTGCTAATCTTGACGCGTAAAGATAGGTGAATGGTTCGTGTCAAAGCAGACCATAGGCTTGGAAATCATTTGGGACTTGGCCGTTGGAACTCCAAGGTGACATGGTTCATGTCAAATCTCACTTCTTTCTCTTTGGAGCGAGTGTTAGTTTTGATGCAAGATAGGTCTTGGCGCTTTATGCCAAATGTACTAGAGGCTCGAAGTCATTTGGGCCTTTTCGATGGTACCACCGGTGGCGAGGTCAAGTGGAAGCTCATTTGGTCCTTTCGGACATAGTGCTAATCTTGGACGCAAGATAGGTGCACGGTTTGCATAGGCGTACCATAGGATCGGAAATCATTTTGGACACTGCGATTGAACTCCTAGGTGGCGTGGGTCATGTGAAATCTCACTTCTTTCTCTTTGGAGATAGTGTTAGAGTAGGTGCAAGATAGGTGCATGGTTTGCGTAAGCGTACCATCGACTCAAAAATCATTTTGGATGAACAAGCGGTACCACTAGGTGACGAGGCTCAAGTGGAAGCTTCGTTTGGTCCGTTTGGAGATAGTGCTAATCTTGAAGCAAGATAGGTGCATCGTTTGCGTCGAGCGTACCTTATGCTCGGAAATCGTTTTGGGCGCACCCGATGTAACTCCAAGGTGGCGTGGGTCATTTGGAGTCTCTCTTCTTTCTGTTTGGAGGCGCAGTGTTAGTGTCGGAGCAAGATAGGTGCATGGTTCACGCTAGACATACCATAGGCTTAGAAATTATTTTAGATGCAACCGATGGTACCACTAGGTGACGAGGCTCAAGTGGAAGCTTCGTTTGGTGCATTTGACGATAGTGCTAATCTGGGCGCAAGATGGGACCACGGTTTGCGTGGAGCGCATTACCATAGGCTCATAAATCATTTGGGCCTTCCCGATGGAACTCCTAGGTGACACTGGGTCATTAGGAGTCTCACTCCTTCTGTTTGAGAACCTTTGTTAGTGTCGATGCAATATAGGTGCATGGTTTGCGGTGAGACATACCATAGGCTCGAAAATCGTTTTGGGCCTTTTCGATGGTACCACTAGGTGACAAGGCTCAAGTGGAAGCTCTTTTCGGTCCTTTCGGGCATAGTACTAATCTTGACGGAAGATAGGAGCGCAGTTTGCGTCGAGCGTACCATAGGCTTTGAAATTGTTTGGGGCACACAAGCGGAACTCCTAGGTGGCGTGGGTCATATGGAATCTCTCTTCTTTTCATTTGGAGAGCAGTGTTAGTGTTGGTGCAAGATATGTGCAAGGTTTGCGCTAGACGTACCATAGGCTCAGAAATCATTTTGGACACACATGATGGTACCACTAGATGATGAGGCTCTATTGCAAGCTCCTTTCGGTCCTTTAGGAGATAGTGCTAATCTTGGACGCATGATAGGTGCGGTTTGGGTCGAGCACGTACCATCGGCTCATAAATCATTTTGGGCGCACCCAATGGAACTCCTATGTGATGTGGGTCATGTGGAATCTCACTTCTCTCCGTTTGGAGGCGTGTTAGTGTCGGTTCAACATAGGTGTACAATTTGTGCCAAATGTGCCACCGGCATGGAAATCGTGTTGGGCCGCACCCGATGGTAATCCGAGGTGTGAGTCTTAAGTGAAAGCTCAGCCTATTTGGGCGTAGTGCAAAGCTTGATGCAAGATAGTGCATGGTTTGTGTCAAGCGTACCATAGGCTCAAAAATCATTTTGGGCGCACCCGATGGAACTCCTAGGTGGCGTGGGTCATGTGGAATCCACTTCTTTCCGTTGAAAGGCAGTGTTAGAGTCGATTGCAAGATAGGTGCATGGTTTGCACTAAATCTACCATAGGCTCAAAAATTGTTTAAAGGCGCACCCGATGGTACCGATGGGTGACGAGGCTAAAGTGGAAGCTCTTTTCGGTCCTTTCGAATTAGTACTAATCTTGGCGCAAGATAGGAGCACAGTTTGGGTCGAGCGTACCATAGGCTTAGGAATTGTTTGGGACACACCGATGGACCTCCTAGGTGGCGTGGGTCATATGGAATCTCTCTTCTTTTTCGTTTGGAGAGCGGTGTTAGTGTCGGTGCAAGATAGGTGCATGGTTTGCGCTAGACGTACCATAGGCTCAGAAATCATTTTGGACACACCTGATGGTAGCACTAGGTGACGAGGCTCTAGTGCAAGCTCGTTTCAGTCCTTTCGGAGATAATGGTAATCTTGACACAAGATCGGTGCACGGTTTTGCGTCGAGCGTACCATAGGCTCGGAAATCATTTTGGGCGCACCCAATAGAACTCCTATGTGATGTGGGTCATGTGGAATCTCACTTCTCTCCATTTGGAGACTGTGTTAGTGTCGGTGCAAGATAGGTGTACAATTTGTGCCAAACGTGCCATCGGCTTAGAAATCATTTTGGACGCACCCGATGGTAATCCGAGGGGGCGAGTCTCAAGTGAAAGCCCGACCTGTTTGGGCATAGTGCAAATCTTGGCCTTAAGATAGGTGCATGGTTTGTGTCAAGCGTACCATAGGCTCGGAAATCATTTTGGGCGCACCCAATGGAACTCCTATGTGATGTGGGTCATGTGGACTCTCACTTCTCTCCGTTTGGAGACGGTCCTTTCGGAGATAGTGCTAATCTTGATGCAAGATAGGTGCATGGTTTGTGTCAAGCGTACCATAGGCTCGGAAATCATTTTGGATGCACCCAGATGGAACTCCTAGGTGACATGGGTCATGTGGAATCCACTTCTTTCCGTTTGGAGCAGGTGTTAGTGTTAGTGCAAGATAGGTGCAAGGTTTGCGCTAGACATACCATAGGCTCATAAATCGTTTTGGGCGCACCCAATGGTAACACTAGGTTACAAGGCTCAAGTGGAAGATCATTTTGGTCCATTTGGAGATAGTGCTAATCATGGCGCAACATAGGAGCATAGTTTGCGTCGAGCGTACCATAGGCTCGGAAATCGTTTTGGACACACTTGATGGAACTCCAAGGTGGCGTGGGTCATTAGCAATCTCGCTTCTTTCCGTTTAGAGGCGAGTGCTAGTGTTGGTGCAAGATAGGTGCATTGTTTGCGCTAGGCGTACCATAGGCTTAGAAATCATTTTGGGCGCACCTAATGGTACCACTAGGTGATGAGGTTCTAGTGGAAGCTCATTTTGGTCCGTTGAACATAGTGCTAATCTTGGCGTAAGATATGTGCGCGGTTTGTGTCAAGCGTACCATTAAACTCGAGAAATCATTTTGGGCGCAGCCGATGGAACTCCAAGGTGACATGGGTCATGTCGAGTCTCACTTCTTTCTCTTTGGAGGCGGTGTTAGTTTTGGTGCAAGATAGGTGCGCTTTGTGCCAAATGTACGAGGCTCGAAAGTCATTTTGGATGCACTTTCGATGGTACCACCGGGTAGCGAGGCTCAAGTGGAAGATCATTTCGGTCCTTTCGGACATAGTGCTAATCTTGATGCAAGATAGATGATGCAGTTTTGCGTCGGCCGTACCGTATTCTCGTGAAATCGTTTTGGGGCACGCAATGGAACTCCTATGTGATGTGGATCATGTGGAACCTCACTTCTCTCTGTTTGGGGACTGTGTTAGTGTTGGTGCAAGATAGGTGTATGCAGTTTGAACCGAGAAGTGCCATCGTCTTAGAAATTGTTTTGGGCGCTCTGTTGGTAATTCTAGGTGGCGTGGCTCATGTGAAAGCTTCGGCCGGTTGGGGATAGTGCTAATCTTGATGCAAGGTAGGTCCATGGTTTGTGTCAAAGCGTACCATAGGCTTAGAAATCATTTTGGGCCTTTTGGATGGAACTCCTAGGTGGCGTGGGTCATGTGGAATCTCAATTCTTTCCGTTTGGAGAGCGAGTGTTAGTGTCGGTGCAAGATTGGTCCATGGTTTGCGCTAGGCGTACCATAGGCTCATAAATCGTTTTGGGCGCTTTCCAATGGTAACACTAGGTTACAAGGCTCAACTCGAAGCTCATTTCGGTCCATTAGGAGATAGTGCTAATCTTGACGCAAGATAGGTGCACGGTTTGCGTCGAACGTACCATAGGCTCAGAAATCATTTTGGACACACTTGATGGAAGTCCAAGGTGGCGTGGGCCATTTGGAATCTCACCTCTTTCTATTTATAAACGGTGTTAGTGTCGATTGCAAGATAGGTGCATGGTTCGCGCTAGACATACCATAGGCATAGAAATTATTTTGGGCGCACCCATGGAACTCCAAGGTGGCGTGGGTCATGTGGAATCTCACTTCTTTCCGTTTGGAGATAGTGTTAGTGTCGATTATAAGATAGGAGCATGGTTTGCACTAGATGTACCATAGGCTTAGAAATTGTTTAAGGCGCACCCGATGGTACCGATGGGTGACGAGGCTCAAGTGGAAGCTCGTTTGAGTTGCATGGTTTGCGATGAGACATACCATAGGCTCACAAATCGTTTGGAAGCACTCGATGGTACCACTAGGTGACGAGGCTCAAGTGGAAGCTCATTTAGGTGCATTTGGAGATAGTGCTAATTTGGACTTAAAGATAGGTGCATGGTTTGCGTCGAGAAAGCGTACCATAGGCTCGAGAAATTGTTTTGGGCGCACCGATGGAACTCCCTAGGTGGCGTGGGTCATATGGAATCTCTTTTCTTTTCGTTTGGAGCGGTGTTAGTGTCGTTGCAAGATAGGTGCATGGTTTGCGCTAGGCGTACCATAGGCTCGAAATCATTTTGGACACACGATGGTACCACTAGGTGGCGAGGCTCTAGTGCAAGCTCGTATCAATCCTTTTAGGAGATAGTGCTAATCTTGACGCAGGATAGGTGCACAGTTTTGCGTCGAAGCGTACCATAGGCTCGGAAATCATTTTGGATGCCGCATAATAGAACTCCTATGTGATGTGGGTCATGTGGAATCTCACTTCTCTCCGTTTGAGACTGTGTTAGTGTCGGTGCAAGATAGGTGTACAATTTGTGCCAAAGCGTGCCATCGGCTTCGAAATCGTTTTGGGCGCACCCGATGGTAATCCGAGGGGCGAGTCTCAAGTGGCTTCGGCCCGTTTGGGGATAGTGCTAATCTTGGCGCAAGATAGGTGCACGGTTTATGTCAAATATACCATAGGCTCGAGAAATCGTTTTGGGACGCACCGATGGATCTCCTAGGTGGCGTGGGTCATGTGGAATCTCACTTCTTTCCGTTTGGAGAGCAGTGTTAGTGTCGGTGCAAGATAGGTGCACGGTTTGCGCTAGGCGTACCATAGGCTCATAAATCATTTTGGGCGTATCCAATGGTAACACTAGGTTACAAGGCTCAAGTGGAAGCTCATTTCGGTCCATTTGGAGATAGTGCTAATCTTGGCGCAAGATCGGGGGCAAGGTTTGCGTCGAGCGTACCATAGGCTCGAAATTGTTTTGGGCCTTGCGATGGAACTCGTAGGTGGCGTGGGTCGAGATGGAATCTCACTTCTTTCCTTTTGGAGACAGGTGTTAGAAGTCGATGCAAGATAGGTGCATGGTTTGCACTAGATGTACCATAGGCTCAAAATTGTTTAAAACGCACCCGATGTTACCGATGGGTGGAGCGAGGCTCAAGTGGAAGCACTTTTCGGTCCTTCGGATATAGTACTAATCTTGACACAAGATAGGAGCACGGTTTGCGTCGAGCGTACCATAGGCTTAGAAATTGTTTGGGACACCCAATGCAACTCCTATGTGATGTGGGTCATGTGGAATCTCACTTCTCTCCGTTTGGAGGCGTGTTGAGTGTCTGTGCAAGATAGGTGTACAATTTGTGCCAAGCGTGCCATCGGCTTAGAAATCATTTTGGGCCGCACCGATGGTAATCCAGGGGCGAGTCTCAAGTGGCTTCGGCCCGTTTGGGGATAGTGCTAATCTTGACCTTAAGATAGGTTGCGGTTTGTGTCAAACATACCATAGGCTCGAGAAATCGTTTTGGGCCTTTTAGATGGAACTCCTAGGTGATGTGGGTCATGTGGAATCTCACTTCTTTCCATTTGGAGGCAGTGTAGTAGTGTCGATTGCAAGATAGGTGCTGGTTTGTGCTAGGCGTACCATAGACTCATAAATCATTTTGGGCGTATCCAATGGTAACACTAGGTTACAAGGCTCAAGTGGAAGCTCATTTCGGTCCATTTGGAGATAGTGCTAATCTTGGCGCAAGATTGGGGGCAAGGTTTGCGTCGAGCGTACCATAGGCTCGAAAATCGTTTTGGACACACTCGATGGAACTCCAAGGTGACTGGGTCATTTGGAATCTCACTTCTTTATGTTTGGAGGCAGTGTTAGTGTCGGGTGCAAGATAGGTGCATGGTTTGCACTAGATGTACCATAGGCTTAGAAATTATTTAAGGCGCACCCGATAGTGCAGTAGGTGGCGAGGCTCAAGTGGAAGCTCATTTCGGTTGCATGGTTTCTTTGTAGACATACCATAGGCTCGAGAAATCGTTTGGATGCACTCAATGGTACCACTAGGTGACCCGAGGCTCATGTGGAAGCAAAATTTAGGTCTGTTTGGAGAAAGTGCTAATCTTGACACAAGATAGGTGCATGGTTTGCGTCGAGCGTACCATAGGCTCGGAAATTGTTTTGGATGCACCCGATGGAACTCATAAGTGGCGTGGGTCATATGGAATCTCACTTCTTTCCGTTTGGAGGCAGTGTTAGAGTCGGTGCAAGATAGGTGCATGGTTTGCACTAGATGTACCATAGGCTCAAAAATTGTTTAAAACGCGCACCCGATGGTACCGATGGGTGGCGAGGCTCAAGTGGAAGCTCTTTTGGTCCTTTCGGATATAGTACTAATCTTGGCGCAAGATAGAACTGCACGGTTTGCGTCGAGCGTACCATAGGCTTAGAAATTGTTTGGGACACACCGATGGAACTCCTAGGTGGCGTGGGTCATATGGAATCTCTCTTTTTTTCGTTTGGAGGCAGTGTTAGTGTCGGTGCAAGATAGGTGCATGGTTTGTGCTAGACATACCATATGCTCATAAATCATTTTGGGCGCTTCCAATGGTGATACTAGGTTACAAGGCTCAAGTGGAAGTTCATTTGGCCCATTTGCGAGATAGTGCTAATCTTGGCGCCAAGATAGGAGCACGGTTTGCGTCGATCGTACCATAGGCTCGGAAATCATTTTGGAGACATTTGATGGAACTCCTAAGTGGCGTGGGTCATGTCGAATCTCACTTCTTTCTCTTTGGAGCGGTGTTAGTTTTGGTGCAAGATAGGTGCGCTTTGTGCCAAATGTACGGAGAGGCTCGAGAAGTCATTTTGGATGCACTCGATGGTACCACCGGTGTGAGGCTCAAGTGGAAGATCATTTCGGTCCTTTCGGACATAGTGCTAATCTTGGCCGCAAGATAGGTGCATGGTTCGTGTCAAGCGTACCATAGGCTCGGAAATCATTTTGGGCCACCCAATGGAACTCCTATGTGATGTGGGTCATGTGGAATCTCACTTCTCTCCATTTGGAGATAGTCCTTTCGGAGATAGTGCTAATCTTGGCGCCAAGATAGGTGCATGGTTTGTGTCAAGCGTACCATAGGCTCGAGGAAATCATTTTGGATGCACCGATGGAACTCCTAGGTGACATGGGTCATGTGGAATCCTACTTCTTTCCGTTTGGAGCAGTGTTAGTGTTAGTGCAAGATAGGTGCAAGGTTTGCGCTAGACATACCATAGGCTCATAAATCGTTTTGGGCGCCCAATGGTAACACTTGATAAGAACCGCGAGGTGAATCCCAATCTTCGATGAGAGAAGGTGGATAATTCGATTTGGGGATGGAGATGACATTCACGGCCCGACTACAGACCTTCCAAGTTGCGCCTTAGCAGCGATACACCACCTCCAGCGGCCGTCGCGATCTTGTGGAGCACGATCAACCAAACCACTAGGGTAATTCCTGCAAGCAATCGAGGAACAAGCAAGAACAAGTAGAACAAGCAACTCAATTGCAAATATGGAGATGAAAAAACCAATCTAAACTCACTAAGTTGGGATTACGAATCAAGTAGAGCGGATGGTCTAGTCAACACTGCGCGTCTACAAGGAAGTAGCAATGGCTAAACTTTCAACAAAACAAAACCCAACTGTTCTTGGTGGTGGCTAAGGGGTATTGGGGTCGTGCTCCAACCCTAGGGCCGCGTCCCTAATGGACCCAACTTGATACCGGCCCATTGGACCAAACTAGGCTGACGTAGCACCTTTGAACAGAAAACCTCTTGGTATTAATTCGGTCATTGCGGCCGCCTCAGAGCAGTTATGGACATGATTCCAGATCCATGTGAAAATATACTTCATAAGGTTCCATGAAGTACTTGAACGCCCCAATCCGAGTCCGTATGCGACCGTGGTGAACATCACAAGTTGGAGCTGTCACGGAGTCCGAATCCAGCCCCAAAACGTGTTGGATTTGATCTCTTTCTTTCCTTGGACCAAAAGTGACGTGGTGTCCAGGTGGAGGACGTTGGGAATACTTGGATTTGGTCCCCAATCAACTTCATTAACCTTCCATGCTTTCCATATGCAATCAAACCTTCCTTGATCCATGTAAGTAATTCTGAAAATGAAAATATACACATTTTATGGTGGAGCACCAATTCATCAAATGCATCAATGATAAGCCTCATATAGAATGGTTGCACCTTTGGTATAGAAGTGGTTGGCATGGTCATATTTGAGCCAATGATGTCCTCATCATTCTCCCTTCTTGAATGACAAACCGTCCTCGGTTTGACCTTTGATGGATGATGTGTTGTAGAACCATGCTCCCCTTCTTGATATTTATCCTGTTGCATATGGGAAAAACTAGGAAAACTTTGCAAGACATCATTAGTGTTAGTGCAGCCCTCAATTTGATCAAGGTATTGTGGCCCAAAGGATATTTCAGATTAGAGCAAATATATACTTTATGCACCAAATATTCTCCTTTGCTATCATATTTGCCAATTGCATGAAGCGAACAATGATTAAAACTTGGCAAACCAGAATCAAATTTAAGTTTCTCTTTTAGACAATTTAGATTACAGAATATCAAATTCAATATAACCCAAAGTATTTAAAGAGGATAGCAAATTCAGTTCATCTTGTGCACATGTAATATGATGAAAAAGCTTATCTTGACACATTTGTATGGTTCCAAACCAAAAGTATCACACTTATTAGCTACTTGTGGCATAGGAGTAAAAGAATTATCAACACACAACTCCTCTTTATCACAAGGAACAGCAAGTAATTCATTTTGTGACAAAGGAAAATCAGTAGTGGGTTCCACTATTTGTTGCTCTTCATTAGAATGCGAGTGGACAAATTTTGGACATTATGGGTCACATCATTCTTATTCATAGATAATAGAATCTCTTTTTCAGCATTGAGAGCAAGACAAATCAATTGACCAATATGGCTATAAAATTGCTAATTAACAAGGTTTGAATTTCAGAATTGAGCCCTCTCATGAACCTACTCATAACATCTTCCATGCATTCATCTAATCCACCAAACATGATGCAAATCTTAAAATCATGGTAGTATGCTTTTACGGTCCTACTATCTTGCTTCAAGTTGTCTAATTTTATAAGCAAATAATCAGCATAATATGCAGAGAACGAATGCATCTCTAAAAAGAAATTTGAAGTCTTCCCAAGATTACGGAACTTTGTTGTGCCTACAAATGTGTTTCCATTCTAGCAAAGCAAATTCAATCAAAACATTGGAGGCAATATAAATCTTTTGTTTCTCGAGAGAGGTCATGCTCATCAAATTCATTATCTACTTTTAGCTCCCAATCAATGTAAGCTTTAGCATCAAACTTACCATCGATATAGCGGCAAGTGTTGAATGACATCCACGAATATGAGGGTCTAGTTTCAACAGACTCAAAATTTCCGTATCACTGTCATGATTAGTAGAAAACAAGAAACACAAAAATAATATGTATCGTCACTGTCAACTACTAGGATGTGTGGGTTGTAATTCTCTCAAACTCAACTTGTTGAAAACAAGCCCTTACAAGTTCTTACCAAGCCAAGCAGGAGGTGTGGCAACCAACAAATCTGCAAACCGTGGAATGAAGTGTATCGATGCATGACAACAAAAACCTCTCAAGCTGTAGTTGAATATGTGGGGCTGTAGGTGGGCTAAAGAAAAGAAGTACTAGAACCACATTAGTTGCAAGCAAATTGAACAAGCGCTCAAGCAGCGTTATTATCTTTGGTCCTAGGCTGAAATGCGTGCTAGAGGCAGCGAGCCTGGACACAAGCGAAGTCAGCGAGCTGCAGACAAGAAGGATCACAAGGGCAGGAATAACAACAAAAGAAAAACTCTTCTCTTCTTCTTTCTCTTTCTTTTCTTTCTTTCTTTCTGTCTTTCTTTTCTTTCTTTCTTTTCTTTCTTTCTGTCTTTTTTCTGTTTTTTTTCTTTCAACTAGCACAAAACTGAAATTTTGCAACAAGAAATAACAAGCTACTTACAGCAATTAAATGTTTCCTTGGGAAGGGTGATTCGGTAGCAAAAGTCAAACAAGTGGTTGTCTTGCAAAACCAGCAGACAGCATAAATCTCCAGGGCAATTGCGAAGCCTTTCAGAATGAATTTGGGACCAAGCTCGATCCGTTGGAAAGAGGACAAGTTAAGGTTTCTAGATTGTATTTAAACTCCTATTCAGGACTCGACAAAGGAAATATGGTGCTTTTCTTTTCAAGATAAAACAGGACTCGAATCGAATTCTATCTTGATCTTGTTGGATTTCCTTTTTGTAGATGGAAATATGGACGTGGATGAAACCTCCAAGGGCGTGGCTAGGATAATGGTGGTAAACAAAACAAAGGAATTTGAAAATCCACTCGGTTCCTAGAGAGAAACAAATAAACTCAAATCTGCGATGGTGAGCGAAGCGTGACTAGAACTTCGAAACTCTAAGCGACTAGGCGCTAAGACCAGCAACTTGCGACGATGCAACCGTTAATTCAATAAGCCCTAACTAAGCGGTAATAGTATTAAGCTCAAAGGGGTTTTGGGATTATGAAGAACTAATCTACTAATTTTGTTTTGGCTTTTACGGACCATAGGAGATTAAAAACAGTAAAAAAGCGGAAGTCTCTCACCGATGAACCTTGCTACGATTACCAACTGATAAGAACCGCTAGGGTGAATCCCAATCTTCGATGAGAGAAGGTGGATAATTCGATTTGGGGATGGAGATGACATTCACGGCCCGACTCTGACCTTCCAAGCTGCGCCTTAGCAAACCGATACACCACCTCCAGCGCCGTCGCGATCTTGTGGAGCACGATCAACCAAACCACTAGGGTAATTCCTGCAAGCAATCGAGGAACAAGCAAGAACAAGTAGAACAAGCAACTCAATTGCAAATATGGAGATGAAAAAACCAATCTAAACTCACTAAGTTGGGATTACGAATCAAGTAGAAACGGATGGTCTAGTCAACACCTGCAGCGTCTACAAGGAAGTAGCAATGGCTAAACTTTCAACAAAACAAAACCCAACTGTTCTTGGTGGTGGCTAAGGGGTATTGGGGTCGTGCTCCAACCCTAGGGACGCGTCCCTAATGGACCCAACTTGATACGGCCCATTGGACCAAACTAGGCGACGCAGCACCTTTGAACAGAAAACCTCTCGGTATTAATTCGGTCATTGCGGCCGCCTCAGAGCAGTTATGGACATGATTCCAGATCCATGTGAAAATAGACTTCATAAGGATTCCATGAAGTACTTGAACACCCCAATCCGAGTCCGTATGCGACCGTGGTGAACATCACAAGTTGGAGCTGTCACTGGAGTCGAATCCAGCCCCAAAACGTGTTGGATTTGATCTCTTTCTTTCCTTGGACCAAAAGTGACGTGGTGTCCAGGTGGAGGACGTTAGGAATACTTGGATTTGGTCCCCAATCAACTTCATTAACCTTCCATGCTTTCCATATGCAATCAAACCTTCCCTTGATCCATGTAAGTAATTCTGGAATGAAAATATACACATTTTATGGTGGAGCACCAATTCATCAAATGCATCAATGATAAGCCTCATATAGAATGGTTGCACCTTTGGTATAGAAGTGGTTGGCATGGTCATATTTGAGCCAATGATGTCCTCGTCAACACTAGGTTACAAGGCTCAAGTGGAAGATCATTTTGGTCCATTTGGAGATAGTGCTAATCATGGCGCAACATAGGGCACAGGTTTGCGTCGAGCGTACCATAGGCTCGGAAATCATTTTGGACACACTTGATGGAACTCCAAGGTGGCGTGGGTCATTTGCAATCTCGTTTCTTTCCGTTTGAAGACGATTGCTAGTGTCGATTGCAAGATAGGTGCATGGTTTGCGCTAGGCGTACCATAGGCTTAGAAATCATTTTGGGCGCACCTAATGGTACCACTAGGTGATGAGGTTCTAGTGGAAGCTCATTTTGGTCCGTTTTGAACATAGTGCTAATCTTGGCGTAAGATAGGTGCGGTTTGTGTCAAGCGTACCATTAGGCTCGAGAAATCGTTTTGGGCGCTTTGCGATGAAACTCCAAGGTGACATGGGTCATGTCGAATCTCACTTCTTTCTCTTTGGAGAGCGGTGTTAGTTTTGGTGCAAGATAGGTGGTGCGGTTTGTGCCAAATGTGTAGAGGCTCGAAGTCATTTTGGATGCACTCGATGGTACCACCGGTGGCGAGGCTCAAGTGGAAGCTTGTTTTGGTCCGTTTGAACATAGTGCTAATCTTGGCCTTAAAGATAGGTGCATGGTTTCGTGTCAAGCGTACCATAGGCTCGAAATCATTTTGGGCGCACCCAATGGAACTCCTATGTGATGTGGGTCTTGTGGAATCTCACTTCTCTCCATTTGGAGGCAGTGTTAGTTTTGGTGCAAGATAGGTGCACGCTTTGTGTAAGCGTACTAGAGGCTCAGAAGTCATTTTGGGCCTTTTCGATGGTACCACCAGTGTGGCGAGGTCAAGTGGAAGCTCATTTCGGTCCTTTCGGACATAGTGCTAAACTTGAAGCAAGATAGGTGCACGTTTGCATAGAAGCGTACCATAGGCTCGGAAATCATTTTGGACACCTACGATGGAACTCCTAGGTGGCGTGGGTCATGTGGAATCTCACTTCTTTCTCTTTGGAGATAGTGTTAGAGTAGGTGCAAGATAAGTGCAGTTTGCGTAAGCGTACCATCGACTCAAAAATCATTTTGGATGAAGAAGCGGTACCACTAGGTGGCGAGGCTCAAGTGGAAGCTTCGTTTGGTCCGTTTGGAGATAGTGCTAATCTTTAAGCAAGATAGGTGCATCGTTTGCGTCGAGCGTACCTTATGCTCGAAAATCGTTTTGGGCCGCACCGATGTAACTCCAAGGTGGCGTGGGTCATTTGGAGTCTCTCTTCTTTCCGTTTGGAGAGCGGTGTTAGTGTCGAAGCAAGATAGGTGCATGGTTCACGCTAGACATACCATAGGCTTAGAAATCATTTTGGATGCAGCTTGATGGTACCACTAGGTGGCGAGGATCAAGTGGAAGCTTCGTTTGGTGCGTGTTGATGATAGTGCTAATCGGGCCGCAAGATGGAAGCACGGTTTGCGTGGAAGCGTACCATAGGCTCATAAATAATTTTGGGCGCACCCGATGGAACTCCTAGGTGACATGGGTCATTTGGATCTCACTCCTTTTGTTTGGAGTCCTTTGTTAGTGTCGATGCAATATAGGTGCATGGTTTGTGGTAGACAAACTATAGGCTCAGAAATCATTTTGGGCCTTTTCGATGGTACCACTAGGTGGCGAGGCTCAAGTGGAAGCTCTTTTGGTCCTTTTTGGGCATAGTACTAATCTTGGCGCATGATAGGAGCGCGATTTGCGTCGAATGTACCATAGGCTTAGAAATTGTTTTGGACACACACCAAATGGAACTCCTAGGTGGCGTGGGTCATGGAATCTCTCTTCTTTTCGTTTGGAGCGGTGTTAGTGTTGGTGCAAGATATGTGCAAGGTTTGAGCTAGAAGTACCATAGGCTCGAAATCATTTTGGACACACATGATGGTACCACTAGATGATGAGGCTCTATTGCAAGCTCCTTTCGGTCCTTTTGGAGATAGTGCTAATCTTGTGCGCATGATAGGTGCCGCGGTTTGGGTCGAGCGTACCATCGGCTCAGAAATCATTTTGGATGCACCCAATGGAACTCCTATGTGATGTGGGTCATGTGGAATCTCACTTCTCTCCGTTTGGAGGCTGTGTTAGTGTCGGTTCAAGATAGGTTTACAATTTGTGCCAAATGTGCCCATAAATGGAAATCGTGTGGGGCGCACCCGATGCTAATCCGAGGTGGCGAGCCTTAAGTGAAAGCTTCAGCCTATTTGGGCATAGTGCTAAGCTTGATGCAAGATAGTGCATGGTTTGTGTCAAGCGTACCATAGGCTCAAAAATCATTTTGGGCGCACCCGATGGAACTCCTAGGTGGCGTGGGTCATGTGGAATCTCACTTCTTTCCATTTGAAGGCAGTGTTAGAGTCGATTGCAAGATAGGTGGATGGTTTGCACTAAATGTACCATAGGCTCAAAATTGTTTAAGAATCACCCGATGGTACCCTAGGTGACGAGGCTCAAGTGGAAGCTCCTTTCGGTCCTTTGGGACATAGTACTAATCTTGTGCGCAAGATAGGAGCACGGTTTCGTCGAGCGTACCATAGGCTTAGAAATTGTTTGGGACACACCGATGGAACTCCTAGGTGGCGTGGGTCATATGGAATCTCTTTTTTCGTTTGGAGGCAGGTGTTAGTGTGTCGGTGCAAGATAGGTGCATGGTTTGAACTAGATGTACCATAGGCTCAAAATTGTTTAAGGGCGCACCCGATGGTACCGATGAAGGTAGTGAGGCTCAAGTGGAAGCTCTTTTCGGTCCTTTTGGACATAGTACTAGTCTTGGCATAAGATAGGAGCACGGTTTGCGTCGAGCGCATTACCATAGGCTTAGAAATTGTTTGGGACACACCCGATGGAACTCCTAGGTGGCGTGGGTCATATGGAATCTCTTTTTTTCGTTTGGAGGCAGTGTTAGTGTCGGTGCAAGATAGGTGCATGGTTTGCACTAGATGTACCATAGGCTCAAAAATTGTTTAAGAGCGCACCCGATGGTACCCGATAGGTGGACGAGGCTCAAGTGGAAGCTCTTTTCGGTCCTTTTTGGACATAGTACTAGTCTTGGCGCAAGATAGGAGCACGGTTTGCGTCGAGCGTACCATAGGCTTAGAAATTGTTTGGGACACACCGATGGAACTCCTAGGTGGCGTGGGTCATATGGAATCTCTCTTTTTTCGTTTGGAGAGGCGGTGTTAGTGTCGGTGCAAGATAGGTGCATGGTTTGTGCTAGACATACCATATGCTCATAAATCGTTTTGGGCGCTTTTAATGGTGATACTAGGTTACAAGGCTCAAGTGGAAGATCATTTTGGCCCATTTGCGAGATAGTGCTAATCTTGGCGCAAGATAGAGCACGCAGTTTGCGTCGATCGTACCATAGGCTCGGAAATCATTTTGGAGACATTTGATGGAACTCCTAAGTGGCGTGGGTCATGTCGAACCTCACTTCTTTCTCTTTGGAGGCAGGTGTTAGTTTTGGTGCAAGATAGGTGCACGCTTTGTGCCAAATGTACCGAGGCTCGAGAAGTCATTTTGGATGCACTCGATGGTACCACCGGTGTGCCGAGGCTCAAGTGGAAGATCATTTTGGTCCTTTCCGGACATAGTGCTAATCTTGCGCAAGATAGGTGCATGGTTCGTGTCAAGCGTACCATAGGCTCGGAAATCATTTTGGGCCTTTTAATGGAACTCCTATGTGATGTGGGTCATGTGGAATCTCACTTTTCTCCATTTGGAGCAGGTCCTTTGGAGATAGTGCTAATCTTGGCGCAAGATAGGTGCATGGTTTGTGTCAAGCGTACCAAAGGCTCGGAAATCATTTTGGATGCACCGATGGAACTCCTAGGTGACATGGGTCATGTGGAATCCTACTTCTTTTCCGTTTGGAGCAGTGTTAGTGTTAGTGCAAGATAGGTGCAAGGTTTGCGCTAGACATACCATAGGCTCATAAATCGTTTTGGCGCACCCAATGGTAACCCTAGGTTACAAGGCTCAAGTGGAAGATCATTTTGGTCCATTTGGAGATAGTGCTAATCATGGCGCAACATAGAAGCACAGTTTGCGTCGAGCGTACCATAGGCTCGGAAATCATTTTGGACACACTTGATGGAACTCCAAGGTGGCGTGGGTCATTTGCAATCTCGATTCTTTCCGTTTGAAAGCGATTGCTAGTGTCGATTGCAAGATAGGTGCATGGTTTGCGCTAGGCGTACCATAGGCTTAGAAATCATTTTGGGCCGCACCTAATGGTACCACTAGGTGATGAGGTTCTAGTGGAAGCTCATTTTGGTCCGTTTGAACATAGTGCTAATCTTGGCGTAAGATAGGTGCGGTTTGTGTCAAAGCGTACCATTAGGCTCGAGAAATCGTTTTTGGGCCGCGGTAGATGAAACTCCAAGGTGACATGGGTCATGTCGAATCTCACTTCTTTCTCTTTGGAGGCGGTGTTAGTTTTGGTGCAAGATAGGTGCATGGTTTGTGCCAAATGTACCGAGGCTCGAAAATCATTTTGGATGCACTTTCGATGGTACCACCGGTGGCGAGGCTCAAGTGGAAGCTTGTTTTGGTCCGTTTGAACATAGTGCTAATCTTGGCCTTAAGATAGGTGCATGGTTCGTGTCAAGCGTACCATAGGCTCGGAAATCATTTTGGGCGCACCAATGGAACTCCTATGTGATGTGGGTCATGTGGAATCTCACTTCTCTCCATTTGGAGGCAGTGTTAGTTTTGGTGCAAGATAGGTGCACGCTTTGTATAAGCGTACTAGAGGCTCGAAGTCATTTTGGGCCTTTTCGATGGTACCACCGGTGGCGAGGTCAAGTGGAAGCTCATTTCGGTCCTTTCCGGACATAGTGCTAATCTTGGACTTAAGATAGGTGCAGTTTGCATAGAGCATACCATAGGCTCGGAAATCATTTTGGACACCTACGATGGAACTCCTAGGTGGCGTGGGTCATGTGGAATCTCACTTCTTTCTCTTTGGAGATAGTGTTAGAGTAGGTGCAAGATAGGTGCGCAGTTTTGCGTAAGCGTACCATCGACTCAAAAACCATTTTGGATGAACCCGGCGGTACCACTAGGTAGCGAGGCTCAAGTGGAAGCTTCGTTTTGGTCCGTTTGGAGATAGTGCTAATCTTTAAGCAAGATAGGTGCATCGTTTGCGTCGAGCGTACCTTATGCTCGGAAATCGTTTTGGGCCTTTTCCGGTGTAACTCCAAGGTGGCGTGGGTCATTTGGAGTCTCTCTTCTTTCCGTTTGGAGCAGTGTTAGTGTCGAAGCAAGATAGGTGCATGGTTCACGCTAGACATACCATAGGCTTAGAAATCATTTTGGATGCAACCGATGGTACCACTAGGTGGCGAGGCTCAAGTGGGCTTCGTTTGATGCATTTTTGACGATAGTGCTAATCTGCCCGCATAAGATGGGAACACGGTTTTGCGTGGAGCGATACCATAGGCTCATAAATAATTTTGGGCCGCACCCGATGGAACTCCTAGGTGACATGGGTCATTTGGAATCTCCTCCTTTCTATTTGGAACCTTTGTTAGTGTCGATGCAATATAGGTGCATGGTTTGTGGTAGACATACCATAGGCTCAAGAAAATCATTTGGGCCTTTTCGATGGTACCACTAGGTGTGCGAGGCTCAAGTGGAAGCTCTCTTTTGGTCCTTTCGGGCATAGTACTAATCTTGGCGCATGATAGGAGCACGATTTGCGTCGAATGTACCATAGGCTTAGAAATTGTTTGGGACACACCAGGCGGAACTCCTAGGTGGCGTGGGTCATATGGAATCTCTCTTCTTTTCGTTTGGAGGCAGGTGTTAGTGTTGGTGCAAGATATGTGCAAGGTTTGAGCTAGAAGTACCATAGGCTCAGAAATCATTTTGGACACATGATGGTACCACTAGATGATGAGGCTCTATTGCAAGCTCCTTTCGGTCCTTTGGAGATAGTGCTAATCTTGGCGCATGATAGGTGTGCGGTTTGGGTCGAGCGTACCATCGGCTCAGAAATCATTTGGATGCACCCAATGGAACTCCTATGTGATGTGGGTCATGTGGAATCTCACTTCTCTCCGTTTGGAGGCTGTGTTAGTGTCGGTTCAAGATAGGTTTACAATTTGTGCCAAATGTGCCACTGGACATGGAAATCGTGTTGGACGCACCCGATGCTAATCCGAGGTGGCGAGCCTTAAGTGAAAGCTCTGACCTATTTGGGCATAGTGCTAAGCTTGATGCAAGATAGTGCATGGTTTGTGTCAAGCGTACCATAGGCTCAAAAAATCATTTTGGGCCTTTTAGATGGAACTCCTAGGTGGCGTGGGTCATGTGGAATCTCACTTCTTTCCATTTGAAAGCGGTGTTAGAGTCGGTGCAAGATAGGTGGATGGTTTGCACTAAATGTACCATAGGCTCAAAATTGTTTAAGAATCACCCGATGGTACCGTTGGGTGAATGAGGCTCAAGTGGAAACTCCTTTCGGTCCTTTCGGACATAGTACTAATCTTAGACGCAAGATAGGAGCACAGTTTCGTCGAGCGTACCATAGGCTTAGAAATTGTTTGGGACACACCGATGGAACTCCCTAGGTGGCGTGGGTCATATGGAATCTCTTTTTTCGTTTGGAGAGCAGTGTTAGTGTCCGGGTGCAAGATAGGTGCATGGTTTGAACTAGATGTACCATAGGCTCAAAAATTGTTTAAAGGCCTTTTTGATGGTACCGATAGGTAACGAGGCTCAAGTGGAAGCTCTTTTGGTCCTTTCAGGACATAGTACTAGTCTTGGCCTTAAGATAGGAGCTTACGGTTTGCGTCGAGCGTACCATAGGCTTAGAAATTGTTTGGGACACACCGATGGAACTCCTAGGTGGCGTGGGTCATATGGAATCTCTCTTTTTTTTCGTTTGGAGGCAGTGTTAGTGTCGGTGCAAGATAGGTGCATGGTTTGTGCTAGACATACCATATGCTCATAAATCGTTTTGGAGCGCTTTTAATGGTGATACTAGGCTACAAGGCTCAAGTGGAAGATCATTTTGGCCCATTTGTAGATAGTGCTAATCTTGGCGCAAGATAGGAGCACAGTTTGCGTCGATCGTACCATAGGCTGGAAATCATTTTGGAGACATTTGATGGAACTCCTAAGTGGCGTGGGTCATGTCGAATCTCACTTCTTTCTCTTTGGAGCAGTGTTAGTTTTGGTGCAAGATAGGTGCACGCTTTGTGCCAATGTACCAGAGGCTCGAAGTCATTTTGGATGCACTCGATGGTACCACCGGTGACGAGGCTCAAGTGGAAGATCATTTCGGTCCTTTCGGACATAGTGCTAATCTTGGCGCATAAGATAGGTGCATGGTTCGTGTCAAGCGTACCATAGGCTCGGAGGAAATCATTTTGGGCGCGCAATGGAACTCCTATGTGATGTGGGTCATGTGGAATCTCACTTCTCTCCATTTGGAGAGCGGTCCTTTCGGAGATAGTGCTAATCTTGGCGCAAGATAGGTGCATGGTTTGTGTCAAGCGTACCATAGGCTCGGAAATCATTTTGGATGCACCCGATGGAACTCCTAGGTGACATGGGTCATGTGGAATCCTACTTCTTTCTGTTTGGAGAGCGGTGTTAGTGTTAGTGCAAGATAGGTGCAAGGTTTGCGCTAGACATACCATAGGCTCATAAATCGTTTTGGGCCTTTTAATGGTAACCCTAGGTTACAAGGCTCAAGTGGAAGATCATTTTGGTCCATTTGGAGATAGTGCTAATCATGGCGCAACATAGGAGCACGGTTTGCGTCGAGCGTACCATAAACGAAATCATTTTGGACACACTTGATGGAACTCCAAGGTGGCGTGGGTCATTTGCAATCTCGATTCTTTCCGTTGAAAAAGCAGTGCTGAGTGTCGAAGTGCAAGATAGGTGCATGGTTTGCGCTAGGCGTACCATAGGCTTAGAAATCATTTTGGGCGCACCTAATGGTACCACTAGGTGATGAGGTTCTAGTGGAAGCTCATTTTGGTCGTTTGAACATAGTGCTAATCTTGGCGTAAGATAGGTGCGGTTTGTGTCAAGCATTACCATTAGGCTCGAGAAATCGTTTTGGGCGCTGGCCGGTGAAACTCCAAGGTGACATGGGTCATGTCCAGAATCTCACTTCTTTCTCTTTGGAGGCAGTGTTAGTTTTGGTGCAAGATAGGTGCACGGTTTGTGCCAAATGTACCCGAGGCTCAGAAGTCATTTGGATGCACTCGATGGTACCACCCGGTGGCGAGCTCAAGTGGAAGCTTGTTTTGGTCCGTTTGAACATAGTGCTAATCTTGGCCGCAAGATAGGTGCATGGTTAGTGTCAAGCGTACCATAGGCTCGGAAATCATTTTGGGGCGCGCAATGGAACTCCTATGTGATGTGGGTCATGTGGAATCTCACTTCTCTCCATTTGGAGACGGTGTTAGTTTTGGTGCAAGATAGGTGCACGCTTTGTACTAAGCGTACTAGAGGCTCGAGAAGTCATTTTGGGCCTTTTCGATGGTACCACCGGTGGCGAGGTCAAGTGGAAGCTCATTTGGTCCTTTGGACATAGTGCTAATCTTGACGCAAGATAGGTGCACAGTTTGCATAGAGCATACCATAGGCTCGGAAATCATTTTGGACACTGCGATGGAACTCCCTAGGTGGCGTGGGTCATGTGGAATCTCACTTCTTTCTCTTTGGAGATAGTGTTAGAGTAGGTGCAAGATAGGTGCAGCGGTTTGCGCCAAGCGTACCATCGACTCAAAAACCATTTTGGATGAACCAGCGGTACCACTAGGTAGCGAGGCTCAAGTGGAAGCTCGTTTCGATCCGTTTGGAGATAGTGCTAATCTTTAAGCAAGATAGGTGCATCGTTTCGTCGAGCGTGTACCTTATGCTCGGAAATCGTTTTGGGCCTTTTAGATTGTAACTCCAAGGTGGCGTGGGTCATTTGGAGTCTCTCTTCTTTCCGTTTGGAGGCGGTGTTAGTGTCGGAGCAAGATAGGTGCATGGTTCACGCTAGACATACCATAGGCTTAGAAATCATTTTGGATGCAACCCGATGGTACCACTAGGTGGTGAGGCTCAAGTGGAAGCTTCGTTTAGATGCATTTGGCGATAGTGCTAATCTTGCCGCATAAGATGGGAGCACAGTTTGCGTGGAGCGTACCATAGGCTCATAAATAATTTTGGGCCTTTTGATGGAACTCCTAGGTGACATGGGTCATTTGGAATCTCACTCCTTTCTATTTGGAGACCTTTGTTAGTGTCGATGCAATATAAAGTGCATGGTTTGTGGTAGACATACCATAGGCTCGAGAAATCATTTTGGGCCTTTTCGATGGTACCACTAGGTAGCCGAGGCTCAAGTGGAAGCTCTTTTTGGTCCTTTGGGCATAGTACTAATCTTGGACGCATGATAGGAGCACGATTTGCGTCGAATGTACCATAGGCTTAGAAATTGTTTGGGACACACAAGCGGAACTCCTAGGTGGCGTGGGTCATATGGAATCTCTCTTCTTTTTCGTTTGGAGAGCAGGTGTTAGTGTTGGTGCAAGATATGTGCAAGGTTTGAGCTAGAAGTACCATAGGCTCAGAAATCATTTTGGACACATGATGGTACCACTAGATGATGAGGCTCTATTGCAAGCTCCTTTCAGTCCTTTGAGGAATAGTGCTAATCTTGGCGCATGATAGGTGCAGTTTGGGTCGAGCGTACCAGCCGGCTCGAGGAAATCATTTTGGATGCACCCAATGGAACTCCTATGTGATGTGGGTCATGTGGAATCTCACTTCTCTCCGTTTGGAGACTGTGTTAGTGTCGGTTCAAGATAGGTTTACAATTTGTGCCAAATGTGCCATATGCGGCATGGAAATCGTGTTGGGCCTTTTGATGCTAATCCGAGGTGTGAGCCTTAAGAAAGCTTCAGCCCTATTTGGGCATAGTGCTAAGCTTGATGCAAGATAGTGCATGGTTTGTGTCAAGCGTACCATAGGCTCAAAAATCATTTTGGCCGCACCGATGGAACTCCTAGGTGGCGTGGGTCATGTGGAATCTCACTTCTTTCCATTTGAAAAGCAGTGTTAAAGTCGGTGCAAGATAGGTGGATGGTTTGCACTAAATGTACCATAGGCTCAAAATTGTTTAAGAATCACCCGATGGTACCCGATGGGTAGCGAGGCTCAAGTGGAAGCTCCTTTCGGTCCTTTCGGACATAGTACTAATCTTGGCGCAAGATAGGAGAGCGCGGTTTTCGTCGAGCGTACCATAGGCTTAGAAATTGTTTGGGACACCCGATGGAACTCTAGGTGGCGTGGGTCATATGGAATCTCTTTTTTCGTTTGGGAGCGGTGTTAGTGTCGGTGCAAGATAGGTGCATGGTTTGAACTAGATGTACCATAGGCTCAAAAATTGTTTAAGGCGCTTTTGATGGTACGATGAGTAGGTAACGAGGCTCAAGTGGAAGCTCTTTTCGGTCCTTTCGGACATAGTACTAGTCTTGGCCGCAAGATAGGAGCGCGGTTTGCGTCGAGCATTACCATAGGCTTAGAAATTGTTTGGGACACACCGATGGAACTCCCTAGGTGGCGTGGGTCATATGGAATCTCTCTTTTTTTCGTTTGGAGGCGAGTGTTAGTGTCGATTGCAAGATAGAGTGCATGGTTTGTGCTAGACATACCATATGCTCATAAATCGTTTTGGGCGCACCCAATGGTGATACTAGGCTACAAAGGCTCAAGTGGAAGATCATTTTGGCCCATTTGTAGATAGTGCTAATCTTGGCGCATGAGATAGGAACGCAGTTTGCGTCGATCGTACCATAGGCTCAAAATCATTTTGGAGACATTTGATGGAACTCCTAAGTGGCGTGGGTCATGTCGAATCTCACTTCTTTCTCTTTGGAGAGCAGTGTTAGTTTTGGTGCAAGATAGGTGCGCTTTGTGCCCAATGTACGGAGGCTGAGAAGTCATTTTGGATGCACTTTCGATGGTACCACCGGTAGCGAGGCTCAAGTGGAAGATCATTTCGGTCCTTTCGGACATAGTGCTAATCTTGGCGCAAGATAGGTGCATGGTTACGTGTCAAGCGTACCATAGGCTCGGAAATCATTTGGGCCTTTTAATGGAACTCCTATGTGATGTGGGTCATGTGGAATCTCACTTCTCTCCATTTGGAAGCGGTCCTTTCGGAGAATAGTGCTAATCTTGGCGCAAAGATAGGTGCATGGTTTGTGTCAAGCGTACCATAGGCTCGAGGAAATCATTTTGGATGCACCCGATGGAACTCCTAGGTGACATGGGTCATGTGGAATCTACTTCTTTCTGTTTGGAGAGCAGTGTTAGTGTTAGTGCAAGATAGGTGCAAGGTTTTGCGCTAGACATACCATAGGCTCATAAATCGTTTTGGGCGCACCCAATGGTAACCCCTAGGTTACAAAGGCTCAAGTGGAAGATCATTTTGGTCCATTTGGAGATAGTGCTAATCATGGCGCAACATAGGAGCACCTGATTTGCGTCGAGCATTACCATAGGCTCGGAAATCATTTTGGACACATGATGGAACTCCAAGGTAGCGTGGGTCATTTGCAATCTCGATTCTTTCCGTTTGAAAGCAGTGCTGAGTGTCGATTGCAAGATAGGTGCATGGTTTCGCTAGGCGTACCATAGGCTTAGAAATCATTTTTGGGCGCACCTAATGGTACCACTAGGTGATGAGGTTCTAGTGGAAGCTCATTTTGGTCCGTTTGAACATAGTGCTAATCTTGGCGTAAGATAGGTGCGGTTTGTGTCAAGCGTACCATTAAACTCGAGAAATCGTTTTGGGCGCGGCCGATGAAACTCCAAGGTGACATGGGTCATGTCGAATCTCACTTCTTTCTCTTTGGAGAGCGGTGTTAGTTTTGGTGCAAGATAGGTGCCGGTTTTGTACTAAATAATACGGAAGGCTTCGAAGTCATTTTGGATGCACTCGATGGTACCACCGGTAGCGAGGCTCAAGTGGAAGCTTGTTTTGGTCGTTTGAACATAGTGCTAATCTTGGCGCAAGATAGGTGCATGGTTGGTGTCAAAGCGTACCATAGGCTCAGAAATCATTTTGGGCCTACCCAATGGAACTCCTATGTGATGTGGGTCATGTGGAATCTCACTTCTCTCCATTTGGAAGCAGTGTTAGTTTTGGTGCAAGATAGGTGCCGCTTTGTGTAAGCGTACTAGAGGCTTAGAAGTCATTTTGGGCCTTTTCGATGGTACCACCGGTGGCGAGGTCAAGTGGAAGCTCATTTGGTCCTTTGGACATAGTGCTAATCTTGACTGCAAGATAGGTGCACACGGTTTGCATAGAGCATACCATAGGCTCGGAAATCATTTTGGACACTGCGATGGAACTCCTAGGTGGCGTGGGTCATGTGGAATCTCACTTCTTTCTCTTTGGAGATAGTGTTAGAAGTAGGTGCAAGATATAGGTTGGTTTTGCGTAAGCGTACCATCGACTCAAAAATCATTTTGGATGAACTGAAGCGGTACCACTAGGTAAGCGAGGCTCAAGTGGAAGCTTCGTTTGGTCCGTTTGGAGATAGTGCTAATCTTTAAGCAAAGATAGTTGCATCGTTTGCGTCGAGCGTACCTTATGCTCGGAAATCGTTTTGGGCCGCACCGGTGTAACTCAAGGTGGCGTGGGTCATTTGGAGTCTCTCTTCTTTCGTTTGGAGAGCAGTGTTAGTGTCGAGGAGCAAGATAGGTGCATAGTTCACGCTAGACATACCATAGGCTTAGAAATCATTTTGGATGCAACCGATGGTACCACTAGGTAGCGAGGCTCAAGTGGAAGCTTCGTTTGGTGCATTTGATGATAGTGCTAATCTGGGCGCTTAAAAGATAGGAACACGGTTTTGCGTGGAGAGCGTACCATAGGCTCATAAATAATTTTGGGCCGCACCGATGGAACTCCTAGGTGACATGGGTCATTTGGAAATCTCACTCCTTTCTATTTGGAAGCAGTGTTAGTGTTGGTGCAAGATATGTGCCAAGGTTTGAGCTAAGTACCATAGGCAAGAGAAATCATTTGGACACACATGATGGTACCACTAGATGATGAGGCTCTATTGCAAGCTCCTTTCCGGTCCTTTAGGAGATAGTGCTAATCTTGAGCGCATGATAGGTGCCCACGGTTTGGGTCGAGCGATACCATCGGCTCAGAGAAATCATTTTGGATGCACCCAATGGAACTCCTATGTGATGTGGGTCATGTGGAATCTCACTTCTCTCCGTTTGGAGACATGTGTTGATGTCGGTTCAAGATAGGTTTACAATTTGTGCCAAATGTGCCCATAAGCATGGAAATCGTGTTGGGCGCGCGCGATGCTAATCCGAGGTAGCGAGCCTTAAGTGAAAGCTTCAGCCTATTTGGGCATAGTGCTAAGCTTGATGCAAGATAGTGCATGGTTTGTGTCAAGCGTACCATAGGCTCAAAAATCATTTTGGGCCTTTGATGGAACTCCCCTAGGTGGCGTGGGTCATGTGGAATCTCACTTCTTTCCATTTGAAGGCAGTGTTAGAGTCGGTGCAAGATAGGTGGATGGTTTGCACTAAATGTACCATAGGCTCAAAAATTGTTTAAGAATCACCCCAGATGGTACCCGATGGTGACGAGGCTCAAGTGGAAGCTCCTTTCGGTCCTTTCGGACATAGTACTAATCTTGGCCGCAAGGCAGGAGCCGCAGTTTCGTCGAGCGTACCATAGGCTTAGAAATTGTTTGGGACACACCGATGGAACTCTAGGTGGCGTGGGTCATATGGAATCTCTTTTTTTTGTTTGGACAGCGGTGTTAGTGTCGGTGCAAGATAGGTGCATGGTTTGCACTAGATGTACCATAGGCTCAAAAATTGTTTAAGAGCCTTTTGGATGGTACCGATGGGTGGCGAGGCTCAAGTGGAAGCTCTTTTCGGTCCTTTCGGACATAGTACTAGTCTTGGCCAAGATAGGAGCAGCAGGTTTGCATCGAATGTACCATAGGCTTATAAATTGTTTGGGACACACCGATGGAACTCCTAGGTGGCGTGGGTCATATGGAATCTCTCTTTTTTCGTTTGGAGAGCGGTGTTAGTGTCGATTTGCAAGATTGGTGCATGGTTTGTGCTAGACATACCATATGCTCATAAATCGTTTGGGCGCGCAATGGTGATACTAGGCTACAAGGCTCAAGTGGAAGATCATTTTGGCCCATTTGCGAGATAGTGCTAATCTTGGCGCAAGATAGGAACCACGGTTTGCGTCGATCGTACCATAAACTCGGAAATCATTTGGAGACATTTGATGGAACTCCTAAGTGGCGTGGGTCATGTCGAATCTCCTTCTTTCTCTTTGGAGGCGGTGTTAGTTTTGGTGCAAGATAGGTGCCACGGTTTGTGCCAAATGTACCGAAGAGGCTCGAAGTCATTTTGGATGCACTTTCGATGGTACCACCGGTGTGAGGCTCAAGTGGAAGCTTGTTTTGGTCGTTTGAACATAGTGCTAATCTTGGCCGCAAAGATAGGTGCATGGTTCTTGTCAAGCGTACCATAGGCTCGGAAATCATTTTGGGCGCGCAATGGAACTCCTATGTGATGTGGGTCATGTGGAATCTCACTTCTCTCCATTTGGAGATAGTGTTAGATTTTAGTGCAAGATAGGTTGCGCTTTGTACTTAAGCGTACTAGAAGCTCGAAGTCATTTTGGGCCTTTTCGATGGTACCACCGGTGGCGAGGTCAAGTGGAAGCTCATTTTGGGTCCTTTGGGACATAGTGCTAATCTTGGCCTTAAGATAGGTTACTGCAGTTTGCATAGAAGCGTACCATGGGCTCGGAAATCATTTTGGACACTGCGATGGAACTCCTAGGTGGCGTGGGTCGTATGGAATCTCACTTCTTTCTCTTTGGAGATAGTGTTAGAGTAGGTGCAAGATAGGTGCGGTTTTGCGTAAGCGTACCATCGACTCAAAAATCATTTTGGATGAACTTGGCGGTACCACTAGGTGAGCGAGGCTCAAGTGGAAGCTTCGTTTGGTCCATTTGGAGATAGTGCTAATCTTTAAAGCAAGATAGTTGCATCGTTTCGTCGAGCGTACCTTATGCTCGGAAATGCGTTTTGGGCCGCACCGATGTAACTCCAAGGTGGCGTGGGTCATTTGGTCTCTCTTCTTTCCGTTTGGAGAGCAGTGTTAAAGTGTCGGAACAAGATAGGTGCATGGTTCACGCTAGACATACCATAGGCTTAGAAATCATTTTGGATGCAACAGATGGAACTCCTAGGTGACATGGGTCATTTGGAGTCTCACTCCTTTCTGTTTGGAGAACCTTTGTTAGTGTCGATGCAATATAGGTGCATGGTTTGTGGTAGACATACCATAGGCTCGAAGAAAATCGTTTTGGGCCTTTTCGATGGTACCACTAGGTGGCGAGGCTCAAGTGGAAGATCTTTTTCGGTCCTTTTGGGCATAGTACTAATCTTGGCGCATGATAGGAGCCACGATTTGCGTCGAATGTACCATAAGCTTAGAAATTGTTTGGGACACACCGAAAGCCGGAACTCCTAGGTGGCGTGGGTCATATCAGAATCTCTCTTCTTTTCGTTTGGAGGCAGTGTTAGTGTTGGTGCAATATATGTGCAAGGTTTGAGCTAGAAGTACCATAGGCTCAGAAATCATTTTGGACACACATGATGGTACCACTAGATGATGAGGATCTATTGCAAGCTCCTTTCAGTCCTTTTAGGAGATAGTGCTAATCTTGCGCGCATGATAGGTGCTGCGGTTTGAATTCGAGCGTGCCATCGGCTCGAGAGAAATCATTTTGGATGCACCCAATGGAACTCCTATGTGATGTGGGTCATGTGGAATCTCACTTCTCTCCGTTTGGAAGCGTGTTGAATGTCGGTTCAAGATAGGTTTACAATTTGTGCCAAATGTACCCATAAACATGGAAATCGTGTTGGGCCTTGCCGATGCTAATCCAAGAATTGTGAGCCTTAGTGAAAGCTCGGCCTATTTGGGCATAGTGCTAAGCTTGATGCAAGATAGTGCATGGTTTGTGTCAAGCGTACCATAGGCTCAAAAAATCATTTTGGGCCTTTTTAGATGGAACTCTAGGTGGCGTGGGTCATGTGGAATCTCACTTCTTTCCATTTGAAGGCAGTGTTAGAGTCGATTGCAAGATAGGTGGATGGTTTGCACTAAATGTACCATAGGCTCAAAAATTGTTTAGAGAATCACCCGATGGTACCGATGGGTGACAAAGCTCAAGTGGAAACTCCTTTTCGGTCCTTCCGGACATAGTACTAATCTTGGCTGCAAGATAGGAACACGGTTACGTCGAGCATTACCATGAAACTTAGAAATTGTTTGGGACACCGATGGAACTCCTAGGTGGCGTGGGTCATATGGAATCTCTTTTTTCGTTTGGAGGCGGTGTTGAGTGCCGATTGCAAGATAGGTGCATGGTTTGCACTAGATGTACCATAGGCTCAAAAATTGTTTTAAGGCGCACCCGATGGTACCGATGGGTGTGAGAGCTCAAGTGGAAGCTCTTTTAGGTCCTTCCCGGACATAGTACTAGTCTTGGCACTTTTAAGATAGAACACGGTTTGCATCAGCGAGCGTACCATAGGCTTAGAAATTGTTTGGGACACACCGATGGAACTCCTAGGTGACGTGGGTCATATGGAATCTCTCTTTTTTTCGTTTGAGCAGTGTTGGTAGCCGATGCAAGATAGGTGCATGGTTTGTGCTAGACATACCATATGCTCATAAATCGTTTTGGGCCGCTTAATGGTGATACTAGGCTACAAGGCTCAAGTGGAAGATCAT